>OW240912.1:14492891-14606405 GCA_933207985.1 Pelobates cultripes
ATATATATATTATTGGTATATTTATTTTTCTAATTCAAAATATTAGTCCTTTCAGGGTAATTAAATTATACAGTAAAGCATACTCACATGCAGACACAGACGATCTTACTGACACAATCTCATTGATGTACATAAGCTCATTGACATAAAAACACAAGCTCACTAATGCACACAAATTGGTTCACTGACAGACAATCTCACTGACAACACAGACATGCCTACTGGTACACACTGGTACACACACACAAATTTAGTACAGACAAACTGATACACAAACAAGCTTACTACAGACAAGCCCATGGTCACACACACACACGCTCACTACAGACAAGCTCACTGACGCACACACACTTTTCCTACAGACAAGCCCATTGACAAACACATGCTCCCTGCAGAGGAGTTCACTAACATGCAGATTCACTACAGACAAGCTCACTGACACACACAAGCTAACTAGAGACAAGCTCACGGTCACACACATGCTTACTACAGACAACCTCACTGCACACACATGCTCACCACAGACAAGCTCAGAAACACTCATGCTCCCTACAGACAAGCTCACTAACACACACACATGATCCCTACAGACAAGCTCACTGACACACATACAAGCTCACTCACTAGCAGACAAAGTTCACACACTAGCAGGCACACACACACACACTAAAGCAAAAACGTGTCCAGCGCACATATATCGTTTACCTTGCAACAAATACTTGGCAACGAATGTTTCTTACAGAGTAGTACTGTTTCCTATATATAACATGAAATAAAATGGTACATAGTATAGCCTGTATAAATATTTCCAATTGGTTTATACAAAGTCAGCACACTCACAATTTTTAGAGCCTATTATAAGTTGGCTCTGGACTTATAAGGCATAATAGCTCCTCAAATCTCCAAGGTATTGTAGCTTATCTCTCAGGAATAGCAGGAAATTCCAAGCTCAGAGTGGAGAAAAAAAAGCTTTTTATTTTGTACATATACCTTAGGGTGCCATTTTTCAAGTGGGCTAATTTTCAGCATCCATATCGTTATATCGTGGGGGTTAGAGGCAAAAACAGGATATATGTATAAAAATAGAAGTATTAGTGTTCAATTAATAAACATCCAAGAAACTTAAACGTACTTTACCAACAATAATCCTAATAAAGGGACCCCAGCCAAAAGATATTTGTTTTATAATATAAAATAAAAAACTTTATAAAACATATACTAAAAGGTCTACACATTTTACACACATACACACACACACTTACTCACTAGCAGATACGCACAAACTCACTCACTAGCAGGCACATACACACAGAAGCTCCCTCACTAGCACAGAAACACACACACACACACACACACACACACAGAAGCTCCCTCACCAGCACACACACACACACACACAGAAGCTCCCTCACTAACACACACACACACACACACTAGCAGATGCACTCACACACAGAAGCTCACTCACTAGCAGGCATTTACACAAACTCATTCAATAGCAGACGCACACACACACAGAAGCTCACTCACTAGCAGATGTACTCACACACAGAAGCTCCCTCACAATCACACACACACACACAGAAGCTCCTTCACTAGCACACACACACACACAAGCTCACTCACTAGCAGGCACACATTCTTACTCACTATCAGGCACATACACAAGCTCACTCACTAGCAGGCACACACATGCACAAGCTCACTCACTATAAGGCACACACACACACACAGAAGCTCACTCACAAGCAGGCACACACACACAAACTCCCTCACTATCAGATGCACACACACACACATAGAAAATCACTCACTAGCAGATGTACACACACACGGAAGTTCACTCATTCACAAGCAGATGCACACACACACAGAAGCTCACTCATTCACTAGCAGATGCACACACACAAAAGCTCACTCACTCACTAGCAGATGCAAACACACACACACACACACACACACACACACACAGAAGCTTACTCACTAGCAGGTAAACACACACACAGAAGCTCACTCACTAGCAGATGTACACACACACGGAAGTTCACTCATTCACAAGCAGATGCGCACACACACAGAAGCTCACTCATTCACTAGCAGATGCACACACACAAAAGCTCACTCACTCACTAGCAGATGCAAACACACACAAACACACACACACACAGAAGCTTACTCACTAGCAGGTAAACACACACACAGAAGCTCACTCACTAGCAGATGCACACACACACACACACAAGCTCACTCACTAGAACACACACAAAGCTTACCTGCCACTGGTAGGTGAAGGTGTCAATGTCTGGCCTCTTCATTCCAGCGAGGTCAGCAGCTTCTGTCTGGGGGAGGGACTTGTGTTTGGGAGGTGGGGCTTAAGTGCAGGGGCATAGCATGCGTCCGTACTTGTTGTACACTGTGCAGGGAGACTGATAGGTCTCCCTCCGGCCGCAAGCAGAGTAATAGCAGCCGCACCAGCTCCCCCCTCATTACTCCTCTCGGACTGACACAGGCTGGCACAGTCCGAGGGGAGAATCATTTAAATTACAGGAGCCTGATCAGTGATGATTAGGGCTGGCAGCCCAGCCCCAGGAGCTGCGGCTCCCTGGGAAATTTCCCGGTATCCCGGTGGGCCAGTCCAGCCCTGGAGGCAATTGTACAAGTTCTGATCAAAACAAAATAAAACCTAGAATTTGAGTTATTTTTCTGTTCAACTAATTTACCTCATTCATATTAAGTGCACCCACACTTATTATATGTCATTTTGTTCAGGAGAAACAGGGCACATCACATATTTATATATTGAACATAATTTAATATGAGTAAAATCTAAAAATGTGTGAGAATTTAGGAAATGTTATTTTCTTAGACATTTTAACTGTGAATGTCATAATACTGTTAGCTTTTACTGCAATAAAATACACATATTTGTATTCAGAAATGTGTCACAAGTACAACAGTATCACCCAAAGTACAGGCTTTATGGGGTTTATAAAGCTACTAGGATTAAATATAGGACCTTTACCTTTTTTATTTTTACACATTTAAATTTGCCAGATTGGTTTGCTGGGCCTATGTTGCCTTTGAGACCTATAGCAGCCCAGTAATGAAAATTAACCCCATCGTGGCATATCTTTTCCAAAAGTAGACAACCCAGAGTATTCAAAATGGGGTATGGCCAGTCTTTTTAGTAGCCACTTTGTCACAAACAGGGCCGGCCTTTGGGCGCCCTGTGCGAAAAATCTTCACAGCGCCCCCCCCTTCCCCACCTTCCCACACACCCTGTCACACACACACACGCAGACAGCCACACGCACACACACACAAACAGGCAGACATAGAAACATAGAATGTGTCGGCAGATAAGAACCATTCGGCCCATCTAGTCTGCCCAAACAGTCACACATAGGCAGTCACACACACAGGCAGGCACACACACACAGGCAGACAGTCACACACACACACACACACAGGCAGAAAGTCTCACACACAGGCAGACAGTCATACACACAGACACACACACAGGCAGACAATCATACACACAGGCAGACAGTCACACACACACACAGACAGTCACACACACAGACAGACAGTGAAACACACAGACAGTCACACACCCACACACGCAAAAAAGGGCAGACAGTCATACACACAGGCAGACAGCCACACACACACACACACACAGGCAGACAGTCAAACACACAGACAGTCACAGAAATAGGCAGACAATCACACATAGTTACCTCTGTTCCTTGTGGAGGCAGACAGGCAGTGCAGCTCCTGGATTCTGGTTGTTGGGGGAAGCAGGGACTCCTTCCTGCAGCAATTACACAGCACTTTTAGCTCCGCCCCCGCCGCACGGTAAGCCCCGCCGCAATTTATTTATTTATTTTTCTTATCCTGCCCGGCCATGTGTGAACTGTGTCGCACACCTCGCAGACCCCTAAGGCCGGCCCTGGTTACAAACCCTGGCCAAAGTTAGCGTTCATATTTGTTTTTTGCATTTGTAACACACAAACTGCACTTTTACAAGTTATACCATTGTTGTATTCAGTGAAGTCTCCCGAGTACAGAATTCGAAGGCAACTGTGTGGAGAGTGTTAGTAGCCGATGGGAAGTGATCCCTTCCACTTCCTGTCCAGCCTCACACCCAGACACTGGAGGATTTGGGACAGCACCAAGGCTCCTGGTGCGTATCTTTCCACCAGCCTCTTTAAAGGGACACTCCAGGCACCCAGACCACTTCTGCCCATTGGAGTGGTCTGGGTGCCAACCCCCACTACCCTTAACCCTGCAATAAAAATTAAACTGCAATAAATACCTTGCAGGGTTAAGTCCTCCCCTAGTGGCTGGTCCATAGCGTCGCTAAAATCCCCATAGGAAAGCATTGAAAAGCATTTTCAATGCTTTCCTATGGAGAGGTCTAATTAGGTCTCCCCAGCCAGCGGGCGGGATCAGTCTCCCCCGCCGGCTGACGTAATAAAGGGGAGGAGCAGCGGCGGAGGAAGTAGCAGAGACATGGGACATGTCGCTGCCTCTGGTAAGTGACTGAAGGGATTTTCACCCATTCAGCAACCGGGGATGGGAGGGGGGAGGGAGAGGGGACCTGCAGTGCCAGGAAAACAGATTGTTTTCCTGGCACCGGAGAGTCCCTTTAAGCTCAAACAGGCACATTATAGGTGCTGAAAACAGGCACCTGTAGGCAGGTACCTACTCTGTCTAATGAGAAATTCGTCTCTGGTTACACCACAGAGAATAAACTGGCTAGCAGATTTTAAAGCTCTCTGTGCACAGCCTCAGTTCTGCTCAGATCAGAGGTTTCTATTTGTGAAAGTTGTTAGCTAAACTACAGCTCCCTGAAAGGTTTACTGTGCTTCCAGATCTCATGACATCTGCCTGTGGTTAGATAGTAATAATCAGATAAGAAACAACATGACACACATTTACTTTATTTTTTGTTTCTTGTCGTGCCAGAATAGAGGAAACACGACTTTACTCTTACTGTATAAACCTAGAGTTTTGGAACCTCCTGGCCAGTCCATTAATTGGGGGGACGGAGAGGGGAGGCATTAAGAATCCTCGTATTTACTACCCCCTCATCCATCTAGGTGCTAATAAAAAGAAGCAGAAGCATCACTGGGTTTGCTCAATCTATGAGTTTCAGTCAATATACGAGAGATGATATTAAATATGCGTTTTGTGAATAGTGAAATATATTATATAATTATAATTAGAGGACGATCATTATTATAAAGATTTAAAAAAAACAGAACTCCCATTATTTAGATAATAGAGATTATTAATGACTAAACAATTGCCTTTACTTTCATTATTAAAGGGACATTACAGTCACCAGAACAACTACAGCTCAATGTATTTGTTCTGGTGAGTATAGTCAGTCCATTTCAGGCTTTTTGCTGTAAAAAGTGTCTTTTCAGAGAAAATTCAGTGTTTACATTACAGCCTAGGGACACCTCCACTGGCCATTCCTCAGATGGCTACTATAGATGCTTCCTGCTGCAGTGCTCCACCCCCTGCCCCACCTCCTTGACAATCTCAGCCAATCCAATGCTTTCCTAAGTGAAAGAATTGTGATTGGCTGACATCATCACTTTTGATAATGTCAGCCAAGGAGATAGATCAGGGGCAGAGCCAGCACTAGCAGGCTAGGACAAAGTTAAGATTTTGCTATATTTATTGGGAAGGGGGACTGTCAAGGAGGCAGATCAGGGGCATAGACAGCACAAGTCAAACACAGCCCTGGCCAATCAGCATCTCCTCATAGAGATGCATTGAATCAATGCATCTTTATGAGGAAAGTTCAGTGACTGCATGCAGAGGGTGGAGACACAGGCAGTCACACTATGCAGCACTGCCCCAGGAAGCACCTCTGAGGAGTGGCCAGTGGAGTTATTACTAGGCTGTAATGTAAACACTGCATTTACTGCAAATAGCCTGAAGGGAATGATTATACTCACCAGAACAGATACAATAAGCTGTAGTTGTTCTGGTGACTATAGTGCCCCTTTAATTCTATCAAGCAGTATTTCCTTGTATCAGCCCAACAGACCTCCAACTACAATGTATATTACAGGAAAGTAGAAAAGATAAAGAAATTCTAACTCCCTACCCCCACCCATGCTGGATATTAGTAGCATAAATCTTTATAGTATTTTAAAATAGAAGAATTTTTTAGTCATTGAATAAAGTTCAAGGTCACCTTGACTTGTGCTTTGGTTTAACATATTGAATAGGTTCATCACACACAATATAGGTGTTTCCTTCATATGTACTAAATGCTGCAGCTGTCGTTGGACTAAAACTCCCATCATTCCTCGGGTTTGCACAGGATGAGATGTAATTATAAATGTTACACATCTGTTGAGTTTCTGAAGGGCGCAGTGACTGCAAGTGTTTTTGGTTTATATCAGATGCTCTGCGTAGCTTATGTAACATAGCAGTGATATAATCTCTTTTCTTGTAAACAGAAACCAATGTGATCTGTTAATAGAGATACAGTAATAGGTGTAAGAAACTCACAGCCGGCAGATACATTTAAGATAATGCAAAACGGTAGTGATTCTATAGAAATGAACTTCGAGCAGTAGCCATGGGAAATTATTTGTTGTTATAAAAATAGGCATGAAATGTTATTGAACTCTTTATTCAATTATGTTGGTACTGTCTCTAAACACCATGACCACTACATCTCATTGTAGTAGTTATGGTACACAGTTTATGTGCTGTTTGCCTGCTGAGTGTCAAAGAAATTTGACATAGAAAACAGGTTCTACTGATGCCCATATCCAGTGCCCTCTGCCTGGTTGAAGTCCACATTAGTCCGTCCGACTGGGCAGCACTAATTGGGTTATAATGCTGGGGTCAGGTTACAGCTCTGAGTGGAGGAATGTCAGAGTGTTAAACAATTTCAGAATTCCGCTGCTCTAGCATGCACACTGAGGCAACAGGGGTGGCCGTGTAACTCTATTGGGACTCACGATGAGCAATTGAACATGTCACCCACCTTAAAACAACCTTATCACCAATTATAGGCAAAGTAAAGCTGTCTCTCGGATATAGCTGTCTCTAGCCATAAGCATGGACACTTTCATTTTATGTGGCTTGGCAGGTAGTATAGCCAGAAGCAGGGATGTCCCAGGACATTTCAGGTGACTTTATGATGTACTGCTCACCATTTTAAAAATGGAAATATATTGTGGAACAAGATCAAAGTATCTTTTTCACACAGACTGATTTCTAAACATTTGCTGTAGTTTGAAGGAACGCAAACCCGTATAAGTTGTTATGGGCGCAGGAATGATGATGTCTTACCTTCAGGGTCTCACTTAGTGTCCAGCTAATCCTACCTCACACAGCAGTACAGAGAGGAGGTTTGAAGGCCAGAGATGCCCCAACTTCAGGGTTAAACTGTTTCAAAATGGTATATACCTCATGAAAAAAAGATGGTGCCTGGACTCTCCGGCTCCACAACTTACTGTAAGTGAATGAAAGCTGTCATGGGGGTGGAATTGTTCCTTTTAAGACACGTAATTGAGAGTATTAATACTGTGGAGCTCTGATATACACTTAAAACACCAACAGGGAACTTCTAGAAATTAGGGACATTAGGATAGGAAAGATAAGCAGAGGATTTGGGGCACCAAATACAGACTGATGCTACTAAGGATGGACATTTTGGAGGAATGCCTCTTATTTACACAGTGCCAGGAGCATTGGGAGAGGAGTCTTACTGCGACTAGAGCCCAGACTGGGCCCCAGAAAAACCTCAGGTCTCCAAAACTCCCTTTCTGATTATTAGTCCAGTCAGCCCCAGGACTTTGGACTCGGGTCTATGCACAGCGCTCACTCTTCAGTTGCCGACATCCTGTAATGTTAATACTCTGATATTAAGAGTTGGGAGCTCCACCATGGACCACCACAGAATGGCGTGAGGTCCACCTTTATTGCCAAGGTAGCCTGAGGGAGGGCAGAATAAATAGTTCTTTGTTTTAAAATAAAAAAAATAGTTTATTTATAAGTATAGTATATACAAATATAAACGAATACTATAGCATTAGGAATACAAACCTATTTTTGGAGAAAAACCTTCTGTGTGTGATTAAAGTTCAATTTACAGGATATGAAAACTTCTAAAGCAAGTTAACATCTGATTGAAACTGAAAACCATTTCATGCAGGCTGTGTGAGTCACAGCCAGGAGAGGTGTTGCTAGGGCTGCATAAACAGAAATAAAAGTGATTTAACTCTTAAATGGCAGATAATTGAGTAGTGAGGCTGCAGGGGTATGACCTTTACACTATAACTACTTCATTAAAGGAACACTATCGCATTAAGAATAAAAAAATGTGCAATGAGTTAGGACGTCCAGTGTCTTTTTAAAGAGTTAAACTCCATTTAAAAGCAGGAAGCACCTCTAGTGCCTGTCTGAGAGACAGCCAAAAGAGGCAGTCTTAAGTCTGCAGAGGAAACATTGCAGTTTCTCTGAACCTAGTAATGCCCCTGACTGCTGCTCTCAAGTTGCCACGTTTTCCTCTTATTAACTTACTTGCTTTTAATTAAAATTGCCTTTAGTAATTAGTCAAGTTTAGCATTATTTTCGCTGAGCATCATGGGATATGTTACTCACAAATCCCTTCAGCTGGAACATTTGCATTTACAACCCTAGAGGCTTAACAAATACCATAAACAGTAATTTGTCTTAAATAGTTTATTTATCTTTTAGTCCTGAACCCGAGCTTATAACAGAATGCAACAAAATTATGTTATAAAGTTGCTCTATTAATGTTAAACTATGTTAAACGTACTAATTCAGAACGATTATTTCTCAGGGGAATGTCAGCCATCCACTTTATTGTACAAATGATGTGAGATTGGAATTAAGATGTTAAAAAGAGTATAGAATCCAGCAATATATTAATGAATGGAAAATAAATAATTACTTAATAAATAAATAGCAATGGTAGGCAATGTTTGCTCGTAATACGTTCCTGAGGTAAAATAAAGTCTACACACATTGAGAATCATTGAGAAAATATGTGCATTACTGTTTTAATATTTTTTGTTTAGTAGTAAAAACATGCTGTGCGTTGGTTTGTTTGTTTAAAGACTTTGCAAATCACTCGTCATCACCAATCTCTGTCAGTGAAGTGAACAGCATAGTGAGTGTGGACTGTGACTTTTTTGGTGAGTTGACAGCCTACATGCATTCTGGAGGCCACAATAATAAATTTGCGCATTGCGGAAAAATTAGTTTCAGCAGAACCACTTTGTCCAAAAATAAAACAAATTGCGGGACAGGGAATTTTGCCGATATGGTGGTCCGGCTAGTCCGAATCTCGTTAAAAAAAATGATTCGGAAAAACAAGTCAGACAAACCAAGAGGGTGCAAAAATGAGCCAATCAGTGTACTGCAAAATATATACATAATATAAAACATTGTGTACTGTGTTTTGCAGTACCCTGATAGGAGCATTTTCCCGTCATCTGGTTTACATATCGAGTGAGAAAAAGAAGTGAAACAATTATAAATGAAAAAAAACTGTATTGTTATATATCATAAATTAATTAAAAATTATATATAAAAATGGTGATTTTTTTAAAAATCTTCTTACTGTCCTTTCCTGCTCCTTTATTTATTTTTTGATCTGTGAATAAAATCAACATTTAGTGACTGTCGCTTAGCTGTCAATCATCTTTTGTTCCATCAATCATTACCAATCAGGAGACACTTGCTCATTGTTTGTGCTGCGATTAGACAGTTTAGAAATCTAGAATTCATACAACCACCTGATCAGCTAAAATGTGGATAACGAGTTTACAAACTAGTGACATTCTAAATATCCAGCTTACAGCCAGTGTCAGCATATAGGCAGGCTGCAAGGATTAAGCTGCACCCTGGACAAAGATCCATTTTGCCACACCTTACCAATATAACACCCCTTCGGGGTTATTCACAAAGCTGTGCACATTTTACACGAGAAGTGCAAAAGGTAGCCAAACTAGAGATTTTTTTATTTTCTTAGCTTGTTTTTTTTAGTCAATTCCCTTGTCAATTCCTAGTTCAGTAAAAAAGGTTTTGCTGTGTCTTATGCATGCAGTCTGATATAATGACATCATATCCCATCACATAATCACATCATATCCTATCGCATACTGACATCATATCCTATCGCATACTGACATCATATCCCATCGTATACTGACATCATATCCCATCGCATAATGACATCATATCCCATCGTATAATGACATCATATCCCATCGCATACTGACATCATATCCCATCGTATATTGACATCATATCCCATCGTATACTGACATCATATCCCATCGTATAATGACATCATATCCCATCGCATACTGACATCATATCCCATCGTATATTGACATCATATCCCATCGTATACTGACATCATATCCCATCATAATGACATCATATCCCATCGTATAATGACATCATATCCCATCGCATAATCACATCATATCCTATCGCATACTGACATCATACATCACATAATGACATCATATCCATCGCATACTGACATCATATCCCATCGTATATTGACATCATATCCCATCGCATAATGACATCATATCCCATCGTATATTGACATCATATCCCATCGCATAATGACATCATATCCCATCGTATATTGACATCATATCCCATCGCATACTGACATCATATCCCATCGTATACTAATATCATATCCCATCGCATACTGACATCATATCCAATCGCATACTGACATCATATCCCATCGTATACTGACATCATATCCCATCGTATAATGACATCATATCCCATCGCATTATGACATCATATCCTATCACATACTGACATCATATCCCATCGTATATTGACATCATATCCCATCGCATAATGACATCATATCCCATCGTATATTGACATCATATCCCATCGCATAATCACATCATATCCTATCGCATACTGACATCATATCCCATCACATAATGACATCATATCCTATCGCATACTGACATCATATCCCATCGTATATTGACATCATATCCCATCGCATAATGACATCATATCCCATCGTATATTGACATCATATCCCATCGCATAATGACATCATATCCCATCGTATATTGACATCATATCCCATCGCATACTGACATCATATCCCATCGTATACTAATATCATATCCCATCGCATACTGACATCATATCCCATCGCATACTGACATCATATCCCATTGCATAATGACATCATATCCCATCGCATAATGACATCATATCCCATTGTATACTGACATCATATCCCATCGCATAATGACATCATATCCCATCGTGTACTGACATCATATCCCATCGCATAATGACATCATATCCCATCGCATAATGACATCATATACCATCGCATACTGACATCATATCCCATCGTATACTGACATCATATCCCATCGCATAATTACATCATATTCCATCGCATAATGACATCATATCCCATCGTGTATTGACATCATATCCCATCGCATACTGACATCATATCCCATCGCATAATGACATCATATCCCATCGCAAAATGACATTATATCTCATCGTATATTGACATCATATCCCATCGCATAATGACATCATATCCCATCACATAATGACATCATATCCCATCATATACTGACATCATATCCCATCGTATATTGACATCATATCCCATCGCATAATGACATCATATGCCTTCTGCCGAACTCTGATTCATCAGAGAAACAAGGACAGAGTGGAGGCACTGCACGTTTTCCTAGGCAATTTATCATATTGCTGGGCAATTGGAGGACATGTTATGATGTCTCTAACCTGTAGAGTTTGGTACCAAAGCAAAGTTAAAACTGTCAAAAAACAAGGTAAAATTTTGGAATGATTTCTGGTCAGTTTTAGGAATGACTTCATTTCTGGTCCAATCTGAGACAATTAGAAGGTGGTCTTGCCCAGATCAACTCATATTATGGGTTTGATATGCAAATATAATATTTTCCCTGATAGAAAAAAAAAAGGCACTTGTATGGTGACTTTTAGTAAAACTAAAACAGGTTATGAAATAGCTGATACTACACACGTGACAGTTCCCTCAGACTGCACACACAAACATGCAAGAAGAAATAAAGTGTACTGAGTGGTATCTAACCACTCACGTAAACCCTTATAATAAGGGGAGTATAGTGACACAAAAAATAGAGGAAATACAATATAGTGCATGAAATTATACAACTTAAAGGGACACTATAGTCACCCATAACACTTCAGCTCAATGAAGTGGTCTGGGTGCCAGGTCCCTCAGGTTTTAACCCTTCAGATGTAAACATAGCAGTTTCAGAGAAACTGCTATGTTTACATTGCAGGGTTAATCCTGACAGCCGTCTTCCTGACAGCCACTAGAGGCGCTTCTGCGAATTTCGCATCCAGCGTGCAGAACGTCCATAGGAAAGCATTGAGGGAGCCGACGTCAGAGGGGGAGGGAGCCCGGCGCTGGGTTAAGGTAAGTGGCTGAAGGAGTTTTAACCCCTTCAGCGCCAAGGGAGGGGGGCCCTGAGGGTGGGGGGTCCTAAGGATGCTATAGTGTCAGGAAAACGAGTTTGTTTTCCTGACACTATAGTGATCCTTTAATAAGCGAGTACTAAATGTTGGATGCACTCACATAGGACAGAGCCACATAAGGATAGGCTCAAGTCACAACGTCCAGGGTATGTAAGGTAATTTCCAAACCTCCTCTTTTCTTTAATCCTGGAGTACTTCAGAGAAGGTGATAAAGCAGAATGGGAGACAATCTCTTAGTGTGATACTGTAATAGCAATATATATATACAGAATATGCAGTATATGTTCTGCTCACCAATTTGAGAGCCAATGAACTGGGCTCTCAGTATAACAGGAGGCCAAATCTTTTGGAGAAACGCATTTTGGAGATCAGGAGAGACTGTGGACATTTATTCTACCTTTGGTAACTTGCAATATTTTATTTGTTTTTATAGATTTTCATTTGTTTAATTGTTTAAATAAACTTGTGTAAATTACACTAAGTCTCAAAGATTCCTGACAGACCTGCTTGTCCTAAGAATGGAGGTGCCCCCCCATAGTGGCAAACCTGCTGTTATACTGAGAGCCCAGTTCATTGGCTCTCACATAGGTGAGCAAAATCTATACTGCATATTCTGTATATATATATATATATTGCTATTACAGTATAACACTAGGAGATTGTCTCCCATTCTGCTTTATCCCCTTCTCTGAAGTACCCCAGGAATAAAGAAAAGAAGAGATTCGGTTATTACCTTACAAACCCATGACGTTCTTACTTCAGCCTATCCTTATGTGGCTCTGTCCTTTGTGAGTGCATCCAATATTTAGTACTCACTTATTAAGTTGTATAATTTCATACTTATTATAAAGGTAAGAGTTTGCATATATAGCGCTCCACCGGGTTTACGTGAGTGGTTAGATATCACTCAGTACACTTTATTTTTTCTTGAATATTTCCCCTGAATTTGCTGATAAAAGTGTGTCCCGTGGGGGTTTATTCACTAAACGGGTAACAGTGGAGAATGAACACTGTAATCGCAACATTTTGGCCCCAAATAACAGCATTTTCTATATCAGATACCGCCGTACCCTAGTCAGTTCTTCACAATTCCCTATTAAGTGAATAAACATACTGTATTTATAAAAATATTGTATTTATTTATGAATAAAATTCTTACTGAATTTCTTGGCATAAAAATAAAGTATTTATTATTATTTTTTCCCACTCACTATTTGTCTTACAGTTATAGTTTACAGCGTAGTAAACCAAATATAATTCATTCACCAGAAATAAACTAAATAATTTACATTAGTTCCTATAACCCATGATACTGTTAAATGAAACATTATAAAAATAATTAAATAGTAAAGTAACAAATGGTACAAAAACTCTAGGAGAAAGTCGCCCCAGTCATCCCGGTAGTATTACCAGACCCCCACTGCTGGGCAGTAAATGAAAATTGTGGCAAGCAGTTTGTAGAATGTGCACACTGTGTGAAATCAGTTCATTAGAGGGGTACTCCCACCAAAGAGCAGTGTTTTAAAGAGACACCATCAGCCGCTCCTCAAAAAACAAGTATTTCATAAAGATGCAATCTGTATGAAATTCTCATTTTGATTGTGTTGGAATTTAACTGAAATTCTAACTCAATCAAGAGATATACAGAGACAAAATATGGCATACTGTGTTACTGTATATTTCCTACGCCTGACACTTCTAGACACTGGGCGGAGATACCACCATCTAGAAGTGTAATTCCCACTAGCCGTCACTAATCTTGAGGGATCCTGCATAGCCCCCTGCTGGGGCAGGATGGCTGAGACTGGGAGGGACATGTAAGTAGAAGTCACCTTCATCTGCCCCTCCCCAGTCAAAGGACCAACAGCGGCGATGTCATCGTCAGGGGTCTTTGCGAATTCTGCAGTGCCGCTTTAAGAAAACACTTGGTTTTGGTTGGAGTAACCCCTCTTAGCCTTGCTAAGTTCTCCTTCAGTCCAATCATCCTACCCTGATGTCACTCCCTGTTTCCTGAGGGGGAAGTGGGGCAGGCTGAGGGGAGGATATGGGTGGCATAGAGGACAGTGCCGCCATTGGGTGTCTGACACAAGCACACACCTATTTTGCACAGAATTAATATTGGCCTGGCTAATGACGCCCCATGACGCTGCAAGAGGTGGAGTTACACATCTGGCAGCAGAAGGGTTAATCTCCATATGCAAAATCCTGTACAAACAGACTTCAGGCACCATAACCACTTAAATTCACTGAAGTGGTTATGGTACTTGCAATAACCCTTTAAAGAATAATCCACTGATTACTAATTTCTCTTCCACAATATGGGAAAGCTTCATATTGCAGGGGAACAGTGTTCATGCAATGCCCATCAACATGCATTAGTGATCTCTGTCAAGGAAAGCACAGTGATTCTGGCAGCCTGGCCACCCCTCAGTGCTGAGAGGTCCTGTCCAGGAGGAAGTAGCTGTGAGTTGGAGTGCAGCATTTCCTCCTAGCAGAGAGTGAGTGAGCCATCCCGTTATCTGCTGCATGTCAAGACTCCTCTCTCCCTCCCTCCATCCCCCATTGTCACAGCACAGCCCTCCCCACTGTCTCCCCCCACCCCTAACAGGCACTGCCAAAAAAACAACCTCACCCCCCTCTCTCCTTCCTCATTTCCTTAACAGCATTTCCTGAGCTGGATAACCCAGTGATTTGTAAGAAAAGGAGGAAGGAGGAAAAAATAAGGATAGGTGAAAAAAAGTGGTTTGCAGACATTGGGTCTGGCCATGATGCATCTTTAAGTGAGCTACCCCCAGGATCTCTCTTATTTACTTAGCCATAGAGTAAGACCCCCCCTCCCTCCATGCTGGAGAGCTGAGCACACTGGCAGTCCTGTTCTCCTGCTAGTGTACAGACAGGGCTTACTCTGTTTAGGTGGCACAGTTGGCTGCAAGCTGTGTCCTTCACTGAAGGGGGCAAATGCAGCTAGATCCCCTCCCTAATGCTGCCCATGTACTCTCCCCAGCAGATCCCAGGATGTGTGGTCGCTTGATCCCAGCTGGACAGTGTTCGCTTTATCTGAGGATCATCTGATCTCCTGTCTCCCCCCCCCTGTCCCCACCCCAGGGTGACAGCTGAGACTCTTGGTTGGAGCTGCTGGCTTTCAATGGAGTGATCTGGAGGACATGGGACATCCCAAATGTGGAGTTCTGGCTTGCTGAGCTCTGGCTTGCTTTCTTGCCTTTCACTTATTTAATTTTGTAATTTTTTTGTTAATTTTTCACTGGGTGGGAGGGGGTGGGGGGTCTCCTCTCTGGACCAACTAATGAAGAACAAGGGAGCTAAAACGAAGTTCAAGAGGAAAGGGTCATCTGGAGCATTTGGATGTGATCTGACAGAGTACTTGGACACTTCAGGGCAGGATGGTAAGTCGTCTTATTTACTAAGAATCCCATGTGCCTCGCTTATTAACCCCATTCAAACTCTGTTGGAAACTTGTGTTACTGTGATGTGTAGCACCATGTCTGTGCATGATGTTAGCTGGATACTGTGTCCTTCATCGACAATTCCAATGGAATGCTTGTCCAGTCAGTGGCTGGATTAACCATTTGAGTGCTGGAGGGGGTAAATAGAAAGATCTAAATTTGTCTAAAATAGTCTAAAAGACACTCAGAGGTTTGAAAAGTGTCTTAATTCAGATATAACTCATAGATCCAAAGCTGTTGGAAAACTACAACTCATATCATGGCTATGCATCATGGGTGTTGTAGTCCTCCCAGCAGGGAATCACATTCTTGGCTACTCCCAATCTCTCTACTCTGCGTCTGATTAGAATGAAATACAGGAACAAGTTCTTCTTTTTTTTTTTTTAAATAGAAATTGAGTTAGGAAGGGCATCCTGTGCACATTAACCCCTTCCTTGCCAGGGAAACCAGAAATACATAGGAAATAAAAGGCTAATGGGAATATGGGCACTTTTTAACCCTATAAAGACATGAAGGAGTTATAATATTTATACATATGGAGTCCTCACCACCGCTGTCATGTGCCATGTATGGTAATTTTAATAAATGGGACAGTCTACTTTACTTGCCCATAGTATAGAATTTCTTGTGTTATTACTAAAAAAGTTAACTAAGTAACCAGTAAATGAAAATGTAGTTTCTTGGTTCTGCGGGAACATTTGAGAGTTACATGGATTTGTCATATATCTTCATAAAATTCCAGTTCATTCTATAGTTTAATTGGATCCTTAATCTTTTCAGAACCGACTGTAAGATAAGAGGTTAAAGTGCTTATCAATATAACTGTATGATTTATGTAATCCTTGTCCCTATAGGAAGAAAAACGAGCTTAAAAAATGGCCATACATCCCTATTACCTTTTTAAAGATTTTAGAATTCTATTTAGAATGCGTTGGCATATTCCACTACTGTCTACTGTCACAGGTATAGCGAGACTCTCTCAGCACAAATCACATCACACGCAGGCAACTAGTGTAACAATCTATACTCTCTAAAAACTAAACCGAACAAAATAACTAATGCATTTTTTTTTTAAAGTATGGATTATTTTTAATTATTAATTTATGTAAAAAAAAAAAAAAAAGTTTTGCCACTTCTATAGAATTACTTATTGGTTTTTTTTTTGCTTATTTTTTTATCCTTGTACATGTATGCATAAAAGGGACCATAATCTAATACATTCTTCCCAAGCCATTACTTTGATATAGCACTGATTATTTGCAAAGCACAAGGGGGATCAGGGAACTTGCTTGTGAGTTTCACCAATCATCCTTAAAAATGGGGTATTTATTTTTCAAGAAATTCCTATTGGCAATTCCTAAAATATGTGAATGGGATCCATTCAACTGTTCGCTTTCATCTGATCATTAACAAATCTCTTTCCTTTTGAAGCTACTTTACATTAACTGTACTTAAAAATAGGGTTTGTATTTACACCCTGAAAGTGTGTTATCACCCACTTTTTGACCTTTTACATTTATTATTTTTTTGAGACTGGAAATCACTATAATTACAGGCCCCATAATTGCATATGATTGGTAATTATAGAGCCCACCAGTGGATTGCATTCATACGTGGCTTCTACAGACCTGCGGTTTAATGACGTTTGCATGTATGTGTGTATGGCTGGGCCTCCGGATTACTGAATTTTCTATAAAGGACGCTCCTTTAGAATTTCTGAAAAGATTATATAGTGTTGCTTTTAACTCTCTATGTCCCATTTATAGGAAAAAGGTAAACACAATCTAGTAACTGTAGATCACATATGACACTTTGCATCCACAGATCTCTTGAAAGCCCCTTAAAAATTATCGGCCTGTTTGAGCCCTCTTTGATGACAACATTCTGAGTACTTGGCTACTGAAATCATAGTTTTGCCCACCAGCTCTGAAAGACACATTATCTAAATGCTTGCAAAGTGAGGAAGGCATTAATATGAAGGCTCGTAAACTGTTGCCTTGAATGTTTAGAGGGACACTCCACTGCAAAAATGGGGAAAAAAACAATAAGTCACTGTGTAGTAGATATTCCCCCAATGAAAACATGCATGCATTTAATTATGCATTTTAAAAATTGGGGATATATCTAAAAACATCTTGCAAAAACTGCAGTTCTCTTGTCTGCTGCCTTTGCAAATCCTCCCCTTCTAACCCCGCCCAGACTTTCTGTTGCTGTCCAATCACAGAGTTTCCAATGCAGCTCATTGAGAACTCTTTGTAAGGCAGGTGCTCTGGGCAATTGCTGCCTCTTGAGTTTGGTTCCACTGAGATAAACAAACCAGGAAGTAACAGAATCGGTCAGGTATCTGATTGACAGCAAGGGGGGAGTGACAAGGTTAATTTATAATAGTGTTAATTTCTATTGAAATTAGTACTTTTTGTAAATGAATAAAGGAAAACACACTCTTCAGACATAAGGCACTTCAGCATGCTAAAGTACTTTAGACCTTCAAATGCTGAGTTTTCCTTAAATCCTAAGAGGTGGGTCTTTAAATAAAAGACCTGACTGGCCAAAATGATGCATTTAGTTTCTAATAGCAGATCTTGCTCCTGGTCAGTGATGGCCACCACTGGCATTCCGAGACTCTGAGATGACACTCAGAGTGGACAAAAGTTAGACCACACACTGTTGTATTGCTTGATGTCGATTGATACCACACCATCTTTGCAAAGCATCATGGTAGTTGCAGTGCTATTGCAGCTGTGGGTCGGTCTTTTGGCCACACTAGGCCAACAATTTAGCCATAAGTTCTGGGTACATGAGTTAGTGTACGCTTGATGTTCCATGAGGTCATTAGCTCTTTGGCCATAGTTTGAGGTGATGTCAACCATCATCGAGCATTTTATTGCAGCAGAATCAAGAACCACGCAAACCGAGAGAATCCAGTTTGAGAAAACTTATCCAGAAGAGTAGACAGAGAGCATGATGAGCACTTTGCAATTAATTATTTGATTTCTGCATATTGGCCTCCTAAATGTTGCCGTCACTGCTCGAGGGCCTAAGAACTTGTTTTGTTTCTCTAGACATTAATCCATCCAGTAATTATTATTCTTTAGACTTTAATCCTGCCATTTGTAAGACTTAATCATTTTGCTCTTGGTTTTCTGACAGTAGTAAAATGGACACCAACAGGATGAAGTACTTGCATAAGAAGGTCCTTCATTCCAAGAAAGCCTTGATCTCTGGTCCTCTTGTGGTGCCAACAATGATTATTTTATTTTTTTAAGGTTCTTTCCTCTGCTTTTGATGTCATGCGTACCTTGAGCTCAACTTAAGTACACTTGAGCTCTTAATTGCCTTGAGGTTATAGTGGAAAAATTGCGTGGAAACTCAGATTAGCTGACTATCTCCACATGGACTTGACAAGGTCAGTTCTGCTACAGGCCCTTAGGGTTGGCTTTTTTAATGATTGCTAAAGGTGGTAATTGTTTTTTCATCCAAGTATTCTTACCTGCTTTGCATTCTATTGATCCTGTGAGGTGTTTATGCTCCCTGGTTAAATATAATTATATAGTGGCAACCTGTCTCTGTCCTCATTAGAGGAAGTTTAGCCAATGGACAGTACACAAGCAAAAGAAAGTTGGCTTGCTGCAGAGTTCAGTCACACCTGACCTGAACCGGGACGATCCAGACAGCAGGGTTATTAAGTCATTGATTAGTGAATTCTCTGATGAGTTCAGCCATATTTGTTTATTAGACATTTTATGCTGGACTCCATCTTTATGTCTAAGGAACTCCTCAAAAAAGCAATTGAAGGATGAGGCATATCACAATTATTTTGCCTTGCTTACATATCACTTTATTCGCCAACAATATGGTTTCATTGAGGAAAAAAATGGAGTAAAATAACTATCTGTCGTTTCTTTTGCCCTTAGAAGCTTGCTTTCCTCCCTTATACGTGGGCCAGTGATAAACTCTTCTCTCTACTCCCAGTCCTAGTAAATAGCATTACAGAGGGTAACCCTGTGGCACGGACACGCTGAGTGACGTGTGTTTCCATCTAAAACTAGTCCTGTTTCTACCTTTTCACTAGATTGTGATTTAGACTGCAAGGAGATGAAGAGAATATATGTTTTATTTTTTTGAAATGAAGTATAATGCTTATTATTTTTATTTTATTTTTTTATAAAATTTCACTCAAAAGATATTTGACAAACTGCTGCTCAACCTAACTTGCCTGCTGCCGCCGCAGTTCCACACAGAGCAATCACAGCAGCAGCAAGTTAAGTTAAGCAGCAATTGAGTAGAGTCTTGACCCAACATGGCTGCTCAGCGAGATAAAAAAAAAAGTGAAATTTTTGCAGCAACAAATTTGTTTTCATAATTTACAAAATAATCATTAGGTTTCATTAAATATAATAAAAGTTTAAAAAAAAAAAAACGAGAAGATAAATTATTATGACAGTTGTCCTTTTACTAAAAGTAATGCATTATGCTGCTGGTGCAGTAGGGTCATCACAGCCGTGAATCATAACGCACACTCCTGACTCGATTGCTTAATATTCTGTGTCTTATTAAAGAGACATTTTACAGACCAACCTGGGGTGATGCATGACTCGTTCAATGAATCCAAGGGTCTTGGGGCCATATAAACCTACTGATGGGCAAATTTTGGTTTTGGGCAATACCAATTTAGGAACTCTCTCGCTGAAGGCAGGAGCTTTGAAGCATGACTTCTAGTGCACATCAGCCTCAAGTCCTGTATTTAGGTGAGTGACTGACGGTGGTCCAATTATGGTAATTTGAGACATCATTGTCTACAAATGACTTCATTTTATGTGAGGCAAAGCAGGTCTGTAATTACAGATACAATCTTTTTACTGTTCTAATTGCTTGGACTCAGCTCCAAATTGTGGGGATGTTCACCGATTTAACCCATTACAGGCAGTCTCTGGTGGGTTTTTTTAAATCTCCTTCAGATAGACAGCAAAAGAGTTCACTATTGCAGGGTCCAGTACGTAAAAGTCAGCAAGGGTTAACAGTGGTTGGCAAACGTTATGAAGCAAGCGACTTATATAGACGCCCATCCCCTTGTTGGCCTGATTTCCATATCATACCTTATGCTTATCTGGACATGTATCGCTTCTATATACTGTAGTGCAGTAGATCAAAAGTGCTGATGTACTTTCATTAGCTCATGAGACAACTTGGATGCTCACCCAATACAGGTGTCATACAAGCAGTAGACATTAACTATAATCATAATCTTGAAAAAGAAATAGTATTAAAAAAGGATATGTATGTGTGTATATGTATATAATATTAAATTTATGCTAAACTATTGCAATCAGTATCGAGCCTGGCCTTTAAGGTACCAATCTTTACTAAGTAAAAATACTATTTTGCACTGTAGAGGTCGCAGTGTCTTACACACAACCCTTGCTCACAGAAGCTTTTGCACCATTTGTTAAATGTGGTTTCCTCTATATTTGTAATGCTGTGTCTAGTATGTACACAGTGCCCGATTTTCAAAATGGTGCTCACAGGCAACCAGTAGCAGGGTCTCAGCAGCCCGGACACTCCCTAAAGTACGATTTAAGAGGGATTAGGAAGACGAGGGGATGTTTTTATTTCCTGTGGCTCTTAACCTTACTTTCGTCTTGCTGCTGGTAGGATTGAGAGGCCTGTACAAATATCAAAAGGAATTTAGGGTAATGATTTCCACATGCAAAAGTAATGGCAAAAGCAGGACAGACTAAGCAGGAATTTCAATGGGTCCATCTGTCCTCCACCTGCTTCTTCTTCCTCGGCTTCTATATCATGGAGAGGTGCCTGGCACCTCAGATCCGAAGCCAAATTCTATCAGAGTTCTGCGTTTTGCACTCGCTTCATTTCCTTTACTGTTGCGTTTATAGACGTATAAATGTATGAACACATGCACGAATAAAACTGGAATTGTTTTATATTCGAGTATCTTGGTTTCTGCCTCACTTAGTGGCGATATAACTGGCACGGACCTGGCATTTGTAATAAGCAAAGCTGCTTGAAATGTAGAGATGCCGCTGAGCTCGATGAAAAGTCATTTTAAAAGCAACGCTAAATAATATATTTTGAGGCAAAACTGCTAAATGTGGAACAGTTGCCGTGGTAAATAATGAAAGATTTCTACCGATTGCTCCTAACGTAAAGAGAGACTTGCCATTTTTTAGGTATTGGCACAACACTTTTTTTTTTTTAAATACAGAATGATTTTCACATTTTAATTTGCATTGTGTGCCAGGCTGTCCTGGTAATGCCTAAACATACTGCTTTATCCCGCGGCGCTGTGCGCACAGACGCCATGGTTTTAATGGGTTTTTTTTTTAGGGGAAGATTATGTTTGTCAGGACTTGGATGTGCTGACAAACATCAATTTCTGGTTTAAAATCAATTAATTAATTAGGCATTATTTTGTGATACCAGCCGTCGTTATTATAGAATTAACTGAAGTAAACAAAATCCTTGAAAACTCGCTAAGTGGTATCCCTACTTTTCAGAGGAGTAAAATTGTCCTCTATTTAACCTCCATTTAGCTGCAGCCAAGAGAGCTGCAAGATTTTGCAAGCTGTTTTTAGCTATATTCCAAATGAAAACATGCATAATTAAATGCATGCAAGTTTTAATTTGTGATATATGTACTAAACAGTTTTTTTTTTTGAAAACTTATTTTGCATTTGGGCAGTGGAATGTCCCTTTAACGTTGGAGAAAATTAAAGTAAAACATTTAAACACATTTAGCAGTAGCAATAGCTAGCTATATTTATGTCCTGGAGTCAGACATTTTCTTATTCATAAATTAAAAGGACCTTGTACCTTAAAAAAATTATTTTCATAGATCAGCTCAAAAGAATAATGTATTCTGAAGTGATCATGGTGCTCAGAGTGCACTCAAAGAGATATTCAGTGTCGCAAACATTTTGTAAAAAACAAATAATAACTACCGGTATATAATATCTTATATAACATATTATCTCACCCAATTCTACATAAAGAATAACTTAATAAAAGTAATAAACATTGTAATTTAGTAAGTGTACAATATTTACATTCATAGGGACTCTTGAACAGTACGCTATAAAACAGAATGACTGTCCTAAATGTCTATGCTAGCCATGCACTGATTTTAAATAAATATAAATATACAGATTTTTTGTTAGAAATAAAAAGCGATTGGCAGGGAAGGGGTTAACGGGTGAGATAAGGACACGTTTGAAGAGAAGTGGGGCTTACACCAGGAATCCTATCCATTCAATAAAACAGGGTGACAGTCAGAAAGGTTTGCTCTCTGCATACAGAGAAGCTGCTGTATGTTCATGCAGGACAGAGGCGTCCGTTGTCTGAAAGTCAGATGTTGCCGCAGTCATTTTATCTGAGGCAGAATATCTTACGTAAAGCTACCAGGAAATTTCCGTTGCATTTCAATGCCGCAGTAATACAGAATATTGTAAGCCGGACAGCTGCAAGGATATTGCTTACATATGTGGGCAAGTATAAATCTGTCTTCATCTCCATCTATTCAACACAGCGTTCGCTATAAGCACAAAAAGCTGCTTTACTTTACTGTTGTTTTTTTTCGTGTGTTTGGGAATGTTTGCAATCATTTTAATAATCGTTCAGATTCACTTGATTAAAAAGGAAATGATGTGTCTCTGGAAATTACAACACTGAATAAAAGATTGAAACTCACGTATAACTGGTGCTAACCTTTTTTCATGTGATGCTTTGTTGGTTAATTTTTTTTTTTTTAAAGGGACACTATAGTCACCAAAACAACTACAGCTTATTGTATTTGTTCTAGTGAGTAGAATTATTCTCTTCAGCCTTTTTGCAGTAAATACAGTTTTTCAGATGGCTGCTGGGGGTGCTTTCTGGGGCAGTGCTGCACAGTGTGACTGAAATTCAATGTCTCCATCCTCTGCATGCAGACACCGAACTTTCCTTAACCCCTGCATTGATTCAATGCATTTCTATGAGGAGATGCTGATTGGCCAAGCTGAAATTGAACCCTGCCCCCATCCTGCCTCCTTGGCTATCTCAGCCAATCCAATGGTTTTTCTAATGGAATGCATTGCATTGGCTAAGATCATCAATTCAGCCCCTGCAGTCTCACTGCTCAATTCTCTGCCATTTACGAGTTAAATCACATGCAGCCTTTTAAGTTCAGGAGACAGTTTTGTTCTAGGCATTGTGTGTGTGAGAGTATTGGGGGGAATGCAGAGCTCAGACTGATCTATTACTGAGATTTTTTTTATTTGACGTCTTCAATTATATGTTACTTACATGTTTGTATTGTTATTAGTGTATTTGCTACATGGTATGCAAATATTCCAAATTACTGTACATTAGATATTTTTTTTATTTTACCATATGCTTTGTATTTTTACTATTTTGAAACACTCACTGTGTGGATATGGATTTTAAATTTCCTTTTATTAAAATTGTGTGTGGGTCAGGCACATGGAAATATTTGGAATGCATTATAAGCCACAGATATGTTCCTAATTAGTCACACACATTAATTAACCGCATCGATTCTTAATTACCCCCAACAAACAAACATTCATTTATAAATGTTTAAAGAGACACAAATTCATATCACTATGCATGTCTGCACAGGACAGCACTGTACTCATTTTACATTCAAGAGAATAAAAAGTACATACCGTGATCCGTACAGAGCTGTAAAACAATATAGGCGTTGCTTATCACACTCAGCCAACCACACACCATTCTAAAATCACTGCTTCACATTTTAAACTGGTTTATTCCCAGGCACGTTAGTCGATTTGACGTGATCAGTTTCTCAGATATGCCTGGTGACTATGGATAGAGAATTACCTGAGCTGGATCCTAGTGTCAGATACAGCAGGAAGTGAACATTGCGACAGAAAATCGCTTCCCCAGTCTGCTTGCTACAGCACATGCTGGAGAGCCATTAGAGGAAATGCATATACAAATTATATTTATTTATTTATAAAATATTTTAC
This sequence comes from Pelobates cultripes, assembly GCA_933207985.1. Lineage (NCBI taxonomy): Eukaryota > Metazoa > Chordata > Amphibia > Anura > Pelobatidae > Pelobates > Pelobates cultripes. Next base: position 14,517,934 of record OW240912.1, read on the forward strand.
CAGGATGGATACATTGAGATTTCTCTTGTTTTTAAGTATTTTATGATGAATTAGAATCTCTGCTCTGGGAGACTTAAGATGAACCCTTAAGGTGCATCTGCCACTATTTCATACTTAAAGGGGGTGACCATCTTGGCTTGATTTTAATATGTCCTGACAACTTCAGAAGGAGGTTAGTGTGAGGGCAACAAATCCCCCCATTGTTGTTGAACTGCAACTCCTCTAATTTTCTGTCAGTCCAAGAATTATGGGAGTTTTTTGGGAGTGGGTTGGCCTTGGCATGACTTATCAGCTCAGACGTCTTGTATGTACGCTCCTTATTCTGAAAGTATCAGGACTTGCTAACCTTTCCCCTACCACAAAAAAAAAGATGAATGAAGAGTTAGTCTAACCATGAAAATCAGGCCAAGATGGCTACCTTCAGAAGGCACGCATTTGGAATGAGTACATTTTCCTGTTAGTGTTTTATAGCCTAGCACCGGTGTACATAGAGATTTCGTACTCTTTTGGTTTACTTGGGAAAAAAAGGGAAACAAAATGAAACACACAAACCAAATGTTACAATGGTTTCCAGATGTATCAGTAGGGTAGATATGAAAAGTAACAAATAGGCATAATTTGTGCTGAGTCAGTCTCATGTGTTCTCATTACTCTACATCTGTTCTCTTCCTTCAGTGAGTTATTTGGAAGGTGGATAACGTATCAGCGTCTGCACCGGTACTTCTCTCACGGTTCCCGGGCAGAGATGAATAAAAGCCTGTTAGACAGTAGTAGCGATGGTTCACAAGGGATGTGCGCATATCACGAGTCTGCTGGGAGATTTTATTGCTAAGCTCCTGCAAATAAGCTTTTTGGCAGCAAAGTTCTGGAACGTCTTCCAAGTCCACCAGAAGGTTACGCCCAATGTTCAGGGATGTTTTGCATGAAGTCATTTTGAGCACATGGAAAACTCATAATAAACGTAAGGAAAATGTGTGTTTAGCTCTTAAAAACAACAAAATAAGGAGACACGAAAAATGAGTAAATTCTGTGCTAGTTAAACTGAATTTATCAGTCTTTTCGATGCAGGGAGACTCTGGGTCGATACATTATGGGCACAAGTTATATTTGTATCCCAGGTTTTAGTGATATAGGCCAAAATCGTTTCCTGAATACAAGAAGATGCAAAGTGATTACATTTCATGATAGGTCCATGAAGCCTTTTGATGGATTTTCACATACAGTAACGGATTAAATACAGAGAAGGAGGTATTTTTGACAATAAGCAAAGTCGTAGAACAAGAGGGGATATTTCAAATTGGAGGGCTGAGAACTCAGGAGTAATGTGAGAAAAAACAACTTTGTTAAAAAAGTAGTAGATACCTGGAATAGCCTTCCCATGGACAATGCTAACATATGCTTGTAATTTACATAGCGCTGTAGGACAAAAAAGTAAAATCAGTCTGAGATTTAAAGTACCACGCTGGGCACTGTAACAATTTAATGGCAATGAAGTTGCTTTGGTGCCTGGAGTGTCCCTTTCATTATGGACAAACTGTATGGTTCAGTGTGTTAGTATCTTCTAGTGCCATCTATATTCCTGATTTCTCTACATAATAACCTAGGACAGTGTGCATTGTATAACTTTTCACTTCTTGATGAATCTGTCCTATGAGCACTGGGAGTACAAGGTGGGAAGGACTGTTGAATGACTACAGGGAGAGATTATGTTTAAGATGTAGTAGTGCTCAGGGGGTAATCATGAGTCTGTTATTAACCCATATGTTATTTATCCCAAGAGGTCACGAGACTCTGACTTGCATTTCTTAAAACATTGGACCTTCTTGAACCACTTTTATCTCGATAAAACATCTGGCACCGGGGAAGTACACGCAACAATAGCATAGCATTACAAATGTTCTGTAATGTGAATTTAAAAGAATAACTCTAAGCATCATAATAACTGTGCACTATTCCAAAGTTCGTGGTGCAGAGAGTACACCTCTTTCCCAGTGAATTATAATTGCTACCATATAACTGCCACAGATATAAGAACCCCCTCATCCCCCCCCCAAAATTGTCAGGTAGACAAAAATCTTCCAGGATGCATGCGTCAGTTTTGTGCATATGTAGTTGACATGGTTGACACTTCCCAGTCTCTGCAAACCGTTACTGATCCTGTGTGATAAGTGAAACTGGGGGTAAACTGTTTATCCCATACTCTCCCCAGGTTGGGATTTAAGTGATAAGATCGACCCCATAGAGCAGAATGAGAGGTTTCTAATTGGTAGATTATCTTGTTGTGAGATTGTGTAGCCAGAAGATGCAGACTGATTATTTTACCATTTAGGATCCCAGAAGGTAATTATTTCTTTATTTTTTGCATTACTTAATGTATTATCTATATAATGCATTAATATGCACAGGGTTATTTTTGCCCCATTTTATGCCCCTTTAATGCAGATCTGTGCAATGCCTCTTGTGTTGTCTTTCTATTTGTTTTACGTAGTATTAGATTTGGAAAACTTTACTTTTATTTTGAACAGGGTGAAATGTGTCGTGAATTCAAAGTGAATTTCAATTAGATCAAATTAGACTTCATACAGGCCAAAATAGCCGATTTAGAAAAAAAATAAAACCTCAAAGTCATTCCTGTGTTCAGTTTGTCTATTTTGGCCATAGATTTGAATTCAATTTCAATTTACTTTCAATTCCGAGCAATTCTCTCTTTAGTGAATATGCCTTTAAGTGTTTCTTTGAAAGTAATGAAAAGGTGATACTTTGTAACGGTGTTAGCTCAACTTCCTGTCCTTGTTAAAGGTACACTTCAAGCACCATAACAACCTATGCTCATTAGACTGCATACAACCTCACTGATTTGCAGTAAGCCCGTAAGAATGCTTTTTGAGTGGCAGGCTGCAAAGAAGAAAGCTATCCAAGTATTTGAGTGGAATGCACACATTATACATGGCTCAGACTCCCCGACAGGCTTCTTCATACATAACTGTGAAGGAGCCTGAGCTAAAGATGCATGCGCGTGTTCTAGCAAGATTTGTGTTTGATAGTACCTTTCACAAAACTGTGATTGGAGCTGACAGGAAGCTAATAGCAGACCTGTCCAACTGGTATCAGCTTATTTGAAGAATAGAAATGCTATCAAGTCTATAGACTGTAAGCTCGTTTGAGCAGAACCCTCTTCAACTTATTGTTTCTGTAAGTTTTATTGTAATTGTCCTATTTATAGTTTAATCCCCCCTCTAATAATATTGTAAAGCGCTACGGAACCTGTTGGCGCTATATAAATGGCAATAATAATAATAAGTGCTGAACGAATTTCATATAAATATATCTCTGGTCAAGGGCCTGTGAGATATACTCAATAGCCTTTGAACATAACATTTGTCTTTTGATTTACTAAAGTAAGAATTTCAGGGAATCCAAAGTAAATTTAAAATTAAAGGCCAAATTAGCTGAACTGAAAAAACGTCTCAATGGGAGATTTTTTCTGGTTCATAATTTTTTTTACCTTAAATTTGACATTCACAATGAATTCCCTGCAATTATCACTTGAAGTGTAATAACCCTGTTAGTGTTTAAAACTGTGACATATAAAACACATTTTAATGGATTTTGTTTATTTGTAACTCTGTTTCTAGCCCATAGAGTGACTGCACCGAGTGTGGCCTGATTGCAAGTTTGTGTACCGCTGCACGCAGCTCTGATGTCAGAGGAAGCCACAAAGTATCTGTTCTGCTATTGGTAATATGAAAATGCCTTAAGGCTGGCAAAGCCTGATAGGAGTAGCAGTTCAACCTTTTTGGCTACCCCTGTTTCAGAGGTGCAGAGTCTTCGATTTCCTGAGCACCAAAATTAAAATAAACTTGGAGTCTAGCTCCACTCCCTGGTATTTTAATACCGGAAACCTGGTTGTCTGCCCTTATTCCAAAAACCACTGTTCACTGATTTCCAATAGCTCGTCCATATGAAAATCTCATGGAGGAATCCTGCAGCTCTCATTCACTCGCACAGGCGGTTCGACTACTTTTTAAAAACATTTTTTTTTGTTTTATGCATATATGTTGTTATTAGGATAGAAAAGGGTGACAGAGGGGATTGGGCTCAAAATAGGGACTATCCCTCCTAAATAGTGACACTTGGAAGGTATGCTTACGTATCAAAATCACAAATCATTTCCTTTGCCAGGGATACTGGGAATTGTATTCTCCAGCAACTAAAGTGCCACTAGTTGCCTTTTAATGGATAGGTGGTGTGTGCATTTAACACACTATGTGCTGGATATGATAGTTACTGTCTATGTCAATGTTAGGATAATTCCTCCCCCTCAGTGTTAGGCTAGGGAAACTGTCACCCAAGGGAACAACTTTTTCCTGCCTAATTCTGCCTCCTCCTAAAGCAGCCTTGATGAAGTGATTTTGTGTTTTTTGGTGAGACTTTTGTTGAGATTTTGTGGTTTTTGTTGAGAATTACCTCCTTTCTCAGAGATTTTCACGTCCATCCTGGGAGCGGCCTCTTGTCCAAGCTGCTTCACTGACTCATTGCTTTCATATTGAAATTCTTCTTCAATTGTGCATCATTTTCTGAAAACTAAACTTATTTTATCACTAATTTTTTTTTTTTTTTAGAGTCTGTCTCTTTGCTTAAGGAAACATTTTTTGGAGTCTTCTTAAAGGAGCAGTGCATTTCAAGCACCAGCGTTAAATAGTAAATTGTGATTTTTTGGGGGGCTAAATTTCAAGAATGAGTTATGAGCTTTTACAAATGGAGGTTAAAAAACAGAATTTGTTTTGATTTGAGATGAGTGCTGCCCGTAAGAGCTTACAATCTATAATAGAGCTGGCTCATCTTCGCCGTTCAGATGTTCCTGAATTACCTTTCCAGTGGTGCACAGCCTCAATGCACACAGAGCGTCTTGAGTAATTTATTTTGGCATCTGGGGTGCTATGGTTTTATATCACTGAAGTATAAAAACACTCCAATGTTTTGGGGTTTTATTGCAAGGCCCTCTGGCAGTGAATGACTTTAAAATTAAACCTGCCGTGTGTGGCAGGTATAAAGAGTTAATACAAGATATGGCGTTCAGTAGCTGTTAGAGTGATATATAAATCTGGCGTTGGAGAGTTTACTGTCAGGATTGAAACGTGGGAATATGTAATATTTTACGGACACTCTCTCCCAGTCCAAGTTTCACGTTAAATAGAATACAACTGTAACATACGGTTGTAATTTGGGCTCCGAATGAGCCAATTCAGTCCAGGTCAGTTTCCCACAAGTTTTTGTGGATTCATTTACCCAGAATAGCTTTGTGTTGTCTAGCTCTCTTTTTTTTAAAACTATTTGTAACGGAACGCTGGTCTCTCACAGACTATTTCCGCTGGTAGTCCAGGTGTGGCTAAGGAACAAGCAATAATCCCAGGCACAGTACCCACAGTGAGCGAATAATCCAGCAGCATAACAGGCACAGTCAGCAGTAAAATCCAATAATATCCCATCACCTTTCCCAATAACTGGACGACACACAGTATCAGGAGCAGAAATTAACTGAGGTTTAATTTCACATTCCCTGCTTCTATGCAATGCTCCCATGCAAGGGAGACACCCACAATAATTAGTACATTCACCAATCGGATACATGTTACCTCCCACACCTCTCCTCCCCTCTGCCTGTGATATAATTATCTCAACACAATAGACTAACTTAATTATCACAGACAGAGAAATACAGTTTTACAAAATATTAATAACTTCAAAAATATACATGCCACAAACATAAAATTACATATTCGAACTCAGCACTTTAATTATAAACATATCCAAAATTCAGTCAATTCCATCCAGGGGTTAAGAAGTTAGCTGGAGGTCCCTTTTTGACCGACCGCAAGCACATTTTCATGCCCAAAACAGTTCCATAGATTTGGGCTGTGCAGTCGGTCTATTTCAGGCTGAAAAAATGACTAAGTCCCATCGCCGTATGGTCTCTGCGGCTGCAAAATCATTGTGGGAGAAGGCAGGGGCGTACCTAGAGCATTTGGCACCCGGGGCGGATCCTGTGCTTGGCACCCCTCCTCCCCCCACCCAAAAAAAAAAAAAAACCTGTAAAAAATGTTAAAGGTTTTCTTTCTTTTTTTTTACAATTTGTAAACTTTGCAAAACCACTGTCAGCCCCTCCTACAAAACCCTTGTCCTGCCCCGCCCCTCCTACAAAACCTCTGTCCTGCCCCTTCTACAAATCCTGTACTGCCCAGTCTACAAAACCCCCGCAACCCCCTTCCACAAATCCCCTGCTTATCCCCCCTTATAAAGACTCCTGTCCCAATACAAAACCCCCGCCCCCTTCTACAAAATCCCTGCAGCCCCACACACACATTTACAGGCAGACAGTCACACACTCAGTTACAGACAGACAGTCACACACTCAGTTACAGGCAGACAGTCACACACAGTCACAGGCAGACAGTCACACATACACACTTCCCCGTTCGGCCAGTTTATCAGCTGTTTGCTTGTGTGAGCTGTACTGGCCCCACGGCACCCTAACTACCATGGGACACTGTGCGGCCACAGCTCACACAGCCCCCTCCAGGCAGGGCCGGTGCAAGGATTTTTGCCGCCCTAGGCAAAAGTAAAGTTTGCCGCCCCCCCCCCATGTGACATCACAATGCGCCACCCATATGATTTTCCATGTTAACTAACGCCAGTGCTGCAGTGCCGCCGTGTTTACATTAAAAGCCCTGCAGGGACAGGCTATAGACACCAGAACCACTACATTAAGCTGAAGTGGTTCTGGGGACTATAGTGTTTCTTTAATGTGAGGTAAATTAGAGCTTAGTGCCACGAATAATATACTAGATTGCCTACTTACAACCAGATGAGGATGATGATGGGCTCTAGCTGCAGTCTGGCTCCACTGGTCTGGTGCAGAACAGGCTCTCTGGAGGCGGTTTGTAACTGTGGTCACAAAAATCAATGTTCTGGGAGAACGGGAAGCAGCTCCATTTTTTGGGGGTCCTTTACACAGCTCAAGGTCTGGGTCCCAGGGTCCACCTTCATGTTCCACCAATGAGTTTGTTCACAGGGGGTGGAGTGTGTAAGGGATGTCCTGATATGTGTGTAAGGAATGCATTGTGTGAAATTGTGTTTGTATGTGTAAGGGCTGCAAGGTGTGTTTCTGTGTATGTATGGGATGCATTGAATGTGTGTAAGGGGTGCATTGAGTGTGTGTAATGAATGCATTGTGTGTTTCTGTGTGTGTAAGGGATGCATTGTGTGTAACGGTTGCATTGCTTGTGTATGTGTGTCTGTGTGTGTAATGCATTGTGTGTTTTTCTGTGTGCAAGGGGTACATTGTGTGTATGTGATGAATGTCAATCTCTCCTCCCGTTCCAATTTCCTTCTCCTCCTCCCAATTTCTCTTTCTCACCCCCTCTCCTAATTTCTCTCCCCCCCAATTTGTCTTTCTCACCCCCCCTCCTAATTTCTCTCCCCCCCTAATTTCTCTTTCCCCCCTAATATCTCTTTTCTCAACCCCTCCTAATTTCTCTCCCCCTAATTTCTTTTCCCCCTAATATCTTCTCCCCTCCTAATTTCTTTCTCACCCCTCCTAATTTCTCTCCCTAATTTCTCTTTTCCCTCCTACCTCTCCTCCTAATTTCTCTCTCTCTCCTAATTTCTCTCTTTTCCCTCTTATTTCTCTTTTCACTCTCATTTCTCTTTTTCTCACTTCTATATTTCTTTCTCACCCTCATTTCTCTTTTCTCAATTTACTTTCTTTTTCAACCCTCTATTTCTCTTTTCTACCCCCTTTCTTTCTCACCCCTTCTCCCTTCTCACCCTTTCTCCTCTTTCTCACCTCCTTTCTCCTCCTCTTTCTCACCCCCCCCTTTGTGTGCACTTCCTGTTAGTCCGCGGGTACAGGAGCAGCTGCTCCTGTACCCGTCGGACTATCAAAGCTGCGGGCTCGGCCACGCTACAGCAAAGGAAGCTGACAGGAGGGAGCGCTCTGAGCGCTTCCCTCCTGTCAGCCCCTCTCCTCAGGCTGCGCCCGGGCGGTGCGGTCCGCCCTCATGGACGCACCGCCTGGGCAAAGCTGCAGCCGCCTGAGGCTCACTACAGAGCGCTCGGGCGGCTGCAGCATGGGAGGGGCGCCCCTAGTCATGGCACCCCCCATCCTGGTGGCATTGGGGACACCATCTTAAAGGGGCAGTGTCCCAAACAAGTCTGGGGACACTGGGGACACAGTTTTAAAGGGGCATTGTCCCAAATTTTCGCCATGCCCCAAAATGGTTCTTAAAGGGCTAGCAGCACCATACAAATCTAAAATGCCCAAATATTGTACTTAAAGGGCCACATCTTCCCGGGACCATAATCACTGGGTAGGAGGCGGGCCAGCGAGTTTGCTACACTATTTTATTAACAAAATGCGTCTCTCTTTTGTTCTCTCTCTCTCACTCTCTTGCCTGCCTATATCTCTGTGAGTCTGCAAAAAGATGTACTTCAATAGATAGGCCATTGATTTTTTCATGTACGTTGTGTGTTCTGATCTTCGTAATGTTCCCGATTTTACTACCTGCTGGACGTGGATTATATTTAACCATTGCCAACAACATATTTTAAGTAGTCAGACATCTTGGATTGCTACAAGAATCTATCTCTTTCCATGGAGCTTAAATTATTTTTCTTCTGGAAAACAAAACCACTTGAGCTGGATTCAGGGTGCCTATATACTCCTAGAATATTGAGAGTACATTATCTTTTTAAAGGGACACTATAGTGTCAGGACAACACGCTGACGCTGAAGGGGTAAAAACCCCTTTAGTAGTTCACCTAATTCCAGCGCCGGGCTCCCTTACCTCTCCTCCCCCGCGACGTCAGCATCCTCGTCCGACGTCACAGGAGCATTCAAAGTTTCCGTAGGAAAGCATTCTTTGAAACTGCTATTTTTGCATCTGAAGGGTTAAAACCTGAGGGACCTGGCACCCAGACCACTTCATTGAGCTGAAGTGGTATGGGTGACTATAGTGTCCCTTTAATGCTCTTCCATCTATTTTTACATTTTTCTTTCCTTTCGGCCTATTGCTTTGTATACCAGGTTAGCATTTATTGAATTCCAGTATATATAATCCATGGGCGAGATAGATGTCTTTAAATACAACTTGGTTATTTTTAGGTGAGTATTTATGTGTAGCACCACATGTGGCTCGGATAGTTATCTTCATAGCTTTCTCTTTTCTGAGCACCATATTAGTTTTGTGAACTAGATTTTGTTTCTGTATCGACATTTAAAGGGAAACTAACACCAGCATATTAAAAAGAGAGCCCAGGAATAAAATACACGCACATCGCTTGGCAAGTCAATTCCACCAAAGGTACACACCACCGTTCCGGGCCATGCCAAACTTCCCAAGTTAGAAGGAAACCATGAAAAGACCTAGTAGAGTAGCCCTGGCAGGCTTGGCAAATGCCCGGTGGTGCGTGATGGCCAAGGGCCAAGGCTGAGAGGGAGATCAAGGAATCTCCCTGGCCGTCCCCTTTAGTATTGGTGCTGCCTGACCTCCGGCTCATAGAGGGAGCTCTGTGGCCCTTCCTCAATGAGGAGATGAAAGATTTCCCTCATCAGCCTGCACACGCATACTCCAGCACACGCGGACCCAGTGCACATGGTTTACACCTGCGAGGGATGCCACTGGACAGCCAGGGAAAATGATTGCTCCCCCTCCCAACAAGGCTCAAGGTAATGAAGAATAATGTAATTTTTTTTTAATTACATTTTTTTTTGTCACCCTCAGCAAGCATCCCCTGTCTTCTTCAGCAGCCCCTGCCCCCCCTCACCAAGCAGCCCCATGTCCGCTTTCACCCAGCAGCCCAATGTCCCCTCTCACTCCCAGCAGCCCCGTGTCCCCTCTCACCCATCAGCCCCATGTCCCCTCTCACACCAGCAGTCGCTGCCACCCTCTCACCCATCAGTCCCTGTCTCCTTCCTCTCACACCCAGCAGTCCCATGTCCCCTCTCACACCAGCAGTCCCTGTCTCCCCACCTCAAATCCAGCAGCCCTATGTCCCCTCTCACACCAGCAGTCCCTGTCTCCCCACCTCAAATCCAGCAGCCCTATGTCCCCTCTCACACCAGCAGTCGCTGCCACCCTCTCACCCAGCAGTCCCTGTCTCCCTACCTCAAACCCAGCAGCCCCTGTCTCCCCCCTCTCACACCCAGCAGCCCCATATCCCTCTTTTACACCCAGCAACCAAGGCCACCCTCTCACTTTAGCAGCCCCTTTGTCCCCCTCTCACACTAACACCTCCATGCCCCCCTCTCACACTCTGCAGCCCCATGTCCCTCTTCCATGCTCTAGATCTTCTAATCCCCTTCTTACACAACATCCCCTGTTCTCTCCTACACAAACACACACATCCCCTATTTCCCCTACAACACATGTTGACTTCCCTGAGGGACATTAAGGAGATATGCCCACTGGGAGAGGCATGCACGTCATTGGTGATGACATAACAGCACCCTCTCAAGCCATGCCCCTCCTTGGGCTGCTCTGCCTTTAAATGCCTGGGCTGAATTTTTGTCCCAATCCGAGCCTGAGCCCCGGTATATAGTTGTGTGGTTTAGCATGTTTTATATATTGCTTTCATGTAGTTTTATGTATATTCTGTTGACGTGATATTGGATGTCCTCCATTATTACCAAGTTTCCTGCTCACCAATCACACGGTACTCTAATAGAAGACCCTGTTCCCACAGGCTTAAAGAGTCACACCTCGAGCTCCTTTCATTCTAATTATCATTATGGTGCAATTTTCTACTGGTTTGATATTTTAACCCAGCAAGTGGCGGAAAATACAGATTTATTTTAACAATTAACTTTTGTCTCTTTAACTGGGTTAGACTACCTGTTCCCTGTTTTCGAAGAAGTCTGAGTCACAGTCCTACAGCTAAATCATATTGAAATCTACTTGCAATCTGATATATTAAAGAGCACTTTAGGCACTCTAACCACTACAGCTCCTTGTCCTGGTTGTGGTGCATAGTCTTTGGACATCATCAGTCCGGAATGACCATCCATTGGGTGTCCACATTAGCCAACCTGCAGGAGAGGGGCAGATTTTAACAAAGCAATATATGGGGAAAAAAAATGCAAATATAAAATTATTTGAAAAGTTTATCCAAAAATATTAAGCGGGAGTAAAGTACCAGAAACAGATCAGCGCTTGCATAGATTTTGGTAAACATGTTATACTCTATTGCGGTATGTCTGTAATTGTTGTAATAAGTTACTGCAAGGACTTTAATGCTACAACTGACAAATAACATGCAGTTATTCTGGATGACACTCCCTCGGTGGCGTAGGAGTTGTAAAGGCCAGATGTGAGCTTGTGTTGCCGACTTGGGTCATGTTTTTGTGAGTTTTTATCCAAAGTTATGATTTCTCAGTCGGTCGTGCCTGACTAATGACATGTTTAGCGCCAAATGGCTTCTTCACACTAAGTGTTAAAGGATGATTGGCTTGTATCTGCTGTTGGGAACCTGGGGCTTCCTGCTGGAGGAGGTGATGGTTACATTGGCCAAGTTTTTGGAGGAAACAGAGGCTGAGAAGTTTGGGGGTTTGTAACTTAAAACTCTCCTTCTCCCAGAGCTGGGAGTTAGTGTTTTGCATAACATGTATATATTTGATTTATCTTCTCCTACGAAAATTGCTTATGTCAACACGTAGATGCTAAAATTCGCTTAGTACATACATATACTTCCAATCTGTTCGCTTTAACTCTTATTGGTCAAATAAGGAATATTCTCTGTCTGGGTCAGCGTAATTCACATATAAATTATAACAGACCGTTTTCAGTTCATCCAAGGCCAAAGAACACGTGTGATACAGTCTTAATTGATTGTGTTTCCAGTCCTATGATCGGAGCTATTCTGCAGTTGGACAACCCTTTGAAGAAGCAAAAATAGCAATATATTTATTTCCCATCTGTAGTCAAGATGAACATATATGTGTTCAAAAATGACTAATGTCTCCAAAACAGAAGCACTATTTCAATGAACTCTTAGTTGTAAGAAAAAAAAAAAAGAACTATTAAATAAATGTAGTCATATGTAACAGGCTGGAAATAAAATGGCTACAATTATATAAATCCTAAAAAAACAAAACAAAACAAAAACCTTCTTGACGTTTTAAGAAAATTGCATGTTCATCCTTCATTCATTCCAAGTGAATTTCAAATTTATGCATAAAATAGCCGTCACTCTAACGTTACCTACACACATTTCGATAAACTCCGTATTTCTGTCTATACCTTGTTATACAAACCACAATATTGATCTAAGCTATTTAATCAGTGCACCATTAATATGTTACATTCTTGCGTTTTAACAATGTTGTTTCTGCGCACATTCTCACACAACGCGATCCGACCCAATATCAAACGTAAAATATATTCAAAACATTTGCTGTGTCCATTTCACTTCTTGTTACTGTGAAATGTACTGGGAATGTCAATGCCTTGCTGCAATGTATCCCATCTGTATAATCGTTAAGTTCTACGGAATACACTATATAAGCACAATAATTAGATATTTTGCATGTGTTCAAACTGTACTTTACGTGTATATTGCTTTAATACTTGTTTTAAATTCTGATTGCCTACAGAGATTGATTTATCTTTTGAGACCCTAAGGCTTGTTAATTATTTTGACAGCCTACAAATTACTGCAGCAATTTGGAGCTTACCATGCCTACTGACAGGTGTGACAGGGCTTTGTGTAAACCTAGCTGAGAGTCTGGGATTTATTGATCATTTCCTTAAGGACATCTTACAGAAACGAGTAAATAGTATCTATGTTGATGACTTTATTAAGATATTTACAACTGAAGCTTTAGTGTTTTGCCATAAAGTAAGATTACACATGGATATAAAGAAAGAATTATGATCTTTGTGAATTGTGTGTCCTTCGAGTGTAGTGAGACTCTTGCATTTTAAGTAAATAAAACCTATTTTGGAAGGCAGCCATCTTGGTTTTATAGGTTCTGTAATAGAACTACCGTGAAAGCTATTATAACAGAAAAGACATAAGACAGGTAACTTTGCAGCTTGTACTGTGTATATTATACAGTGATCTTATGTGTATATACATTAACAAGAATTGCTGTCACAAATGTTCCCTGTAATTAGAACAAGATGGCTGCCCCCAGGGGCTAGCATTAAAAAATATAATATTATGCACATTTTATAATTATTGCAATTTATACTCCTCGCTTCTGGAGTCTGGTTCATTAAATAATTGCAATAGGAAGTAAACTTGCTGCCAGGACATGCAAGAAAACGAGAGTAATCTCAATGTATTCCTCCTGGTAAAATAGGTTATAAATAATAAGCAAGAATTAAAAGCTTGTGTTTTCATAGTACGATGTGAAACCTTCCTCTGTTTGTGCAATGTTCCATCTGTTTTCTTCAATAAATGGTTCTTATGCAACAGTCACTGGGTTACTTCTCCATAACTGCTGTTGCTCTCTGATTCACTGAAGGAACATTGTCCGTTTCTCAGGATTAACAAGCGGGAGGATATTATTTTTGGCTGACGCAAGGTCCCTAGACACCAGATGTTGATACCAGTAATATCAGTCTGGCGATTTGCTGGTGCCTCTCATTCCCTTGATATGAGTTAACAGATTCCAGATTGGGTTTTATGGGAACGTACATACCTGTAGTGTGGGCTGGCCATTGCTTTGCATTGTAGCTAAACACAGCATGCATTTGATAGTGACTGATTAAAGGATGCTCCAGGAACCAAAACAACTTAATTGGGGTTAAACCATTAACAAACAGATTAACCCCAATTTCTTCTCCCTGGCCCTAGTCAGCTCTGCCACAAACTACCATTGCTTCAAATAGCCTCGTACATGGGTGCCACTGATAGGCCATAATAGAGATGGCAGGTGAAACAAGGCGAGTTTGTAATGACGGTTTCTAGTGATGCACAATGGCTCGAAGTGTTCGCAGTAGGCATAGTAAACATGGGTTGAGCATGCAGAGAATAAGTATAAAAACTGATCTTCAGAAGTAGATTGCCAAAAACACATAGAAAGTACCATAACATTGGGATTTATAGGGACATGGATCAGGGATTGATGTGGATGTGGATCAGGGACTGATTAGGATATGGATCAGGATCTGATGTGGATCATGGGCCAAGTGGGATATGGATCAGGGACCGATTGGAGATATGTATCATAGAGTGATGGGGATATGAATCAAGGACTCATGGGAGATGGGGATCATGGACTGATTGGTATATGGATCAGGGACCAATTGGGATATGGATCAGGGACCGATTGGAGATATGTATCATAGAGTGATGGGGATATGAATCAAGGACTCATGGGAGATAGAGATCATGGACTGACTGGGATATGGATCAGGGACTGATGGGAGATTTGGATCATAGATTGATTGGGATATGGATCAGTAACTGATGGGGATATGAATCAGAGAATGATTAGAGACATAGATCAGGGACTGATTGGAGACATGGATCAGGGATTGATGGGGATATGGATCAGGGACTGATGAATATATGGATTAGGAAATAATATGAGACAGATCAGGGACTGATGGGGATATGGATCAGGGACTGATAGGAGACATGGAGCAGGGACTCATGGGGATATGGATCAGGAACGGATAGGAGATATGGATCAGGAACTGATAGGAGACATGGAGCAGGGACTGATGGGGATATGGATCAGGAATATGGATCAGGAACTAATAGGAGACATGGAGCAGGGACTGATGGGGATATGGATCAGGGACGCATAGGAGATATGGATCAGGAACTGATAGGAGACATGTAGCAGGGACGGATTGGAGGTATGGATCAGGGACTGATAGGAGATATGGATCAGGAACTGATAGGAGACATGGAGCAGGGACGGATTGGAGGTATGGATCAGGGACTAATAGGAGACATGGAGCAGGGACTGATGGGGATATGGATCAGGGACTGATAGGAGATATGGATCAGGAACTAATAGGAGACATGGAGCAGGGACTGATGGGGATATGGATCAGGGACTGATAGGAGATATGGATCAGGAACTGATAGGAGACATGGAGCAGGGACGGATTGGAGGTATGGATCAGGAACTAATAGGAGACATGGAGCAGGGACTGATGGGGATATGGATCAGGGACGCATAGGAGATATGGATCAGGAACTGATAGGAGACATGGAGCAGGGACTGATTAGAAATGTGCTTATAATTCCATTTTCCTTTTGGTCACATTCCCATTTGTAATGTCCCTTTTCCATATTTCATACATCAGATTGACTTGAGCAGAGCACTTCAGACATATATAATGTTATTTATAAATAATGTTATTTATCAATCATTTCCAGCCCATTAGGGAATACTATTAAAGATAATTAATTAAATTCACAGGATAAAATAATCAGTTTAACATACTTTCTTCAAGGATTATGGTTATATAATCCATAATCTGTCATATGTTAGTTTTCGTTATTTAACCAACTTGGACAGTAGTTAATACAAAGTTGTAACTCCTATGATTCTCTCCTAATCTAAATGTTGGCAAAGCATCATGGGAGCTGTAGATTTGTAATATTTCGGGGTCTATCTGTTGGTCATCTCTGCCGTAAAAACAATTCCATGGCATATTATTCTCTCCCCCCCACAGTGTGTAATGGTTAAACTGTTCTTAATATATTTCATTATATCCTACTCCCGGCCCGACGTGGAGGTTAAGTGAGGATTTCTGCCAGTGACTGTCCTCGTTGCGAAATTAAACCTGACAGCAGTTCGTGTTCGAGTTGTACATCGTCCGTTTCATTGCTCCCAAGCCGACGAGGATCGTTTGCCAGCTGTGTATGGTTTGCTCTTAGACAAGAGGAAGATGTTGCCTGTAACGCATATAGCACCATGTAATGTAGACACAAGCAAAGCATTCTGGGATTAACCTCTTCATGACAAGGGGTTAAAGCCAGTTTCATATTACTGTGATCATGGTCTGTTGTGAAGGGGAACCTGTCACAAGAGATTTATGAAGAAAAACATATATAACATTGTGTATGATAATGATCTTAACTACAGATAATGCTTACTTGAATCACTTGTATATATTTAATATAATGCTAAAATTCTCAAACTTAAAGGGACTCTACAGTGCCAAGAAAACAAACCCGTTTTACTGGCACTGCAGGATCCTGCAGTGCCCCCCTCCCTCTCGCCCCCCATCCCATGTTGCTGAAGGGGTTAAAACCCCTTCAGCTACTTACCTGAATTCAGCGCCGATGTCCCTCGGAGCTGGATCATGCTCCGCCCACGGTCCTCCCCTGCTGATGTCAGCCGGCGGGGCAGACATAATGCGCATGCGCAGCAATGGCAGCGCGCGCATTAGACCTCCCCGTAGAAATATTCAATGCTTTCCTATGGGGAAAATCTGACGCCGGAGGTCCGTAAAAGGACGTCCAGCGTCAGATAACCTACCAAAGGTCAGTTTGGATTCCGTAAGCCCTCTAGTGGCTGTCTATTAGACAGCCACAAAGGGCAGACTTAGAGCTACAATGTAAACGCTAAGTGCAATGTATCCAGACCACTTCAATTAGCTAAAGTGGTCTGGGTGCCTGGAGTGTCCCTTTAAGTTAAAGCACCACAAGTCTGGTTAGTCTTAAGCCATACATCCCAGTAGTCTCGGTTCTGGTTGGACAGTCCCTTTTTTTTATATATATATATATATATATATATAAATCTAATATATTAGTGCATTTTTATTTTTATTTTCATATACATTTTTAATATTGTGTTTTTTTATGTGCGGCTGGATCATTTGCTGTATGTTTTGGGATAAATATTTATTTCAGTTTCAGTCTTTGAAACTCCATACATCCTTTTTAGGAGAGAAGTTTTATTTGAGACGTCTAGTGGATGTCTCCATGTCTTCTCCATTTGGGAGGGTTATTAAAATGTTTCTCGCGTTTTTGTCTCTTTTTTTTGTTTAGATTCTTAATGTCCCTGATTCTTTCCCTGCCTTTACTGTCATCAGGCCGCATCTGAGGTCCAATCAAATGCTTTTCACATAGCGCATAGAATGTGGCAATCAGCTTCTTCTAATACAGAAGCATTTAATCCAACGGTGCATTATAAGGAGCATGCTACACCACGCATATGCCCTGCTTGTGCATTCCTGAGTGTCGACATGGTCTGAGTGACAGCTCATATCATCACTAAAGCCCGCCCACCAGTCAGTGCCAGAACCAGAGGGGAAGGAAGGAGGACCGCACTGGGCTGGGAGCGGGGTGGACAAAAGAAAGGCTTTCCTTTAAAATGTTTGGTTCCAAGTAAATTACATTTTTTGGGTAAAAACAGCCTGAACTGTAAACATAACTGTTGTCAGATACTTTGACATAAAATTCGACATTTACTTTAATTTAATTTTGAACACCCAACGGCTTCAGCAAATAATTATTCCCGTCTTGTAAATTAAATCCAAACAAAAGATGGGACTGCACTTGTGGTGCAGTAGGCAAAACAGGACTAATGTCAGTGCTACCTCAGCAGGACGCGGATTACCCCATTATATTCAAATAATATTCACAGACGGGGCACACAACAGCTGCTATAATGCAGACATTAATCATATCATCAAGTTACAAGGACAATGTTTCAAGCCTTGACAAAGGCCACATAGTGCGGCCAAAACGTTGTTCTTGTAACTCGGCGATTCTATTAAACTATGCGCTATACCAGCTGTTGTGTAGTTCGACTCATTGTAAATACCACTATGTCTAAGACATTCCATACCTGTAGACACGGAGAGGAGAGAAGGCACAGATTTTTCCAGGTGTTATGTTTTAGTCCAGTTGCACCGACCACTGACACATCTCATGCTAGCCACAGCAGGCTCCTCAATAGCCCAAGTTCTCTTCACTTATCTTTTACATAGTGCTCTAATGGTGCCTTGTTTATATTATATTGATATGTTTCATCTGCATACATTGCAGAAATCTTGAAAAGCAGAACTTTACACTGTTCTGGTATAACTTACAGGGACTTTTGTATGGTTTGTTATTTCCTTTCATGGTTTCTGTTCCTACTGTGTTCAGACGGTTTGTTTTTTGTTTTGTCTTGTTTTTTTGAGGTAGGGATAAAGTATTTGATGAGATGTTTGATCTTTACAATCTAACATTATTTAGTTAATATATATTTTGAAACTAAAGAATAATAATAATAATAATAATAAAAAAAGCCCACCCAGTAAAACTAACTGTAACCTCACCTACACAGTGCATCTAATGTGTGTGGGAGCCTGGAGTGTCCCTTTAATAATATAAACCCACCCAGTATAACTAACTGTAACCTAACCTACACAGTGCATCTAACGTGTGTGGGAGCCTGGAGTGTCCCTTTAATAATTTAAACCCACCCTGTATAACTAACTGTAACCTAACCTACACAGTGCATCTAACGTGTGTGGGAGCCTGGAGTGTCCCTTTAATAATATAAACCCACTCAGTATAACTAACTGTAACCTAACCTACACAGTGCATCTAACGTGTGTGGGAGCCTGGAGTGTCCCTTTAATAATATAAACCCACCCAGTATAACTAACTGTAACCTAACCTACACAGTGCATCTAACGTGTGTGGGAGCCTGGAGTGTCCCTTTAATAATATAAACCCACCCAGTATAACCAACTGTAACCTCACCTACACAGTGCATCTAACGTGTGTGAGAGCTTGGAGTGTCCCTTTAATAATATAAACCCACCCAGTATAACCAACTGTAACCTCACCTACACAGTTCATCTAATGTGTGTGAGAGCTTGGAGTGTCCCTTTAATAATATAAACCCACCCAGTATAACCAACTGTAACCTCACCTACACGGTGCACCTAACATGTGTGGGAGCCTGGAGTGTCCATTTAATAATATAAACCCACCCAGTATAACGAACTGTGACCTCACCTACACAGTGCATCTAACGTGTGTGGGAGCCTGGAGTGTCCCTTTAATAATATAAACCCACCCAGTATAACTAACTGTAACCTAACCTACACAGTGCATCTAACGTATGTGGGAGCCTGGAGTGTCCCTTTAATAATATAAACCCACCCAGTATAACTAACTGTAACCTAACCTACACAGTGCACCTAACGTGTGTGGGAGCCTGGAGTGTCCCTTTAATAATATAAACCCACCCAGTATAACGAACTGTGACCTCACCTACACAGAGCACCTAACATGTGTGAGAGCTTGGAGTGTCCCTTTAATAATATAAACCCACCCAGTATAACCAACTGTAACCTCACCTACACGGTGCACCTAACATGTGTGGGAGCCTGGAGTGTCCATTTAATAATATAAACCCACCCAGTATAACGAACTGTGACCTCACCTACACAGAGCACCTAACATGTGTGGGAGCCTGGAGTGTCCATTTAATAATATAAACCTACCCAGTATAACGAACTGTGACCTCACCTACACAGAGCACCTAACATGTGTGGGAGCCTGGAGTGTCCCTTTAATAATATAAACCCACCCAGTACAACTAACTGTAACCTCACCTACACAGTGCACCTAACGTGTAGAGTGTCCCTTTAACAATATAAACCCACCCGGTATAACTAACTGTAACCTCACCTCCACAGAGCACCTAACATGTATGGGAGCCTGGAGTGTCCCTTTAAAAATATAAACCCACCCAGTATAACTAACTGTAATCTCACCTAAACAGAGCACCTAACATGTGTGGGAGCCTGGAGTGTCCTTTTAATAATATAAACCCACCCAGTATAACTAACTATAACCTCACCTTCACAGTGCACCTAACATGTGTGGGAGCCTGGACTGTCCCTTTAATAATATAAACTAACTGTAACCTAACCTACACAGTGCACCAAATGTGTGTGGGAGACTGGTGTGTCCCTTTAATAATATAAACCCACTCAGGATAACTAATTGTAACCTAACCTACACAATGCATCTAACATATGTGGGAGCCTGGAGTGTCCCTTTAATAATATAAACCCACTCAGTATAACAAACTGTAACCTAACCTACACAGTGCACCTAACGTGTATGGGAGCCTGGAGTGTCCCTTTAATAATATAAACCTACCTAGTACAACTGTAACCTAACCTACACAGTGCACCTAACGTGTGTGTAAGCCTGGAGTGTCCCTTTAATAATATAAACCCACCCAGTATAACTAACTGTAACCTAACCTACACAGTGCACCTAACGTGTGTGGGAGCCTGGAGTGTCCCTTTAATAATATAAACCCACCCAGTATAACAACTGTAACCTAACCTACACAGTGCACCTAACGTGTGTGGGAGCCTGGAGTGTCCCTTTAATAATATAAACCCACCCAGTATAACTAACTGTAACCTAACCTACACAGTGCATCTAACGTGTGTGGGAGCCTGGAGTGTCCCTTTAATAATATAAACTAATTGTAACCTAACCTACACAGTGCACCAAATGTGTGTGGGGGACTGGTGTGTCCCTTTAATAATATAAACCCACCCAGTATAACTAACTGTACCCTAACCTACACAGTGCATCTAACGTGTGTGGGAGCCTGGAGTGTAGTTTTAATAATATAAACCCACCCAGTATAACTAACTGTAACCTAACCTACACAGTGCATCTAATGTGTGTGGGAACCTGAAGTGTCCATTTAATAATATAAACCCACCCAGTATAACTAACTGTAACTTAACCTACACAGTGCACCTAACGTGTGTGGGAGCCTGGAGTGTCCCTTTAATAATATAAACCCACCGGTATAACTAACTGTAACATAACTTACACAGTGCACCTAACGTGTGTGGGAGCCTGGAGTGTCCCTTTAATAATATAAACCCACCCAGTATAACTAACTGTAAGCTAACCTACACAGTGCACCTAACGTGTGTGGGAGCCTGGAGTGTCCCTTTAATAATCTAAACCCACCCAGTATAACTAACTGTAACCTGACCTACACAGTGCACCTAATATGTGTGGGAGCCTGGAATTTCCCTTTAATAATATAAACCCACCCAGTATAAGTAACTGTAACTAACTTACCCAGTGCACCTAATATTTAGGAGCCTGGAGTGTCCCTTTAATAATATAAACCCACACAGTATAACTAACTGTTACCTAACCTACACAGTGCATCTAACATGTGTGGGAGCCAGGAGTGTCCCTTTAATAATATAAACCCACCCAGTATAACTAACTGTAACCTAACCTACACAGTGCACCAAACGTGTGTGGGAGCCAGGAGTGTCCCTTTAATAATCTAAACTCACCCAGTATAACTAACTGTAAGCTAACCTACACAGTGCACCTAACGTGTGTGGGAGCCTGGAGTTTCCATTTAATAACATAAACCCACCCAGTATAACTTACTGTAACCTAACCTACACAGTGCACCGGTGTGTAGGAGCCTGGAGTGTCTTTTTAACTTCTTACAGATCAATAAGATGGAGATGCTACGAATGATGTATGAAGGTGTCTTTGCCATGGTTCCAGGATGACTTTTATTATTATTATTGCCATTTATATAGCACCAACAGATTCCGTAGCGCTTTACAATATTATCATGAGGTTATTCACTAAACATTGGATCTTGGATGGACAAAATCAGGTGAAAATTATTGAATTCCGACCACAATGGCAATTTTCATATTTACTGAAGCCACATATGGTCAATATTCACTCAACCCGTGCAAAAATCTGAAGCAATTGCCTTGATGCAATTGGTGTCAATTAAAATCAGTGTTAGAATGCTTTTGCATCCAAATTTTATACAAAATATGGGATTTAGAAGATTCACAAGACACTGATTTTAATAAACCGAAAGAATCCAACAGCCAACTAATCAGAATGCTCTGACAACCAAGTCGTCCTTTAATCAGGGCCGTCTTTAATTCTGATTGGACCCTGGGCAAGCATTAACTTGGGCCCCCTGACTACATATAGATACACACAAATACAAAACCTGACACACATGCAGATACACACTGACCGCATATAGATACACACAAGAACATACAGATACACACAGACTACATATAGAGCACTGACACACAGATAGACACAAACACAGATACACAACCTGACAAACATGCAGATACACAGATACAAACACTGATACATGCAGATACACTGACACACATACAGACACACAGATACACAGATACACAACCTGACACACATGCAGATATACATATACAAACACGGACACATACAGATACACACTGACTATATATATATAGATACACACACAAACACAAACGGACAACATACAGATACAAATGCACATTCTGACAGACGTACTGACACAGAGACACACACAGACAGCCATACTGAAACACACATACACACAGACATACAGAACCACATGGACACTGACAGACTCGCACATAGACATACTGACACACTGACATACATACAGACATTATGGCACACATACACACAGACAGACATACTGAAACACACATACACACAGACACTGACAGACGTACACACATACATACATTTTGACACTCACAGACAGCCATACTGAAACACACATACACACAGACACTGACAGACGTACACACATACATACTGAACCACACAGACACTGACCGACTCACACACACACAGACATACTGACAGCCATACTGGCACATATACACACAGACGGACATACTGAAACACACATACACACAGACACTGACAGACATATTGACAAACACAGACATACAGAACCACACATACACTGACAGACTCACACACACAGACATACTGACACACTGACAGACATACTGGCACACTGACAGACAGACATACATACATACTCACACACACACACACACACACAGACACTCATGCAAAATTTGATAACCACCCTCCAGTTTCTTACCTTTTCCTGGAGGGTGGCTTCCCTGGGGTCCAGTGGGCTGGCTGGGGTGGCTGGGAGTTAAGCTCTCCCGGCCTGGCCCCCTCCGGAACAGCTGGTCCTCCTTCCTCCCGCGCGGCTCTTGTTTCTGTGGGAGGAAGTGACGCGCGGCTGTCACTTCCTCCCAGTGCTGCCGAAAAGCAAGGGCCCGGTCGCGCTGTTAAAGCGCCACAGCGCCCGACCGGGCCCCTGCTGACACAGGCCCACCGGGTGGCCCTAAGTGCATGGGCCACCCGATGGGCCCCCATAGTTTGCGGGCAGAGGGCAAAAGGAGCAGCTGTCTTGGGCCCCCCAGCTGGGACAGGGCCCGGGGCAGCTGCCCCGTTTGCCCTGCGTTAAAGACGGCCCTGCCATAAATATTATGAATAGGACCCATGGATGTGACAATAGGTCCCCCCCTTATATTAGGAAATCTCCACGGCTGTGGGCAGGAGGTGGACAATGATCTGCCCAGCCACTAATTATTTTAGTTTCTTTCACCCGATATCCCCCACATTATTTCACAGACATTAAGTAGAGGTTTAACATTTCTACATTTAGTAGAGTTTTAAAGTCTTACAGTAATATGGGGTCTTAGTGGCCCCCAGAGGCATTTAATTTTTTTCATTTCTTTAATGTGGCAGCTGACTAATAAGTGCCAATGGTTATTTAACTATTTGCCTACGGGATGTTAGCGCTGCTAGATGGAAAATAGCTCACATTTTTTTCTAAAAGCCACGCCCACATTTGGAGATTCTGGGCCAGTATTTGAAGATTCCGGCTGGGATTTGAAGATTCTGGCCAGTATTTAAAGATTCCAGGCCGGGATTTGAAGATTCCAGGTCGGGATTTGAAGATTCTGGCCGGGATTTGAAGATTCCATGCCGGGATTTGAAGATTCCAGGCCGGGATTTGAAGATTCCAGGCCGGGATTTGAAGATTCTGGCCGGTATTTGAAGATTCCATGCTGGGATTTGAAGATTCTGGCCAGTATTTGAAGATTCCAGGCAGGGATTTGAAGATTCTGGCCAGTATTTGAATATTCCAGGCCGGGATTTGAAGATTCTGGCCAGTATTTGAAGATTCTGGCCAGTATTTGAAGATTCCGGCTGGGATTTGAAGATTCTGGCCAGTATTTGAAGATTCCAGGCAGGGATTTGAAGATTCCGGGCTGGGATTTTAAGATTCTTGCCAGTATTTGAATATTCCAGGCTGGGATTTGAAGATTCTGGCCAGTATTTTAAGGTTCCGGGCCATTTGTGTCAATATTTCAGACATCTGGCAGCATTCGGTACGGCTGAATTGCACACCAAATTCAAGCCTGGTTGGGACCAGAATGGCACAAACTGGACATGGATAAATAGCATGGACATGTCCAAATTCTGCAGTCTAAATGGCACCATGTGCAGCCGAATGATTTTACACCATCTGGTACAGGACATTCGAACTTCAGTGGATAAGTCATTACAATTATCTTTTCCTATATTTTGTCTTCTTGTCTGGGCAAACAGTATACTTAAAATAAAAAAGTTAATAGCTCTGAAAATTAAAAATAGACGAAGATGTTAAATAACACCAGAGAACAAATGTGACTTTGATTCCAATGCTGTTTGTCGCCATTTCATGCATTCTTTTGGAGCTAGAGACCATGATTTGCTCGCTGCTCCTTCAAGTCTGTGTTCCTTCCATAGAATGTCTGCTGCAGATGGGACCATTCGGAAGGGCCTGGAAAATCTGAACAATGAAGCATTAAATGAATCCTGTGAAAAACTGTTAAAAGGCGATATAAAAATTCCTTGCAGTTCAAACCCGTGATAGTCATTTCTTTCATAACTTGGGAGTTTGGATCATTTTCTTCAGTAAGAATGCCTTCAAGGAGAACTTTTGCCCCTGATTTTTTTGAGAGCTGGGCAAGGCACTGAGAGGGTCGATTGTTTGCTGGGTTGAACATTGTGGGCTGAATTTTGCTTCCAGCTAAACACCGAAAATGGCACCATTCTGTGCTAATGTAATCTGAAAGGATCTATTCTGTGTTATAGGAAGAAGCAGTGTGTCTCAGTACTAAAACACAAGCCATTTATATAGGTTAGAGCAGACTGGACGGACGTTCTATCGAGATGGTCACGTAAAACAAAGCTCAAATGTTTCCAAGTGTAGTAACTCATTTCATTTTTGGAACGTTGCATTTTTGGAGCAAAATCACATAATATAATGGGTTTCGAATCCTTGGTCATTAATATTAAAGGGGGCCCTACAGGCTGACTCATTTTATAAATCATTGTGTGTGTGTGTTTCAGAACTTGAGCTTTGTGCTTCTGGTGCAGTAGAGAGCAGGATTCTGCCTATTGTGAAACAAAATGAAAGGGCCAATCCTGACTGAGATTGATTCATTCTTTTTATGCATTATATACAGAATACATTAAAAAAAAAATGCCAAAAAAACCTAAATTAAAAAAGAATACATTACATTTGGTCTTGCATTTGCTGCAGATCCCAAAGTTTTGCAGCCTCTGCAATGAGCTTTGACCAAACTAGTAAGAGAAATAACCTGTCTGATGCTCACTTACCTTTCTATGGCAGTGCTATACATACCCCCATGAGGAGTGTTTTGTAGGCACAACAAAAGGTTCGGCCTGGGGAGTTCATTTTTGAGCTAACTGCTGAACTTAACTAATGTGTCATGACATGACTCAGGTACTGCAGTAATTTTGGAACAAAAAGGCAAACTACTATTGGTTGAGAGGGACGTGCAGGAGGTGGGCTAAAGTACTAAAAGTGGGCATTCAACATGGAAGCCAGTGAAGCCGCAAACAGCTTTTATTGTTGACAGACCCTCTTTTACATTTTCTACCACTTTTTTAGAAAAGAAAACTTTGATAATTGTCCCTCGATGTTTCTATTTCTCTCTATTTGCAGTGTGTACTCAGGCCAAAAAAAAAATAAAAGAAAATTGAGAATCACATGAAAAAAAGGTTGAATGAACATTTGGTACCAACCCACTGCTCAGTGTGAAACCCATCTTGTTAAGATTGACAGTGGATGAGGGTTCCTGTACGCCTCTTGCTATTCTAGAGGGTGTAGTTAACATGGACGCCATACGCATTACCTGTACCAATAATATCAGCAGTAATCTTCCGTAGAGAGAGGCTGAACTTTACTCAGCTGGCGCTCTCAATATCTCCCCATTCACAAAACTAAGTGAGAGACGTGCATATTTTTCTCGCTCTGTTTTGTTGGTGAGGAGTGAATGACAGCGGCGCCCAGTCCAAGGCTTCCTGTTTAAAGTCTCGGACGAAAAAAGGAAATGAAGGGGCATAGCTGACAGGCACCGGAATGAAGACTTTGGGGTTAAGTCTCTGACAACAGTTTATCCCTTTGAAGTAGGCAGGCACCCAGGACCTCCTTGCACCATAACAACTTCATTCCGATGAAGCTGTTATGATACCCGGAGTGTTTCTTGACAGTTTGTCTAGATGAGAGCTCCGTCACTTCCTGGTCTCTGCCAGCACCAGTGCAGAAATAACACATCCTGGTTGTGTGTTTAAAAAAAAGGACATTCAAGCATTTATATTGTTTTTAGATGTTCTATGTTTCGCATTTTAAATTTAGTATGGTATATTTTTAGCATTCTTGACTCTAGTGGGACAGTCCCAATTTAGAATATTGTCCACAGTTTTTCCTCTGTTGTTTCTCTTCTGGGAGATCTGGAAGCTCTTAAGAAAGTCTTCAGGGAGTTTTGCGTCCGTGCCCGCATGTAACCATTGCAGTGGGAAGGCGATGCTGCTAAAGTAATGACTCTATTGTGAGCAGTTTCTTGGGGCAGATGAATATGGGCTGAGAACCCCTGGATCACATTTAATTAGCATGTTCTAGCACCCAAGGAAGCAATGATTGTCTGGCTGCTATTGTAACAAGAATAAAATGGCATGTGTCTCAAAAAGTGCATGTCATTTTATCCCCGGGACATTAGGATGGAAAAGAGGATTTGGGACGTAAACAGGGACTGTCCCTCCTAACGTGGCAGGTATGTGATATCAAAAAAGTGTTCTATAAAGTGTTCAGCTCCCTCAACGTCACTGAGCAGTGCCCTCTCTTCTCTATGACACTGAGTAGTAATCAGTTCTACATGCTTGAAACTTTCTGTCGTAATTGCACAGGTGGCCCCCATTATGTTTCTCCTGTTATTGTTTAGGAAATATCTGTTCCCTCTTTCCCCTGTGATGTCACTGGATGAGGGTGCAGTATTAATCATTCTCGCTCAGAGGTTTAGCTCACAGGAGGTTTAGCGAGCAGGATGCATCGATCACGCTGACAGCTGGGATCACGCCCATCGAGTGGTCTAAATGCAGCTTTAGCTCAGTTTGGAAGGACAGAGCAGACCGCAGTATATGCACAGATCAGAGTTATTCATGGGTAATATCCTGTTTTTTAAGTTTACTTTTTTTTAAATCAAAAATCTAATTTGTAGTTTTTCCTATGGATAATATCTTTTTGAAAAAAAAAAACCTGTTAAATCGCATTGGAATTTCCATAAAAAGATACAAGTTGCCATTTACTCTTAACGGTCCCTAAAGATGGCAGATTGGAAAGTACTTATTCACTTTCACTAAGACTGGCGTAGGGCACCTCTTTGCCCCATAACCTGTGCACAATTGTTATGGTGCCTTCTGTGTCCCATTACAATGTATCTGTTACCCACAAATGGTTCAAATACCGGCCATCTATTATCTAGAAAACGTATACCATGCTGTGGAAATCTTTCAACCAGTGTAAATCAGATAAAAGATATACTTACGTTATCCTCTTACTCCTGACAAGACATAGAGTTCCAAAATAGACGGGGAATCCGCATGCGCATCCTCCCTATAATGGCACAAATCATAGTGTAGGTGCACATTCAAAATGTAGGATACCAACAAGTC
Source organism: Pelobates cultripes (assembly GCA_933207985.1). Classification (NCBI taxonomy): domain Eukaryota; kingdom Metazoa; phylum Chordata; class Amphibia; order Anura; family Pelobatidae; genus Pelobates; species Pelobates cultripes. Next base: position 14,545,789 of record OW240912.1, read on the forward strand.
ACCAAGTTCTAACTGTCTGATCTTTACAGCTGTGCCAACACATGCCAACTGCATAAGTCCTGATAAAGTAATGTTGTGTTTATCTGAATGAGTTTACACAGATACATTTGTTACCAACTTGGCTAACACAATGCACAGGTGATATTTTATTCTCGTTAAAGTAACACCAATATCACGTTAACATTAGATCGTAAGCTCACAAGCTGTAAATGCTGATTGCTCAGTTCATGGGTAATGTCCTCTATTACTTTTGGATTGGCTTGTCTATACTGTACTATCTACGCCACCTGATTGTACAGCCCTGCGGAATATGTTGGCGCTTTAGAAACATCATTAATAATAACAGTAACAGGTGAAATTTAGAGAAGAGAATTTAGAGAAGAGAATCGCTTGTACGCGAGAATGATAGCCATGTCAATGCTGTTTTGCTGTAACATTTTGCACATTATGTGTTCGGAGTGTCCCTTTAATCTTCCTCCTTTTGACTTCTCCCTAGCAATATTTACACTTGGTTATGGTCCTGGACGCGTTGTACTTCCCTTTTCTTATGTAGTATTGTGTTCTTGTTTTGGTGCTCTGTTCTTTTCATACGGAGTGAGCTTCCTCTTTTGGTTTTTATGATTAATTAAACTGTTGCCGTTGCTTTGAGTCACAGAATGTTCAAGGACGCCGATTCTCAGGCTATTCACCGATCGCAAGCTGCTGCCCTGATCATGTCATCAGTAATGATATTAGATAGAATACACTGTGGTTATTTAAAAAAACAAAACATGATTTTATCACCTGGTTCTTAGGTTTTATACCCATTCTATTATTGCATATATCAGTCTGACTGTTCCTTTAATCTGATTGTTCAGTGTGTGTTTTATACAGGTTATTCACCGGTGAGAATTCAAAGTGAATTTCCAATTCAAGATAGAAATTGCCAAATTGGAAGATTCTGTTACTCGGTTATTGTCAGATATTAGCCGATTATGACCCAGATCTACTATATCTTTACCCAGTATGTTTCAGCTGGACAGCATTGAGCCTGTTTTACGGCCCAGTAAATGTACCCCATCCCTGGCACATCTCCACGCTGCCCAGTAAATGTACCCCATCACTGGCACACCTCTTCCCTGCACAGTAAATGTAACCCATCACTGGCGCACCTCCACACTGCCCAGTAAATGTACCCCATCACTGGCACACCTCCTCCCTGCACAGTAAATGTTCCCCATCACTGGCAGGACCCCATTTTCACTCTGTCCCTTCTCTCATTGTGAGGTTGGACACAGCATCCTGTGTGGCTGGATTTGAATGTACTGTGTGATTAACAAACCTCTGATAATATCCACAGACAGATTTTCACATAGAGCATGTAGCGGACCGCCTGGTACCCTGCCTGGATACCTCCGCCAAATGCGCTTTCTAGTTATCGCCGAGCTACCATAAGCACTTCGCTGGGACATCATAAGCACTTCCAGCCCCTAGCCGCCGCAGCTTGGCTGGGGTCTCAACTCCTCTTCCCACCCTGGACCAGGATCCTGGATCCAGCTCCCACTGGTTAGAGCTCTCCTAGCAGAGAGTATAGCAGGTATAGCAAGAAATAGAACAGAATAGCATCTCCCTCTCCCCCCCCCCACACACAAACACATTAGCCGAGACTTAATGCTGGGAAGTGATCTGTTTAATGAAAGCACAATCACAGAATTTATACATGTCACAATCTCCTCCCCTGTGCCTGAGAGATAATTGAGTCAGGATCTGTACAAACTCAATTATCTCCAGGTACAGAAAAACATTACATTTTCAAACACCCCAAAAGCAGGGACGTATTAGCCGCGAGGCAAACAAGGCATTTGCCTTGGGCGGCATTTTTCAGGGGGCGGCAAAAAACGCCACCCCCAAATGCCCAGGGCAAATGCCTAGTTAGCCTTGTGGCTAACTGACATGCTTGGCGCTGGGCGGGCGGGCGGCTGGCGAGGGAGCTCTTCCTCTGAGCGGTCTGCTCAGCTCCCTCTGCGGCGTGTGAGGGAGCTGAGCAGAGTGCTCAGAGGAAGTGCTCCCTCGCCAGCAGCCCGCCTAGTAGCCAGCCCATCAGCCCGCCCGCAGCCAATGGACCACTAGGGAGAAAGAGGAACTCCCCCAGCACTCCCAAAGGTAAGGAGGCTGGGGGGGGGGTTAAATAAAAAAAAAAAAAAGGTGAGTGATTGTGTGTGTGTCTGACTGTTTGTGTGTGTGTCTGACTGTGTGTGTGTGTGTTTGTGTGTTACTGTGTGTGTGTGACTGTGTGTGTGTTTGTGTCTGACTGTTTGTGTGTGTGTGTGACTGTGTGTGTGTGTGTGTGTGTGTCTGACTCTGTGTGTGTGTGTGTATTTAGAAGGTGGGGCGGGGGGAAGGGTTGGGTGGGGGTGGCGCGGCGGGAGGGGGTGCCTGAGTTTTGTCCCGCCTAGGGCAGCATAAAACCAGGATACACCACTGCCCAAAAGTACCCCCAAAATCCATGGAAACCCCACAAGAGCCATATCATTGGATAACCCTGATCTGAGTGACCAACATATCCAAAACTCACTCAGATCAGTTCAGTGGTTCGGATTTTCCATGGAAGTCAACTTTTGACCGACCACATACGTGGCTCCTGCCCAAAATAGGTCCATATGAAAAGTGGTATCGGTCGTCTGTCAATTTCGGGAGTGGAAAAACAAACAAACTACCGAACGTAGTTCATAGCTGTAATGTGGAGATTGTTCACCTAAACCATGCAAACAATTTCACCGAACAGGGCCCTTCTAAGATGTAAGGAAACAAACGCAGGCGATGATGAAGTTCAGCGGTGTTCGCGAGTTAAAGTTTCCGTTTTGAGTTCAAAGAACTCGACAACCAAACACTGCTGCCTGTGTTCGTGCGAATAAGATGGCCGCCACCACGTGTTCATGCATACGAATGGCGGCCTCACAGACGAACACTTAGAACACTGAAGTGTGAGTCGTTATTAATGTGTTATGGGGTTTTAACAATTATGCGGGTGGTTTGCAGTTCGTGGGTTTGTTCGTTTCCTGAACAACAAAGTATTTTTTCAGGTCTTTTACATGGCCCATAGTATCTGGGCAGCAGGCTAGCTAGCAGGCCCCTCCAGGAGCTTATGGCAGAATCATCTTTGCCACAGAGCATATAGATTTCCTGTAAATAATGATGTCTTCGGTGCATATTTTAACCAGTCTGAGATTGAAATGTTGTTATATAAAATGTCAGAGAGATTTCACAAATATTCCTACAAAGTGCTTTATAAACCCATTGTTAGATGGACTGAATATGTGTCATTGTTCTCCCAAGTATGTGACAAAGAGCGGGCGTTAGATAATGGGTTTTACATGAAATCCATGGACAGTTTGCACTAAATGTTTGTGCTTTGTTGTTATTTTAACCGCTGTACTCCTAGATTCAGTTTTTATCGTTGCTGATTTTTTTGCTACAGACATCTAATAAATCTATCTGCACTCGGTTTTTCCTGCTGCGGTGAAACAAAGTGTAAACATTTCATGCACGCTCAGCTGTTTATAAGCAAAGTGTATACAAGGAAGGATTCTACGTTTCTACCTGCCATCTCTCCTATAATATTTCATGGCTGACAAACGATTTACCAGAGTAAATAGACATATTTTGTCTCGAATAAAGATTTTATTTTGTTTTCAAAGTGATACATGTTGCCCAATTTAAAGAGAGTTTTTTCATGGCTAACATATCGCTGATACAGCATGCAGCAATCCAGCCATGAAATGGTTAAAAAGGGAGTCAAGTATTCCCATGGTGAAGGAAAGCATACTGTAAGGTATTACGGTTCTTCACATCATTCAACATTTTAAATGGACAAAGATAGACATTTTAATTTTAAGGGTGTGCGGGGTGGGTGTGACCAGGGGTGGGGATGTTTTTTACATTTTTTAGTGACTTACTGATTTATACAACTAAAAACAATTTATACAACTAAAATGTAATGTAGAACAAGAACAATGTATCTTATTTACACAGGCTGATTTCTAAACACATTTATTGTAGTTTAAAAGGACACTATAGTCACCAGAACAACTACAGCTTAAATATACTTGTTTTCCTGGCACTATAGTGCCCTGAGGGTTCCCCCACCCTCAGGGTCCCAGTCCCATGGCGCTAAAGGGGGAGGAAGGGGTTAATCCCTTACCTTTTTTCCAGCGCCGAGCTCCTTCGGCGCTGGGACTCTCCTCCCTCTTCTTCCGTCATCGGCTGAATGCGCATGTGCGGCAAGAGCCGCGCGTGCATTCAGCCAGTCTCACAGGAAATCACAGTGAGAAGCGCATTCAGCCAGTCTCACAGGAAATCAATGAGACAGCCACTAGAGGCTGTATTAACCCATAGGTAAACATAGTAGTTTCTCTGAAACTGCTATGCTTACTGCAAAAAGGGTTAAACCTAGCTGGACCTGGCACCCAGGGCACTTCATTAAGCTGAAGTGGTCTGGGTGCCTATAGTGGTCCTTTAATGTAGTTGTTCTGGTGAGTATAATCAGGCATTTTCATGCAAATACTGCCTTGTCAGAGAAAAGACAGAGTTTACATTGCCCCTAGGGACACCTCCAGGTAGCCACTCCTCTGATGATCACTGGAGATGCTTCCTGGGGCAGTGCTGCACAGTAGGCAGCACTGCCGTTTAACGTCTCCACGCTCTGCCTCCTTGCAGAAGTGCATCCTTGCTGGTTTTAGCCAATGCTTTCTGAATATGTGTCAATTCATTATTGGCAATTCTGATGATGTCATCAAGGAGGCCCCCGCCTCCTTGCTGATTTTAGCTAATCCAATGCTTTCTCTATGGAAAAGGCTAGAAATTTGCAATTCTGATGATGTCATCAAGAAGGCGGATCGAGGGCGGGGCCAGCACTGGAAATAAGATGAGTTTTAATTCCTTTTAAGGGGGTTGAGGGGGGCAAGCCACCTAAATGGTGGGTTTAACACTATAGGGTCCAGAATACGGTTTGTGTTCCTAACCCTATAGTATTCCTTTAAAGAAATATTACTTTGAGTATAATCCTAGAAAAGAGGGACTGTCCCTCCTAAATATGGATACTTGGGAGGTATGCTTAATTTCATAGCGACTTCGGTGCTGGGCCACTCATAAAAATATTCTTAGAGGGAACACAAGGTAGGAATTCTCAGCTGGAACTGAATAGAAAAAAATAGTAACCTCTCCAATTTGGCCATTTTGTGGAAACACATTTTTGGTGAATATAACTCAAAATAAAATCATAACTCAACAGAAAAAATAACAATAGGTTGTTGTGTTTAAAATGTAAAATGAATGGGTTTTTTCTTAGTAAATATTAAAGGTTTGTTTAAATGCAGTGTTCAGTGTACGCCTGTTATATTTCACACGTCTGTGTCCCCCAGACTCTCTGCCAGTTTTACCCAGACATGATGTCACTGGACTGGGGCGCTGGCGTCACACTGAATGGCAATGCTCAGACGTGTGAATAAACAATTTGGGAGCCAGAGAGATGTGCGCTGCTTAAGCCATGACTCCTCCGTAAGAGGGCTAACCTCAACAATCCCTAGAAAAACCAGGGAAACAATTAAAAAAGATATATTTAAAGGTACACTTCTTTTTAATGTAATGAAATGGCTGCTTTTACTGCCACGGAGCTTACCCCTATCACTGCAATGTGTTAAAAAATGCTTTAAAAATGCCAGTTAGAGTGTCCCCTTTGTTTTTGTATTATTTAAAAAATTGTCAACCATGTATTTATAAATCAGTGATGCTCTCACTTTAAAAGTCTCTAACCCACAAGGCAGCCTGTTGTAACTGTAATAGGCAGACTGTGAACAGATTTAACATGGATTCTGATTGCTAAAGGACATCACTTTTCATACACTGCTGTCAGCATGTAGAGATTATATGTATCCAGAAAACATGGAGGCTTTGTCAAACTTGGTGTGCTGCTTCATTTTGCAGTGCGATTTAAGGTGTGATAGAGTTTATTGAAAAGGCACTCACGCCAGGCTGATGACAAATTTGTTGTTTATCTTTATTAAAGCATTTGTCTATCGTGCAATAATTAGTGTATGGAAAAGCAAACCAATAAATTAGAAATCAGAAAAAGCTAAATTATACTTATATTTGGAGCTTCTATATTTGCTGTTTAACTTCCAAAATGCTGCTTCTGCATCTGTGATTTCTCACCAAAGCAGGTAGCAACTCATCCAATCCTGGCACTCATTTAATTTACTATAGTATAGCACTGTGGAAATAAAAAAATAAAAATGATAACCTAATCTCTACACTTTGCACCAACATGTATGGGAGCCTGGAGTATTCCTTTGTAGAATAGAATGGTGCTTCACAAACTCAGACAGCAACAGTTTCATGTAGTTGTTCTGGTGCCTATAGCAGGTATTTACCTGTAAACACTGCCATTTCTCTGAAAATGCCATAATTACATTGCTGCCTATGGACACCTTCAGTGGCAGTCACTAGAGGTGCTTCCTGGGTCAGTGGTTACATTCAGCGTCTCCACGCTCTGCTTGGAGGCGCCGAACTATCCCCATAGAGATGCATTGAGTCAATGATTGGTGCAGCGCGGTGTTTGGCGCACATGCGCCATAGCCTAACAATGCTTTCCTTATGGGAAAGACTAGTCCATCCGGGACATAACTGGCATCCGAACAAAAGCTAATTGGGTCTCATAAAAAATCAACAATAGGGAAAAGTTAAAGGAACACTCCATAAAAACAAATACAATAAAAAAAATAACAATTTAGTAGATATACCCCAAAGAAATATACATGTGATTTGTTTTGCATGTTTTCTTGCGGAGTATAAGAAATATTGGCTCACAATAGCTGCAGATCTAGTATCTGCAGGTATTGCAAGACCTCCCCTTATTCTTCAGCTATTACTTTCAGTGGCCATCCAATCACAGACCTTATTCTTTACAGATCTCTCGTTGATCTGTATTACAGCCGATGGAGAAGGCTTGGCATGTCCGGTGTTCTGGGAAATTACCTGCGTCTTGAGTTTATATCCCCAGAAAGTACCACAAAGTAAAAGGACCGGCTGCCTGATTGACAGCTGAGGAGGTATAACAAAGTAAATTTATATTAATTTATATGAAGCTCTCAGCCAGTGAATAGCGATGACCACGGTTTCCATTGCTCTGCAGAAGCCAGACGCACGTCACCGGATCACAAGGGAACGATATTCCCTGTTACCAGGGAACCAGCCAGTGTTAAGTTTGGCAGCAAATTTCTATTTCAAAATTCAATCAAAAGCCAGTTTAGTTTTAGTCGTAGGCATCTGAATTTTTTAGTTTTAGCCGACTAAATCTCCAGTAGATTTTAGTCGACACAACTCAAATCTAATGGGTTTAGTTAGAGCCTCTATCTGTCTCTTTTGCCTCTTCCCCAGCCCATCTGTGTCTCATTGTGTCTTCTCAGCCTCTCTAGGTGTTTCTCTCCCAAGCCCTGGTCTGCTCTTTTGCTCCTTCCACAGCCCCTCTGTGTCTCTTTGTGTCCTCTCAGCCCCTCTAGGTGTCTCTCTCCCAAACCCTGGTCTGTCTCTTTTGCTCCTTCCACAGCTCCTCTGTGGCTCTTTGTGTCCTCTCATCCCTTCTAGGTGTCTCTCTCCCAAACCCTGGTCTGTCTCATTTGCTCCTTCTACAGCTCCTCTGTGGCACTTTGTGTCCTCTCATCCCCTCTCGGTGTCTCTCTCCCAAGCCTTGGTATGTCTGTCTCTTTTGCTCCTTCCACAGCCCCTCTGTGTCTCTTTGTGTCCTCTCAGCCCATCTAGGTGTCTCTCTCCCAAGCCCTGACTGTCTCTTTTGCTCCTTATACAGCTCCTCTGTGCAGTGTTAATTTTGGCAGCAAATTTCGATTTATTGCCATTTTAGTTTTAGTCGTATTTTAGTCATCTAAATTGTTTTAGTTTTAGTCTAGTTTTAGCCTAAAATTGTTAGTTGACAAAATTAACACTAGAACCAGCTCAGGGGACTCCTGGCACGATAACCAATACAGCGGGCTGTAGAAGTTATGATACTTGGAGTATCCCTTTACGAGTAGTAAAACCATTCACCGGGTGGACATTTAGCAGTCGGAAATAAACATGAATGCAATCTGCAGATTCCCATTTACACGTCTTGCCTCTTTTATAGAGCGCACATTTCCAAGCATGCACTTGGCTTTTCTTTATTGTCTGCTCACTTTGCCTAATTTTAAATAATTTCTTTACAACTGGTGCTGGAATCAGGGGATAGAACCTGCCTTCCTTGAATACTCTCTGCTTGTTCCATGGCAGTTATTTTAAAGAAACGTTAACACAGCCTGGCCTTCATACTTATAGTCTGCGGAATCACGCAAACTTTTTTCCCAATTATTTTGCCGAAGACTTCTTCTTATTCAGCCTATTCCTGATACAAATTGTGGGAACCTCGCTGGTTACACACAAAGAAAAATGTGTATTTTTTTTGACTTGTCAGTGCGAGATTGCAGAGTGATAGGAAAATCGATATTCTTACAGCTTCCATTCTGGAAAATATGCCTTGTCAGTACCATGGAAAAAGGTTACATATCTGCTTACAGGAAGCGCCATTGCAAAGGCAGGAAGTGATGGCTGACATCAACAGGAAGTGCTGTGCAAATGGTCCTAGTGGCACTTTCAAGGCTGGGATCCTTAAAACAATGTTGGCCTGTACTTTAGACAAACCAGCCAGGAAATGAATGAATGTTGGGTTGCAGAGTACAGAGGAAATGATAAAAGCTACCTGCTTTGACTTGCGGCAGAGATAGTGGTTTAGAAATAAATGCTTGTTTTTGTTCTCTCGCTCAGCGTGTCCTCACCAAGATGGGAGCTCGTGTTTCGAGTCGCAGTGCAGTCTCGCTTACAGTGAATACGTTTTTTTCACTAAACTGTTCATTGAGAATTTAAGGTCAAAGTATCCGAGCTGGAAGAACGTGGAAGATTTTTCCAATGTAGCTACTTTGGTCAGTGACTTGCAGTAAATTTGGAGAATTCATGACTATTTGTGGTTAAGTGAATAACCCTGTTAGGATTACAGATCCTTGATTTAAATCCACAAATTTAAAGGGATTCTAGAGTGTAAGGAATACAAATATAGTCCTAACACTATAGTACCTTCTGGCTCCCCCCCGCCAACCCCCTCAGAATCCCCCCATAAACCTTTATTTACTTTCAGTTTCCAGGGCCAATATCCATCTGCCTGCTCCGACGTCATCTCTAAAAGTGCAATCATTTACATTGCAGGACTGGGGGGGGGGGGTAGGAGTGGGGCGATGAATTGAAGTGGTCTGGGTGCCTATAGTGTCCCTGTAAGTGTTACAGGACGTTTTGACACATTGGGGGAGATTCATAAAAGTGTTCTGTCCTATAAAGTGGTACAACAATATTAGAGGGCTAGGAGTAATCCATAAAATGGGCTCACTGGTTACACAAATGTCTGAAGTGATTGCCCCACCTTTAATTTTTATAACTGAACACTTTGATAAATCACCTTTCCTTCATTTTTTTCAGAGCCCTCTTATGTGCTGCTTTGTATAAAGCAGTTATTGGCATTGATTATTAATACTGTGTGTATACAATACAATGATGAGGGTAATGTAGCCTATCAGCAGATCTTTTTAATAGGGGTGTAAAAAAATGAAAGGTAACTTATAAACAAGTTGATCAGAAACGAGATGGAGAGGATACAAACAGTTTACAAAGTAGAGGACAATATTAAACTCTAGAAGACATATTTATAATCTAAACAAACTGATTTAAATTCTAGAGAACACATTGCAATGACAAGAATGAGGTCACGAAAGATCTGGAGGAATAATCTACGATCTAGAGACATCCAGCGTAAGATTTTTCCCCATAGGAAAGCATTGATTCAATGTTTTCCTAAGGGAGCTCTAATGTGCGCGCGGCTCTTGCCGCACATTCGCATAAGCGCCCGCTCTCATTGAGGAGAGACATCGGCACTGGGATAAGGTAAGTAAATAAAGTTTTTAACTGTTTATTTAATGTGGAGGGGAGCACAAGAGGGGAGGCAGGGGGAGCAAAATTCCTTTAATTTTAAGGGTGTGAGTGGGGGGTTTGTCAGTGATGCGGCTGGTCTGAGAAATTTTAGGTGACTTAATAATAATGTATACAAAAAAAAGTGCAATTTAGAACAAGAACAATGTGTCTTATTTACACAGACTGATTTCTAAACACATTTATTGTAGTTTAAAGTCACATTACTGGGAGTATTATTGCTGTGGGGCTCTGTTATAAACTCAGACACATTACTGGGAGTATTATTGCTGTGGAGCTCTGTTATACACTCAGACACATTACTGGGAGTATTATTGCTGTGGAGCTCTGTTATACACTCAGACACATTACTGGGAGTATTATTGCTGTGGAGCTCTGTTATACACTCAGACACATTACTGGGAGTATTATTGCTGTAGAGCTCTGTTATACACTCAGACACATTACTGGGAATATTATTGCTGTGGAGCTCTGTTATACACTCAGACACATTACTGGGAGTGTTATTGCTGTGGAGCTCTGTTATACACACAGACACATTGCTGGGAGTATTATTGACGTGGAGCTCTGTTATACACACAGACACATTACTGGGAATATTATTGCTGTGGAGCTCTGTTATACACTCAGACACATTAATGGGAGTATTATTGCTGTGGAGCTCTGTTATACACACAGACACATTGCTGGGAGTATTATTGCTGTGGAGCTCTGTTATACACTCAGACACATTACTGGGAGTATTATTGCTGTGGAGCTCTGTTATACACTCAGACACATTACTGGGAGTATTATTGCTGTGGAGCTCTGTTATACACTCAGACACATTACTGGGAGTATTATTGCTGTGGAGCTCTGTTATACACTCAGACACATTACTGGGAGTATTATTGCTGTGGAGCTCTGTTATACACTCATACACATTACTGGGAGTATTATTGCTGTGGAGCTCTGTTATACACTCAGACACATTACTGGGAGTATTATTGCTGTGGAGCTCTGTTATACACTCAGACACATTACTGGGAGTATTATTGCTGTGGAGCTCTGTTATGCACTCAGACACATTACTGGGAGTATTATTGCTGTGGAGCTCTGTTATACACTCAGACACATTGCTGGGAGTATTATTGCTGTGGAGCTCTGTTATACACTCAGACACATTGCTGGGAGTATTATTGCTGTGGAGCTCTGTTATACACTCAGACACATTGCTGGGAGTATTATTGCGTGGAGCTCTGTTATACACTCAGACACATTACTGGGAGTATTATTGCTGTGGAGCTCTGTTATACACTCAGACACATTACTGGGAGTATTATTGCTGTGGAGCTCTGTTATACACTCAGACACATTACTGGGAGTATTATTACTGTGGAGCTCTGTTATACACTCAGACACATTACTGGGAGTATTATTGCTGTGGAGCTCTGTTATACACTCAGACACATTACTGGGAGTATTATTGCTGTGGAGCTCTGTTATACACTCAGACACATTACTGGGAGTATTATTGCTGTGGAGCTCTGTTATACACTCAGACACATTACTGGGAGTATTATTGCTGTGGAGCTCTGTTATACACTCAGACACATTACTGGGAGTATTATTGCTGTGGAGCTCTGGAGACACTCTGTGGAGCTCTTATACACTCAGACACATTACTGGGAGTATTATTGCTGTGGAGCTCTGTTATACACTCAGACACATTACTGGGAGTATTATTGCTGTGGAGCTCTGTTATACACTCAGACACATTACTGGGAGTATTATTGCTGTGGAGCTCTGTTATACACTCAGACACATTACTGGGAGTATTATTGCTGTGGAGCTCTGTTATACACTCAGACACATTACTGGGAGTATTATTGCTGTGGAGCTCTGTTATACACTCAGACACTTTACTGGGAGTATTATTGCTGTGGAGCTCTGTTATACACTCAGACACATTACTGGGAGTATTATTGCTGTGGAGCTCTGTTATACACTCAGACACATTACTGGGAGTATTATTGCTGTGGAGCTCTGTTATACACTCAGACACATTACTGGGAGTATTATTGCTGTGGAGCTCAGTTATACACTCAGACACACCAACAATGTGGAGCTCCTAGAAAAGAGAGACAGACAGTTTGGGGCTCAAAATTTGGAGTGTTCTTCCAAAATAGGGACACTCAAGAGGTATGTTAATAAGGGATGTTAAATAGTTTGTACTTATAGCCTTGGTAAATGAGCCATACAAACAGCAGCGGTAAATGGTGCATATTTACAACTCAAGTAAATTGTCCATATTTTCAGCTCCGGTTAATGCTCCATGTTTGCAGTTTCAGTAAATAGCCCATATTTATAGCGTCATCAATCCAATTAAACTGCGCACTATATCCACTACTTGCCACTGTACAGCCCAGTTTCCCTTGCAGCCTCTTGGAATAATGTGAATATTTCACTTGTGCATTATTTTCACAAAGCAGCCCAACTTTGGATGGCAACAGAAGGCTAAGAACCCCATTTTTTTGTAACAAAGTGCTGGAAAACAGAAAGCTTGAGGTTGTCCCCCAGAGACTCATGGCATTGGCACCATAACAGCTACAATGAGCTGAAGGGGTTATGGTGTTTTGAATGTCCCTTTAAAGTTTATTCAATTCTTTTTCTAAGTCCACGTTTCAAATCCCTGTCTAATCAAACGCAAGAGTATAAAGCTTTGCCAACTGAAAGCACAAGTATGGAGGTTAATTGGATTTGTTTTCTCATTACCGCCAGAGCTTGTTCATATCATACTAGCCGCCTCTGCTCAAAAAAAAAAAAACGAGTTTCCATTGACATTATCTTTAGATTTTATATTTCCATTTGAACTATTTTAAAAATAGTTTTTTTCTCCCAGCACAATGTATATGTGATATTTCGTGCTCTATAAAAAGAGCTAAACTAGTTTTGGGCATGACAGGTGCCCTTTTATTATAGTGGAAACTAGTGACGCTAGCGAATTATCAGGCATACGCCTTTGATTTAATAAGCTTCCCAAATATTTCAATACTGTTAGAAAAGCGATCCAAATGATTCACCTACAAAAATTCTCATTGACTTTCATGGTGACTTCTGTACATAAATTAGTTCCAAAAGTTCTTCTGACTGTATTGAATAATTTGGAAATCTTATTAAATTAAGGCTATAACGGGCGTTTTGGCCACCTCACCCACTAGTGATTAATGCTTGCCAAGGCTGCCACCCTGGCCTGCAGTGACTATTATTAATATCTAAAGTAATAAATAACTGTTTGTCCAGATCGGTAACAGAAACTGGATGGATACAGAATTCTCGGCCTTAATAAAATAACGTACAGAATGCAGCCACTAAAGAGCCCCGCTGAGCTGGGTGTGGAGAGTTTTATGTGATTACTGGCAATATATCATTATGGAGGTTGGCAGATGGGGAAGATTTTTATGTTACCATCAAAGACATTAAAAGATTTAGGAAATTACAAGGGAAACATGTTTAATAGACAAACTGGGAACTGAACGAGTGGATTTTTTTGAGGCTTATTGTATCTGTCCAATTCCATTCCAGGACTCAGAGGATGAGAACAAATATGGATCAAAATGTTTGATCCAACAATATCAGTAGCCATTGCACAGGTTAAATGCAATTATTTTAGTTTGATATCCAGCTGCCTGCTCCCCCACAACATGTACCACTGTGTGTTGGCATATATGTAGCAAATATAAATATCAACATCTGCTGATATTAACGGGACACTATAGTCACCAGAACAACTGCAGCTTAATGTAGTTGTTCTGGTGAGTATAATAGCTCCCTTCAGGCATTTTCATGAAAACACTGCCACTCCTTAGATGGCCACTGGAGGGGCTTCACGGCTCAGGGCTGCACAGTAAGCAGCCCTGCCAATCAGCGTCCTCACACTCTGCATGGAGACGCTGAATTTTCCTCATAGAGATGCATTTATTCAATGCATCACTATGAAGAGGTCCTGATTGGCCAAAACTGCATTTGGCCCTGCCCCATGCTGATTTTAGCCAATCCAATGATTTCCCTGTGGCTAAAAATCGGCCATTTCGATTATGTCACAAAGGGGGCAGAGCCAGTGGCGGCAGACCCACGCGGCGCTGGAAATAAGGTGACTTTTAAACTTTTATAGGAGGGTTAAGGGGGAGGGGCAGCCACCTAAATGGTGGGTTTAGCACTATAGGGTCAGGAATACATGTTTATGTTCCTGACCCTATAGTGATCCTTTAATACAAGCATCCTTTAATGGAAGCAGGACGGGAGTGGGCCTGACTATAGAGGAAGCATGTCGATACAGTATATTTTACCGATACAGTGTTTCATGATTGGGTTGTAACAGAGAAGGACTGAAATCCCACGGGGCACTAAGCAGGTAGTTTAGTCTTCACATACGGATGGTTAATGGGGCTAAGCAAATTCATGGTTCTGAGGCCCCTCTCTAACCCTGGGCCCTAGATGGCTTTATAGGATTGATTTATGGTTAATCCTGCTCTGGGTTCTAGCGCAGGAATTTTCTTGCTGTCATATCCTGGGCAGTCTGCACCGGTGCGTATGCTCTCCAACTTTAAAATGGCTGCCAACTCCATTTTAGCTCCACAGTCTATGCCGCTACAGCATAGGAGGTCCTTGTAGGACTCAGTACGTTCTTTTGACCACATTAATGGTCGTTTCATCTATATACATACATGATGTAGCTTGCTCGATATTTGTGCACGTCCTGTATCTTGAGCATGCACTCACATATTACTAGATATTTGTATGTAGTGCAACATTGGTAGAGATATAAGTAGTTTGCTGAGTGTTTCATTTCTTAATGTTATGTTTTTCTTTATTTTTAAATGAGCAGTTTGTCTTTAATTTTCTTGTTTTTTACAGAAAGGTTGCATGATATTATTTGGAGTGAGGTATCCTGGCAACGTCACTAGCTCATATAACACTCAAATTTCAAATGGGATAAAGTACTTACCGTTATCTAGTTTGTATTATCAATCACCCCTGCGTTAATGGTACCTATGGGTCATGAGCCTAACTAATCCCAACATACGCCGCTTTGCTTTAAATGACTTGGAAAGCCTATAGCATTCTATCAAATGCTACCTTGTTACTGCCTCCAGCACATTGAAATGATCTGCCAGTTATACTGACATTTGCATTAATCCACTGTCTAAGCCTTCATGTTTTTTCTTACCTATCTCCAAAAAAGTGCAATTACTCACAACTCTGTAAATGTATATACCATAACTCTGTGTAGGTAACTTATTGTGCTATTCACTCATGTCAATTATCTATGTGATGTAACACTGCACGTCAAAAATATGCATTTACACAAAAAAACAAATGGCTGCTTGGTGTAAATACTCTGTGAGCTCACACAGTCAGTTATGCAGCCGTGCGCAGGGCCGTCTTTAATAATGATTGGACCCTGGTCAAGCGTTTGCTTGGGACCCTTGGGCCTTGCCTCTCTTGCCCCCCACTCCCTGGCATGCAATCACAGCATCCATCCCAACGCAGTGGCGGTACTAAAGTAGAAAGTATTTTATTGGGACCCCCAATTGCAAGGTTGCACTAAAGGTATAACCCCAACTGTGCAACTCCAACAATGCTTTGACAGCTGGAGCTCTACCAATTTCCCATGCTTGCAGTGTTGTATTTAGCACAGAGCCATGTTTGTGTGTTTGAATGTAAGCATGTGTTTGTATCGAGTATGTTTGTGTGAATGTGTTTGTATGTGGTACTGGAGTTTGAATGCAAGTGTGCATTTATGTGTAGTGTTTGTTTTTGAATGTATGGGTGTGTTTATATATAATTCTGGTGTTCAACACAGAGTTGTGTTTGTATGTAGTGTTGAAGTTTGAATGGAGGGGTGTATTTGTATTTAAAGTTGGTGCTCAGACACACACAGATACATATACTGACACACACACAGACACATACACTGGTAGATGTACTAACAGACACACACAGGCACATATACAGACATACTGACACAAACACACAGACACATACACTGATCAACATACTGACACACATACACTGACAGAGATAATGACACACACACTGACAGACATACTGACACCCACATACACTGAGAGTAATACTGACATACACACACAGGCACATACACTGACACACACAAATACAAACACTGACACACACAGACTGATATACTGACACACACACACACATACTGGCACACACACAGATATACTGACACAGAGACAGACATACTGACACACATGTAAAATGTACATTTTTTAACCCACCCTCCAGTTTCCTACCTTTTGCTGGTGGCTTCCCTGGGGTCCAGTGTGGTGTCAGAGGCTGATGGGAGTGAGGATCCTCCATTCCTCACGACTCCTCCTGCCAGATTCCATGCAGCTCCTCTCTTTATGGGAGGAAGTGACTTGCGGCTGTCGCTTCCTCCCAGCCGGCAAGGGGCCCGGTCGCGGTGTTAAAGTGTGATGGAATTTCGGTGAAATGTAAATTTAGTAGGCCGAGATTTCCACGTGGCATATGTGTATGTTGTATCAGTTAGTTAGTTACACGTAGCTAAGATACTGTCATCGATGTATTGAGCATGTGCAGGAATGCAGGAACTGAAATCACACTCCTTTCTCCTTTGTTTCGGATGAGCCATGTGGTCTGCCCATACGAGGAAATCCAAATCCTGTCCACTGATTGGTTAAGGGTATGTGCGGGTGGAGCTATTAATGGGAGCAGTTATAGTTCTGTAAAAAGCATGTACTCCATGTGTTTGGCCCTCAGACCTGTTTTGGAACGTTAGTTCATCTGAGACCCGATCGGTATGTTAATAAAGACCTCTTACTTCCTGAAAACCTGCATCCATCTCTCTGTGTCTGGCTTCTGCAAGTTTACTCGGTTACAAAAGGGCAACAGCGCCCGACCGAGCGCCTGGTGATACAAGCCCACCGGGTGGTCCTAAGTGCATGGGCCACAGGGTGGGATTTAGAGGACGAGGAAAAAAAGAAATTGATGAGGACAGCGGGGCCTACGGGGCAGGTGCCTCGGGCCCCCCAGGAGAAACTGGGCCCGGGGCAGCTGCCCTGTTTGCCCCGCATTAAAGATGGCCCTGGCCGTGGGCTTTTGCCAAGTGCTGCCAGGGGCACCCTGGTCTGGTCCACAACATACCTCCCAAGTGTCCCTATTTAGGACAGTCCCTATTTTTTTTTACCAAATCACTCTGTCTCATTTCTATCCTGCTGCCCCTTTTTGTGTGTCTGAGTGTATACTAGAGCTCCACAGCAATAATACTTCCAGTAATGTGTCTTTAAAGGTATACTAAAGGCACATCACATTGAAGTGGTCAGTGTGCAGTGTCCCCTTCCCTTAAACCCTGCAAAGTAAAATAGCCACCAGAGGAGCTTGCAGTATTTTAAGTGAGCTAAATTCCATGAAACAATGCTTTGCATGAGAACGTCCAGCATCTTACAAAACACCATAGGAAAACATTGATTTGATTAATTCGATTCCTCCTCTTGATGACGTCGGAGGAGATGGATTTGGGTAGGTGTTTAAAGGAATTCTATAGTGCCAGGAAAATAAACTTGTTCCCCTTTGTCAAGACCCCCTCCCGCGGCACTGACTGGGTTAATAACCCCTTCAGTCACTTACCTCGGTCCAGCGCTGACTCAGCTCCGCCCATGCTCCTCCCACGCTGACATCCGCTGGTGGGGAATACCTAATGTGCATGCGCGACAACGGCCACGCTCACATTAGGATCTCCCCATAGGAAAGCATGATTCAATGATTTCCTATGGGGAAAATCTGACGCTGGAGGTCCTCATGCAGAGCGTGAGGATGTCCAGCGTCAGATAACGGACCAAAAGTCCATTTCAATTCCGGAAGTCCCTCTAGTTACTGTCTGGTAGACAGCCACTAGAGGAGGAGTTAACCCTCAGAGGTAATTACTGCAGTTTATAAAAACTGCAATAATTACCACTGCAAGGTTAAGGGTGATGGGAGTTTACACCCAGACCACTTCAATGAGCTGACGTGGTCTGGGTGCCTACAGTGTCCCTTTAAAGGGTTTTTAATCCTTTGATTGCCACAAGGGGGGCCATTAAACTACAATAAATGTGTTTAGAAATCAGACTGTGTAAATAAGATACATTATTCTTGTTCTAAATTAAATTTTTGTTGCATAAATTGTTATTAGTAAGTCACTTAAAATTTATGAGAACAGCCACATCCCTGGAAAAAGGCCCTAAAATTAAAGTGCTTCACCTCTTTATCCATTTGAAATGTTAGGGGGTAGGCCGCAGTTTTATGGTGATTTTATGTGGTGTACTCTGGGATAGCACTCTGGATAAAACCATTGTGGGACAAAACATTGGTCCTAAATTGAGACTGTCTTGTCAGATCCAGGACTGTTGGCATGTTTGTTTACCTTCTACTTAGAATAGATTTGTCAATTAAAAATGATTGCTTGAAAATAATGACATGTGTAGATTGTACTCACTTATTGTTCTCGTTCATTGTTCTCGTGTAAAACTAGAAAAAAGTTTCAAAATAACATTTTCAGTAAGTGAATGGGCTGACGGAATGAGAACTGGGTCTGCATTATGATGCACTAACTTTATGAAACGTTATTCCATTGTTTTTGTGTTGGGTGGTGGTTTCCCACACTGTACGTTCTGCAAATGATTTGGTGAACTGAAATTTTGCCAATGGAGACAAGATTTAAAAAAGATTGTTATTAAATAAAATACTGCTCTTTTATTGGCCGCAATTTAAGTGTTTTCACGTCACACTCACGTCCTCTTTAGAAATATTCATATCTGCAGATCAGATCATAATCTTTAAAAAAAAAGGTGTGAATTGTCTGGAGTTCAAAATTAATTTAAATTGCAACATTTGAGGCCAAAGTAGCTGCATTGGAAAAATTCTCAAACTTTGCTATGTGTTTAGTTTGGCTAGTTTGGCCTTAAATCTGAAATTTAATTAACATTTTCAACAATTCACTCTGCAGTAATCATTTCTGGCAGAGTCATACTTGACCTTTGAGGGGTTAAATAAATAATAATAATAAAAAAAAAGTTTTACTTTGTTAGTTTTATATTAAAAATATTTTATTAGATTTTAAAATGGTATTTATAAATAGTACTGCATCATTTTTATGTGTGCTTATAAATTTTTTACTAGAAAAATGATTTAAAATACAGAAATGGCAGAAGATAAACATGGCCTGGGATGTTACATTTAAAGGACGGCTAAAATCACCCAGACTACTACTGTAATGTCAATGAAATGTGTGGTGGTCCTGTCATTTTAACACTGCAGTTTAGCAGAAGATATAATGTTTACATTGTAGAGTTATCTACACTTATACTAGTTATCTTGCTGACAGTCACAAGAGCCACTTCCTCCTTTAGAACTGAGTGAAAGGCAGTCCTGGAATCAAATGCAGCATTTAATTGGAGAAGCATGGCATGTGGTCACATATATTTACATAGAAACATAGAATGTCACGGCAGATAAGAACCATTCGGCCCATCTAGTCTGCCCAGTTTTCTAAATACTTTCATTAGTCCCTGGCCTTATCCTATAGTTAGGATAGCCTTATGCCTATCCCACGCATGCTTAAACTCCTTTACTGTGTTAACCTCTACCACTTCAACTGGAAGCATATTCCATGCATCCACTACCCTCTCAGTAAAGTAATACTTCCTGATATTATTTGATTATATTAAACCTTTGCCCCTTTAATTTAAGATTATGACCTCTTGGTGTGGTAGTTTTTATTCTTTTAAATATAGTCTCCTCCTTTACTGTGTTGATTCCCTTTATGTATTTAAATGTTTCTATCAAATCCCCCCGGTCTCGTCTTTCCTCCAAGCTATACATGTTAAGATCCTTTAACCTTTCTGGTAAGTTTTATCCTGCAATCCATGAACCAGTTTAGTAGTCCTTCTCTTAACTCTCTCTGAAGTATCAATATCCTTCTGAAGATACGGTCTCCAGTACTGTGTACAACACTCCAAGTGAGGTCTCACCAGTGTTCTGTACAAAGCCAAGAGCACTTCCCTCTTTCTACTGCTAATACCTCTCTGTAATGATTATGAAACTTGGCGTTAAACGTTATGTTTTTTTTTTTTTTTATAATATAAAAGAATTTAAAAAATATGAGAATCATGTTGTTTTGGCTAGTCTAGTTTTGATGATTTCTCTAGCCCAGTGGGCAGATTAAAGTGTCTGTAAAAATACAGCCGTGGCCGCGTGCCAACTCCACTAGTAACCTGTGATGGCAGAATATTCACCTTTTGTCAACTTTTATCAAACTACAAAATCTCCATAAGACAAACTTTTTGCTTTTTCCTGGAATGTCTGTTGTTTGTGTAGGAACTTCAGTCAAATTCCAAAGCAGTCAACATGAGTATTTCAAATAGATTTTGCCTTTACGACATACTGTAAAGTGACAGTGCAGCTTTATATTACTTTACTTAACTAGAGGGGACATCATACAAGGTAAGTTCTCGATTTGTATGGTCAACCATTAACGTCTGCATCCATTTTATTTCTTTATTTTAAAGACATGATGAAATGGATTATTTTTGTTGAATTATGAGTGCATCACGTTGCCAAATAAACAAGTCTTACGTCTAGCCTCATGCTCCTCCCGATTCCAACCCCTCGCCATCCTTGGCACCGTGACTGATCATCTGTTCACTCCCAGTCACTCTGTGTTCCTCTGCCAAGAGCAATAGTCTACATGAAAGCCCAGGTGAGAAAACCAGGAACAGGGTTGATCACAGCGTGAATGCTCAAATCACAGGCCAAGATGTTCCTCTTACAGCGTGACATGGGGAGTTGAAAATAAAAGTACTTTTTGAGATTATATGTAGATGGATGGTTGGCCCGGCTGTGTTGGATTTCAGTTCCACCTGGAGAGAGAAACTGCAAATAGAGAAATGAATGGTGTATTCACAAAAGTATACTCTGTGCTTTGAAAGCATTTACAGGAAGAGAGTATCATGATTCTAGGAGGATTTATTTCCATTTTAAAGAGACCACCCTGGGTTTAATGATGATCTTCTTTTGTCAGACATCACAGCTAGCTTAATAGTTTACAGATTTCTGAGACGGATATTAATGAGCACTTTGTGGCAATGTAAAGTTCCATCAGCTACAATATGCCCATCTGGGTTTTAGCCTGTATATTCTTTATTTTAAGTCTGTGTTGTTTATTTTTAATTTAAATTGTATTGACTTTAATTGGGCACTTCTACTTTAGTTGACAAACCTCCCCCTAAAGATAGGATATGTAGTCATGATATTTGAGTTACCGTATTAGTCCAGCTATGTAGACGCAAAATAATGGCGTTCTGCAGTTTCTTTTAATAACATTTTTATTGGACTAACAGAAATTTGTAGTGACAAGCTTTCGTGTGTTCCCTTATGAAGTCTGAAGCATCAAGCATAGTAATAGGTAGGGTTTCAAGGAGATTGCAAGATTGACAACTTGTAGATAAAAAAAAATAAAATGTGTTTAAATCCTACCCGACGTTAAGGTTTGCTTTCCTGTCCTACAAAAGGAGGACTTTAACGTTGTTGGGGTGGCATAGCTCATGCTAACGATTGGGCCCTCCCTGTAGCCAGGACACTTACCTTTCGTGTCATTCGCCATCAGGGGGACTGCCTGAGAACCGAGGCAGTCCCCCTGCAGCCAACCCTTCTCATCCGAGTCATTTGATTGTGATGACACTGTGATCACATGACTAGGATCAGCGTGATTGACAGATTGCCTGCAGGGGGACTGCCTTAGTTGTCAGACAGGTCCCGCAACTTATAATTAATAAAATAAGCTCATTATATATAAATGATATTAAAATACATGTATAATCAATTCAGGCAGCTACTAGAGGTGCTTCCTGCAGTTTCACAGAGTTTGACTCCATGAAATGAAGCTGGAAGTCTTCACGCTTTACATGAGGACATCCTGCGTTAAGCAAAACCCCATAGGAAAGCATTGATACAATGCTTTCTTCTGGGGCAGACCTAATGAACACGCGGCACTTGCCACGCATGCACATTAGGTCCCCCCCACATCAGCAAGTCAGAGCAGGAAGAGCGCAACCCAGTGCCAAGGGTCATCGGCGCTGGAATCGGGCAGAATAACTGTTACGGATCGACAGGCACCCCGACTAGATACCTCCGTTGAAGGATGCTCCTAGCGCTTCCTGTAGGCTCCAAGCACTCCAACAGACACCATAACCACCGTAGACTTCTTCAGAGAGCAAAACAGGAACAAGCTCTTAAAAGAACTTAGTAGTGATTATAGCAAGGGAATATGCAGAGCATAGCAATCCCTTGTAGCAGATTCTCCCAATAAGAGACTGCACTCCAAATTGAGGGTGAAGTAGAACTGGTTTACTGGGGCTACCTGCCCGGCTTTTATGCAGGTCTCCCACCTGGTGGACACTCCCCTAGAGGACCAGATGGAAGACTGGGATACAGGACAGACACTGACCAATTACAGAAATACATTGTAAAAACATTCCCACAATACATTGTAATCCCTCCTCTCTATCCTGGAGATAATTGGGAAGTAATCCAATTATCTCCAAGGACAGAGGCAAGACTCCATTAACCACATGGCAGACAAAGGACAATAAAAGACATTAAAATATACAAATATACATTACCAGGCTTCTCCAGTGCCCAGTGGCAAGGTTGGTTCCGCCACATTAACTCTTTAATGTTAGGAATACATCTTAATATTTCAAACACTTAAGTGTTCCTTAAAGCCAATAAACAACATTTTGTTGCCCTAGCTCCCTTATCATGTCTGCATGAGGTGTGCGGGCTCATCTCATTGAATATAACAAGAAAAGTACAATCACTTACGTTGATTAAAGAAAATTTGCATAGTATGTCAGTGCTATCAATCATGTATGATTTAATTTAACCAATTAAGGCCACATAATCTGGTGAAGAAATTTTTAAATAGGATTCAAATACTGGGGTCTGTGGAAATGCAATATACAAGAGCATGTCAATATATGTCAGTAAAATCTCTGTTCTTGGTTTAATGTAAGCATTTTAATATTAGTTTGGATCTATGTAACTATGGCCGCTATGGTGTTTACACCTCATTTTTACATCATGTGATACTAAATATCATATTGCTGATCACATGATTGTGTACTTATAGTATATATCTCCTGTTTTGGATAGTATGTGGGTGGCTTGACAAAGGTGCAGTTTAGCCGAATCTTTTCCACTTGCTGCCGTGGATTAAAACCCTTTCTTTACTTACCTGCTTGCGTGTTTGGTTCCTTCTGTGAAATGCTGTGCAGAGATAGAGATGGTTCTCTCGACTCGCCTTGGGTGAACGTTCTGATATGACATGCGCTGTTTACTTATGTTTGTTATTAGAAAACTGACATATATCAGGAACAGGGCCACAGAAACGCTCTGCTAGAAACTGATTCCATCTTGGCGTTTGATACTGGGCTCTCGGCCCTGCAATAAGTGCGGATTGTCATGTGGCATGCTGCCACGGGCCGTTTAAAGCGATTTCTCGCTTTGCGGAGGGTCTGTGCAAAGAGGTTAACGTGATGGTTTTAGGGATCTCTGAGATTGGGAAAGCAGATGTGAATGGCAGTGTGTCTTGGCAGCTGGCTGTAATGTTAGATGATGGAGGGTGTGTGGAGGGGAGGGAGATGTATGAATGAGAGTGCTGCTTTGTAACACTGTGCGTGACCTTGGATTCATATTGTTTGTATCAAGATGTTATCTGTGAGCTTTATACATATGCACACAAGGATTGCTGCTGTGACTGGCAGCCAGGAACTGGCTGAGGCCTTTCAGCCAATACACATTCTCTATTTCTTGAGATTCAGTATGGTTCTTTCTCCTCACGTCATGTGTCGTCAGCATTATTCTGTCTGCCATTCACTCGCTGGTATATATCGTTAGTGTATAACTGTATAGGGCAGCTCTATGAATGCCAATATTAATAATGATAATAAAAATTGCTATTTTAATCAATTAGAGAGATTGCATATAGGATGTTGCATGCTCACTAATTTATCATTGAAATCCACTTTTCCACATGCATAATTATGAAATTATTGGAAAAAAGAACACGTACCTCCATTGACTCTCCCCAAAATGCAAGAAATAGTTGTTTTATTAAAAATATAACAACAACATATTGGTTTTATTATTACCCGTAGTATTATTAAAGGAACACTATAGGTCCTGACCCTATAGTTTTAAAACCACAATTTAGGTGGTTTACCCCTTTCCCCTCGGCCCCCCTAAAAAGATAATACAACGTACACACTGTGCAGCACTGCCCCAGGTAGCCATCTAAGGTGTAAATACTGCCTTTTCTCTACATAAAAATGCCTGCAGAGAATGAATATACTCCCTTTAACCCCTTAAGGACCAAACTTCTGGAATAAAAGGGAATCATGACATGTCACACATGTCGTGTCCTTAAGGGGTTAAAGGACCACTATAGTGTCAGGAAAACAAACTATAGGGTCTTTAGGGGTTAATCACTTACCTTTCTCCAGCGCCGGGCTCCCTCTTCCGAAGTCAGCGCTGAATGCACATGCGTGGCAAGAGCCGCACGTGCATTCAAATAGTCCATAGGAAAGCATTTCTCAATGCTTTCCTATGGACGTCAGCGTCTTCTCACTGTGATTTTCACAGTGAGAAGCGCGTAAGCACCTCTAGCGGCTGTCAATGAGACAGCAACTAGAGGCTGGATTAACCCTAATGTAAACATAGCAGTTTAAGAGAAGATGGACCTGGCACCCAGACAACTTCATTGAGCTTGAGTGGTCTGGGTGCCTATAGTGGTCCTTTAAGGTGCACTCCAAAGACCATAACATCTTTGCGGTGGTTATGATAGTGCATCCTGGCACCGAATTTACTTGTAATTGTTATAAGTCTTTCTCTGTAAAGTAAACACATCCATGCTCATGTGAGATCTTACCTGTAGATCTATTCATAAAATCATGACTTAAGCGTTTAGAGAGCATGTCTGATGACAGTAACTGCAGATGAAGTTAATATTTAAACTATTCATTTTTTTGCATTTTTATCATATAGTATTTGTTTTATGCATTTAAGACTTTGGGTTGGCTGCAACCAGCATTGACCGACCTTTAATATTCTAATTTCCTTTATTTTTAAGCACTGTTCTGAATAGCTCCTTTAAATCTGGGGTGTTCCTATTGAACAGAAAGAATGGAAAGTGACATTACAGCGCGGACAGGATAATATGGCATTTCCTGGGTAGTGGAATCCTGCTTCATTAAACATTACTACCGATGCCAGTAGGTTTTGCCACTTTTTTTAAACAGCTGAATGTGTTTCACTGCAGCCTATTAGGGACAGTTCCATGTATTTACCATGAAGTCAGCGAATTACGAGGGATTTTCAAGATGCCGTCTGCAAGGATTATTGATCTAGTCTTGGCTGCCGGAGATTAGGATTTGGCAGCCAGAGATAGAGCTGTCCGTTTTACCCGTTACACCCATAATCAATTCCTTTAGAAATGAAGGTTTGTGTTTGTCAGATAAGCCGAAACATGAAGTGACATTCACACACCTTAACACACACCTCCAAGGTGTCCTTCTTTTTTAGGAGTTAAATACATTTAAATAAGGTTCATTAAAGGACACTCCAGGCACCAAAACAACTCCATCTTAATTAAGTTCTTATGGTGCCAGGAGGCCCCTGGAGGCACACTTACCTCAAGGGTTTTCACCCCTAATGTGCCTCCAGCATTGGTCTCAGCTCCTCCCCTTGCGGCATCCGTCTTCTGAATTTTCACTTACAGGAAGTGCGGAGTGCTGCCGGGCAGGCACACCACTGATTGGCTGTCAGCGGTCTGCTGATGCTCTCAGCCAATCGGTGACTCCTTGTTCACTAAACTGGCTTGAGAAAGGTGCATTTCTTTCAAAGCCAGAACAGTTTAACCCCTTGAGGTGAGAGTTGTTTTGGTGCCTGGAGTGTCTCTTTAATATTGTCCTAAATTCCAATTTTAATTTGAAGAAGAGGGTGCAAGGCTAGCACTTAAATATAAGATAAAACAGCAATTGTATGTGACGAGGCATAAAAATCTCAAAATTAGGCAAATTTATACCATATTTTCTTTTTCTTTTATTTGTTCATCCTTTATAAATATATTAGTGGAATGAAAAGTTTTAGAATATAGGTGTTTATTTCCAGTCTTGTCATTAAATAGCTGCCGATAGCTGTCGCTATTAACAGCCCGTGGCTTGTAGTGGCTACTAATTACCGACAGGCTTCCGACCTAGTTGCTAGTTTGCTGCCAATAACATTTTCTTGCAAAGATCCCAACTCGTCGCACGTAAGCTGCTTGCTGATAACGCACAGAAACCCACGCTGTGTAAATTGTCACCATAGCAACCACACCATGCCACTAAGAAAAGGATCACCCTCAGCATGCGTTCTTCACCCTGTAATTGGTTTTAGCAGGACATAGTGACAGTGTGTACATTGTATTAAACTGGGATTTTGCTCAATGCCAGATACATATATATGGAGCTTTTGAGGTTTATTTCTACTGTGTATGTTGTTCGTTTAAATGACACATTCTTTTTAGTTATATAAAGTATACTTTTCTGTTTTATACACTGAACAAAATTATAAGCGAAACACTTTAGTTTTTGCCCCCATTTTTCATGAGCTGAACTCAAAGATTTAAGACTTTTTCTATGTACACAAAAGGCCTATTTCTCTCAAATATTGTTCACGAATCTGTCTAAATCTGTGTTAGTGAGCACTTCTCCTTTGCCGAGATAATCCATCCAACTCACAGGTGTGGCATATCAAGATGCTGATTAGACAGCATGATTATTTCACAGGTGTGCCCATAGACATAGAATACCTAGACGCCACATTCTGTGCTGAGCGGCGAGGAATGCGGCCGCCATCTTGGACCGGTCGCCGCTCTACTGAAGCTATTGAAGAACACTTGGAAAGTCCATCTCACAAAAGGTAAGTGAATGACTTGGGGCACTTAATACCCCTACCCCTTAATACCCCTAATCCTTAATACCCCTACCCCATAATACCCCTAGTCCTACCCCTTAATACCCCTACCCCATATCATTAATACCCCTACAGTGTTAATAACCCTACCCCAGCCTATCCCAGCACACATAGTCATTAATACCCCTACCCCAGCACACACAGTGTTAATACACAGTGTGCAGGGGTAGGGGTATTAATGACTATGTGTGCTGGGATAGGCTGGGGTAGGGGTATTAATGACATGGGGTAGGGGTATTAAGTGGTAGGGGTATTAAGTGCCCCAAGTCCTTCACTTACCTTTTGTGAGATGGACTTTCCAAGAGTTCTTCAATAAGAGCGCTTCAGTAGAGCGGTGACCGGTCCAAGATTGCGGCCACATTCCTCGCCGCTCAGCACAGAATGCCGTAGACGTCCGGCGTCTATGTATTCTATGTGTAAGGAAACCAAGTATATTTAAACCTCATTCGGTAGTTTCCTCCCGAACCGCCAGAGCCTCAGTGATTATAGCTCTCCGTTCGGTAGATAAAGTAGACGAACTGTATAGTAATCCCAATAGCTTCATAAGATAATTCCCTTAGTGAAACACACAAATCCCCAAACATCAGCCAAAGTCAAGAAGAAGGGTATAACTGAACTAACTTTTAATGAGTGCACACAGGCTTTTATGCAAGTCCCCATGCAAGGGGACATTCCCCAGGGAGGGACAAAGATGACCAATCAGGTACCGTAAAAACATAACACACACCCACAATTCCCTCCCCTAGCCCTGGAGATAATCAAGTCTGATAAAGTAATAACTTGATTATCTCCAGGCAGGAAAATCAAATTTTTCCCCAATATCTGAAACACCCCTTTATACTTGAGGTATACCCACAAATAATATGTCCCCTGATAGCCCCGATCTGGGTGACCAACATATTCAAATTTCACCCAGATTGGTTCAGGGGTTCTCAAAAACTGTGGAAGTCTTCTGTGACCGGCTCACCAGGGGCTGGCTGCCCAAAACAGTTCCATGAGTTTGGTAGGTTTTGCCGGTCACTTTAGTAAAAGGGAAAAAGCTAATAAAGTACCGAATGGATCCCCCTGGCTCTCAGCAGCGATTGTTCCCCTCTGTCGAATGAACCAAAGTACCGAATAGCGCTCTTCTAGCTATTCGGTAATTAGAGTTCCAGTGTTCGTCTGTTTGAGACCGGTGTTCGGGAAGTCGAGTGTCCGATTTTAGTTCCAGACACTCGACGACCAAGTCCAGCTGCCTTTGATCGCATGAAAAAAGATGGCCACGGTTTTCTCAGCCACGTGGCGTTCAGTAGTACGAACGCTGGCCGCACAGATAGAGGGTTCAATTGAAGCAGTCTTTGAAATGTAATGAGCCAGGGGGTGGTCTTTGTTCGGTAGTTAAATCTACCAAATAAAATAGGGGAGAAATATTGTACAAATGAGGGATTTCTTCACACTATGTCTATGGGTGTGCCTTAGGCTGGCCACAATAAAAGGGAACTCTAAAACGTGCAGTTTTACTGTATTGGGAGGGTTCGGAGGGGTCAGAAAACCAGTCAGTATCTGGTGTGACTACCATTTGCCGCACGCAGTGTAACTCATCTCCTTCGCATAGAGTTGATCAGGTTGTTGATTGTGGCCTGTGTTATGTTGGTCCACTCCTATTCAATGGCTATGAAAAGTTGCTGGATATTGGCAGGACCTGGAACACGCTGTTGTATACGCCAAACCAGAGCATCTCAAACATGCTCAATGGGTGACGTGTCTGGTGAGTTTGCTGGCCATGCAAAAACTGGGATGTTTTCAGCTTCCAGGAATTGTGTACAGATCCTTGCAACATGGGGCCGTGCATTATCATGCTGCAACATGAGGTGATGGTCGTGGATAAATGGCACAACAATGGGCCTCAGGATCTCGTCACGGTATCTCGGTGCATTCAAAATGTCATCAATAAAATGAACCTGTGTTCGTTGTCCATAACATACGCCTCCCCATACCATAACCCCACCACCACCATGGGCCACTTGATCCACAACGTTGACATCAGCAAACTGCTCATCCAAACGACATCATACACATTGACTGCCATCTGACCTGTACAGTGAAAACTGGGATTCATCTGTGAAGAGAACACCTCTCGAAAGTGCCAGACACCATCGAATGTTAGCATTTGCCCACTCAAGTCAGTTACAACGACGAACTGCAGTCAGGTCGAGACGCCGATGAGGACGACGTGCATGCAGATGAGCTTCCTTGAGACGGTTTCTGACAGTTTGTGCAGAAATTCTTTGGTTATGCAAACCGATTGTTGCAGCAGCTGCCCGGGTGGCTGGGCTCAGACGATCTTGGAGGTGAAGATGCTGGATGTGGAGGTCCTGGACTGGTGTGGTTACATGTGGTCTGCTGTTGTGAGGTCAGTTGGATATACTGCCAAATTGACTGAAATGTCTTTGGAGATGGCTTATGGTAGAGAAATGAACATTCAATTCACAGGCAACAGCTCCGATGGATATTCCTGCAGTCAACATGCCAATTGCACGCTCCCTCAAAACTTGCGTGGTCTGCCGTTGTGAGGCCGGTTGGATGTACTGCCAAATTGACTGAAATGCCTTTGGAGACGGCTTATGGTAGAGAAATGAACATTCAATTCACAGGCAACAGCTCCGCTGGACATTCCTGCAGTCAATATGCCAATTGCACGCTCCCTCAAAACTTGCGACATCTGTGGCATTGTGCTGTGTGATAAAACTGCACATTTTAGAGTGGCCTTTTACTGTGGCTAGCTTAAGGCACACCTGTGCAATAATCATGCTGTCTAATCAGCATCTTGATATGCCACACCTGTTAGGTGGATGGTGCTCACTAACACAGTTTTAGACAGATTTGTGTACAATACAGGGAGTGCAGAATTATTAGGCAAATGAGTATTTTGACCACATCATCCTCTTTATGCATGTTGTCTTACTCCAAGCTGTATAGGCTCGAAAGCCTACTACCAATTAAGCATATTAGGTGATGTGCATCTCTGTAATGAGAAGGGGTGTGGTCTAATGACATCAACACCCTATATCAGGTGTGCATAATTATTAGGCAACTTCCTTTCCTTTGGCAAAATGGGTCAAAAGAAGGACTTGACAGGCTCAGAAAAGTCAAAAATAGTGAGATATCTTGCAGAGGGATGCAGCACTCTTAAAATTGCAAAGCTTCTGAAGCGTGATCATCGAACAATCAAGCGTTTCATTCAAAATAGTCAACAGGGTCGCAAGAAGCGTGTGGAAAAACCAAGGCGCAAAATAACTGCCCATGAACTGAGAAAAGTCAAGCGTGCAGCTGCCACGATGCCACTTGCCACCAGTTTGGCCATATTTCAGAGCTGCAACATCACTGGAGTGCCCAAAAGCACAAGGTGTGCAATACTCAGAGACATGGCCAAGGTAAGAAAGGCTGAAAGACGACCACCACTGAACAAGACACACAAGCTGAAACGTCAAGACTGGGCCAAGAAATATCTCAAGACTGATTTTTCTAAGGTTTTATGGACTGATGAAATGAGAGTGAGTCTTGATGGGCCAGATGGATGGGCCCGTGGCTGGATTGGTAAAGGGCAGAGAGCTCCAGTCCGACTCAGACGCCAGCAAGGTGGAGGTGGAGTACTGGTTTGGGCTGGTATCATCAAAGATGAGCTTGTGGGGCCTTTTCGGGTTGAGGATGGAGTCAAGCTCAACTCCCAGTCCTACTGCCAGTTCCTGGAAGACACCTTCTTCAAGCAGTGGTACAGGAAGAAGTCTGCATCCTTCAAGAAAAACATGATTTTCATGCAGGACAATGCTCCATCACACGCGTCCAAGTACTCCACAGCGTGGCTGGCAAGAAAGGGTATAAAAGAAGAAAATCTAATGACATGGCCTCCTTGTTCACCTGATCTGAACCCCATTGAGAACCTGTGGTCCATCATCAAATGTGAGATTTACAAGGAGGGAAAACAGTACACCTCTCTGAACAGTGTCTGGGAGGCTGTGGTTGCTGCTGCACGCAATGTTGATGGTGAACAGATCAAAACACTGACAGAATCCATGGATGGCAGGCTTTTGAGTGTCCTTGCAAAGAAAGGTGGCTATATTGGTCACTGATTTGTTTTTGTTTTGTTTTTGAATGTCAGAAATGTATATTTGTGAATGTTGAGATGTTATATTGGTTTCACTGGTAATAATAAATAATTGAAATGGGTATATATTTGTTTTTTGTTAAGTTGCCTAATAATTATGCACAGTAATAGTCACCTGCACACACAGATATCCCCCTAACATAGCTATAACTAAAAACAAACCAAAAACTACTTCCAAAAATATTCAGCTTTGATATTAATGAGTTTTTTGGGTTCATTGA
Organism: Pelobates cultripes; assembly: GCA_933207985.1. Classification (NCBI taxonomy): domain Eukaryota; kingdom Metazoa; phylum Chordata; class Amphibia; order Anura; family Pelobatidae; genus Pelobates; species Pelobates cultripes. The sequence goes on from OW240912.1 coordinate 14,577,268, forward strand.
GAACATGGTTGTTGTTCAATAATAAAATTAATCCTCAAAAATACAACTTGCCTAATAATTCTGCACTCCCTGTATTTGAGAGAGAGGCTGTGACGAAGTGCCCTTCGCCACTTGGTCCTGGAGAGGCCTACTTGCCAGCCTCCTCCCCTGTGACTATGACTCTTTCATGTATCTGGCTTTAAAGCCCCTAGTCTACCTTCAGACAGACTATTTATGTAGGCTGCTTTATTTATCTTATGTTTTAGTCACCCTGTACCCATTATAGGTTCAGGGTGTGTGTAATGTAATTGTTTATAGTGTGTGTGTGTGTGCACTGTGTAATGTATTGCCTGCTCTCTTGTATTGCTGAGGTTTGCTACCAACTAGGTGGGTTTGGCTATGGAGCTTGTCTAGTGCCCTCTGTTGGTAGGAACAGCAATATGCACTACCTGAATTGCAAGACTGGTTCATTTGCATATTCGGGTAGATTTGCATATTGTTAATTCTGCAGGCAGGTGAGATATTTACTATTAAATATTGTCTCCCCCCACCCCTTTAAAAATGTGCCATTGTGTTGTGATAAGTCACTGTGTGTTGCTTGATATGGTTTGACTGTTTGTGATTTTATTGAGGTTTCACAACAATGTTATTGTGGTGACCCTATTGGCTGGTCCCAAGGGAAATAAAGGTTTTGACAGTTCTTCTTGATCCCTCTAAATGTAGCCTTGTCTCGTTATTGGAGGGAGCTGTTATAATCAAACTGGGGATTGCTATGCTCTGCATGTTCCCCTGAGCTTGAGTCACTTAGTTCTTTTAAGAACTTGTTCCTGACACTGGAGGTTCTTACAGGGTGGAAGGAAGAGTTCTTTCCCACACAGTCCTGGAGGACAGAAGCTGATCCAGGGTGGAAGGAAGACGGCGAGACTCCAGTCAAGATACGGCGGTTGCGGAGTCTGCGGTGGTTGTGGTGTCTGCTGCAGCGCTTGGAGTCCTCAGGAGGCGCTAGGAGCATCCATCAACGGAGGGTACTCAGTCGGAGTACAAGGAGCTCCGTTACATTGGTGGCATCGGTGGGATTGCGTCCTAGTGCGGGGAGAAGCAGCTCGGAGACACTGGTATCGTAGGAGAGGTTATTGAGGGCAACGCTAGCCACTGTGCAGCGTCCCTAACTACAGCAGCATGGAGCAGGGATGGATAGAGCCCTGCGAAGAGCACCTCAACATGATACGTCGCTACGAGGACGACGCTTACATTGAGGAGGTAAAGAGGCGGTTGGTCTGCTATGGCCCAGACCTTTCGAACAAGGTGGTCCAACAAGTAATGCGCCAGTTGAGTGCTGAGAACAGTGCGGCAATGGCCTTTGAGCGACAACTGTGGAGGTTGAGGATATGGACACCTAGTCTCCAGCGGTAGTGCAAGTTACAGGGAGCCGAAGGTGTCGTCCTTCCTCCCCAGCGGCAGTGCAAGTTACAGGGAGCCGAAGGTGTCGTCCTTCCTCCCCAGCGGCAGTGCAAGTTACAGGGAGCCGAAGGTGTCGTCCTAACTCCCCAGCGGCAGTGCGAATTCCAGGGGGCCGAAGGTGTCGTCCTTCCCCCCCAGCGGCAGTGTGTCCCACAGGGAGCAGAGACAGTTGGTCTCTCTCCCCAGCGGCAGTGCAAGTTACAGGGAGCCGAAGGTGTCGTCCTTCCTCCCCAGCGGCAGTGCAAGTTACAGGGAGCCGAAGGTGTCGTCCTTCCTCCCCAGCGGCAGTGCAAGTTACAGGGAGCCGAAGGTGTAGTCCTTCCTCCCCAGCGGCAGTGTGTCCTACAGGGAGCAGAGACAGTTGGTCTCTCTCTCCAGCAGCAGGACAATGTTATGGGAGTGGAGACAGGCGGTCTCCCTCTCCAGCGGCAGCCTGTGTTTCAGGGAGAGGGGCACAGCACCCTATCTCCCCAGCGGCAGCTTACCCTACCAAGGGGAGACACCAATCTCCCAGATGGCGCAGATGGGACCGTGGTCTCTGTGCCTGACCTACAGGGATGCTGGACAGCCTGTTCAGATCCCCAACTACCCTCACAGGGACAACAGGAAGAGGGGGTAAGTACGAATTTCCCTCCCCAGCTAACTCCTAACTTGGCCCCAGGGTTAACAGGGGAGATGTTAACCCCCACTGACCCCCACGTTCCCCTGGCTACTGAGCCGGACTACGTCCCAAGCCCCCCAGCGGAAGAGCTGGCAGCTGGGCAGAGTGCAGTCGGCCTCTGCCCTCCCTTTGTCCCTTGTCCAGAGCCTGATGTCCTGCAGGCTATACCTGCAGAAGAGCTGTCATCAGGGCAGACCGCCGCTGGCCTCTGCCCTACCGATCCCCTTGTCACAGGACTGGCCTGCACCCCCCTCCTCCCAGCAGAAGCGCTGGCATCAGGGCAGAGCGCCGCTGGCCTCTGCCCCTCAAGTCCCCACAGCGTGTTGCCCCATCACCCCAGAGGAATACCCAGGTGCAGTCACCGTTTGCTCTGGGTGGGCTGCTCTAATAACTGTTTGTTGTGGGTGGGCTACTCTGGCACTTGCTTATGGTCGGTGGGTGACTCGACTAACTTAGGCACTGACCGACAGAAGGTCAGGTGCCTGGTTAGTCTTCCCCCCGAAGGGGAGATATGTGACGAAGTGCCCTTCGCCACTTGGTCCTGGAGAGGCCTACTTGCCAGCCTCCTCCCCTGTGACTATGACTCTTTCATGTATCTGGCTTTAAAGCCCCTAGTCTACCTTCAGACAGACTATTTATGTAGGCTGCTTTATTTATCTTATGTTTTAGTCACCCTGTACCCATTATAGGTGCAGGGTGTGTGTAATGTAATTGTTTATAGTGTGTGTGTGTGTACTGTGTAATGTATTGCCTGCTCTCTTGTATTGCTGAGGTTTGCTACCAACTAGGTGGGTTTGGCTATGGAGCTTGTCTAGTGCCCTCTGTTGGTAGCAACAGCAATATGCACTACCTGAATTGCAAGACTGGTTCATTTGCATATTCGGGTAGATTTGCATATTGTTAATTCTGCAGGCAGGTGAGATATGGTGGGGGGTGCTAAATATTTCACAATTGTACAGGTAGATTGGATAATCATCACTTATTGAAAGTGTTTAACCGAGATTCATTGGCGTTCCATCTTGACCAGTTCCAGCTTATAAAACGGAAGCTGGGAAAAGGATAAATGTATAATCTATATTAACATGGTTTTATTTCCTTGTGTGTGGGGGGAGAGGAAAAGAACAGTACAATATAATGAAAACTATTATGTAGTTGGCAGGGGTGTTATAAATAACATATCAATAATCTGCTGAAATTATTATGTTACATAGTTAATACTATACAAACTGAATGCATCAAATATCAGACATTTTTTTCCCTAGTCTTTCTCAGCTGAGAGATGTGATCTGATCACTATGATTTCTCGCAGATCTTACTACTAGTTCACACTACGACACCTTCTTTAATTGGATTAGTGTAATGTAGCTCTGTGTGTTCTCATCTCGTTAAATTGACCTAACAGGTCAGCGGCGACAATTCAAGCTTTTCCTTCTCACAGATGGAAAACAAGTGGGTTTATTAATTAATTAAACTTTAATATAATTGCTGAAAGGTTCACCTTAAAAAATGCAAAATATTTTTTTTACTGCGACGCTCCATTTAGATAGTCAGTGTTAAATGGTGGGGTTTATTCATCAAACAGTGAGGGGTAGTGAGCAGAAAACTAAACTGTAAAATTTAGGGTAAAATAACAGACTTGGAAAAAATTCTCCAATTCAACTATAGTCACCGCTAGTTTAGCCTTAATTTTACAATTCGGTTTTTAATTCTGTTTGAAGTGAATAGAAAATGGGAAAAATAACTCCCCCATTTTTTGGGCAACAATTGCTTCCATTTTCAAGGAAAAGATACAATGTACACTGTATGCCTGAAGCTCTTTATACAGCAGGGTGTGCTTACGCAGGACTCAAGCTTTGGGGTATGTTTGCATAAATGGCAGAACATTAATAAACAGACGTTTCAACATCAATAACCATTACTCTCTGCCCAGCCTGCAGGGCTATAGGCAAGGGAGGGCCTTTAAAATGAAATTGTCATCACTATTAGCCTCCATCATATAGCATTTTCAAAACTGTCTGTACCCCAAACCTCTCCCACCTAAACAAATGTAATAATTTCACACAGAGAGTCTGTTTCAACTCAGCGCCAAATTGTCACAGCCAAATCCTGTTAAACTGTACAAATATTTTGGTTGGTTAATAAAAAAGTGAAGCTGTAATTCAGCATTATACTTGGTTTATTATTACAATCCAAATTCGGACAGCTGTGAAAGGAAGTATTGGGTTAAGCCACCCCAGAGCATGTAGCCTTTAATTACTTGTGCATATGATTTTTCCCTTATTGCCCCTCTAGATTGACTAATTTCTCTCCTTCGTGGGGTGGTTCTGCCTTGGTAGTCATTACTCTGTGGTTGATGGTAAGGTCTGGTGTAAATCGATTTATGGTGTAAATTATTTTAGGCATAACTTTTTCCAGAAGGTTCTCTTCTCCTTTTTCTCTATTTCTATTTTGGGGGTTCCCTGATCCTGTCTTTTCCTGCTTACATATGATCACCCTGTTTTTTTATTGGCTGTTTTATTTTGTTTTGAAAAGGTGTTAAACATTTTGTCCTCCTTATCTCTTTTCTATGTTCTGCTTTTTGTTTCTGCAATTTTCTCATTCACATTTTATTATCTTATTATACATTAATTCCTCTTTCTCTTTAAATTCATCTCTCTCTTTATCAAAGGAATTAGTGGGTTTTAATTGTTCTAAATCTTGGATCTCTAAGATAATTCAGCATTATACTTGGGTATTACAATCCAAATTTGGACAGCTGTGAAATTAAGTGCTGGGCTAAGGCACCCCCAAAGCTTGTAGCCTTTTATTACAGTCCAAACTTGGATGGATAATGCAGGTTTGATCTTTACCATGGCTGCAGTGCTGCAAGCTTTGAGTGCTTGGTATTAATTAAACTTGTTGAAAATGATTTGATAATACATGGGGGCGCCATGCATCAAAGACTCCTGTTTTGCAATATCTGAGCTGGTGCACAGGGAACCCAGGTAAGTGTCAAATCATTCAACAACAGTGTGTTGTTCAACATTGGGACAGTGCCAGGGAACACGTGTCACCATAACCACTACATTGGGCTATAGTAGATGTAGTGCTCAGAGTGTCCCCAACAGGTTGTGTCCAAATGGACTCAGCTATCTTATTAATGTTACAAGTGGCTTACTTGCACATACCTCCCAATGTTGAGTACACAACAAATTAAGAGCTGTGGGCATGCACAGAAAGGTGATAATTCTTTCTCACAGCTGGACAGCAGCTGAGGGAGAAAAGAGATTTAAAATACACAGAATAAGAAATATAAAAACACGAGAAGCCATTAATTCAGGTGTCGCAAGATGCATTGTATGGCCTTTTGATTAATACACAGATTGGTTTAGAGGACAGAACCAGTTTAATCATAACTGTGTCTGCTTTATAAATTTGCAGGTTGTGCAGAATCTGTTTTTTACTGAGAAACCGTGAGCAAATCGAGCTGTCTGGCAGTTTCCCTTAACAGAGAAAGAGCTTCACTGTTTCTTTATTCTAATCTAATCTCAAACACAATATGAGTACAGCCAAACATTATGTAACTTGTTCCTTAGACTGTGTTTGCACCAGCCATGGGACTGGGTGCTCAGTCCTGAGTATCTTGCCACATTCATTATATTTTAACCATTTTATGGGAGGTACTGGACAGCGGTAATGCTGGCTCGGCTTGTGCCCCTAACATATCATTATGGTACTAGTCAATTTATGGGTGACTGGACAAGTAACACTGTATATGCTCTGGGTCGGGACATGTGTCTGCCTCTGAATCATTGTCCCTGCATTAAACATTGCAAGGAATTCCCTAACAAAGTAACAATGTATCACTTAATCCTACCAGTGCTGGAAGATCTGCGTATGTCTTTGCTTGTGTTTGCGTTAATTTGTGTACAATGCAGAAATTTAATCTACAAATTACAAAGAAATTACCAAAGTATATATTTTAATATGTATTTAATGTATATACTTTGGTAATTTATTTGTATATTGTAATTTAACTAATAAAAACATTGATTTTCTCTCTTGCTTTTGGTTAACCTACTTCTAAGGGTTATAATATTCGTCAGCCAATAATTCAGCCAATAAAAAGGGATATTTTCACATCTGTAGACCCCTGCCCCCCTCGATCACTGTTGTTAAACCCCCATGATCCATTGTCTTCCATTATAGTTTTCTAACAGTTATCTCTATGAAGGATTTTGATTTATTATTGTGTCGCTGCCCCCCTTGAGGCAATGCTTTCCTATGAGATGAGAATAATTTGCTTGCCGCATATGCGCATTATCCCACCTTCCCCCAATCGGAGGATGTCGGAGGATGAACGACAACCTAGCGCCAAGGGACATCGGCACTGGAATCGATTGAGTGACTAGTTTTTTTTAAGAGGGCAATTTAGTGCTTCCTAACACTATAGAATCCCTTTAAATAAATACATAGTAATTGGTGAGAAAAAGACCTATCTCCACCACGTTCAGCCTTTCTCACATGTCTCGGTTTCTGTTGTTGACCCAAGAGAAGTGATTGTCATGATTGCCAATTTTTCCACAAAATGGGAAAATATTCCTTCTTGACTCCAAAATTGTAGTAACATTCCTCCTTGGAGAATACAGGCGGATACAGTTTATTGTATTGTTGCAGCTTGCTGTATTACAGTTTGTTGCATTATAACAGTTTAAATGTATTATTAGATCTTCTTGAATTACAGTTTATTGTATTATTAAATCTTGTTATATTACCGTATATATTGTAATATAGATCTTTGCATTGTCACAGCACATTCCATTATTAGTGCAGTAGTTATAGTGCTAGAAATCTGTCCGTAGAAACCTACCTATCTTCATTTTCACTGTGTTTTTAATCCCAGCCCAATCATGCCTTATGACTGTTCCCCCATTGACCCTCCTTATTTTTGTGTTTTCCAGTCCCCCTTGTGTTGAAGAGTTGTGCGGAGTTCATTGAGACGCATGGCGTGGTGGATGGCATCTATCGTTTGTCCGGTGTGACGTCCAACATACAAAAACTAAGGTAACGCTAAATTCAAAGCAGTTAGTTGAGTAACTGGTCAGCACCGTAGCAAGTGGGTGAGCGATGTGTGCCTGCAATGTATTTTGCCCTCCTGCCGCTACAGAGGAAAAATCTCATTGCTTATGTGTTTTTCCTAAATATGTAGTATCTTTGTTATTACACCTGCTGTGATCATACCTGTATGGAATGTTAGTGGGAATTGTCAAACTGGGCCAGTACCTTGTCATTTCACAATTTGCGTCAGTACCTGTATAGAGTATCAATGTGATTATACTCTCTGTGTCAGTATCTGTATAGAGTATCAATGTGATTATACTCTCTGTCAGTACCTGTATTGAGTATCAGTGTGATTATACTAACTGTGTCGGTACCTGTATAGAGTATCAGTGTGATTATACTCTCTGTGTCAGTACCTGTATAGAGTATTAATGTGATTATATTCTCTATGTGAGCACCTGTATAGAGTATCAGTATAATTATACTCTCTGTATCAGTACCTGTATAGAGTATCAATGTGATTATACTCTCTGTGTCACTATCTGTATAGAGTATCAATGTGATTATACTCTCTGTGTCAATATGTGTAGAGAGTATCAATGTGATTATACTTTCTGTGTCAGTACCTGTATAGAGTATCAATGTGATTATATTCTCTGTGTCAGTACCTGTATAGAGTATCAATGTGATTATATTCTCTGTGTCAGTACCTGTATAGAGTATCAATGTGATTATACTCTCTGTGTCAGTACCTGTATAGAGTATCAATGTGATTATATTCTCTGTGTCAGTACCTGTATAGAGTATCAATGTGATTATACTCTCTGTGTCAGTACCTGTATAGAGTATCAGTGTAATTATACTCTCTGTGTCAGTACCTGTATAGAGTATCAATGTGATTATATTCTCTGTGTCAGTACCTGTATAGAGTATCAGTGTGATTATACTCTCTGTGTCAGTACCTGTATAGAGTATCAATGTGATTATATTCTCTGTGTCAGTACCTGTATAGAGTATCAATGTGATTATACTCTCTGTGTCAGTACCTGTATAGAGTATCAATGTGATTATATTCTCTGTGTCAGTACCTGTATAGAGTATCAATGTGATTATACTCTCTGTGTCAGTACCTGTATAGAGTATCAGTGTAATTATACTCTCTGTGTCAGTACCTGTATGAAGTATCAATGCGATGTACCCAGTGCCAGATTAACAGCCCAGTGGGCCTGGTGCTGACAATTATGACGGGCCTAATTACAGAATCTTATCGACCAAAAACAATAAAACACTCCCAAGCGTCATGTATCTGATGGAGATGGTGCGGAAGGGAAAGAAAACAGCAGCTATAAGAAAACACATACCCTAGGCTAATCTCTCTCTCTAATTCATGTTTTCATCTTTCAAGTAAATCCATAACCCCTAACAGCAGTGTCCAGTGAAGCAGGAAGTCAATGGAGACGGTAAAAGGGTGTCCCACTGGCGCGAATCACGTAATGTGCCAAAAGGGACAAACATGCCCAAAAAGAGGGCTTGTCTGCCCAAAGAATTGGAAGGCCAGCCTGGCATGAATGAATGTCAGGCTGCCTGCCAATCATACAGCTGGCCAACTAAGGGCATACTATGCAGACAGCACCCTGAGCTTGGCATAAATGATGCGCCCACTCCACGCTTTCTAAGGACTGTCCCCTAGCACTCACATGTCCACTTGTCTCCTTACCGTCTTACTAACAGACAGAATCCCCTGGTATACAGTCTGGGACAGAGAAAAGGTGTATGTAGTGAGTGTAGAAGACAGGGGACATGCCACAGTATAAGGCAATAGAGGATAATAGAGCCTCAATAAAAATGTGACTCCAAACTGGTTTTTAATTGCAATAGAAATACTTAATATATATTATACTAAGGTAAAACAGCACTGAGCATTAATGAGGAGATTGATCTATTGGTCTGTAATGTAGTATATTATATATAAATTCCAGAAGAGTGCCACAGAAAAAAATAAATTAAAAGAATACTTTATTATAGTTCTATGAAGAAAAGAAACGAGAGGGCACTATACATGGACTATCAAAAATCCAATATAAATAGAAAAAATGGATTAAAATATCTTAATGTCTATAGAGGGGCAAAAACCTAAAATAGGAGTATAATATCTAACCTCAAAGAAATGAGGTGAAAATTAAATAGCCATAGAGACAGGCAGTCAAAGCATAGAGGAAAGGGATATATATATATAGTAATAGTGCAGAGGCCCTATAAATCCTGTCTTGGAGCACCTAAAAAAGGTGTTCTATGCTAGCTCCTGATAGTAGGTGGCAAGGCACAAAGACCCCCCTCAATTAGAAAAAATGCTTAGCAAAGCGGCATATATAAAGGAGGAAAAGGGTAAAGCAAACAGATATATATTCCCTGAAAATCATAAAAATAAACACCTTCAAGGGTGTTCTATGCTGTCCCTGCAAAAGATAGAGCAAAAAAGTCTATAATCCCTATAACTCATAAAGACAAACACCTTCAAGGGTGTTCTATACTGTGCCTATAAGGAAAGGAGGGCGAGGAAAAATAGATATTGCTGCCTGTCCCCCTCTAATACAATAGCTCAGTGCTGGAAACAAGCTAAAAATAGAATAAAGTGCTTAAATAAACTAGTGCCACCATTAGTGATGTGAACCCATGTGAACCAGACGCGCGTTTCGGTGCTTCTAATGCATCTTCGTCAGGGGCAAAGAGTTACCTCGTAAGAAGGATGGTCGTTTAAGTCCTTGAATGGACAATCCCGTTTGTTCGGAAATTTCCCGGTAACAAACCGCTGGTGTTTGAAAAAGGTGGAGGAGGGCGTTGTCTAGATGTAACGCTAAAAGCCTCCATAGAGGTGGGTGGGGACGCCTATACGTGCGTCCAATCCCGCGTAGTTCTTAGGAAGGGGGAGGGGGGCGGAGTCCAGAATACTGCCGTGTAATGCAAAAGTCACATGGTCACGTATTAGTAGTGTGCGGAGATAGGGGAGGGAAACAAACAAAAGGGGGTGGGGGGGGGGGCGAAGGTGCCGAAAGAATTCCGGCTATTGGCCCATGACCCAAATATATAAATGTATTGAATACATTATATTATAGTGATATAGAGGTTCAATAATTTATAATGAATAGAAAATAAATAAAGAGTCAAGAAGGACAATGTTGGAACTAAATAAAAATGTACAATACCTATGTGTATGTCTATAAATGATGTAAATATATATATACGTTTGTGTCTACCTTATATACATATAAATTATCGGCATGAACATATATCTCAAAGGATATATAAAGGCCGGATATTATATAGGATACTTATCAGAATGTCATCTAGAGACAAATTACAAACTATGTACAGAATACCAACATTACTGTAAATGACCCACTATAAGTACTACAAATCATTATATAATAAAAATCCTCTAAAAAAGCAAAATAATAGGGTCAAAAGCAGGACCAAAGACCATCAATTAGAGATCAAAAGTAATATTGACTATTAGAGGTATTAGAAATAAATAATAAAAAAATCAAACTTAAGTGGAAATAGATAAATACATTTAAAGCGTCATAGATAATTGTAGAGTTCCTATCAAGATCTTATTTTATTGTCAGAGATCGCTAATGAAGGGAGAATAAGAAAAACCTTCATTTAACCTCGCCGGGGATAGAGTGTTCAAACGATAGATCCAAAAACACTCTCTCCTCCTAAGGAGACATGCCACAGTGTTAGAGAGACCAAAGTCTGCATTACCTAAACTAATTTTATTTTCAGCCAGTCCACACAAGTTTTGTTCCTATGCATCCATCTTAAGTTTCCGTATGTGAAAAGTAGTTAGGCTTTTTTTTTATTTTTTTTTATTTAAAATCAATGGGCCTATTCCATGTTCCTATGTTAATCCGGCCCTGGATGTACCAGTACCATTATAGGGTATCTGTGTGATGTTACCAGCTGTTACTGTATTGATGCTGCATTGTTCTCATGTTATGTCTCTGTCTGTGTTATTTCAGGCAGGAGTTTGGCTCCGATCAATGTCCTGACCTTACGAAGGAGGTTTACCTGCAGGACATTCACTGCGTGGGCTCCCTCTGTAAGCTCTACTTCAGGGAGCTTCCCAACCCTCTCCTCACTTACCAGCTCTACAAGAAATTCACAGTAAGATCCTTTCTCGGACCTTCTATCCCGCTGCTCCAGGGCATTTGTTTAATGGCAATTTCTTTCAGTAATATCTCTGGTTTTATTTAAATCTTTCAAAGTTTTTTTTACTTAGACGGGCCTCTCCTTCATTTATATCCATTTAATGTTTTCATACAGACCTGCTGTGTGTTCAGGAGTTACATGCTTTATCTGGTTCTTAATTAATTAATTTGTGTATTGCTATGTAATCTATTAATCCACTAAATAAAAATACATCTGGACTCAAACCTTCATTTCTGGGTGACTGGATGAACTTCTGAATTTAACCACATTATGCAAAAAAGTAAGTGAGGTGTTTAGTATTGCCATATGGCAAGAGAGTGCAGAGACTGAGCTATGTGATGACTAGACCTCAGATAGAGCCATGTGACGGTCAGTCCTTAGACGGAGCTATGTGATGGTCAGTACTGAGACAGAGCTATGTGACGGTCAGTACTTAGATGGAGCTATATAGTGGTCAGTCCTTAGATGGAGCTATGTGGTGGTCAGTACTGAGACGGAGCTATGTGATGGTCAGTACTGAGAATGAGCTATGTGACGGTCAGTCCTTAGACAGAGCTATGTGATGGTCAGTACTGAGACAGAGCTATGTGAGGGTCAGTACTTAGATGGAGCTATGTGGTGGTCAGTCCTTAGATGGAGCTATGTGGTGGTCAGTACTGAGACGGAGCTTTGTGATGGTCAGTACTGAGAATGAGCTATGTGACGGTCAGTCCTTAGACAGAGCTATGTGATGGTCAGTACTGAGAATGAGCTATGTGACGGTCAGTCCTTAGACGGAGCTATGTGATGGTCAGTACTGAGACTGAGCTATGTGATGGTCAGTACTGAGATAGAGCTATGTGACGGTCAGTACTTAGATGGAGCAATGTGATGGTCAGTACTTAAATGGAGCTATGTGGTGGTGAGTCCTTAGATGGAGCTATGTGGTGGTCAGTACTGAGACGGAGCTATGTGGTGGTCAGTCCTTAGACGGAGCTATGTGATGGTCAGTCCTTAGAGGGAGTTATGTGGTGGTCAGTCCTTAGATGGAGCTATGTGGTGGTCAGTACTGAGACGGAGCTATGTGATGGTCAGTACTGAGACTGAGCTATGTGACGGTCAGTACTTAGATGGAGCTATGTGGTGGTCAGTACTGAGACGGACCTATGTGGCGGTCAGCTTAGATGGAGTGATGGTCTTAGATGGAGCTATGTGGTGGTCAGTACTAGAGGGAGTTATGCTATGGTGGTCAGTCCTTAGATGGAGCTATGTGGTGGTCAGTACTGAGACGGAGCTATGTGATGATGATCAGTACTGAGACTGAGCTATGTGACGGTCAGTACTTAGATGGAGCTATGTGGTGGTCAGTAGCTAGAGACGGAGCCTATGTAGGCGGTCAGTACTTAGATGGAGCAATTGAGACTGATGTGGTCAGTACTTAGATGGGATGGTCAGTACTTAGATGGAGCTATGTGGTTCAGTACTGAGACGGAGCTATGTGGCGGCCAGTCCTTAGATGGAGCTATGTGATGGTCAGTCCTTAGATGGAGTTATGTGCTGGTCAGTCCTTAGATGGAGCTATGTGGTGGTCAGTACTGAGACGGAGCTATGTGATGGTCAGTACTGAGAATGAGCTATGTGACGGTCAGTCCTTAGACGGAGCTATGTGATGGTCAGTTTTGAGACTGAGCTATGTGACGATCAATCCTTAGATGGAACTATATGATGATCAGTAACAAGACAGAGTTATGTGATGGTCAGAACTGAGACAGAGCTATGTGACGGTCAGTACTTAGATGGAGCTATGTGGTGGTCAGTCCTTAGATGGAGCTATGTGACGGTCAGTCCTTAGACAGGGCTATGTGATGGTCAGTACTGAGAATGAGCTATGTGACGGTCAGTCCTTAGACGGAGCTATGTGATGGTCAGTACTGAGACTGAGCTATGTGATGGTCAGTACTTAGATGGAGCTATGTGATGGTTAGTCCTTAGATGGAGCCATGTGATGGTCAGTACTGAGAATGAGCTATGTGATGGTCAGTACTTGGATGGAGTAATGTGGCGGTCAGTCCTCAGACAAAGCTATGGGAAGGTCAAACCAATCCATCTGTTTTTTCAATCTGTGCTTTGTGTGCTTCTCCAATACCAGTTCATTTTCAGAGGTCAATGGTATTTGATTAGAAATATTGATATACCATATATACTTGAGTATAAGACGAGTTTTTCAGCACATTTTTTGTGCTGAAAAACCCCCACTCGTCTTATAACTTACATTGCCATAATACAGACAAGGACCGCGGGGCTCATTACAAGCCCGGCAGTCATGTTGGGGGCTGGCAGAGAGCTGTAACTTACCTTTCCTGCAGCTCCTGTCAGCTCCCTTCTCTCTCCTCTGGTCCGGTCAGCTCTCCTGTCAACTCCCACTGCAAGTCTCGCTAGAGCCGCAGGGTCAGAGCGTTGCCACGGATGACCGCGAGACTTACAGGGGAGCTGACAGGGGAGCTGACCGTAACGGAGGAGAGAGAAGGGAGCCAGCCCCCCTCCTACACAGCCCATCCACTGGACCACCAGGGAGTGAGAGCCCCACTCCCTGCCACGTAGCAAGCAGGGAGGGGGGATGAACAAATCTAAATAAATAAAAATTTAAATAATAATAAAATATTAATAATATTAAAACAATTATATTAAAATAATAATAATAATAATAATAATTAAAAAAAAAATTTATAAAAATGTCCACCCCCCACCAAGGCTCTGCATCACACACACAAACACACTCTGCATCACACACTCACACTGCATTCATACACACACACACTGCATTCATACACACACACTGCACTCATACACACACACACACTGCACTCATACACACACACACTGCATTCATACACACACACACACTGCACTCATACACACACACACACCGCATTCATACAAACACACTGCATTATATACACACACACACTGCATTCATACACACACTGCATTCATACACACATACACTGCATTAATACACACACACACTGCACTCATAGACACACACACTGCATTCATACACACACACTGCACTCATACACACACACACCGCATTCATACAAACACACTGTATTATATACACACACACACACACACTGCATTCATTATATACACACACTGTAAATAAATATTCAATTAATATAATTTTGGGGGGATATAATTTTATTTAGAAATTTACCAGTAGCTGCTGCATTTCCCACCCTAGTCTTATACTCGAGTCAATAAGTTTTCCCGTTTTTTGGGGGTAAAATTAGGGGTCTCGACTTATATTCGGGTTTGACTTATACTCAAGTATTTACGGTAACTGATATCTGTTCTCAGAAAGTTACTTGGCCGATAATAAAATTGCTATTATATGATAAATATAATAAAATCTGTAAAGGTAAGGAAATATTACTATGGATAAAGTTACGCACTGGTCATCTTTCTGGAAATGGCCTCAATTTGATTATTTTGGATAAACTCAAATTATCATAAACTTTTCAAATGATGTATCTTTAGTAGTCTCCAATTAAAGTTTATTAGAATTATTGAAAAATAAATCATTTGAAATATATTTCCAACAGATTGTGATCATTTGAAAAGCCCATTCAAAAGAATTAAATTATCAGAATGTGCGTTTATCCACAAAACCAATGATAACTTAAAAAACGATGGGCATTATTATTATGCTTTTGTTGCAGTGTGTAAATTACTGGCCCTTTTTATATTATTGCTTATATTAGTGGCATTTGATATGAAATCAGTTATTAATTTCAGACAGATCTTTGTATTGGTCGGGGTTTACACAGCTATAGCTGGACCATCTTCAGACAATGCGTTGGTCAGTTACTGTGTCAAGGTTTGCAATGTTCTGACTTTTCATCATTCTAACATAGATTTGTATTAGCCACGTGCATGCAAAAGATTCAACCTACCTATTGGTCAGTGCTCAGGCACAATATGTGTCAGAAAGGCTGACAATGCAGCTCGTGCAAATGCTTCCATTCACATAAGGTGGTATTGTGCCGGAGTGTTCCTTTAAGCCACAATAATTCTCCCTATGCAGCTATATATAAGCCTAACATTTATAATTACATTTTTTAGCAAGTAGCTCTGTGGATTGTTTTAGCTGTTATTTTCACCTAAAATATGGAATTATTTTATCATTTCTCCACAGTCCCCATTTTATGGAATAAACCCCGCTGATAAACAGGTCCTGTCACTGCGTGGGGATCAGTGCTTGCTTTAGTTAGAGAATGATAACATTAACATTAAGAAGACGCACCTCTTCTATAAATCACACACATTTCAAGGACAATATTTCAAAGCTTTTTCTTTGACGCATAGTGCATAAATCACATAAAAACAAAGACACAGCATTAGATAATTTTCTTTAGGTTTTTTTGGGGGGGGAGGTTGGACGCAAATATACTCTCTCAGTAGCCTTTACATCTGACTTGTCCCCTGTAGTGATGGACTTCTCATTCTTTTATATCCACTGTTTGGCTCACAGCTATTTTTAAGACCCATATTTATAGTGTTGGTATTTATGGAAGCATTTCATCCTGAGACCCTCTGCTTCGCCTCTTTATGTAACGATTTGTCTTGGATGCCAGGGGCTTACCCTACGTTATTGATCTTAAAAAAAGAACAGGTCTTATGTTTTACCCTTACTTGGAATACATTTTAATCCCTTTCAAGGACATTTAAACAAACTCCAGCTGTGCTAATGGGTCTGGAGAACAGGCAGTGATTTTCAGGGAGTCCATGAACGACATATACTTAATTATGAAAAACAAATGGGACTCTTTGCTATGGAGATTATGGCAAATTTAATCTGGGCTAAGCTGGGACCACACTAAACATATATTTGTCATTCAAGACTGAGATCATTCCAGAAGAAGGTTAGATCACACTAAAACCTAATTACTGCTCTAATAAATATGTTCGAGCTGTATAAATAAAGTAATAATGATGCTCAATTACATAGCTCAATATAAATTGGCTCAGATGTAAGTTAAGGCCTAGGGATATATGGGGCGAAGCCTGAATTTACAGGAGAGGCTGTAAGTGTCAAACAGATTTAAGCTGTGCATCATTTTGGTACCTACCTGCAGGTGTGGGAAGAGATATAAAAGCTACTTAAAAGGTCACACCATTGCTCAACTGGAAAAATAAAAACTGTTTAGTAGATATGCCCACAATGAAAACATCATGTATTTAATTATGCCTTTTTTCCATTTAATTGGGGGTATATCTAAAAACAGCTTGCAAAAGCTGCAGATTTCTTGTCTGCAACCTTTGCATGCCCTCCCCAGCATATTGAGAAGACTGGACAATTGCTGCCTCTTGAGTTAAGCTTCACTGAGCCAAACAACCAGGAAGTAACAGGACTGGTTGTGTGACTGACAGCCAGGGGGGTGTAACAAGCTTAATTTATTAAAATGCCAATTTCTATTAAAATCTGCACTTTTTGTAAAATGAAAAAAAGAGGCCACACTCTTCACACATTACTCACCACAGCAAGCTAAAGTGCTTTAGAGGTCTCGAGTGTATAGGCTTACTGTTGTGGTTATGGTGAAGAAACATTTTTGAGCAGTTTGACAAAAACCAGGGCAATCTGCCCCCAGCGCTCTCTTCCTATTATCAGAAGAAAGTTGAATGGGTTAATAATGGTGTCGGCTCCCACACTAGCAGAGCTGCAGCAGAGATTCTAAGCAGTAAGCACTTGAAGAGACCTCTTTTTTATTTTCAAACCTCTTTTAAAAATGTTGACACTAACCATAGGAATTAAGCCCAGAGACTCTTTCCACCAAAACCACTACATTGAAACAATAAAACTGTAACCAGTTTTATTGTGATTTCAATATAATGTGATGGTGTGGGAGGAACGCACACACGTGTTTATCAGCTTATTTTGGTGTTTGTTTATCACTAATATTTGTATCTTATATTTACATATTTCTCCCTGTAGAATAGTGCTGCACTTGGGGGCCAGAGTTCGAAAAGCAGTGCAGTCACCATGGAAACAAATAGAATTCTCCCCCGATTGCTGCAGTTTTAGAACGCTGGTCAATAATTTATCTTTATTCAAAAACCCTAGTTATATCTCCAATCAAGTTGGATGAAATTATCCTGGGATCCCAATTATCTGCACCTCCTTTTATCACCATTGCACTAATCCTCTATTGTACAAGATGTCTGTCTCCAGAACGCATGCTTTCATTATTTAAGCCTCTCTCACTCTCAAAGAAATACATTTATGATGGAACACTGATAGGCTATTAGACAAAGAATGTCCTAATGGACTGGCTATCTGTTTCTGTTTTGACACTTCCTCTGTCTGATGGCAAACTTGGCACAGCTAGAAGAAATGAGGTCTAGTTGGTATTTGAACAGCTTCGGGTTCATTACATCTGTCTGTTGTGCTGTGTTTTCACTAAACTATCAGCATTTTCTGGGCAGAAAATAAAAGATTGCATGTAACATAGTATCTGTGTGTATTATTTTGTAATTCATAATGGATCTCTTGGCTTAGTCTTGCCCGATGTTTGTGGGCATCTTCAAAGAGGAACTGTTACATCCAGAGAAGTGAAAATTGCTTGTTTCATCACCACAAAAAATACTGTTTCAGCAATCATTAGTATGTCTCAGGCGCACGTACGTGCAAGCAGGCATCTAATGGATAATTGCCAGACAGTTGTGCTCAAAAGTTTGCATACCCTTGGAGAATTTGTAATGTATTTTTAAAGAAAAGATGAGTTAGCAAGCAAAGCCCATTTCTTTTCTTTCTTATGGGATTCATATTCAACTATAGGTAATAACAGAATGGCACAATCATAAATCTAAACATGGCAACAAAGAAGAAAAATGACCCCTGTTTAAAAGTCTGCATACCCTTAGTTCTTAATACTGTGTATTGCCCCCTTAAGCATCAATGACAGCGTGAAGTCTTTTGTAATAGTTGTCTATGAGGCAAATTGCCTCCAGGTCATGCAAAGCCTTTGGTTGTCTTGCATGAACCGCACCTTTGAGATCTCCCCAGAGTGGCTCGTGATATTAAGGTCAGGAAACTGTAATGGCCACTCCAGATCCTTCACCTTTTTCTGCTGTAACCACTGGAGGATCAACTTGTCCTTGTGCTTAGGGTCATTATCATGCTGGAAAGTCCAAGAACGTCCCATGCGCAGCCTTCCTACAGAAGAATGCAAAATGTCTGCCTGTATTTTCTGATAACATGCTGCATCATCTTACCATCAATTTTCACAGGATTTCCCGTGCCTTTAGAGCCCCCAAAACATCAGTGACCCACAACCATGCTACACAGTGGGGATGGTATTCTTTTCACTATAGGCCTTGTTGACCCCTCTCTAAACATAGCGCTAATAGTTGTGACCATAAAGCTCTATTTGATCTTGTCACTCCAAATTACAGTGTGCCAGAAGCTGTGAGGCGTGTCAAAGTGCTGTCGAGCATATTGTAACCGGGCATTTGGAGCAGTATCAAGTATCGTCGTATTATGCTCCTTGAAATAACCACACCGTCTTTTTCCAGAGCCGCCTGTATATCTCCTGAAGTTACCTGTGGCCTTTTCCTTGTATCCTAAACAATTCTTCTGGCAGTAGTGGCTGAAATCTTTCCTGGTATACCTGACCTTTGCTTGGTATCAAGAGATCCCTGAATTTTCCACTTCTTAGTAGGTGATTAAACTGTACTGACTGGCATTTTTAAGGCTTTGGATATCTTTTTATATACTTTTCCATCTTTATAAAGTTCCATTACCTTGTTTCGCACGTCTTTTGACAGTTCTTTTTCTGCTCCGCATGCCTAGGTATCTAGCCTGCTCAGTGCATCCATGTGAGAGCTAACAAATCATTGACTATTAATACACAAACACTAATTGCAATTTAAAAAGCCACAGGTGTGGGAAATTAACCTTTAATTGCCATTTTAATCTGTGTGTGTCACCTTGTGTGTTTTTAACAAGGCCAAACATCCAAGGGTATGTAAACTTTTGATCAGGGCCATTTGGGTGATTTCTGTTATCATTATGATTTAAAAAGGAGCCAAACAACTATGTGATCATAAATGGCTAAACTCAAGAGGCAGCAATCAATGCACACATATAAATGCAGACCTATTTTTCCAGGCTTGCTGATTGTGCCCCAATGACAATGCCAGAGGTTGAGTTACCCATCTAGCAGTGTTTCATAGTGAAATGCTGCACATGCCAACTCCATACACCATGACCACATTAAATCACTGAAGGGGTGAGACTGGTGCAGTCATTGTGACAGCAAGCCCCAGGAGAGGCTTGAGGTGAGATCCCAGAAGTATGAGGCTGTAGACAGTCGTCTAACTAGCCTAATTTTGGAGCATTTTTTATGACAGAAAATGGTGCTTCTGACCGAAGACACCTAAACATGGCCACCCCCACAGAGCAAAGGTACGCCAAGTTGAGATGCACCAAGAGTTATTAAAGGGACACTATAGTCACCAGAACAACTACAGCTTATTGAATTTGTTCTGGTGAGTAGTATCATTACCTTCAGGCTTTTTGCTGTAAACACTGTCTTTTCAGAGAAAATGCAGTGTTTACATTACAGCCTAGTGATAACTTCACTGCCCACTCCTCAGATGGCTGTTAGAGATCCTTCCTGGGTCATGGCTGCCTAAATTGCATCCAAACATTCAGTGTCTCCTCCCTCTGCATGCAGACACTGAACTTTCCTCATAGAGATTCATTGATTCAATTAATCTCTATGAGGAGATGCTGATTGGCCAGGACTGTGTTTGAATTGTGCTGGCTCTGCCCCTGATCTGCCTCCTTAACAGTCTCCGCCAATCCTATGGGGAAGCATTGTGGTTGGATCAGGCTACCACTTCTGATGATGTCAGCAGGCAGTGGGCAGGTCTAAAGGAAACAGGCACAAAGTATGTAGCTGCAGACTTGAATACAAGTAAGATTTACTATATTTAGGGAGGCATGAGGGGACCAGGGTTGCTAGATGGTGGATTTGTGTTCCTGACCTTATAGTGCTCCTTTAAGTTAAATGTAATCATTGTGAAGTAATATACAACAATATGCAATACAATGATGACAATTTTCATATGATTTAGTTTGTTAACTGTTATTGATAAGGCAAAATCAAAACTTTCCAGGGTAGCTTTGAGCCTAGATTTATTTTTATTGTTGTGTTTTGTGAATAATGTGTATACATATATCAACACAACTAGACAAAAATTTGCCCTTTTGTATTTGAAAAATGCTGCTCACCTCTGCTGTAACCCCTACATGGTATTGCTGCAGGCTTTAACAAGCCTTCCTGATGCAGCATTTTAAAAAAGGTTTAATTTTCATGATTAGGTTTAATTAAAACTTTTGGAAACTGCTATTTTTGGTTGATGTGGCGTTTTTAATACTCAGCACCTCCTGGGTACGCACATTTTAACTGGTATTTAACTGGAATTTACAAATTCCACACATATTTTTTTTATATTTTCTCTTTTTCTTCTTCTACATGAGTTGTATGGGTATAAGATAAGAATATTTGATGGTACAATACGGTTGAAAAACATAAAAATGTCAATAGGAAAGCCGTTGACATCATCTAGTTTTTACACTTATGTAAACAAAAAACCTGTGTTACTGGTTTTATTTCCTGCTTAGGACAATGTTATATTGTTGTTACTTGAAGTCCTTTAAAAAATGAGTACTAATAGTTCTTCCATGATCTTTTTCTCTTCCACCTCCGCTGGAAGGCTGTTCCAGGAATTTGGTGACTCAAATGCCCCTCCTCTGGGGCCCTGTCTTCATATTTGACATTGTTGGTGCTATACTTAGAATTCATTTAAATAAGACTAACCTTCCATATTCTACTCTGTAACAAATAATACATTAAAGGATGCAAATCCCATCACCACAAGCAATTATACCTCTGGTCAGTTCAAGGACATCATTTCCATATGTGGGAAGACCCACAGAAAATGCAGAGTGCAGGGATCATTAAACCCAGGTGGGTCGCTTTGAAGAAACGCCCTGCAATTCACTTCCATAAAAGGTTTAACTGTGCTTAAACGGCTTTTCACAGCTTAGTCATTCTCCCCTCTGTGTGCTGGTAGGTATTACCAGTTAATGCACTTACTGCAGCACAAACTGTCCAGTTTCCAATCTCTCCTGCCATTCATTCGCCAAACCAAATATAGAAATCTGATGGATGTCTGTTAAAACAATTGCACAGCTATTGTAACACAAGAACAACAAACACTCTATGTATGCATTTGGGTTTATTTTTCTTGGCCTCAATCATATATATTTTTAACATCTCCCCGTGCAGAAGCGAAAGCATGAACTATACATATTAGAGTTACATTTTGTTCAGAACGAGGTTTCGTTAGTAATTTCAGGTTTTCTTTTAAATAGTGAGAGTGCGTTAGGTCACATATATTCTTTTGTATTTTTTTATTGGTAGTGTATAAACCTACATGATTTATAGAATTCAGAGATCTGCTGAATTCTTTCTATAACATTCTAGTTCCTCAGCAACGAACACTGTACTTAGTCAATAGAACATTTCTTCAAATATTAAAGGACCACTCTAGGCACCCATACCACTTCAGCTTAATGAAGTGGTCTGGGTGCCAGGTACCTCTAGGATTAACCCTTTTTTTTTTTTTATAAACATAGCAGTTTCAGAGAAACTGCTATGTTTATAAATGGGTTAATCCAGCCTCCAAATCCTCTAGTGGCTGTCTCATTGACAGCCGCTAGAGGCATTTGCGTGCTTCTCACTGTGAAAATCACAGTGAGAAGACGCCATTGTAAATGCTTTCCTATGAGACCGGCTGAATGTGCGCACAGCTTCTGCCGCGCGTGCGGATTCAGCCGAAGAGGAGGAGAGGAGGAGGAGAGCTCCCCGCCCGGCGCTGGAAAAAAGTTAAGTTTAACCCCTTTCCTTGCCATCCAGCCCGACGGGAGGGGGACCCTGAGGGTGGGGGCACCCTCAGGGCACTATAGTGCCAGGAAAACGAGTATGTTTTCCTGGCACTATAGTGGTCCTTTAAGCGGTATGTATCCATAATAGGGTGAGGGGGAAGACTTGGAAACGTCCACAACAAGGGAGCAGGCCCACCTAGACAGGGGTGACACCACCCAAATAGTTGGTGGATCATCCAAAGAAGGACTGGTCAACATGGCATTTGTCCTCTTACAGACACTCAGTATTACAAAGTCATCCCGTTCAACCACAACATTTAAAATTAACTTTTTGGTGAATTGAATGAATATATGAGACTCGTTCTGTAAGTTATGGTAACCTTATCAAAATAATAGGGCTGAGAACAAGAAAAAAAAAACCCACTTACTGTTTTGTGAGTATTTCAGTAGTTGTGTTGTAAAATGTGCTTTTGAATGTGAGTTGTGAAAAACGTTTATATATTATTACACAGTTATAAAAATACAACCAAGACTTACCTACACTGGATTTTGAAAACTGTCGAGAATTCCGTGTGAACTCCAAATTTAGAATCAAAATAACCAAACTGGAAAAATTCTCCAAATCAACTTTTTTTTTAACTAGTTCGGCTAATTTTGCCTTAAATTTGGAATTCACTTGGGATTACTTAAACAGTTCTAACTTTAGTAAATAAGCCGGTTAATGTCATTAAATGTGTCTCATTTCTTTTTATTTTGAGTAGCCACAATTTTATTTTATCTCGACTCCCATAATTATATTTTATTATATATAAAAATAAATAAATAAATAAATAAAGGAGGGGAAAAAAAATCACAGCCCAGCAGATAAATAAATAGTAAACTAAAATATAGCACTTCAAATGCAGGATAAATCTTTGTGGTCGGCTTTGAACCCTTTATTTGCATGTGATTTTGTAAGAACCAGCTTGAGGTAAAGACAATAAAAAGGCAGCAAACTGTGAGCTGCGAATGGCCAGAAATATTGATTGATTTTAAAGGACACGGTAAAAGTGTTCCCTGGTATCTATAAGGATGACCAAGACTGTGGAATTTGGCTTCAAAGCGCAGACTGCAACAAAAACTACTCTTAGCGTTGCTGTGCAGCCTTGTCACATCCTTGAAGGATCCAACGTACAATGCAACTCTTAGGTTTTTTTTTTCTAATTATGCTTCTTGGAATTTCCTTGTTTTGGTTTCTTCTCCCCAGACAGAGCCTCCAGATTTCACTTTGCAGCAAAGCTGAATGCGTCCATACTGTAAACAAAGTATACAGGCTTCCCGTACCCTCAAATTAACCCTTTGTGACTCTGCGACGTGGTTTTACCCATTGAGTACTGGAAAGGGTTGACAAGGCAAGATGTGTCCTGCCTTCTCACGCTCAGAAGATTCAAGTGGTTCTTAAATTCTGGGGTCGTGCTTGGCTTTGAATTGGAGCGAGGCTGAATAAAAAATGTGTACATGATGTCAAACCTTCTGTACTATGATGTAAGGTTTATCAGATTGCACATTTTCCTGGATCTGTACCTGAGGAACTGGGTTTGACATCACATGTCTCACCTACGGTTCCAATATGGAAACCATGAGATGTGGAGCAAAACAGACAATGAGTTAGTGGATTGGTGGAGAATTATTGAAATTATACATAAATGCTTAGTCTCCTCAAGGGCAGAGACCTTCTTTAAGTTACTGTCATGATCATTTGAGGCATCCCACATAGGCAGGTAGGGATCCACGTGTGGTGGACCTGTCCGAACTTACTAAATGTCTCTGAGCTAACGGCAAGACGTCCCTATTGAAAGTAAATGTCAATGCTAATCACTGGGTGATGTGCTGAGTAAATCAGCGTGACCAATAATTCACAGCTGGATTAGGAGAAGATATTGATAGGTCTAGGTCTTCATGCAGAGATTGGAGGAGTTGCATTCTCTTGAGTCCCATAATATGTACCAGATATGACTTTATTGGCTTTGCTGGAGTTTCCAGATGGCATGCCAAAGAGGACTAAATGGATTTAAACTCCCCAGTGGGATTGTTGCTCGCTTGTATGCCTGTATCACCTATTGGCACCCCTCTACTTTCTGCTCTTTTTTACTTATCTGTCGGTCTGTCTATTTATCTCTATTTCTCTTGTCACCTTCATCTCTCTCCCCAGTTCCCAGTTACCTTTAAGTAAGGATTTCCCCAGAAACACAGGTTGGGTTATTCCCTAGTGGTTAACTTGGAATCCCCCAAAATGGAGGCTTCAATGCTCAGGCTGTGGGACAATTCCCTGTCCATCATTAACCTACACGTGTGGACAATTTTAAGACATATCTGTTGTACAATATTCTTATTTTTTCAGCTGTACGAGTAGTTTGATGTATGCTATTTCATATTGTGTGCAATAAACTAATCATTAAAGGGACACTATAGTCACCAAAACAACTACAGCTTAATGTTGCATGTTGCTGCAGACTTTTTAGTGGCACGTAGCTGCCTAGTAACACCTCTCAGTGCAGTCACTCAAACTGCCACTAGAGGTGCTTCCTAGTGCTGCACATTGTGTCACACTGGAGTTCAGCGTCTCCACGCTCTGCATGGAGGCACTGAACGTTCCTCATAGAGATGCATTGATTCAATGCATTTCTATGAGGAGATGCTGACTGGTGCAGCATGGCACTTTGCCGCGCATGCACAATAGCATCCCAATGATTTCCTATGGGAAAGCATTGGATTGGCTGAGATCATAAAGATCTCACCTATGGAGACAGAGCCAGACAAGGCCAGCCGTGGTGCAAACGGCGGGATGTGAGAGAAAAGGTGAGTAATATCACCTTTGTACTGAGATCCGGTCATCTAAACAGCCACTTCATCCTTGTTTGTATTCCTTACACTATAGTGCTCCTTTAATACATGTGAAATAAATAGACATCTGAATGATAAAATATTTATGGTGGGGTTTTAGCCATTACCACTAGAAGATATCTCAATAATAATATTACATAAAATAGCTCTAAACACAGTTCCCTTAAAGGACCACTATAGTGCCAGGAAAACATACTTGTTTGGGGGTGGAAGGGGTTAAACTTACCTCTTTCTCCAGCGCCAGGCGGGGGACTCTCCTCCTCCTTGGCTGAATGTGCATGCGCGGCAGGAGCCGCGCGCGCATTCAGACAGTCCATAGGAAAGCATTCACAATGCTTTCCTATGGACGCTGGCGTCTTCTCACTGGGATTTTCACAGTGAGAAGCGCGGAAGCCCTCCAGCGGCTGTCAATGAGACACCCACTAGAGGCTGGATTAACCCTATTATAAACATAGCAGTTTCTGTGAAACTGCTATGTTTATAGAAGAAAGGGTTAATCCTAGCTGGACCAGGCACCCAGACCACTTCATTAAGCTGAAGTGGTCTGGGTGCCTATAGTGGTCCTTTAATGTGTCTCCTACCAACTAACAGGCTGACCTTGAACAGTTACATTTAAAGAATTGTCTCTCCCACGAATGCATTTCAGTTCCATCAGTTCCATCTGTTTCTGTTAAAAAAAAAAAAATGATGTTATCGATTTATTGCAGTCCTAGAAACACAATGATATAGCTACTATAATAACGGACATGTAACGGGAAAAGATTTTTCATTTTGCTCACCACCAATGCTTCCGGCCTCTAAATCGCAAACGACGACCCAGAGGTTTCTCGCCCAGTGGTACCAAATTGGTTTCATGAGGTCCTGCTATTCTTGATACCTGATAAAGAAAGAGTGGATTATGTGCTTCATATTTAGTAGGATTGGCCATTAATCACTTAAAGTGACATGCCACTGCAAAAATACAAAAAAAAGTCATCATTATTTAGTAGATATACTCTTAATTGAAACATGTAAGCAACTCAGTGAGAGGGGGTGGGTAACAATGTTCATTTATAAAAGTGGTAATTTTTATTGAAATCTGCACTTTTTGTAAAATGAAAGAGGACACACTCGTCATACATAAAGCAACATTTCATTAGACTGACATTTCACAGAATTCGCACAAAACTGACTGATGGACCGACTTTCTTCTCTCAAATGGACTACGTCACTCACTATCCACTTACTGATAGTCTGACTGTGCTAGGGAAGCCAAGTCAGTCTCAGTGTTGGAAATGGGCATGACCACTCAATGGTCAGTTAGATCAGGTTTTTTGAGGGTATCTGGGTTCGGGGGGTGGGGGAGCTGCTCTCATTTTCTACAACACAAAGAATGCACAGTAACCGCCTGGTATATTAGGCTGAATAAACCTGAATATGAGCTATTATAACTCTATTTATTGTATTCCCAGTCCCCTCCGCAATTCGTTCTCCCTGAACATTCAATGTGTAATTTGTGAGACACGAGCCCAGGAGAGCTTTACTTGCCGGTTGATTCATATTACTAACTTGATTTTCTATTTTTATTAGCCCACCTTGTTTGCTGGCTCATTGCACACCTGTATCTATTGATTTACAGTGCTTCCTGCAATGTGTTCAGTTTTTATTCTACTGAAATATTACGCCAAGTCTAACATTCTGGAACTAGACAAACAAAATGAAAATCCAATAAACAATGATTTAAAAACAAAACAAAAACAATAATAGCGTAACTGGCAAAATGCACGGTAAAGATGTTAACGTTTTGTTGTAGCTTTAGCTCAATAAAAAGACGAACATTGCGGCCTGTGATAGGAAATAATTTTAAGAAATAAAATGCCGGTCATGTGGGGGGTTTAAAGGCAGACTCCAACCTGGAGATATTACATTTACAGAAAACGGGGACCCGTGAGCTTTCAGGATAATGAAAATGTGCCCCCACCCTCAGGGTCTCCTCCCGTGGCGCTGAAGGGGGAGGAAGGGGTTAATACCTTACCTCCCTCTTCTTCCGTCATCGCGCGCGCATTCAGCCAGTCCATGGGAAAGCATTCTCAATGCTTTTCTATGGACGCTGGCGTCTTCTCACTGCGAAAATCACAGTGAGAATCGCGGAAGCGCCTCTAGCGGCTGTCAATGAGACAGCCACTAGAGGCTGGATTAACCCTATTGCAAACATAGCAGTTTCTCTGAAACTGCTATGTTTACAGAAAACAGGGTTAAACCTAGCTGGACCTGGCACCCAGACCACTTAATTAAGTTGAAGTGGTGTGGGTGCCTATAGTGGTCCTTTAAGATATCAGCACATATTGGTGCCAAGGTCTGCATGCGTAGAGGGAGGCATAACATAAACTGGTTCATGGATTGCAGGATAAAACTTACCAGGAAAGGTTAAAGGATCTTAACATGTATAGCTTGGAGGAAAGTAGAGACAGGGGGATATGATAGAAACATTTAAATACATAAAGGGAATCAACACAGTAAAGGAGGAGACTATATTTAAAAGAAGAAAAACTACCACACCAAGAGGACATAGTCTTAAATTAGAGGGGCAAAGGTTTAAAAATAATATCAGGAAGTATTACTTTACTGAGAGGGTAGTGGATGCATGGAATAGCCTTCCAGCTGAAGTGGTAGAGGTTAACACAGTAAAGGAGTTTAAACATACGTGGGATAGGGATAAGGCTATCCTAACTATAAGATAAGGCCAGGGACTAATGAAAGTATTTAGAAAATTGGCAGTAAAAGGCTATGGAAGGAGGGGGATTAGTGGCCAGGGTGAATTCAGATAATTTCAAGGGGTCATTTACAGACACTAAATTGCTGGCCGATGGGCTGGAATGTTGTAAATGAAAAGGCTACCTCTGGTGTTTTGCTTGGGTCTGAACCCCAGCTGTTTGTGGAACCGACCAACGCCCCTGAATGTAGATACCAGCAAGCAGTGCAGTTTCTACAGTTTAATTGATCTTTTCTGATAATTAGGCCTGCCGCTGAGCTGGAGCTCCATTTATTACTATGCTTTGACTGCCATTGAAATCCTACATTATTTTGTCTCTCAATTTTGTGTTGTTAAATAGCCCCATCGTATAATAGTAAAGCACTGTGTAAATGGTTGGTGCTGTGTAAATTATAATAATAATAATCATTAGGAAAGCTTGGATAGAGAGGTGTCAGCTATTTATCAGTTTCATAAGAATTCACTCCAGAAACGGCAAATCCTAAAGTCGTGCAGAAATCACAGAAACTTCAAAGGTTTTCTTGTACCAAAATTTGTATGCATTATTTATAATGTCTCTTTAATGTTCTGTCTGGGTAGCCAGTGTTTTACCAACGCCGTGTTCCATGATAAGAGCAGCAAAGTGGCCAAGCTTCCATTTGGGGGCAAAAAATATTTTCCGCTTTGAATATTTAACATTCTTCCAAACAGAAGCCACTTGCTTAAGCCAGTGGCTCCCAATTAGGATATCACTGTGAGATCTTACTCCTGAGCACTGAAATCTGACCAGGGATAGCATGCCCGTGCTTGACTGTGTGTCCAGATAAATGCAGGAGATACCTGCATCGTCCCACGTGCAAGCTGTAAATAAACAGATTAATCTTCCCTCTAGAAATCTAGTGGTTTAGACTACACAGACAGCAATGTGAGCACTAATTAACGAACGATTTTACTATGTGTTATGTAAATGGTGCAAGCAGGATGCTAGATAGTATTTGCCCACTATATTACTCAATATCCGTATTAGTGTATTAGGGTTTAGAGACAGTAATGTTTATTTCAATACGCAATGTGTTGTTAATATAACAAGTTCACTTGATTCCCAAGTTGAGTTATAAAAAGTACAGCACAAACAAAACCATTGGTTTTGGAGGTAAAGTTTGTTTCAGATTATAGTGCGTGGAGGTGTAACAGTTTCTAAAGGTGACATACTGTTTCTTTATAAACACTCTCCC
>OW240912.1:14606505-14665782 GCA_933207985.1 Pelobates cultripes
CCCCCCTCCAATTTTTTCCTCCGCCTCCCTCCCTTCCTTAAATTTATTTCCCCCCCTCCCTCTGACAGCCGGCCAGCGCGCAAGGGAGCACTCTCTGTGTGCTTCCTCTTCAGCTCCCTCACGCGCCGTGTACTAATGCCGGTGCCGGAAGATGACGTCATCTTCCGGCTCCGGCATCAGTACGGTGCGCGAGGGAGCTGAAGAGGAAGCACACAGAGAGTGCTCCCTCGCGCGCTGGACCGCCCGCCGGGTGTCTGCAGGGACAGCCTCTGGGGTCCCCCCAGGAGAAGAGGCTGGCCCTGTGGGTACATACCGGGGTCGCAGGGCCCCCTGCGACCCGGTATGTACCCACTGAATGTGGGGCCCGGACGACCTGAGCAGTCCGGGCCCCCCAGGACCGCCGGGACCATGACAACCATTGCGGTTGTCATGCCCTGATGGCGGCCCTGCACTCGACTGCTTCATGTGGAGTGTGGCTGAGCACAAACTGCAAGTGCAGCCTATTTTTTTAAAGTTATTAAACAAAGTACCCACTTCATTTTATCCTGCATGGGTACCTGTGGGAAAGAAGGGCAAATTGAAATTTCCAGGGGGGTGGGGGGGTCACTTGCCACCCTCTCCAGACGCCCATGGATGGAGCATTAAAAATCTCTATGGAGTGGGACCTCGGTTTACGAATATAATGCGTTCTCTGGGACGTTTCTTATTGCGAAAAATTTGGAAACCGAAACGCGGTTTCCCATAGGAATGCACTGAAAACCAATTAATCCTTTCTGGAGGTCAGAAATAAGTCAAAACGAGCTGGCATGGAAACCAACCC
This sequence comes from Pelobates cultripes, assembly GCA_933207985.1. NCBI lineage: Eukaryota > Metazoa > Chordata > Amphibia > Anura > Pelobatidae > Pelobates > Pelobates cultripes. The sequence continues at coordinate 14,607,326 of OW240912.1, forward strand.
ACAATGCTGAGCACACAATAAAAGGCATGCAAACGACGAAGCTCAGCTCCCCAACTTTCCACCGCTTGAGAAATGCACCAAAAAGTCCCAAAACAACTGCACACAATTCCCAGAATGGCTCCAAAACTCGATGCAAAAGCCGCTCAAACACCTCCACACCTGATGCCATGTGCTACCCACAGACTCCAGCATGCAGGGGGCGGTGCTATAAACCTCCCAGGTGCAATGCCTCCTGGGGAAACTTGCTTTGTATTGCAAAACAAATTTGTAAACCGAGGCAATTTTTCCAATCGATTTTCATTTGTAAACCGAAAATTATGTTAACCGAGGTGTTTGTAAACCGAGGTTCCACTGTATTTATGTATTGATATATTAAATTTGTATTAAATATATAATAAATGTATAGTTTTGTTTGTACTGACCCTTCTTTTTTTTCTTTCATTGCTCGCTGATCCCTGATCTGTGATTAAAATCAACATTTAGTGACTGTCCCTTCACCATCAATCATCTTTTTCCAATCAGTTATCTCTTTTTTGGCGCCAAGGGTTGAATTCTGAATCACAAATCAAAACGAACATGCTCGGCCATTGCAAATATTCTTATAAAGCCAAAATTCATGAAAGCTTTCCACAACTCTTTCTCGGGTTGAAGAATATATCTGTTATAAACATCCTAGCCTTTTAATGATGTGGACCTGGGTATCAATACTGGATGCTGCTGATGGTGCCCCAAATTTGAAGGACTGACCAGAGAAAGAAGCAGGGTTGAGACCAAGTCTTAGGAACAGAGTCCAAGCGTAAAATATACATTTTTATGTGGTGAGCGGATAATCTTGAAGTGTGACAAGGGGTATATTAGGTGGCTTATCCGTGATGGTTTGTCGGTAGAGATCTAGGTTTTTTGACTGGGCACCACTTATTGTCAGTGGGATATAAGGACATTTCTGATGGTTGGCCGGATTGGTTAATCTTGGAATTTTTTAGAATAATTCCGTAATCATCTGTGGTTTTTTTAATGTTTATCTTAAGACTAAGATGGTAAATTCCCTTGGTCTTAGGAAGCTGTAAAAAGCTATGTATGTATATGGCAGCTTTTATTAATTTTTTTGTGTGAATGGCTTGGTGCCCAGTATGTCAGACTGGGCCGGAAATTTGGGTCTCTCAGTGGGAAGTCGCGTGGCGGTCTACTTTTTGAATGCCTCTTAGGATATTCCTTTTAGGGCAAGAGGACAGGAAAGACTTGCAATTTAGGAAGGTGGTAAGTGGATGGTGTTGAACACCAGTTAGAAAAAGTTTGATGGTATTATGGGACAATTTAAGGTGAAGAACAAAACGGCCCAGGTAAGAGGGAGGAAAGGGTTATATAGGGTGCTAAACATCTCCCACAATTACAGGTCTTTGGCCTTAAAACGTAAAAATCTGGTTGTTTTTTTAACCAGAAAATTAGTAAACAATATCTGAGGCAGGCATATGGGGGACATATCAGCTCTAAATATGGTTATAGATGTCCATATGTGGAACACCTCTTGTGAGCATTGTTCTGGCTCGCTCATATTTAGGGATTTGGCTCAGAAGCTTGGCAATATATATCGGTTCAAAGTTTAAAGAGGGCATTGCCCTGGGCTAGGAAACTCAGTAAAGATTTCAATACCTTTATCAAACAAAAACTCAATGTTACAAAGAGTGCATGACTCCAGCAAGATTTCTCTTTGGGATTGGCTGAAACTAGTCGACAGAATACTGTGAGATTAATGTAAGTTTTCAAAAGTTGCTGAATTTCAGAGATTCTTACTGGATATTAAGCAAAAGCAGAAATGGTGAATTTTAAAATGTTGGTTTCTTCAATCCAATCTTTTATTATTTTTTAACAGGTACATAAAAAGCACATTATGCTTGCCTGCATGTTACATTCATAAAATATAAATGAAAAATGATAAGTAAATGTTTTAATTACAATATTACAAAAAGTAGTGCTTAAAGTGAACCTAAAAGTTAGAAATCAGCTTACCTTACATCCCTCCAAAATACACTGAATACATCATATATCATAACTATACATGATATATTCAATGTAAAATATCATGATATACTTACCTCACCTCCATTCCGGTGCCTCCATCTTCAGAGATTTGTGGGTGTTATCCTTCGTATAACACCCACCTCCGATTCCCTGGTAAACGAAGCCGCAAGCTCTGTGTTTTAATGGCATTCACTGAATCTATAAAGCATAAAGTATTGTAGTGAGCTACCTACTCAGTGGGTCCATTTATTCAGGTTTATATTTAAGACTCAGGATTGGGAAGTCTTCATTTTCTCAAAACTGGATTCGCCCCTCCCTAACCCATTTACCGATTTAGATTATTGTATCTCCATTGAATTTATGTAATTTAAAGCAAAAAACAAAAGCTGCAGGTTAATTTTCAGTCTATGTTCACTTCAGACTTATTGCAAAAACAAAATGACAAATGATTTCAGTTTAATATAAATATTACATATGGATAACATGTCTTAATCAGATTTGAAAACATTTTCAATGACTTCTTTCAATTGTAGATTGTCTTAGTGACCTGTAACTTAAAGTAGGGGTATCTGGTCACACAGTTGCTGTGATGTTGCAGTGATATTACATTGTTAATTAGCATGGATGTGATAACGTCATATGTGTCTTTGTCTCCATCTTGCAGGACTCTGGAATACCTAAGCAAGCACCTGACAAATATAGCCTCCCACAGCGCCATGACCAACATGCACATTCGAAACCTGGCCCTTGTCTGGGCACCTAATCTACTCAGGTCAGTCGCGCTCCTATGTGTGAAGAGTGACCGTAAATGTCTATTCAAGATTCTACGGCACTCAGACCAGTTAAAGAACGTGCTTGCAGAATACATTTCTTGGTGAAAGAGAGTGGTTTTTCTCTGTTTGTCTAGAAAAAACCCAGAGATTTAGTGAAGCTCTGTAAAGTCTAAGGCTTAATTTCCAAATGCCGAGAAAAGAAGAGGGAACACTATTATCAGAATGTCATGATAGCTACAAGTGTGTACTTTGTTAACATGAGTGAGACAGGGGGAGCTGAGAATTCCACAGGTGTTTCTCATCCCTAATGTGCTTTATCCTGAGACCAATAAATCGGTGAAAACAAGTTTGACATTCTTATCTCTACTTCTCCTTTTTCAAGGTCAAAAGAGATAGAAGATGCAGGATGCAATGGGGATGCAGCTTTTCTGGAGGTGCGAGTCCAACAGGTTGTCATCGAGTTCATCCTTAACCATGTGGATCAGATCTTCGACAAGAATCCACCGTCTTCACCTAAACCATTTCCAAGAGATGGTAAGGGCCTCCTTAAAGGGACACTCCAGACCCTTAAAGCACTTTAGCTTGCCGAAATGCTTTATGTGTGAAAAGTGTGTCCTCTTTTTTTCATTTTACAGAGAGTGCAGATTTCAATAGAAAATTGCACTTATTTAAATTAACCTTGTTACATCCCCCTGGCTGTCAATCAGACAACTGGTCCTGTTACTTCCTGGTTGGTTACCTCAGTGGAGCTATACGCAAGAGGCAGTAATTGCCCAGAGCACCTGCCTTGCAAAGACTTCTCAATGACTTGCACTGGGAAGTCTGTGATTGGACAACCACAGAAAGACTGGTGGAGTAAAAAGGGGAGGGGAGGGCTAGCAAAAGCTCTTTAGTCATGTTTCGCTCCCAATTGTTATACAACTCCTCATTATTAGATTGTGTAAAACCATTGAAATGATTAATTTTAAAATGAGATTCTCAAACTCTGCATTTGTTTCAGGTTGGTTTCTGATGAAGGTAACATAAAACTACTATGAATATCTGTTCGGAGAGTTATACTAACAAATCTCTTTTGATGTTTTGGAATTTCATTATTACATAGTAAAAGTTAAATAGTAATAGAGGTTAAAAAAATACTCAGGTCCATCAAGTTCAATATTTTGCAAATCCCTGTTTCTGCTATTAAACGAAAAGACAATTTGGGAGAATAGAACTTTTTGGTCCATGTTCTGCTGAGAACTGTGTATCTAAGCTAAGCTGATTCTCCTAATTTAAAACGCCTAAAGCTCGGATAACAGGTTTGGTTACACGTCTCCAGATTAACTTGCATGGACAGTATTTGCTGTGTACAAAACAGATAATATTAAAAGCTATAAAGGTTATGTATTCTGTCATCTCGGAGGCTTACTTGAACTATTGATTAGATTCTCCTTTCTTCTTGACCCTGTTGACCAGCCCTTTGTGCCATTACATTGCACTTTATTGCCTTTGATGATTATAGATTACATGTTACCTTTCATTCTTTATCCAATGTGTCTATTTGCTCATTATGTTGTGAGCTGCTTCTCTTCATGACCTTCAACCCATCAATGGTTTGAAGCACCGTCTACTTTCAGTATAGGGACCTATATCATATCCTGAGTGGATACATCATTAAATGCGTGTTTGATGTTGCCTGGGGTAACCTCAAAATTACTGCCATGTTTCTGTTTTATTACTATGTAATTCCATTTCCATGGACCTATATTGACAAAAGAAAGGTTGTGGTTCTTATTATGTATCCCAATGTTCATGAAGATACCTCTGGCTTGAATGAACCTTTGGGCAGCTCAACTTGAAGATACCCTTTGGCAAAATGTTTGTAACTTAGTAATTAACTGGGTCATAACACGGCAGACCAGTCTTCTCTGATGATCAAGTCTTGCTTTTGTCTGTTACAGATAAAGTGTTCTTCTCTTCATGAGTTTATGTAGAAATGTTTACCTGCGGTAGCTGAATCACATTTACCAGCATGGTTTACAGCATTTGGCTTTACCGGGGAACTGTAACTTCTCCGAAATTACCCCAAAATGACACCATCGAATGAAGTATTGAAAATCACCAGTAACTTGTGTTACCATCTTTTTTATGTGATGCTCTGTTTTATTTTATAACACCACAACCCATTTCAGTCCCGGCAGAGATGGGTAAACATTGCCATTACGTTTCTGTATCTCCTCCTCTCTGTATGCTCTCTTTAAAGTAATTGACAGTCACAATAGGCAGAGTTTGTATCAGTCACTGACAAGCAACCATGACGGAGGTGACGGTGGTGTGGATTTATTAAATATAAGGGATAAGTACACATACTGTTGAAACTTTTAGGAAGTAATTTGGTCCTAACCATTAAACATGTAATATCATTCTGATTTGTGTTACTGTTTTTAATAACCTGTAAAATATACGCTCCCTGGACATTTGTGAGATTTTCTTTAAAGATCAATGATTCTACATGCGCAGAGCTGGGCTGGCACCATGGCACTCTTTGTGCCATCGCCTGTCCCAACATTTGACTCCACGCTGAATTTATAGAACTAGTTTGACAGAAAGGGCAAATTTTTCTAAATTAACTGCATACTGTCTAGGCTTCACCCTTAAAGGACCACTATAGTGCCAGGAAAACATACTCGTTTTCCTGGCACTATAGTGCCCTGAGGGTGCCCCCACCCTCGGGGACCCCCTCCCGCCCGGCTCTGGAAGGGGGAAAGGGAGAAAAACTTACCTTTTTCCAGCGCTGGGCGGAGAGCTCTCTCCCTCCTCTCCTCCTCCGATCCTCCTCCGTTACGCCCCGCCGGCTGAATGTGCACGCGCGGCAAGAGCTGCGCGCGCATTCAGCCGGTCTCATAGGAAAGCATTTACAATGAAAATCACAGTGAGAAGCACGCAAGTGCCTCTAGTGGCTGTCAATGAGACAGCCACTAGAGGGAATAGGGGGAAGGCTTAACCCATTAATAAACATAGCAGTTTCTCTGAAACTGCTATGTTTATTAAAAAATGGGTTAACCCTAGCTGGACCAGGCACCCAGACCACTTCATTAAGCTGAAGTGGTCTGGGTGCCTAGAGTGGTCCTTTAATTTTTTATTATTTTAGTAAAATGATTTACACAATTAATAATCTAATTCAGCCTCCCTAGATTATTCTGCTCTAAAAGAGACGTTACATAAATAAATACATTTGACATTCTATTCTTTCCCCAGTCCTCCGTACGATCCACTTACTTATTTTTCAGGGGGGGGTAACAGTGCCGCTTTAATGAGACTAATGTTGTTCTTTGCTCTATCAGTGTGGAAATTTCTGTTCTGTGCCAGTAAATGACCTGTTATTTGGTTCGGTTCCTATAAGAGCATTATTTTGATTGCCCTTAAGGACAGAGTCTGGTGGCCCTGAAACTTTGATTTAAAAACATCTGCAGCTCTTAAAGCACAGGCTTGTTTTCAAGGGCACTTCTCTGGCTATTTAGCTGGGGAGTCAAGGAACACAGACCTTTTATTCCTGTGTGACTGTAGGAGAGGACAAAGTTAAAAGATGTGTTGCTTTTGGTAATGAGACAATGTTCAGATAAAGCAATTACATCGTTTTTAAAAATACATGTACTAAAATCCACAGATGGCCGCACCCCATGGGCCTCATACTAGGATTTGCTAAAGTTTAAATGTGCCTAATTATGTGTACTATTTGGATTTAATCTTTAAGAATGTAGCTTTGTGGCCCCAAAAAATGGTTTGCCTAGTGTTACGAATCCCCCACTCTCTGACTTCCACACTCTAAGTGACGCTGTGTGTAACTCTGGCATTAGTTTTGACGCTGAACGCTTCACGAATTTGCATCTTATACCTCCCGGGAACATGCATAATCTTTTGGCGCCGTGGTGGTTCATGTAATTTTTTGGTGTCAATGGTTTCAGTACCAGGATAATATAAGAATACGGCTCAGTTTGTTTCTACCTTGTCGTAGTGTTTGTTGGCCAACAGCATTTTTGGTGATTCTGTTTTTTGACTCAGCTCTGCTTATCGATTTTTTTTTTTTTTTTGTAAATCAATGTTTATTAGATTTTTCATATATCAGGAAGTGATACAGAAAAAAGAAATAGGGATGGGGAGTAAAGCACGATGGTTACAAATATTGGGTCAATTAGCCCGAATGTGTACGCATCTCTCTAATATGTATCTCAGGAGTTTCTAAGTCATTCTCTTGGAATCCTTCAGACATATACATGTACCTTGGGTCAGACAGTCTTAGTCTCGATGGTCTTCCCAGCTTCCATGCAGAGTGTGAGGCAGGGATAAACCATAGAGATCAACTGTCAGGTTTTCAAAGACTGTCTGACTCACGTTGCATGGGTTTTTCTGTTTTGTTTAGTTTTTTTACATATATTTCATTTAATATTAAAATAATCTATTTATTTCACTACTTGATGAAAGGATTATTATATTAAAAAATATTTCTGAGGTGACAGTTGTCCTTTAAGTTCCCTTTCACACATGTTGACCTAAGTTGTGGTGTACATTTTGTATCTCTGTAGAGTGCAGAGTGATCGTGAAGAGCATGACCCTGCCATCTGGATCATCGCCTATGAAGCTAGTAAGCCTGCAAGAAGCACAAGCCATGAGCTTGTCAGCCACACATCCTGCCCGAAAAGAGAGGAGGGAAAACAGCCTTCCAGAAATCGTCCCTCCCTTATTCCATACGGTCATCGATCTACCTGAGAACAAGTGAGTTCCAAATAGAATCCTCAGGTTTTATAGTCTCATCTAAGGTTCCTTCAGGCTTTCTCTCCATCTAGTTCTCCAGTTAGTTAAACCGTTTGTTTTGAGTCAGCCATGTATTGTATTAATAATTAATGTACCTACTTCTGTATGCTGGGATCGTTAAATAAATGTAAGGGTGGACAGTTCAGTGAAGATGATGAATTTCATAAACAGGCAACAGGAATTGTGGGCAGCTGATCATGGTGGTAGCTGTGGTGAGGAAGTGGATAATGGCTCCCTTTGCCTGGTGCTTGTGTAGAGCTAAAACACGCTTGTGAATAGAATTCTTGGTGTAGGATGGAACAGGTGATGGTAGACAGAATGGAGGCATATTTCTTGCTGCAGTCAAATGTGATTTAATGCACCTTTTCTAAAAACTGAGTTTTTGTGTAATCTGATGGGATTGTGCTCTATGGAATACCTGAATTTTCAATAATTTTTTAAATTCTTGAATTAGGTATATGGGGTGGAGGGGGCGGTCTGATTGTGGTCTAGAAGAATTCTATGCCTTAGTCCATTTAGAAAACTGTGATTAGGGATGTGAATAGAATGAAAGGATGACTGGATGGGTCAGATTCGGAGGCTCCTGACTGGTGGAAGCTCTTCCTAGTCTGAGAGTCTGCCACTACTTGCCTGTATAAATGCAGAAAATTAAACGCTTTATAGCAGAGTATCCATTTTGGATTTGTTTATATTCTGCAGATTTTTTTTACTGCATGATTTTATGATGAATTTGGACATATGGGTGACTTCCAGCCTGCTGTGTCCATGCAAGCATAAACTGTGAACATCGGGTTACAGACTGCATATAACATACATGATAAGTTTGCTTTAGACGCCAACGTACTATATACTCTAAACACAAAAAGAGAATGACGTGACTAACTGCATTTCCTTTATTAAATATTTTCCTATTGTTTCTTTCAACGCATTTAACATTGTCTTCTTAGAAGAGGAAGTGTCCGTCCCTCCTACTTCCTGCTCAATGGGAAGGTCACCAGCTACTAACGGGAGGTCAAGCGTGGACTTTCACAGGAGAAGCTACATTTGTATTTTGTCTAGTTCTAGGTGTGATTAATATTTCAAGTTCAGAGTTTTGCAAATCAGTTTTATTTTGTTGTTTATTTGGTGTTTATCTCACTTCTATCTCGCGTAGCATCCTAGGGGAGCTGACTGAGGACTGTCTGTCTCTAAAGTATATTCAGCTCGATTTACTAGAACCTGACAGACTGTTTTGGACTTTGCTTTGGTGTCCCAGTAAAGTTATGCCAAAATTCTATCTATTGTCTGGCGTGGCTTTGCTGCAATGCCAGTTAGCGAGGGGTTTTGCTCAGAGCAATAGCAGTATCAATGGTTAAAAAAGCCCCTTTAGTGGTGTAACACCTAGTGAAACCACGCGCACAATATCACTTGGTGATAATAAATTAATCCTATCAGTGCCGCACTTTTTATTTTTTTTAGATTCTTCTGACCCTCTTATTATTATAAGTGAGGGGAGTAGGTAGAGACATATTTTTGGGGAGTGGTTGGGGCTTAGCAGCCCATAGCCACTGGGGGTCAGGGGTCACCTAAAGGACCCAGGAGACTAGACATCTCTTGAACCCTTATGCGTCATTAATTAATAGGGGTTAATCCCTAACAAAATTGACATCTTTAAGGCCCCTTCGAGAAGACTTGGCATATGCTGGGCCCTTTTGGTTCATTGTCCTATTTATAGTTAAATCCCCCCTTATAATATTGTAAAGCACTGCGGATCTGTTGGCACTATATAAATGGCGATAATAATAATAACACTGGAGCCACATGACTGGCATATACTAAGCCCCTTGGAGCCAATAATATTTTATAAAATTGTAACATATAACATATATATTATACATTTTTATTTTTGTGTTTGCATTAGAGAGACCCTTGTTTTTCTCAGTGAGTGAGAGTTGATGGGGTCTCTGTTATGACAGAATGGATCGGGTCTCTCCTATGACCCTTGTTTTTCTCAGTGAGTGAGAGTTGATCGGGTCTCTGTTATGACAGAGTGGATCGGATCTCTCCAATGACCCTTTTTTTTTCTCAGTGAGTGAGAGTTGATCGGGTCTCTGTTATGACAGAATGGATCGGGTCACTCCTATGACCCTTATTTTTCTCAGTGAGTGAGAGTTGATCGGGTCTCTGTTATGACAGAATGGATCGACTCTCCTGTGACCCTTGTTTTTCTCAGTGAGTGAGAGTTGATCGGGTCTCTGTTATGACAGAGTGGATCGGGTCTCTCCTATGACCCTTGTTTTTCTCAGTGAGTGAGAGTTGATCGGGTCTCTGTTATGACAGAATGGATTGACTCTCCTATGACCCTTGTTTTTCTCAGTGAGTGAGAGTTAATCTGGTCTCTGTTATGACAGAATGGATCGGGTCTCTACTATGACCCTTGTTTTTCTCAGTGAGTGAGAGTTGATCAGGTCTCTGTTATGACAGAATGGATCGGGTCTCTCCAATGACCCTTGTTTTTCTCAGTGAGTGAGAGTTGATCGGGTCTCTGTTATGACAGAATGGATCGGGTCTCTCCTATGACCCTTGTTTTTCTCAGTGAGCGAGAGTTGATCAGGTCTCTGTTATGACAGAATGGATCGGGTCTCTCCTATGACCCTTGTTTTTCTCAGTGAGTGAGAGTTGATCGGGTCTCTGTTATGACAGAATGGATCGGGTCTCTCCTATGACCCTTGTTTTTCTCAGTGAGTGAGAGTTGATCGGGTCTCTGTTATGACAGAGTGGATCGGATCTCTCCAATGACCCTTTTTTTTTCTCAGTGAGTGAGAGTTGATCGGGTCTCTGTTATGACAGAATGGATCGGGTCACTCCTATGACCCTTATTTTTCTCAGTGAGTGAGAGTTGATCGGGTCTCTGTTATGACAGAATGGATCGACTCTCCTGTGACCCTTGTTTTTCTCAGTGAGTGAGAGTTGATCGGGTCTCTGTTATGACAGAGTGGATCGGGTCTCTCCTATGACCCTTGTTTTTCTCAGTGAGTGAGAGTTGATCGGGTCTCTGTTATGACAGAATGGATTGACTCTCCTATGACCCTTGTTTTTCTCAGTGAGTGAGAGTTAATCTGGTCTCTGTTATGACAGAATGGATCGGGTCTCTACTATGACCCTTGTTTTTCTCAGTGAGTGAGAGTTGATCAGGTCTCTGTTATGACAGAATGGATCGGGTCTCTCCAATGACCCTTGTTTTTCTCAGTGAGTGAGAGTTGATCGGGTCTCTGTTATGACAGAATGGATCGGGTCTCTCCTATGACCCTTGTTTTTCTCAGTGAGCGAGAGTTGATCAGGTCTCTGTTATGACAGAATGGATCGGGTCTCTCCTATGACCCTTGTTTTTCTCAGTGAGTGAGAGTTGATCGGGTCTCTATGACCCTTGTTTTTCTCAGTGAGTGAGAGTTGATCAGGTCTCTGTTATGACAGAATGGATCGGGTCTCTCCTATGACCCTTGTTTTTCTCAGTGAGTGAGAGTTGATCAGGTCTCTGTTATGACAGAATGGATCGGGTCTCTCCTATGACCCTTGTTTTTCTCAGTGAGCGAGAGTTGATCAGGTCTCTGTTATGACAAAATGGATCGGGTCTCTCCTATGACCCTTGTTTTTCTCAGTGAGTGAGAGTTGATCGGGTCTCTGTTATGACAGAATGGATCGGGTCTCTCCTATGACCCTTGTTTTTCTCAGTAAGTGAGAGTTGATCTGGTCTCTGTTATGACAGAGTGGATCGGGTCTCTCCTATGACCCTTGTTTTTCTCAGTGAGTGAGAGTTGATCGGGTCTCTATGACCCTTGTTTTTCTCAGTGAGTGAGAGTTGATCAGGTCTCTGTTATGACAGAATGGATCGGGTCTCTCCTATGACCCTTGTTTTTCTCAGTGAGCGAGAGTTGATCGGGTCTCTGTTATGACAGAATGGATCGGGTCTCTCCTATGACCCTTGTTTTTCTCAGTGAGTGAGAGTTGATCAGGTCTCTGTTATGACAGAATGGATCGGGTCTCTCCTATGACCCTTGTTTTTCTCAGTAAGTGAGAGTTGATCTGGTCTCTGTTATGACAGAATGGATCGGGTCTCTCCTATGACCCTTGTTTTTCTCAGTAAGTGAGAGTTGATCTGGTCTCTGTTATGACAGAGTGGATCGGGTCTCTCCTATGACCCTTGTTTTTCTCAGTGAGTGAGAGTTGATCAGGTCTCTGTTATAACAGAATGGATCGGGTCTCTCCTATGACCCTTGTTTTTCTCAGTAAGTGAGAGTTGATCTGGTCTCTGTTATGACAGAGTGGATCGGGTCTCTCCTCTTTACTGTTTTTAGCTGCAGATAGCTGTGAAGTGTCACTGTTTGTAACTGCAATTGGAAGGCTTATGTCTGCTTTTTCCCAAACATTGTGCGTTTCTTCTGACAGCACCCGCATTACTACAGTGTTAATTACTAACCTAGAAGAGGAGGTAACAGAACCTTTAAAGGGGTACTGACCCTTCCCTGTAAAATACACCATTAAATAAATCATTAAACATTACTTGCAATGTGTTAACTTGGTTTCATGAGAGGCGCCATGTTAATTTACATTCTATAGTACAGATTTCACAAATGACATATTCCAGTTAAAGCCAGGCCACACATTTCAGATAGATATAAGAAATAGAAACCTGCTTTAATTAGAGATTTAGTTTTATTTCTAATTGTCATAAATACATGTTTGTTAAAGATCGGGATAAATTTAATACTAAAAATCCTGAAAGTGACAATTCCCCTTTAAACATGGGAAGTTTAGTTCTTTAATATGCCAAGTTTAACCATTCCTGCCACTAGAATTCTTTCCAGACTTATCAATGAATAGATTGTACGTAAGATTTTGAAACAGTACTCTCTATGGGCCGAAAATGCTTCTACTAGACCAGCACCTGAAGGACTCCAGTTTAGTGTTAAACCATTCAAAAGCCGGTTTTTAATACTTAGAGGTAAGAGGGGTCTCCTGGCACCATATCCACTTCATTGACTTGAAGTGGCTATGGTGCCCTGAGTGTTTATTTAAATTCTTTCACACCAATATCCTTGAGAAATGCTGCTGTGATATGTCGACTCTTCATATCTCTTGTATTTGGTATATGGCAAGATTAAAGGGACAATATATGCACCCAGACCACTGAAGCTCATTGAAGTGATTTGGGTGCAGTGTCCCTGTCCCACTTAGTCCTGCAATGTAAAACATTGCTGTTTTTGAAAAAAAGTGCTAAGACAGCCTTTACGGGAGTTTACTGGACTCTGGGTCGTTTAAGTGACGCTGGACGTCCTAATGCTCTGCATGAGGACATCCTGCGTCAGTGAAATCCTTATAGTGAAGCACTGATTCAATGCTTTCATATGGGGAGGACCTAATGCACTCATTGGGTTCGCCCGTCAGATAAAGTCGGAGGAGGCGGAACATCGACCCAGTGCAGAGAGACATACAAATTAGCTAAATTATGTACTTTCCTCTCTTCTTAATGTATCTAGAAATGCTGTAAAGATATAGAGGTATATAATAGTGCAGATATCTTTAAAACATATGTATACATTCTGTTTTTCTAAAACACACTCACGAGAGTAGAGCCATATACTAGACCTGGCTCTGGTGTGGATATCCTTACGATCTTTTTGGGTGATCCAAATCCCCATGCCAATAATCTGGAAATCTGGAGGTGTTCCAATATTCTTCCAGAGATTAATAGCAGAAATCAGGTAGGTTCTAAAGAAAATGTATTACTTAAAACAATGGGTAACATAAATGAATATAAAAACTCTACTAATGTCCAATGTGATACCAAAACACTTCATCAGTTGGTATGGATAATGTTGCTATGCCCTTGGATTCCTTATATATCGGTATTTTCTTAATTTCGCTGTCTTTTTTCCCCCCGGTTAAACGCACCCAAATTTCCAGATTATCGGCAGGTGGATTTGGATCACCCAAAAAGATCCTAAGGATATCCACACCAGAGCTCTACTCGGAATGTATACATATGTTTTAAAGATATCTGCACTATTATATACCTCTCTATCTTTACAGCATTTCTAGATACATTAAGAAGAGAGGAAAGTATATCATTTTGCTCCACCTAATTTGTTGTTTGTTATATATGATTTAAGGTGTAGGTGTAGGGAATACCTCACAGGTGTTTCAAACTTTTAACACTACTGGATACACCACGTGTTTCTATACTGTTTGCAGTGCAGAGAGACCTCTGCGCTAGAAGCAGGTAAGTAAACAAAGGGGTTTTAACCCTTTATGTACTGCAAGGGAAGGGACCAGAGAGCACTATTGTGTTAGGAATACAGCTTTCTATTCTTAACACTATAGAATCCCTTTACGCATTACATAAAGATGTTGTTAGACTGATGGAATTGATACCACAAGAGCTTGCAATTGAGGATTACTTAATTATGACTTGGCGTGCAGTTTGTTGCTCTTGTGACAGATGGGCATATTGTGTTCTTGCAGTTAGTGTGTGTACCTGTTTATATAGATAAACACTGCCTAATCTGGAGTTTAGCAAACATTAGATGCTAGCCGAATGCACGTCATCAATCCCCAGCCACTGTAATTAGCTCCGGCAGTAAAATAACAAACAGTTGCTGGTAAAAGACAATGGAAATGATGGCTCCCAGCTCAAATCTTTTTTATAAATTGCTCTCTGGAACAAAGACATTAAGTGTACAAAGGACATAGAAGCGTACTTACGGAACAAAGCCGAGCACGGTGCGCTGTGCGTGATTTTCTCATTAGAACATTTGACACTTAAACATGAAATGAAAGCAATAGCTACAAGGAGCCTGGCAGGCATTTTATTATAATAAAGATTATATGCATTTCTCCCCCGCCCCTCCCCCTCCCTCAGCCTGATTGAGAGTGATAAGAGTCACAGTCTGCTGCATCTTGAAGACAGGTACTATTAGTCCCCCAAAGTCCCATACCTCCGAACTTTAACAATAAGTTATCTATAACCTTAAACACACCCAAGTTCTAGCTAACATAAACACTCCTTAAAGGGACACTCCAGACCCGTAGAACACTTTAGCTTGCTAAAATTCTTAATGTGTGAAGTGTATCCTCATTTTTTAATTTTACACAAAGATTTCCACAGAAATTGTCACTTATATAAATTAACCTTGTTACACCCCCTTGGCTTTCAAGGAGACAACTGATCCTGTTACTTCCTGGTTCTTTAGCTCAGTGGAATTAAACTCGAAGCAGCAATTGCCCAGAGCACCTGCCTTGCAAAGTCTTCTCATTGAGCTGCATTGGGAAGTCTGTGATTGGACAGCCACATAAAGTCTGGGTGGGGTTAGAAGGGGAAGGCTTGCAAAGGCCTGTAGCAAGCTATTTTTAGATAAAACCACATTTTAAAAAAAATACATTATTATATCCATGAATGGTTTCATTTGGGGTATATCTACAAAACAGTGATTTAAAAATAGTTTTATTACTTAGGCAGTGGAGTGTCCCTTTTCACAGAAGCACCAAGTATATCAGTATACTCTGCACTATAGTGACAGTCGTCATTATAAGTAGCACTATAAAAGCACTGAACTCTTTTTGGGTCATTTATATATCAACATTTGTGAATGTGAGTTGGTGAGCTTTATTACAACTTTATTTTTATGAGCATTTTTTTTTGTTAGAGCACAGATACGTGCTAACACTGGTTTTAACTTTGTTTGTGTGACTATACTGAGTCCTTTTCAAAAAGAAAAATAATTTTTTATTTTGTTTGCTCTGCAGAGCTTACAGCAGGAATGCTCAGAGAGAGTCTATGCTCCCAAAATTTACATCTGCTGAATTGTTAAAAAATAAATAAATCAATGTAGGGTTCCTTTAAATATTTTTTTTTATTAAGAATGCAAAGATGGCTCCTGAATAATTAATTCATTAATTGGATTTTGGCACTCAGAGCTCCCTTTTTATCTCCTGTTACACCGTGATCTGTAGCCTTGAAAGCTTGCACTCTAATTAGTTAAAACAATAAAGATGTCATCACTTTAACTTGACATGGCGCCTGTGTTATAGACACATTGAAAGCCATTTAGTGCAAATTGCCTTTCGCCAACTTTACAATGAGCTCAGGTACCAGCAGTTGATGTCTGTCTGCATTTAGTGGATTCTTGAGTGAGCAGTAGTCGAATAAGCTAAATCTTTCACACTGTTACCTTCGCATTAGTGGAACGAATCCTGGCTCACATGTAAGCCATGGTTTCCGAATACAGACACAGTTTACTAAGCAGGAGAAGAATACTAACAAAACTTATATAGACAAAAAAAAGTTACTGAATATGGAGGAAGACTGCCACCTAGTGATTTGTTAACATAATACATTTAGTGGGTTTATAATATAAAAATGTTTACCGTTGTCATGGAAATTGATCTATGAGCAAAGACAAATATGCCTATTCTATTAAAAAATAATCTATTGTCCATGTTATTTTATGGGTGTTAATTAAAAAAATCATTCCAATGGCCACCCAGGCAATCCTAAAGAACACTTGATTATACAGCAATGTGTTACCTTGTATTTCCATCACTTTCTTGTTCAGCTATTTGGTTTTAAATGATGTCTAATTTTGTGGATCATTTCATTGTGCCTGTTTAATGATTGTGTTTATAAGTGATGCTGTTTAATATATGCAGTGATGAGGCAGGTATTTGGAATGTTCTGTATAGACACAGAGCTTTTTAATGTAACATTATGTAATTTCGAAGGACAGTGCCCTGTGCCGTATTGCTGGGATACAATAAGCACTGTCCTTGAATCGGCCCTCCAATATTTCCTGCTGAAGGAGGCAAACAAAGAATGAGGTTTATTATAGCATTCAGTGGGAGGTTATTAAACACCTTCAGTGTTGATGCTTTGTACTGGATGCTAATGCTCCCATAGATTACAGAATCACAGGCGTGTGGAGAAGGATATAGTAAGGAAGAACAAACCCAAGGGAAAAGTTCTAAAAGTAGAGCAGTCACCCTGGAAACCAACTGTAAAACATGAATTGCACTCACCTCCCAGTAGGTTGTAACTGCTTCTCTCCCCTACCAGTGGGCAATAAGTTCTTTTCTCACCTACCAGTGGGCAATAAGTGCTTCTCTCATCTTCCAGTGGGCAATAAGTGCTTCTCTCCCCTACCAGTGGGCAATAAGTGCTTCTCTCACCTACCAGTGGGCAATAAGTGCTTCTCTCACCTACCAGTAGGCAGTAAGTGCTCTGCTGTCCTACCAGTAGGCAGTAAGTGCACCACTCATCTCCCAGTGGACAATAAGTGCTTCTCTCACCTTCCAGTGGGCAGTAAGTGCATGTGACGAACTACACTTCACCACTGGTTTTTGGAGGGGCCTGATTGTCAGCCTCTTGCTCCAGGACTATGGGCCATGTCCAAAACTTTGTCTCAGGACTGTGAAAATGCCTGTTTGTGCCTTTTTCCTATGTGGTTCGGTAAATGGGATTTACCGAACAAACTGTCGAACACCACAAGTGGAGTGTGCTGCTTGTTTTCCCCCCAGAAGCTGTGGTTAACCGCAGCTAATTGACGAATGGCTGGGTGGGCGGCGGCCATCTTGTTTAGTCAAACGCGTTCAGCGGTGTTTGGTCGTCGAGTTCATGGAACTCAAATCGGACACACGACGGCACAAACACCGCTGAACTTTACCTTCTCCAGAACTTCAACGCTTCGACGGGAGTCGAATGGTGTTCGACAATTCGAACGCCACTTTAACTTTGGCTAATTGCACGAACAGCCCCCGTTCATGCATTCGAACGGAACTTAACTTAACTACAAAATCTGTGGAACTATTTTGGGCATGAAAGCCATGCTTGCGGTCGGTCAAAAGAGACTTCCATAAAACTTTTGAACCCCTGCTCTGATCTGGGTGATTTTTGGATATGTTGTTCACCCAGATCAGGGCTATCCATGGATGTATAATGGGGATATGTTGGAGTTTTGTGGTGTTTCTGTACTTTGGGTAAAAATGTGTGTTTTCTGCCTGTGGGTGATTGAGTTAGTCCATTGTATTTGTTAATTGTATCAAAGGCAGAGGGGAGGGTTTCTTTACAGTAACTGGGAGTGTTCAAATGTAAAAACTCAGTTTTTAATGGATTGTACATTTCATGTCCTGTGCCCCACAAGGTCCACGTGGGCGGAAACCTTGTGGGGAAATACTATATAAAAGAAGCAGCTGTACCATTAAACCTTGAGTTCTACTTGACCCTCAACTCGCAGCCTCGTGTTTGGGGGGGACAGATATAATCACAACACGGATTGCTATGCTCTTCGTACTTCCTTGAATAATCACTAAGCTCTTGTAAGAGCTTGTTCCTGCTTAACTCTCTGGGGAAAGAGAGGTTCACCCACTGGGACCTGAAGCCGTGTCATATGTCCAAGGTGGGTAAGAGACGGTGAGACCCCAACCAAGCTGCGGCGGTTCATGGTGTCTGCGGTGGTTATGGTGTCTGGTACGGTGCTGATGGTCCTCGGTAAACACTAGGAGCATCCGTCTATGGTCCAACACTCAGCTAGCCTGGGGCAACCATAACAGTGTACAACTCACCTCCCACAGGGAAATGAGTGCTGCATTGCACTTATGATTCCATGCTTGATTCGCTCTTATGTTGCTGTTCTGGTAACACTGCAGGTAAATATTCTATTGGAAAATAATCTATCATCCATGTTATTCTATGGGTGTTAATTTAAAAAAAGCATTTCAATGGCCACCCAGGCAATTATAAAGAACACTTGATTATACAGCAATGTGTTACCTTGTATTTCCATCGCTTTCTTTCTCAGGAGGAAGCTTTCCACCAAGTCTAAGAAATGGAAGTCAATCTTTAATCTGGGGCGCTCCGGGGCGGAATCAAAATCCAAACTGAGTCGCAACGGAAGCGTTTTCGTGAGAGGGCAGAAGGAAATGAACGGTGAGCCCAGAATATGGATTAATTCTGTGATTAGATGATGGCCCCAGCATTCTGTAAGCATCATTAGACCTCCAGCTGGAAACTCACAGACATCTAGAAACCTACATCATGCCAAAACTGTGATGATGAAAGTGATTTTCTTTTCTTTCTGCCCACATTCCTGTACTGTATGGATTTATGGTTTGCTTTTGGATTTATTTAAATAGAGAGGAATATTACCTGTTTGTGGTTTAAGCAAGCCCTGGGACATCATCATCATGTTGGTCACAAGGGTGGTCTTGTCTCTAGCCCTTTTTAAAATCTTTTTCTCTAATGTAAATTAATGATCGAGGCCTCCTGGCTTGTAACAGCAGCAGTTGTGGGATGGCAGCACGGTGGCTCTTGCATTATGTCTGTCCTATCCACTGGCTGCACATTCCCATACATATACTATGGTGGATCTGACATCCCTACTGTGACGGGAATGGAGTATGGAGGGGCTAAGTAGTGTATGACAGCTGGTTTATTAAAAAATCCCCCAGTATTTATCCTTATACGGCAGGATTACGAGTCTGACAGTGTAATATGTGTAATAACATATATTTTTTTATTCACAGAGAAAACCACCATACGGCCTGCTAAGAGCATGGATTCTCTTTGCTCTCTACCTGCAGAAGGTGAGTTTAACAGCTGATCGTAGTGGAGGAATTAGTTGGGGAGAAATGTGTGCATCTGTACATTGTTATAAAGTTAGGTACCGCCATGTGTCATCAAAACACCAGATAACCAGATCAACTTCAATCCATATTATTACTGATGACCACAATGTTATTGTTGGTGATTTAGACATCTGAAAAATGAATTGACCTTTTGGGGTACCAGTGCTCTTTGCAAACCAAACAAAAGACCGAACAGCCTCAGGTACTGGGGATCGCAGGTTACTAATGCAAGAGTATCTTTCGTACTTTGTCTACTCTACATTTTATGTACAAAGCTCAAATGGCAGCATTGCAAAGTAATGCATGCCATTGTTATTTTATATTAGAGATAATTAATCAAATAAAGCACACTGTGATTTATTACTAAACTGGGAACTGACAGTAGCCAAACTGGAAAATAGGTGGGTTGGAAAGTTTTCCAATTCTCTTATTGGACTAAAACACAGGTAATAGTCATTCTGTGTATGGCAGAATCCCTTTTTATTCCAAATAACGAACTTCACCCCCATTACAGTATCTAGATAGATGTAGCACTTGCTTTGATAAGTGGTTGTTCCCATGGTGTTTTGCTACTTTTTCTACTCTGATTATGTTACATTTAGTTCATGTTTTCTCAATTAGGTGAGGAGGAAAAAGTTAGCCGTTTCAAACGTTCCGTGGGTTCCGGTGGCTTCTTCATTCCAATGCCAAAATCACGTGCCACAGGCAGTGGGAGCACAATTGATGTCAGCAAACCTGAAAGTGAATTTGATTCAGAAAATTTAATTGGAGCTACAGGAGACTCACGCACCGTGTCAGACAGAACAAACCCTAAAATATCCCTGTTTAAACCACCACCTGAACAAATGAAAGTATTCCGAGTTGGCGAGGACTTGGAGAATGAGCAGACTTCACCAAAAATAAGGAAGATGTTTTATTCTTCAAGTGATGGCCCAGCCAAATCAAGCTTCCCTGCCAGCCTTTTTCCTTTGGAAGCTTCTCCCAGACACCAGAGAAAAGCCATTAACATCTCAGAACCATTTGCCGTGTCTGTACCACTGCGTGTGTCTGCAGTCATCAGTAGCAATAGCACCCCGTGCAGAGGATCTACCAAAGAGCGACATTTCCTGTCCAGCTTGGAAGAATTGCCTTCATTAGAACCAGATTCAGTAGCCAAATTAACAGTTCTGGAAATGTCCTTCAATTCTGGACACCTAACACCTAACCCAGATGTGAAAGCAACACCTGCAGAAGGAAAGCAATCTTCTCCAAAATGTGCAGATGACCAAAATCCACCAGGTACAGTAACACATTGAGATTACAAAACAACAAGCAGAAAATAGTTGTGATTTTTTTAAATATATATTAATCATGTATTCATCTCTTATGCTAAACCGTCTCAACCTTCTCCACATCAACAAAATCAATATACCCTTCTCTGTTTTTCAAATGAAACCCTGTAATAAATGTGACTGGTGGCAATGGCATCAGGCTATTCATTGAAGCTATGCAAAGAAATAACGATAATAGTGACAGCAGTAAAATATGAGTTTCACAAAATGTCAGTCTTATATATTTTGGATTACCGGGATCAATTGAGCAAGCTTTGATACAATCAATTATCTTAGTCTTTCACTGCATTTATGTTTGCTGTTCAGGATTCATGATGGTAATTGAGGGTTTTATAGTTAAAGCTCATTCTGTGGTAAAATAATTGTAATATTTATATCCACTGATTAAGGCTAGGTTGGCCAGAGAATAGTCCAGATCCTGGAATAGCAAAATTCTAAGTAGATTTCCTTGACATCATTTTGTCATTAGTTGGGATTTACCTTCCGAGAGATCAATACAAAACTGCTAGGAAAATTGTAAATCCAACTGAAAGTCCTAGTTCCAAATGTTAAAAAAAATCCTCTAACAAGCTTGTTTATATTCTACAGTCCTCTAATGGGGAAATGAAACCCTTAACTATGGAATTGCTTTAATTAGAGAAATAAACAAACTACTCTGCATTGTCATAATAGTTCATGGTTTCTACAATTTTAGGCACTGTAGCAGATGACAAGAGCAAAGACATCAAGGAGGGTGTGTTGGAAAGGACACAGTTGCAGGACACAAGCTCTAATCCCAAGGCAGATGACAAACCATCGGCTGAACACGGACTCGTGTCTATCACAAGCCTAGAGAAAGCAATGGGCTTGGAATCTGTTGGCTCTGACCAAGTTGAGGCCGTAAGAAATGACGCGGAGGATCTCTTCGACAACGATCAGGTCTGCATTAAATTCACAGTTTGTATTAAATTTGTACCAAAAACTCCTTTATGGGAAATTGAAAATAGCAGAAGTGTTAGTGAAAATGCACACGCTTCGGGACACGAGAAGTACCAGTTGAGGAGAAGAAATAATTTCTTGCGTATGAAGAACTGAGATTATTGAAGATGCATTTACTTTGCGTGTACATAGTTCAACACTTTGTTATACATTGAACACATGCATGCACAGTTTATTTCAGCATAATAAGTGGTGCATTGTGAGTGTAAGCATACGCTCTGGTGCCCTATTTTTCCAAAATGTTTCTGGAAGTTTTGTTAACATAATACAATTCCTTTTTTTCTGCACCTTATACTCTACACTTTTAGCATGTAGGTCAATTGAAAACAAAATATTCACTAGACATATGCATTTGTTTTCATACAAATACGATTTCATCCGCAAATGTGTTTTTTTTTGTATTCATTTACTAAAACGTAAACGAAAGCCCTACAAACTAAAAATATAAACTAAACGAAAGGGCAAATGCCGAATGCATTACCGTTTTGTTTCGTTCGTTTAATAGATTCCGTGCTGCAGGGGAATTAACCCCCCACAGCACAGAGAAATAACTGTGCATGCGCAAACAGCAGCGCTACCAGCTCCCTCCTTGTAATGATATTCATCCCAACCCATTCACCCACCCCGCATTAAAACCTATGGGGGTCACTATGAGGTTAAATCCTCCTGCATGCCCTTACTCGTGGTGTGAGTAGGGGCATATCGCCTAAACAAATTTAAAAGTACTAGTGACTGGGCAGCTATTGGGAAAGCAGATACCTCCAATGGGGGAACATAGTGCCCCCCCACGCACCCACCCATGACCCAGGTGGGGGCTATTAATATAAACTGAGATACCTAATGTCCCTCCCTTGTCCCAGCCCATAAGCGGTGGGTGGGGACCTTAATTAAATAGGTAATGGGGGGGACCTAATGTCCCACCAATGAGCGGCTGGTGGGGACCCTAATAAATTAAAAAGGGGACCTAATGTCCCCCCTGGTTCCCACCCATGAGCGGTGGTTGGGGACCCTAGATAAATATGTAATAGTGGGGGACCTAATGTCCCCCCCGGGTCCCCACCCATGACTGGCGGGTGGGGTCCCCACAAATAATAAAGTGACTAGGGGTCCCCAAGCCTTAAGTCACTCTTCCCCCAATAAAAATACCCTACCTACCCCCATCACCCTAATAATAGTGAGGGGAGGCAATAAACTAACCCTGTAAAATAAAATTTCATACTTACCATTTGATGTCTTCTTTTTTTCTAAAAAAACGTATTTCTTAGCCCCAAAAAGGCCAAATAAAAAACCATAATACCCGTCGAACTTTGAAAATAAAATAAAATAAAAAACCAGAGCGCCCTGCAATTAGGCTCAGAGCTCCGACAGGTAAATGAAGAGACCGCGAGCAGGGGCATGCGGGAGAATTTAACCTTCCTTTTATTAATATGGAGGTCATAGTGACCCCCCATAGGTTTTAATGCAGGGGGGTAAGGAATAGCTATGTATTTATTACAAGGAGGGAGCTGGTAGCGCTGCTGGCTCCCTTCTTTTTTTTTTGCGCATGCGCAGTGCTGTTTTCGTCCTGATGGACGAAAACAATTTATTTTTGCAAAAAATTTCGGTCAAAAACAAATGGTTTGCGGACGAAATTCAAGATTGACAAATGAAATTTTTATTTAGTACGAAATCATTCTGTCACAATTACTGTATGACCCAACACACAGAACTATGTAAAACACAATGAACATGGATAACATATACCAGCCTTAGAATGGCCGGACTTAACGTAAATAAAGAATGGTCAAAACACTAGCTGAGGTCAGGGACACAGAAAGAGACACAACCAGGCAACAAGCCAATAGTCAAGGATACCAGAAATATGGGAAAGTAAAAAACAAGCCAAGTCAAATACCAAAAAGAACTAGAACAAGAACGCACTCTCTGTTAACCAACTAATGGAAACCACAACAGGGCACTGACCAAATGCTATTTTTAGTTTAAATAACCCTCCTAAGGCTATGATTGGTTGTACATAGCCTTTGTGACATCACACACAGTGGCGGTATCTTTGTTGAGGACGGAGGCGGGGCTACATCGTGGGACCGTGGCGGCTAGCGTTCATGAGAACGCCGCACCAGTCAGGGATCACGCCACGAGGGTTCTAAATGGCAAGCTGGCTTGCTTTAGGGAAGTTTTTTATTATTTTAACAGCGTGACCGCAGCAATCGGCCATGCCGTATGGAGGCACGGGAGACATGACACATTCGTGCTAAATGAAAATTTCAAGTAGATTGAGATTTGAAGATTTGAGATGCCTGTGCTATTGTTAGATGCGGCTGAGATAGCTCAGTGGTTAGTGCTTCAACTGTATCAGTACAATTGCAGCCTGATCAAATCAGATTCCATTTTTCCAATGTCAATAAAATGAGTACCAATAATCTGATTACGAATAACATCATGTTCCCTGCATTGCCTATCTTTAATTTGGAAAGGGTCCCTGGTAATCCAGTGATTGTAGTGCAAGATACTGTTCACCTAATTGCAGAAATTAAATTATTTGATACAGACAATAAAAAAATTTAAGCTTATTGTGCATTTTTATTTATTTATTTTTGTAAAATAATGCTTGCCTTTTTTTTTTTTTTTTTTTTAAGGAGGATGACGCATCTATCAATCTTCTCGATCCTTTGTGGTCAGATATACAACAAGAACTGAAGATAATTGAATCCGAAGAAGAGCTTCCTGCAGATATTAACCAAACTTTGTTGCCGTGTGATCAAGAAACATCTTTACAGCTAAACAAGCCTTCTGATGGGTTTATATGTATTCCTGTTTCACCAGAACTTAATGAGGGTTACAGTGAAAATTCATTTGTACTGGATAATATGAGTGTGAAAGATGAAAACCGAACTCCAGACTCTGACTCATCAATTCAAACAAAACTGGAAAACATTATAACTGCTTCCTCCTCTGGTATTCTCCAGATTGATGGAACTGATCTTCCACTACCTCAAGAACAGCAGCAAAATGCAGACAAAGAGCAGGCGTCTATAAGCACAAGAGAGATGTGGCCAAACCATGACGTAAGCAAGGACGAGAGTAACGTGAGTTTCGTAAGTATAAAAGGGCAGAACCCTTGTGTAACACAGGTTGAAAGTCAAACGGAAAGTGATTGTAAATTGGAAGTGGTTTCAGACATTGTTTCGTTACCAAGGGAAGATGACAAGGAATTGAAGAGAAAAGAGAGAAAATCGAATGGGTCGTTGGAAAATGATGAGGATACCGTGGCAGATAGCATACATACTTTTGAATTGGATGAGTTTTGGGAAGATCATCAGTGGGTGACAAGTCCTCTACACTCACCAAAACTAAAAAATATTCCAGAAAAAGAAGTACAAGTGATGCAGAGAAGGGGAACAGGGGAGCTTTATAAAAGACCAGAATTTACTCGCAGTCTGTCATTGGATAGTAAGGATAGTCGAACAAGTCAGTGGACACGTAGACATACTGGAATGCTTAAAGCAGAAGGAGTTATTAGTGCTAAGATAGAAATCAATAACATATTAAAACCATTCTCAAAAACTAATCTTGAACATCGACAGTTTGACCAAAACCCCTTAAATCTTCCTGAATTACTAGTGCACAATGAGTCCTTTGCTGGGCAGCAAATTGATAGAAGGCAGAACCAACCTTTAGTAGATGTTTTAAGTATGAATGACAAAGGGCCTCTACATTCTAATCTGCTACTGTCTACAGTACCTCTGAATTCCAAACCTATGTTGCCTGCAGTACCTTTAAATTCTATTGATTGTCCACTTGAATTACAGAGTGTAAACTCTTCATCCATGGTTTGTAATCCAGAACCGGCAGTAAACAATTTTAGTAGTAACACAGAAGATCCAAACGATAGACCAAAAACCAGACCATCGTCTTTAACTTTGGATTCCTCTGTAACAAGTACATATTTTACATTTGAAAGTGCACTTCACCACAATTCCAACAATCTGCAAAGGCAGCAAATTGAGACAATTAGTTCAACCTCCAAAATGTCATCATCTGACCGATCCATTCACACAACCCAGTGGCAAGATGAGGCCTGGATGCTTCAGCCACGTCTACAAACACAAGTAGCAGAATTGGATTCTGTGCCTATAACCCATGCACCATCAGGTCGTCGGAACTCTGCACCTGTGAGCGTGTCTGCAGTCAGAGCCTCCTTCATGATCAAGTTATGTCAAGCTAAAGCGGTGCCAGTAATACCCCCTAAGATTCAGTATACCCAAATTCCGCAGCCATTGCAGACTGTTAATGCAGATTCTGAGGTTTCTCTGCTTGAGAAAAAACATAGTCCATCTGAATGCAATTTTATTCCACAACAGACTGATACAACATACACAGGGCAAACCAACATTCCAAAAAGTCCTAAACCCGAGGAGAAATCCGTAGAGGAAAAAGAAAACAATGATCCAATTTCATTGGAGTCCTCCCAACATTCCAGTTTAAACTGCTCCACAGACACCAACCACAATGGTGCTCAAGAAGGCCCTGTGTTACGGAGAAAGCGTACATCAGATGGGGAAGCTACTGGGGACACGCCCTTGTCATCTAAAATTGAACGACCTTCTTTGGTTTCAAAGCATTCATTCAGGTCCAGACCAGGAAGACCTCAAAGCCTAATTCTTTTCAGCCCACCATTTCCAATCATGGACCATCCTTCTCCAGCTGACTCAAGAATCCTACTAACTCCCATAAAAAGTCATTCTCAAACATCTTCTCAAGAGTCTACAAATGAAGCTCAGAGGACACCTGATGGGGTCATACTCAGGAACAAACTGACAATCCCAAAAAATGGTCAACGTCTCGAGACTTCCACAAGTTGTTTCTACCAGCCACAGAGGAGATCTGTTATTCTCGACAGTCGAAGTGGAAGACAAATTGAATAGTTGCTGTAAGCAAACTTGTGCTTTTACAAGTACCAGAATTATGGCAACATGTTTTATGTATTTTGCCAAAGATTATATTATTTTGTTTCCTATGTTATATTTTTTATATTCACTTAATTTCTCCTCTTTATGATTGGATATGTTTCGTTCCATATCATAAAATAATTTTAAGTGTTTAATTTAAGTATAAGCAGAACACTTCTCATAAATGTTCTTTTTTTTTTATGGATTCTTACAGACATCTTCGTAAGGTTTGGTGAGTTTATTTCTTGATTAAGTGCTCTGCGACGACTGTACAGATTCTTTTTCTAAAATATGCAGAATGACATATAGCTGCAGTGCAGTTCATATAATATACATACAACTAACTCCAAGGCAATTAATGACAATCAATGGCATGCTATTATATAAGATAGAATGATACAAACATTTTGCTTTAATTATTAAAGGGAAACTGTCACTTCTCTGAATATTGCACATATTAATAAAATAAAACGTGAAAATCAGTTATTACTTGTGTTAACCTTTTTTTCCATCTCATGTTACCTTTTCTTGAATCTATATTAAAGGTTTAGCAACGGACGCCACATTTCAGTTAAGTCCTGGCAGAGTCATGGCACATATTGCTGTGTATCTCAAGCTATAATTTGAAGGCAGACCTTATAAAAATGATTAACAGGGAGCCAACATGAAGGCATTTGATTCTGGAATATAGCTGTGTGGCAATCTCTATCTAATTTTCAGACCTCACAAATACTTGTTTCTAAAACATAGGAAGTAAGTGAACTTTAAAAAGTCGTGTGAAGTGTCAGTTTCCCTTTAATAGTGGCTGCTAGCGCATTTGGGCCTTTGTTTTGAAGCGTGAACTTAAAACCCAAAAATCTATAGCACTTTTCAACATATGTAAAGTATATTTGCTATTTTTTTCTTTTAAAATATTTGCAATCTTATTTGTCAACAGCAAGAGATTTAAAAGGAGCAGGTATCGTGATACTTCTTCCAAGTAAAACATGTGGCAAGATAACCATTTTAGTTTATATTAGATGCATATTAGAGAAAAATATTTAACGATTATTTGCTTTTATGATTATTTGGCTTGCCCTAAAATTGCTCAGTTTAAAGAAATATTAGTGCTTGAAACTTTGAAGCTGAACCAGGGAATTACATAATTTAAACTACTGTAAATGTTGTCTTAAATTATCGGAGCTCCAAAATAACAATTCTATATTTGTTTAGTGCTCTAGTCACTCTCTCAGTGTAGATTTATTCCCTAGACAGTAAGCCAGAACTTAAAGGGTTACTCCAAGTACCATAACAACTTCAGTGATTTGAACCAGTCGTGGAGTATGTATGTGAAATGCTGCATATACGGAGTTTAACCGCTTTGCTGTATCATTGGGGTAGCAAGAGTTGCATGTAAACTAATGTCGAATCTGTGCATAATTCTATGCAGAGCGTTGCATTCATTGGCCAAGAGAGGTCATCTGGCGCTGTCAACCAATTAATGACCGGTGGTAGCCATATAGAACCCTTGGCGTCTGGCAGGGACCTAGAGAACAGGGCGTTATCTGTTTTTAGAGCATTGAAAAACTACTTGCCCTATTACCAGCAAATGGGACCAGAGTTCTCCTGGCATCAGACCAGTACAGCGGGCTGTAGTGGTTATGATAGTTGGTGAAACCCTTTCATTTTAAAATTGGAGATTTTCTTTTTCTTTTTTTTTTGACAATCTTTCTTTTCAAAAGTTGGTCAATTTCAACAATAAGAGAGATACTTTCTATGTCTGCCATTTTTATTTCTATTTTGTAACTAATTTCGCAACCCCATTTGAAAACATTGATATTCCCTTAAGAACGTCCATACATAAAATGCTCCTTTAATATTAAGTTAGTGGAACTACCAAATCGGTGCTATACGGAGCAAAGTGCAAATAGGATATTAACAGTAGTTCATAAGCAAAATGGTTCTTATGTGTTACCTGTTTTCTAATAGACCAGTTCATTTTATTCTTAAAATATTGTTCTGCGGTTCTATAACAACATGTAGAATGACTGTATAATATTCGCACAGGTTTATTGATGACTATACTGTTTGTGTGTTTTGTAACTGTGTGTAAAAATAGCTAAGCAGTGTTCCTGAAACAAATTTGTACAATAATATAAATATGGAAAAAGTATATATAAATATAAATATATATTAGAAGGCAGGCAGTGTAACTGGACGCAGAATTGTGCCAAAAAAAAAAAGAGGTGCTTATGTTGTCTTTAAAATGTATCACTTTTTAATAAAACTGGAAAATCTCTAAATGAAGTGTTGAATCTTTTTAACTTTTTGTGATCGCTGGTATATGAGCCATTTCATAGTTTAGTAAAAAGAGTCCGTATATTATACATCAGCCATTATACGTGCACACAGCACATTGCACCCAAAGTTTTCTTTTAATTTTTTTTTTAAATAGTGTGAATATTTATTTGTTTCTTAGTCCTAAACAACAGTTATATTTATTCAATTAAACACAGTCATCCTTCCTTATTAAGAGTAACATTTTTTTTAAACTTAACAGGATAGATTTTTGAAAAATCAAAAACAAATTAGTTTTATGTGATAATGCAATCCAATTTTATGGTCTTTATATCCAAACATAACGACAAACCAAAATGTATGCAAAAATGCAGAATACTAAAAGGTCAGATTTAACGTGTTCCTGGGCACATCTTGCATATACCTATGATATCGCGGTGTTGTATACACGATTAAAGGGGTGTTCAGCAGCACTGGATTGTTTGCTTTTTTTTGCATTATAATGCTTTTTCTTAGTTCAATTGATCCAATTGATTTAAATGTCAATGCTAAGAATAATTTTATAGGAAACTTAAAATACATTTTATATGATAACTTAAAGGGACACTCCAGGCACTCAGACCACTTCTGCCTATTGGAGTGGTCTGCGTGCCAACTCCCACTACCCTTAACACTGCAAGTGTAATTATTGCATTTTTTTATAAACTGTAATACTTGCCTTGCAGGGTTAAGTCCTCCTCTAGTGGCTGTCTATCAGACAGTTGGCGGGGGAGGAGTGTGGGCGGGGCCTGACCCAGCGCCAAGGGACATCGGCGCTGGATTTAGGTCAGTTGCATGGGATGTGGGGTGGGAGGGAGAGGGGCACTGCAGGAGTCCCTTTAAAATAAATGTATTATTTCCTGAATCATTGTTACCTTATAATTATTTTCATTTTCACATGTAAGTGCAGTCTAAATTATACTACAATATGTTTCGATCACATTTTATCATAAATTGATTGCGTTTAGAATTCCTTATTTCTTTCACACTGATAAGAAATACTTTAAAAAATGTATTCCACAAGTTTTTTTTTTTTTTTTTTGTAAATCTTTGGCAGCTGCAGATTTTGAGGGAAAACTAATTATTGAGATTAAAATAATTCAGTTTCTTTTTATCGGAAGTTCAGAATTGTGTGTATCACAGAACTTTAGAGTAACAGCATGTAATAGTAACTGTAGCACCCATAAAGCATGTGCATCCCATACAAATATTTTGTAAGGACCGAATAGTATAGTGCCCACCTCTGATGATCGGAAGAATAAGAGACAGGCTTATAACTGCTGGAATTATGAAAATCCATACAGTTAGAAATAAGTGTGTGTAGGTAAACAAACATAGGAGATCTCCTTGCACCACGCTATGCAGTGGTGTCCCTTTAAATGTACTGCCCAACACATAGCATATCATGAGGGTCGTATTTACACTCCAGCGGTTGCAGATTTAGAACAGGTGAGGGAGAGTCTCCCTCTATTTGAGCAGGCTGTCACAGGTAAATCTCCCGTCAGCCACAGCCATACAGCAGGAAAATGGACTGGCAGTGAGCAAGATCTTTAATCTCCCCACTGGCCATTCCGCCGCTCTCCTGCCTGCCATGGCATCGGTGGCAAAACCAGTCCTGCATTTACCTGTTAATGCCAGGTCTGCTGTAACTTATAAATACCTAGAATTTTTACTGAAATCCTAATCTTAGGGAAGTGAAAACCAAAATCTTCATGTAGCTGGTACCTAGCCAATATTATCCAAATACAGGATTGGCACAAGCTGCCTGAAGACTATGGATGTTGTGCAGCAAATGCTCTTTGATATTTTATAAATGTAAGGATTGTGCCATGCTTATTTATTGCCACTAGGTGGCATTGCTTTAAAATAGTTGCAAATGTACATTCACAAACTATTTATGGATACTTTATAAAGAGTGTGTTGTTTTTGTGTCCTTTAGTGGCTAAGGCCATAAAATAACAAATGCATAATTCCAGAAACACTAAAACCCAAATAACTGGAAAAGAAAGATATGACACCAGTAAAGTGAGTGGGTTGCACTCTTTAAGTGCTGGAATAGTGAATAAGGTACCACCTGCCCTTGCAGGTTAAATTGCTGAATTATGGAACTGAGGCTTTAATGGTTCCATTTGTGAGCGGTTTGACAAAATCCTTGACTCTACAGCACCTACAGCCTGACCCGCCTGCTACCGCTCTACAGCACCTACAGCCTGACCCGCCTGCTACCACTCTATAGCACCTACAGCCTGACCCGCCTGCTACCGCTCTACAGCACCTACAGCCTGACCCGCCTGCTGCCGCTCTACAGCACCTACAGCCTGACCCACCTGCTGCCGCTCTACAGCACCTACAGCCTGACCCGCCTGCTACCGCTCTACAGCACCTACAGTCTGACCCGTCTGCTGCCGCTCTACAGCACCTACAGTCTGACCCGTCTTCTGCCGCTTTACAGCACCTACAGTCTGACCCGTCTGCTGCCGCTCTACAGCACCTACAGTCTTACCCGTCTGCTTGCGGCTCTACCTACAGCCTGACCGCTGCGACTCTAGCCCTGACCGCCTGCTGCTCTACAGCACCTACAGCCTGACCGCCTGCGACCTCTACAGCCCTGACCCGCCTGCTGCTCTGCAGCACCCCACAGCCTGACCGCCGCTACGATCTCCAGCACTACAGTCTGACCCGCCTGCTCTGCGGCTCTACAGCACCTACAGCCTGACCAGCCTGCCGGCTCTACAGCACCAACAGCCTGACCGCCTGCTGCGGCTCACAGCACCTACAGCCTGACCCGCCTGCTGCTGCTCTACAGCACCTACAGCCTGACCCGCCTGCGACCGCTCTACAGCCTGACCCGCCTGCTGCTGCTCTACAGCACCTACAGCCTGACCCGCCTGCGACCGCTCTACAGCCTGACCCGCCTGCTGCTGCTCTACAGCACTTACAGCCTGACCCGCCTGCTACCGATCTCCAGCACCTACAGTCTGACCGGCATGCTACCGCTCTACAGCACCTACAGCCTGACCCGCCTGCTACCGCTCTACAGCACCTGCAGCCTGACCCGTCTGCTGCCACTCTACAGCCTGAACGGTCTGCTGCCGCTCTACAGCACCTACAGCCTGACCGGTCTGCTGCCGCTCTACAGCACCTACAGTCTGACCCGTCTGCTACCGCTCTACAGCACCTACAGCCTGACCCGTCTGCTACCGCTCTACAGCACCTACAGCCTGACCCGCCTGTTACCGCTCTACAGCACCTACAGCCTGACCCGTCTGCTGCCGCTCTACAGCA
Source organism: Pelobates cultripes (assembly GCA_933207985.1). NCBI lineage: Eukaryota > Metazoa > Chordata > Amphibia > Anura > Pelobatidae > Pelobates > Pelobates cultripes. The sequence goes on from OW240912.1 coordinate 14,639,423, forward strand.
CCTACAGCCTGACCCGCCTGCTGCTGCTCTACAGCACCTACAGCCTGACCCGCCTGCGACCGCTCTACAGCCTGACCCGCCTGCTGCTGCTCTACAGCACCTACAGCCTGACCCGCCTGCGACCGCTCTACAGCCTGACCCGCCTGCTGCTGCTCTACAGCACTTACAGCCTGACCCGCCTGCTACCGATCTCCAGCACCTACAGTCTGACCGGCATGCTACCGCTCTACAGCACCTACAGCCTGACCCGCCTGCTACCGCTCTACAGCACCTGCAGCCTGACCCGTCTGCTGCCACTCTACAGCCTGAACGGTCTGCTGCCGCTCTACAGCACCTACAGCCTGACCCGCCTGCTGCTGCTCTACAGCACCTACAGCCTGACCCGCCTGCGACCGCTCTACAGCCTGACCCGCCTGCTGCTGCTCTACAGCACTTACAGCCTGACCCGCCTGCTACCTATCTCCAACACCTACAGTCTGACCGGCATGCTACCGCTCTACAGCACCTACAGCCTGACCCGCCTGCTACCGCTCTTCAGCACCTGCAGCGTGACCCGTCTGCTGCCACTCTACAGCCTGAACGGTCTGCTGCCGCTCTACAGCTCCTACAGCCTGACCGGTCTGCTGCCGCTCTACAGCACCTACAGCCTGACCGGTCTGCTGCCGCTCTACAGCACCTACAGCCTGACCTGTCTGCTGCCACTCTACAGCACCTACAGTCTGACCCACCTGCTACCGCTCTACAGCACCTACAGCCTGACCCGTAAGCTGCCACTCTACAGCACCTACAGCGTGACCTGTCTGCTGCCGCTCTACAGCACCTACAGCCTGACCCGTCTGCTGCCGCTCTACAGCACCTACAGCCTGACCGGCCTGCTGCCGCTCTACAGCACCTACAGTCTGACCCGTCTGCTGCCACTCTACAGCACCTACAGTCTGACCCGTCTGCTGCCACTCTACAGCACCTACAGTCTGACCCGTCTGCTACCGCTCTACAGCACCTACAGCCTGACCCGTCTGCTGCCGCTCTACAGCACCTACAGCCTGACCCGTCTCCTACTGCTCTACAGCACCTACAGCCTGACCCGTCTGCTGACACTCTACAGCGCCTATTGGACAGCAGTGATACAATATATATTGTTCACGAACACTGGATGTTCCATTGCTTCCTTGCTATGTTACCAAATACGGAAATATGGTTGCAGAAAACATCTAGTCTCAACAATGGCGTCCAGTTCTGCTGCTTTCATTTCATTTCAGTTATACAGGTTGAACAGGTTTAAAACAAGGTCTCGTATTTATCATAGCCTTTCCCCTCCCCTCCCCTCCCCTCACGCACAATCTAACAAAAGTATTTGTTTGTTGGTTTGCCATGCAAACAAGCTAGGGCCTACAGTAAGGCAGTTGTCTGGCATGTGCCCTAAGGAAGCCGCCATAAGAACATTATGCTGTCATTCCAAATATGATAACACGTCAGGCGTGGAGGAGGTCACAGTGATTAATGAGGGTAGTTTAACAGAAAGCAGCTTGTGTATTAAATTAAAGGATACATTTGTCTCCATGACCAGTTTCAGGGTTCCGTGGGCATGTGCTGCTGTATTAAAAGAGAACAATCCTCCATGTGAGAACTTTCCATTACCCAAACATCTGCAGTATCTTCTTGTAACTGGATGCAGGACATTGGATGTTACTGTTTGGAAGCGCTAAGATACTTGGCCAAGCTACACAACCTCAGCAGCACCACTGTTTGCCATTATAGCTCTAGACCAGGGGTGCCCAAAAGGTAGATCCATAGATGTTGTAGAACTATAACTTCCATGATGTTTTGCATGCCTTTAGAATGGCAAAGCATTTTAGAAGTTATAGTTTTAAAAAACCTGGTGATCTACATTTCGGGCACCCCTGCTCTAGACATTGTTTTCCCTGAGCAGTTCTTTGCTAGGAAAAGTGTTACACATGATATTTGTAGCTATTGTATATCCACTTGTTAATCAGCTTAGAGATACTCAGAGGTCCTTAACAAGCTAGGAACCTATGACAGATCTCCTTTAACCTTTTAACTGTGGTCTTACCCTGGCATTTGGTCTCTTAACGCTGTCCTGTTCAATGGGACACCCAAAGAACCATTGCAATCTATATTTGTTGTACAGTTTAGGACACAAGATGGTCCCTTGCCTAGGCGGCCCCATTGATTAGATTTAACGTTTTGCTGAAAAGGGATTTACGGGATAAGAGCAGACCCCCATAAAGCAGTATGAGAGGCTCCTGATTGCTGTAGTCGCTTCCTGGTTTTGAAGGACTCACAGCTGCAGCTTGTCCGTAGCGGCAGGAACTGCAATAATGAAGGTCTGTTTTCCATTTTTTAAAATTGAATTATCTCAAAGCAGCATTTTTAAAATGCGGATTACGTTCACCATGAAGTTTCTCATTTATTAGCATTTTAAAATAGGTTTGTTTTTTTTTTACTAGCTCTGCTAGTGCCAATAGAGAGATTTTGATATGGGACCTTTAACCCCTTAAGGACCAAAACTTCTGGAATAAAAGGGAATCATGACATGTCACACATGCCATGTGTCCTTAAGGGATTAAAGACAAGAAGGGGATGATGGAATTCTACCATCAATGGATATTAAGAGGTGAAGCTGGCCTGTCATACCCCTGGTAGAATTCTACAAATGTAAGTCAATGGATTATCGCTGGGGCCAGGGAGGAGAAACCAATAACATGTTAATAGCATGATAGAAGCGTGGTCAAGATACACAGGACATCAACTGCGAGGCTAGGTGGGCATAAAGCACCCCCAGTCTCAGGGATCATTGCTTTCTTCTAACACAAATGGGAAATGGCCATCTCCGCAATGATGTACGTTAATAGAATAGGGCCAGTTAACCTGTTACTTCCATCACTGAGAATTCTGGATGTAGGAGAACATCCTTCGGTGGATAGTGAGGTCCCTTGACATACCTCTTCCAACATTCGAGGTCAGTTTATTGTCTCCCTTGCTTTTGAAGCCATCTAACTTTATGTAAATACCACACGTTCATGCAGCACTATAGACTTCTTGAGATATCGTAATGGATGTACAAAGCTTTGTATACTTTATTCGATAAACAGTGACAATCCAGTATGCCACATCGAAAGATACACACTTACCGAACCAAAATCTACAAGCACCCATTGCTCTTCTAAAACGTGCAGCTTTAATGCCAAGTTTAACCAGGCTATGAAGACCGAAAAATGTTTTGGTATATATGATGCAATTCAGCGATTTGAAATATTCAAAAACCGCAAACAACAAACTAGTGATTTTATGTGTCTCAGTGGCACATAATCAATTACACTAAGCCACGTTACTGCTGCCAAAAAGGTATAAAATATCTAGAGGGATGAGCAATTGTATCCAAAGATCAGACAATTTTAATTCGTCCAGGTTACCTTGGAGTAGACGTCTGCCCTTTCCTTATATTGATCACAATATTAGTTGGAAACACTCTAAAAAGGGGTAGAATGAAGTAAATGTGCAACCAACCCAAACAGTTCTTGACCTCTTGCCCTGGTGCATTCACAGGTACTATTATTATATACAAGCTTTATAAATGGTCCTTAAATCAGAAATGAAACATTGCTCCACCATCTGAATTGCACTCTGTAATACATCCACCGTACTTCTGTTCCACCAACACTGTATGTCCATTTAAAATACACTGAATGAAAGACTGTTCAAGAGATTGATAGTGGTGTATACTGTAAACAGTTTCATTTCATTGACAAATATATTATACTTTCTACATGTCACCAGATGTGTCCAGATGCCAGGGAGAAGATGACAAGCACTTCAATTAGTTAACAGCTAAAAACCTGCTAAACATGCATTCATTACAAGTCAGCAGTGAAAATGATTTTTATTTACAAAAATATGATTAATACTAGGTCAGGCACTGTAACACAACACACCTCCATTTTAGGCTAAGTGGTGGAGCCAAGTACACTTTGATCCGCACAGGTTTAGAAAGACCCAAAAGTGATTTATTTAACTCATGAAGGGCATAATCTCATGCAGCTCACTGGTAAAGAAAGAAATGAACGCAGACCAGTTGTGGGTATCATGTTGACCTGTTAGTGTACGAATGTGTATTTTTTTTTTTTTTTAAAGATGTGCAAATATGTTTTTTAATTAATGATCACCAATCATATATTTTGTAAATGTGCTGAAAAGAAGATGAAAGGTAATATTTGTGGGTCATCAATAAATCATTCAAAATCTTGCTTGGATCACATTCAAGGGTCACGTAAAACATAGTTCCTAGGAAAATGTCAAAGATACTTGCTTAAAAAGTAATGTGTTAATGTAAGCGCTATTTTTATGTAACACTATCAAAGATGGTGTAGATGTGTAGAAAGGTAATAAACCAAACTGCAATATTTTTTTTGCCAAGAACACTTAAACACATTAATTGTTTATACTTTAATCCGCAAATTAAAAAAAAAAAAAAAAAGTTTAGAATAAATCAAATAAAAATGGAAATGGCAAAAATGTGACAATATACAGTTAAAACACATGAACATAGAGTTAGGATGATGAAGAAAAAAAAAAAAAAAAAAACTGGCTCATTCTCCATCAGTCCTGATTGGGAGAAACATACGAACCAAGTTGCCAAATTATATTTCTAGACTGCGCTGAATCTTGTAATATTGAGTAAGCACTAGAGTTAGGAAGACATCGAGGTAAGATAGTAGTACAGGTGGGACATCTGTCGGTTACATGCTTCACCCCTCCCACCCAGAGAGGTCCATACAAGAATATTTCATAGTTCCAGTAAATCAAGTTTGGAAAGGTGTTACGTTAGTCTTATTTTTACCAGTCCACACTGCAGACCTTCATTAAAAGAGCGATGGTGACAATTTTCATTAATATTCAATACGTGTCCAATAGAACATTGTTCCGAGGAGAAACCAGAACTGAAAGACAAAATTTAAAAACACTCAGGACCAATAAAGCACATTAGCTTGCTGCAGGGTGTCTTTTTTCCCCCATTTTACAAAAATTGCAGATTCCAATAGAAATTATCACTTTTAAATTAACCTTGTTACATCCCCTAGCTGTCAGACAACCAGTCCTGTTACGGTTAGCTCAGTAGAGCTAAATGCTAGACACAGCAATTACCCAGAGCACCTGCCTTGCAAAGACTTCTCATTGACCTCATTGTGAAGTTGGACACGGTTGGGCAGTTACAGAAAGCCTGGGCTGGGCGGCGTGCAAAGATATCTGCAAAGTTAGCAAGCGTTTTGTTTTTTACATATACCCCAATAAAAATTTTTTTAAAAAATGCATGTTTTTGTTGTGGAATATCTACTAGTGATTTTTGGGGGGCATGAGTGCCCCTTTAAAAAACACCCTGGGGCGATGAATGTTGACACATTTTTAGCTAAATGATGGATTCTCATCTCACTCCAACTGTGTAGTATTTTTTATGTTTTACAGATATTCCAGTTTGAATAAAATAGAATACTCTCCAATTCCTGAACTATTGATATTTCATATACTATATTATCTGTGCATGTGTACGGTACACTTTGGGTGTTTTCATGAGTGAGAAGTGGCTGAACTATAGACAAACAACTTCAACTAAAGTCTCAAAAACTGGAATAAATACAAAATGTAACATGTAACTCTGTATACTTACCGTCCAGCACAAAATGGCAAATCCAAACCAGGCAACTCCCCAGGCGTGGCGGTTGAGTGGCCCACCAATATAATCATAACAGCCCTGTCGGAGAGAAAAATTGTATGAGCGAAAATTCCAGAAATGGTTTCCATTCAATGACCTCAGTGTTCAATACATCAAGTATAAGCAATCAAAGTCTCTAGGCAAAACCAACCACATTGTTTGCATACAGGAATGTTTGAATGGGACGTGCGGAGGCAGAGGTTTATCGTTAGTACTTAAAATGTTTCAGCCAGGAAAGTGAAGGCAAATTAAAGCGATAGTTTGAGCACTATAAGAACTTCTCTGTTATTAAGCTGTTATGGAGTGAGGTGGTCCCAAGCGTCGGCTGGTGTTCTCAGCCTATCAGTCGTTCTCCATTGAGAAATGTGTGAGATATGTACCTTTTTTCCCCACTCACTTTCCTCAATGGGGAGCTACTGATCTGGACACACCCAGTGGTGCCCAATCCGAGGTTTCTTGTTTGAAGTCTCTGATATTGAATGGAAGAGCAGAGGTACAGCAAACTAAGCAACGTACGTTCGTATACAAGTAATTTGGCACTCCGACACGACATCCCAGCAGATTGGAGGGCTGCCCAAGGCCATCCATCACACAGCACTGCTGGGGCCAAGGGAAAGCAGAGTCAGAGTTAAAAGTGCGGAAAGCAGAGGTGTAGGCCTGCCAGTCTGAAGGACCATTCACACCACAGCATTTGTTCTGTGGAAATAAAAGGATATTGTTAGACATGTAAAAAAAAAAAAAATACACACAGTAAGAGGTGGAAATGCAATAACAAACCTAAAAAGTATCAGATAGTAGAGACGTACCGGATACCAAACTCATCAAATAACCCATGTGCTCTGAAGCCAGGGCTGGCAAGGCTTCCCTTCCAAGATATGCAGAATAAATAACGGTTCAGGCACTCTGGGATAACGGAAATAGCAACTTTATTGAGGTAAAAACAGCAACGTTTCGACCCTACTGGGTCTTTATCAAGCTCATGATAACGACCCAGTAGGGTCGAAACGTTGCTGCTTTTGCTCTAATAAAGTGGATATTTCTGTTATCCCAGAGTGCCTGAACCGTTATTTATTCTGCAAACCGTAGACGGTATTAACACAAGTCAAGCAATTTAAAACCAAAATAAATTAAATTAAAAAAATAAATAAAAGTTAAGGTAAAATTAATTAAATTTAGGGAACAAACACACACCACTCCTATTTTTATAGATATGCTATTTTAGTTTAAATTACTTTTTCCAATTCTCTACAATTTTAGTGAAAAGCAAAACAAAAATGAACTTTAGGAAAAGCACACTGAGTGCACTACAAGTCATTTTCAATTCACTCTGTATAGTACATAAACCCTGATTTACATAATAAATACATGAAACTTGCCAGCAGCATGATTCTATTCCAAACGCTGGTTACCCCCTGGATTTTTATGAGTGCGTCATTGTCGATATAGTTTTGGCTTTGGTAGGATTCCAACATCTGCTTCAGGAACAAGTCGGGAATAAACTGGAAACAAAATAAAATAAAAATGGTTAAAAATAAAGCTAGGCCTATATATTGTGTTAATAGCATTTTAATATTAAAATAGAGAGTTCTGAGCAGAGAATTTAACAGGGAAAGTCTTAGGAGTGCACATGGTTCCAAGAATGGCCAGATGACGAACATATAAATCTGTGGAATGAATGTGAATTGACCCATGAATTTTAGGTCTAATAATTGCAGGTCTCTTGTTTATTGCCCCCAATTGACAGATTTGTTTAGGAACCTCATATGGGTTCATTGTAATAAAGTTACTTTAGAGAAAGCCCATCGTATCTGATCGTCTCGGCCAGGACAGCTAAATGGTTTCTCCATGCAGATTGCAGAACTTGCTACTTGAGGGTTTTGCTTAGAAATGTGCCTAATAAACAAGATAAGGTACATCCCATGAGTTATATTTCTGGTGAGGGAAGACTGTTTTACTGGAGAACAGTTTTTTTTAGATAAGAGGGAGTTATGTACTTACAAAGTCTCTCTGCGTGGCGGCGGTTATGGCAGAAGCTGCTTCAAAGCAATAGACTATGAACATCAAGATGAGATACTGAAAGAAGAGGGAACATAAGCTTAGAAACTACACATCTTTCTCAGCGGATATAGGAATTATTCCATATTGGGTTACAGACGTTTGTGGGACGTTTCTGCAACAACATTAGCAGGAAAAGAACTCTCAGAGTTAGAAGAACATTTGCATCATGTCGAAGTTAATGGATATAAATTGTGCGTCAGACAGAATGTCACGATTTCAGCAAGACTGAGCATTCACAGGTTTCTGAACATTAGAAAAGATATAGATGGTCTCTAAACAATGCTCAAAGGAGATAAAATGAGTAGATGGACAAGTTTTTCCAGAACACCAGATGCCATTCAGAATGCAAGGTGTCAATGCACAGCCGTGTCTTCTATGGAATTCAACAGCTTGCCTCCAATGCAGCAGATATAACCCATTGTGGGGTGACTATATCTGCTCCTGACAGAGTGGAAGAGTACATTTGACAAGACTACCTTACCCCCTTTGCCATTTATTGTGAACACCCATGTTAATTTAAACACTAAACTCCCAAGAAGGACCTTTCATCTGTTAGAGCAATGGTTCCCAAACCAGTCCTAATGGCAACCCTACCAGTCCAGGATTTAGTGATTTTGAAGTGGTATCTAAGGTGGCTTTTTGGTTTGTTTTTCTAAAAAACAAACAAAAAAAAACCAACACCTTGGACATTAGGTAATCCCTATATTCTGTACAGGTAAGGGTGTTTTGAGACTGGTGTTAGGTGTTAAGAGTGTGTCTACTGCCTCAAACTATCTGGGATGTTATATATACGATCTCTGATCAGCCTCTGGTTTCCAGACTGCTGGGAACACTGGATAATAGCTTCTGTGAGATACAGACTAGATACCCCTAACGAAGCCCTCTACTGACAGACTTACAGCCATAAGCAACCGCCGGTTGGATTTCATAAGTCCAATGATTCCCATGATCGACAACAGAAAGAAGCTGAAACCGGTAAAAATCCCGATCCAAGCGGCTGCAAAGATGTCGTCATTGTACGTAGCTTCCAGGAGGGGATAAAGGCCATTTTGATCAGACACAAAGAATATGCACTCTGCAGTCAGCGCAATGCCACACAGCTGCGAAACAACAAAATAATAATAAATATAAAAGAGTTATTATCCACATGCTAGAATCCTACAGGAATTAATATGGGTAGATTGATAATTCTGCAGAAAGATAAAACAATGAATACGGAGACGATTAGCCTGCGTGAGGCATGGGATGCTTGTTGGATCGCTCTGTACGTTATTTTGATCAGTAAGTAGTACTCCTTGTATTAGCATAATCATTGATACACTGCTAACTTCAAAATAGTATTTTCTCCCCACAACCTTTCATCTCTATGCTCATTTCCTCTCTAGATTGTAAGCTCACTGGGAGGATTCTCTTCGCCTTTTGTTGAAATGCATCTAATTATCCCCTGCTTGAAATTTTGAATAAATTGTAAAGCAGCCTGGATAAAATCATTATATAAGAACTGTTGAATAAATTGAAGATGCCAGCTCATCAAAGTCTTATTCCATTCCAAACTCCAGAACCAATTAACCAACTAATTGTCACAGTGCAGAGATTCTACCATGCATGCATTTTGTGTTATACCACTTGGCCTTCCATGATGGCCTATGAGCACTGGGCTACCTTGGCTCCAGCGTGCACTGCTCCACATCACTGTCCAAATTTATACAGGTAAAATGGATGTCTTATTTAGTACAGGACCTGGGCTTTAGGCGTTTTAGAGAGCTCACGCATTACTCAAATCAGCATTTTTTTCAAAATCTTACCCCAATTATCACGTTGCCAAAAATGAGGAAGCCTTGAAAACAACGGACACCCGAACTGCCGGTCGCCATTTTCTTATATCACTTAGAGGCCTGAAAAAAAAAAAAAAACACTTTGTAATATTTTACAGAGAGGATCAACTACATTCAAACCAGAGTTTGAACTGAAAAACTTGTGTTGCTGCTTAAATGCCGTATTAGATAGTGATGTTCCTTTTAACCCAGGTTTGATGAGGAGTTCTGAGACGGTGCAGGACTGACTATGTTCACTTTAATTGGGGCGCATTGCTTACCATTAATTACTGGTTATTTGGCGTAATGTCAGATTTTTTTCTTACAAATTAACCAATCTTCTTTGGCTCCTGGTGCTTTACCTACTAGGAGCTGTGTCAGTGCTGTCCTCTCGTGCATATGGTCTGTCCTGGTAGAGCCCCTATAGATTACATCTCAAGCCTAAATCCCACTCAGCACTTGTGATGTCTGTTGGGATCGGACAAACATTTACAGTAAAGCTCTGCCTTGTGTCAACCTCATACTTGCCCATAAGAAAAAGTAACCCCTGCATTGTCTTACAATATCCTTGAATTGCTCAGACGGGACAGAACCACTTTAAAAAGTTAAATGCAGGGCTAAAAAGTCCACTTACAACTAGCCACTGGCAAGTGAAAATTTAGCCCTGGTGGATAGAAATTCACCCCTGGTGAGTGAGCTAGGACCCTCCAGGCTTACGGTGGTGGGTAATCTTTAAGTCCTACCTAGTAGTGTGGGACATGAAATTGTAAGACCTGATAAATGGGTAACTTTGTAATTTAAATCAACGTCAAGGTGTACCTTAAAACAAGACAGACATACTATATTCTTCCTGGCAACAGAACGTTTAATAAATAAAGCTTACATTTTCAGTAAAACAAAATTCACGTTTTACTAAAAAAGTTAAGGTTTTAAAAGAATATGTGGCTAATAAACTGGTATACAATATAGATTTTTTTGCATAGGGCAACATTGGCAAGTCACCCTTTGAAAAGCTAACTCCTCTGCGTCTATCAATTTGTTGTAGACGATATATGTGACCGCGAATGTTGATGTAACAAATGCGTTGGCCGATTGATATTTGTTTACTTTACTCACGACATAGTTCTAAGGAATATTTTACAATATTTACTATGATCAAAAACATGATAACTCCATGCCTTTAACAATTAAACTTCCAAGCTTGGTTTGCCAACTCAGCATGAATTCAATGCATTTGTCTCACAGTTTGTTTGGGCAGCAGATAGAGGTCCAGCCACATTTTTTGGGGGTGGTTGATATGGGCACGGCAGCTTTATGATGCTCACATAAGAGATTCATGAGATATCTGCAACAGGTAGAACTACAATAGAAGATTTCGAAGATTCACACAAAGATGTTCTTTGTTAATAAGGTCACAGAGACCCTCAGCTGGTTCCCAGACCAGATAGGTTAGATTCTTTCTATATTTCACATTCCAGAGCAAAAATCACAATGTAGACACAGCCAACACCTTGTCCAACGTTTCAAGTATGTGAAAATCCAAGACAGATCTCTCCACAAATCTAACATAGCAGATCCATGAGATAACGTGACAAAGCTTGACCCCATTTAACCGTAAACAACAAACTTTCCCAACCTGGCAGGCTGTGATGCCACGTTGGCTGAAGGTTTCCAATACAAAACTCTATTTTTGTAGGTAAAAAAACAAAGAGACAAAAAAAAAAAAAAACACACAAGAAAACTTGACCTGTTGTTTATGGGGGGGGTTTCATCTGTTATCCAAAAAAAAAAAAAATATGGATGGCAAACTTTTGGTCATATGGCATTTTAGCTCGTCCAAATGTCAGCAACATAAAAAAATAAATACAAAATATTCATTTTGAAAAAAAAATACAAAAAATAGCCCTATCAAAAGGGCACAAAAAAAAGTAATGCTTAGGCTCAGTTGGTCAATGAGCTGGTTATAGTTCTAGAACAGAGTAAAGGACAGGGTAAACATCATTCCGATTGATTTAGGGGCTTAAACACCTGCTTGCATGCAGTGATAAAATCCCATCTGACTGTAAATCCTGGATGGCAAAATGAAGTGAAAATGGGACCCCCATCAGCACCAACAGAGACACTAGATTTTGGGTGAAAGTATTAAAACCCACTGCAGTCACAAACACTGCTCACCAAAAGGCATTCTGCAATCACAAGCAATGAATACAACATTATTACCTGTACATGTTCAAAATGGTTATCTTGTTCTGGGGGAATGGGGTGGGGTGGGGTGGGATTGGATAGGATGGGGGGGAATCGTGAACCGGTGTTATTTCACTAGTTAAGTGAAATATAGAAAAATCAGAACAAATGAAACCGATTCATGCTTTAACGAGGCCACCGGTGCATTATACACATGGTCTATAAAACCCCTTTATGGATATGCAGAGTGTTTGGATCCACGAAGATCTGTGTTTTATGGGTGTGTTTTTTTTTGTTTTTTTTTAAATGTCTGAGAAAGCATTAATATTTATATAATAATAATAATAATAATAATAATAATAATAATAATACCTTTCCCAATTTAGAGTGGGAGATTTCATGATAGATTTTATAAGGAGATATTTTGTTGTGTGAGGGTTTAGACCTGCAGGTCAGTATCACAGTTAGCAGGCCATACACACCCACAGTTATACCCGAATGTGAGAATTCTAAGTTAATTTCTATTGTAAGGCCAGAGTAGCTGAACGGATAGCGCTGCTGATTTTGAGAATGTTTCCAGCTCGGCTATTTTGACCTTAAAAAGGAACACTATAGTGTTAGGAAAACAAACATGGAGGGAGGGGATCCAGCCCACCTCTCTGCAGAGAAATAAGGTATTTTATTGACCTATTGCTGGCCCCAGTTTAAATCAATCTTGTGGATATCAGCCAATCCAATGCTTTCCCATAGAAAAGCCAATGCTGCTGAAATAGGAAGCACCTCTAGTGGCCGTCTGAGTGACTGCAGCTTTTACAGTGCTCCGCCTGCAGGGACAGCATATAGACACCAGAAGCAATACATTAAGCTGCAGTGGTTCTGGTGACTATAGTGGCCCTTTAAATTTCAATTCTCACTTTATGAAATAACCCTGTCAGACTGCAATGCACGTAGCTGGGTAATTCTGTTACAACCAAGGACTACAATGTGATAATACTGATTTACATAATGAAAAGTAAATACCAGACAAGGTTCTAGTATGAGCAGTAAAGGCCAACTTGACAGAATGAGAACTTTAGACCTGGAGCACCTCTCTACAGATTGAATTAAACCAAGTTCCATTCAGGATCACTATATGGGCCTACGGTCCTCTATATACATCTTTACAGGGTATTACATTACAGTAGAGGGAGGTACAGTAAGTGCAGTAGGTATAGAGTGTATATTTTATTTATACAGCGCTAACAGGTGTACTCAGCACTTTACAGGTTACATTACAGTAAAGGGAGGTACAGTAAGTGCAGTAGGTATACAGTGTATGTATATTTTATTTATACAGCACTAACAGGTGTACTCAGTGCTTTGCAATGCACCCATACCAGTCTAGGATTGGGACTGATCAAATAGCCACTTTTAATGAAAAAACTAATTCTAAAATATACGTTAAAATAACCAGGCTATGGAGCTGTGATGACAGCCTATCTGGATAGTTTTTCCATGGGATACTTTGTGAATACATTTGTACATTTACTAATAAACTCACTGAGTTGTAAGATACAATACTGCTTAAAAATAAACGCTGTGATAATGTGTAAACGTTTTTTTTTTTTTTTATTTGCATTACCACTGTTTGAGTCCCCACAAAAAAAACAAAAGGTAGTTATTCTGAAACACCTACATTTGCTGTGCATCTGTTTAGAAAGACATATAAAAACACTCAATTACTCAGCTAGTTTGTTGTGATAAAAAAAAAAACAAAAAAAAAAAAACAACACACTGCAAAATAATAATTAAAAAATCAGATTAACGTCTGGATAGAAAGTTGTAGCGATACAGTTTTATGGAACTGCGAAGTTAGAGAGCCAGTTATACGACTCTATAAAAGGATTAAATGTCTGCATGACATCAGGAACACAGCAGCCAATAGCTATCCTGCAAAACACACAAAGTCAGATCTGGGCAATCTAACACTAGCAATGAATTTCAAAACACTGACAACACATTTCTAGACTCCAATGAGGTTTTGTGTAGCTCTGAAACAGCTTGAGTGCCAAAGCTAGTCCTCACTGTACTAAAATATACTTTCCACCATAGAAGGAGCACATCTTGGATCAATAATCAGATGTCATTGCAGAGGGGGTTTGTAGGTCAGGGTTAGGGGCACCTTCATGATACTACAGACTAGAATTCCAAAGCCACTGTAAACCCCATCTACCCTGAAACCTTCGTAGGAATCATACTTTTCATTATAAGACAGAGCTAGAACCACCAGTCTGTCTAACGCTGCAATGTTATAGCATTGCTATGATCACAACTTTATTGTTGCTTTTGTTAAAGTGACATAGTTGACTGCAAATGTGTCATTGTATCAAATAAGAGAATTACGGTTCACTTGCCAGAATTGAAACTATTTCAAGTCATAGGCTGTGGCCCGGGTCAGATCAGAATGTAGATTTGCTTGTTGCCCCCCCCCTCACATTCTTTTTCTTCTTCAAAAGGAAGGCTTGGGCCAAAGTTAGTCATTTCACAGCTGAATAGAAACAGCCGCACCCCTTACAAGCAGTCTTTTCACTCAGGGTTACTGTGTGACAATATTAAAGTCCAAATCAATACAGTCCCTTTAAGCAGGTCTGTCACTTTTGGGGGTCTTTGTATAATTTCTAAAGACCCCTGAAAGTGACGTCTCTGGTTAGGGTCTCGTGTCCATAGGGTGGAAGGTACACTTATTTAGGATCCTGTGGGAGCCTTCACAGATCACGCCTTTACGATGCGTGAGACCAAGACTGAATCCCAGAACCATTAATGACAGCTAAATGCAAGACAGAGAGCCTGGGCACACATAGCTTCCCAAAAAGTAGAATTTTTTTTGGTTTGTTATAGTTTTAATAGGAACAAGGTCATGTTTTGGCTCACTTACAGAGCCTTTATTTATTACTTGTGATTGGACACAATCTGACGCCACAGCTCTGCCTTTTGTCAGCCTCAGGCTTTACCTTGGCCCCTACTTTGTCTTATGGCATCTTTGGATTAGGCTGGACGTTTAATGAAATCCCAACACGGTCACCATCAGTGTTTCATAAGATACTGAGAAGTTCCTGTAGAAATCCTCTCTTATTAAACACATGATTGTGTAAAACCTCTAAATCCCAAGTCACAATTCCTTAAAAACTCTGCGCCCTAGCACAATGCATTATGGGTACACAGGAGTCCCACAATCCTACCACTGTTCGGGACACTTGAGAAAAAAACCCAAAATAAACACACATAAAAACACACGCTATAAAAAGCTGTACTTTGTGAATACAGGTGGTGACAGCCTATATTTAGTAAGAGACATGAACAGACAGCCACTCCTTGAAGGAAGCCTAGCCTGGAGCGCTATATATTAGCATAGAATCTGCTTCCTTGTGAGATACTCAAAGAAACACAAACAAGAAATAAATTTTTATTGAATAAAGTTTAAAATAACGACCAACGTTTCAGTCCCCGTTCGGGACTTTCTTCAGGGTCAAAAATAATTGTCTCGTTATTTTTGACACTGAAGAAAGTCCCGAACGGGGACTGAAACGTTGGTTGTTATTTTAAACTTTATTCAATAAAAATTTTATTTTTAAAGACCGGAGAGCAGCCATTTCTATTCTGGAATTGTATCATATGGAGCCCTGGTAGATGCACCCGGCAGTGAAGTGGTTAAAGCGAGAGTGCAGGGGATTTTTGCAATATATATATATCTTAAAATCTATGAGGATAGATGGTTGGTGTCTTTCCAGCAGCATATGAATGCTACGTACTACAATGAAGAATGTTTCTGTTCTGCACAGTTAGAAGTGACGTATACACAGAACAGATGGAGGACCAGCAGTGCTATTGCCATTTTATTTTGACAGCTACTCCTTATTCATGTGGATGGTCAGCAGACAAAATGTGTTGCCTTGTAGTACACAGTGTTTTTATTACCCAGGGGATTAATCCTTCAGTTTATCATGGCAGTTCCTTTGTGCAGCATATGAATTCTGCATACCAGCATACTATTCAGTCAACACAAAGAAAAGATAACTCTTCAGTAAGAATAATAATGGCATTTATATAGCGCCAACATACTCTGCAGTGCTTTACAATATTAGAAAGGGGCAGATTTAACAAATTGACAGGATCAATAGTTTGATAAGGACCCTGCTCAAACCAGCTTACAACTGCCACTGTAACCCTGATGGTATAGCCATATCCACAGTAGAATAAAACTCAAATAAGCAGGGAGCAATCAAGTGAACTAATCAGTAAGCCTGCAGCGTGTGAATGCTATATACTGCAGGGAGGCACTCTTCATCAGTACATACAATCGTTAGGTGTTTAATCTGTACTAAGATTTAATCTTTCGTGGCCGGTACACTCCACAGAGGATTAAAAGGACAACCATCACCTTCATACCATTTTAATATAGTAATACTTTTAGCAAGTTTTGAACAGAAATAGATTTTTTTTTTTTTAAATGAATATATGTAAAAAAATTAATTTAAAAAAAAAAACCCTCATCTCCACCTTCAGTATTTGACAGGGTTCTTCAGCCATATACATGCACCTTGGGTCAGACAGTATTTGATTACAGTTAGTCTCTATGGTATTGCTTCACTCCCCGCACAGAAACTGAGAAAACCATAGAGACCAAACTGATCAAACGCTGTCGGACCCAAAGTGCATGTATATGGCTGAAGGATCCTGTCCTATATTAAATGTAGGGTTTTTTTTTTCCATTAAATATGTCAAAAAAAAAATTTTTTTTAAAGTTGTTTTACATTTTATTTTACAATTTGATGAAATACTTATATTAAAAAGGTGGTGACAGTTCCAACTCCCAAAACCACTTCATTTAAATCTTCAACATTCCGGACTAAACACCAGACCCCGGGAATGAGCTATCCAATAAGTATAACATTTTCAACCAGTTGATCAAACCATTAGTAGTGCCATATAAACTACAAATAAATATAATCATTGCTTTCCTTTACTCGTTTCAGGTATCCAACTCACCAAATTCTGCTGATAGTCTCCCTTTGCTAATCATATGCACCTGTCTCTCCTGCTCGCGTTAGCAAGACTTTTAAAGATCTCTATACCTTGACCAACAAAGGCTTGCCATTGGAGGAGATGGATCACATGACCAATACACCTAGCTGAACCTGTTCTAGAATTTGGGTGTAACAATGCATCCTTGCCATTCTTTTAAGTGTAGGAATGTGACTTTAAAAAAAAAAAAAAAAACACCTACATCCACTGTGCATAGAACGAAACAAACAGAAATAATTCTCTGATTCACGAAGGACCCATGCAGCGCTTGGATCACCAGGCAAACGGACAGGAAAGATTTCTCAAAATAAATTAGGAGGAACGATTAATTATTGTGAGCTGTCCATATTTTACGGATTACAGCCCTGACGTCTGCCTTTTTAATAAGGGCCCTTGATTACAACACTGCTTTGGTCAACTTGGCACAGTGATGGCAAATCATGGCATTTAAAATGTGCGTGTACTCCAGCTCCCATCATACTCAGTCAGCCAAAGGTTGGGAAATGGAATTCACGCGCATTGGAAGCACCACAGTTGGCCGTCATTGCCCTAGAGCAGGGGTACTCAACCCCTAGACTACATCATCACTGGTGCTTTGCCAGCATTATGACTGTAAGAGCATTGTGGTAGATGTAGTCTTCAATATCTAGAGTGCCATAGGTGTCCTACCCCTACCCTATCACTAGTGAAGCCAATTTTTTATAACCATAACCACTAAAGTGAGAATTGTTAGGAATTCTAAGTGAATTTTAACTTTATGACCAAAATAGTCAGATTGGAAAAAATTCAGATCACCTTCTTTTGCCTTAAATTTGAAATTCATTTTTAATTCTCACTTAAATGGATAACCCGGAAACATGAAGGGTTCGTCACTAAAGTGCAAACTGTACGAAATTAAAATCCAGATTACGAAATTGGAGCTAAAATTGCCAAGCTCTGACTATGGCAGGGCTGCATAATATTTCCAGGGTTTTTGGCTTTAATTTGTCTATTTGAATTTTATTTTAGTACATTTCAGAGTTTAGTGAATAAACCCCACAGTTATTCATTAAAGTGCGAATTGTTGGAAAATAAAAGGGCATTTAACATTTTAGACCCAAACAAGCCGCCCCTGAAAACACAACTGACTTGGAGAATGTTTCCAATTTGGCTATATTGGCCTTACACTTGCAAAACAGTTTGAATGTACTTTAAGTTGCCAACAGTTCACACTTTAGCGAGTTACCCTGAAACACATTCAGAATTATTCTATAAATCACAAATTGCCAAAAAATGGACACTTTAGGACAAAGTATGTTCTTATAAAATAGACATGTATCCTTCTCAGCTATTCTGAGATTAAATGTTTACAAATATCTCCACTGCCCAAATACAAAAACAAATAAAGTAATAATCACTGTTTAGTAGCTATACCCCAATGAAAACATGAATTCTGTTAATTATGCATTGTTTGTTATTTGGGTTATATCTAAAAACAGTTTGTAAAAGCTGCAGATCTCTTGTGTTCTGCCTTTGGAAGCCATCCCCTTCTAACCCCGCCCAGACTTTCTGCGGCTGTCCAATCACAGACTTCCTAATGCAGTTCAATGGGAAATCTTTGCAAAGCAGATGCTGCCTCTTAAATTAGTTCCACTGAGCTAACCAAACCAGGAAGCCACGGGACCCTTTGTCTGACAGCCAGGGCAGTGTAACAAGGCCCACTGACCATTCATTGGCTGAGAGCATCAGCTGACTGAGATTTGTACAGAGTTGGCACTAGTCAGCCCGAAACTATTGATCCAGATTGGCCAATGACGCCCTAATGACGCTGCTGGAGGGTGAGTTACACATCTAGCAGTAAAGGAGTTAAAGGACCACTATATGCACCCAGACCACATCAGCTCAATAAAGTGGTCTGGGTGTCAGGTCCCTCTAGGGTTAACCCTGCCTGCTGTAAACATAGCAGTTTCAGAGAAACTGCTATGTTTCACTGAGGGTTAATCCAGCCTCTAGTGGCAGTCTCATTGACAGCCGCTAGAGGCGCTTCCGCACTTCTCACTGTGATTTTCATAGTGAGTAGATGCCAGCTGACTGAATGCTCGTGCGGCTCTTGCCGCGTATGCGCATTCAGCCGATGTCGTCCAAAGGAGGAGAGGGAGCCCGGCGCTGGAGAAAGGTGAGTGTTTTTCCCCTTCCTCCCCCTAGAGCCTGGCGGGAGGGGGACCCAGAGGGTGGGGGGACCTATTAATACTATAGTGCCAGGAAAATGAGTTTGTTTTCCTGGCACTATAGTGGTCCTTTAAAGGATGCACATGCAACCTCCAGGTACCATGACCACTTTAAATCACTAAAGTGGTGATGATGCTTGGAGAACCCGGAGTTTGTGTTTAGAAAAAGTACAGAAACATTTACATAAATAACTGAATACTCCAACATTTGTAATTATATAATCCGATACCATAGGGAGACCAAAACCTACATTTAAGTATTGGAAAAACAGGCATCCCGTAAAGCATGTAGCCACCTACCCTCAAGTGACGTATCTATTTACTGAAGATATTTTTAGTGTCCTGCACCATGATATATACTTGCAGACACAAAAGGGAAATATGATTTCTCTATAACTTTGTTAGCTGTTTGTTACAAAAGGGAGACAGGCAGGAGAACATCATTCGGGCACACATACCACAGAATGAGAAACAGAACAGTACAAGCTCTTTATTTTTGGTTTTTGGTTTTGCAATATTGAGGTTTCACATATGTCACATTCCATACAGTCTTCACATTTGAAACTTCTGCTCTTTACTGAGCTACGTGTTACAGAGCTGCCCCTAGCACCAGCAGGGAGGAAGATAAACCAGTTCATCTACGAAATGGAAAAGAAAGATTTATAAATGATAAAACCACTCACATTAAAATTCAGTTTGAGCTCCCTGAGCCAAATTCTGAACACTTGGAAAAAAAAATCACTCCAATAGTGAATTATTTGGATTTTTGGGAGATTTGCACACTGGTACCTGGAGTTCAAAATGTATCTATCACTGATTTCTTTATTGTTCCAAAATTCTATATTTGTTAGCTGTTTGTTACATATATATATGTATATCGTGCTGTATGATATATAGGGTGCTCTATACATGATATATACGGTGCTATATGATATTTATGGTGCTATATGATATATGTGGTGCTGTATGATATACACTGCTCAAAAAAATAAAGGGAACACTTAAACAACACAATGTAACTCCAAGTCAATCACACTTCTGTGAAATCAAACTGTCCACTTAGGAAGCAACACTGAGTGACAATCAGTTTCACATGCTCTTGTGCAAATGGAATAGACAACTGGTGGAAATTATAGGCAATTAGCAAGACACCCCCAATAAAGGAGTGGTTCTGCAGTTGGTGACCACAGACCACTTCTCAGTTCCTATGCTTCCTGGCTGATGTTTTGGTCACTGAATGCTGGCAGTGCTTTCACTCTAGTGGTAGCATGAGACGGAGTCTACAACCCACACAAGTGGCTCAGGTAGTGCAGCTCATCCAGGGTGGCACATCAATGCGAGCTGTGGCAAGAAGGTTTGCTGTGTCTGTCAGCGTAGTGTCCAGAGCATGGAGGCGCTACCAGGAGACAGGCCAGTACACCAGGAGATGTGGAGGAGGCCGTAGGAGGGCAACAACCCAGCAGCAGGACCGCTACCTCTGCCTTTGTGCAAGGAGGAACAGGAGGAGCACTGCCAGAGCCCTGCGAAATGACCTCCAGCAGGCCACAAATGTGCATGTGTCTGCTCAAACAGTCAGAAACAGACTCCATGAGGGTGGTATGAGGGCCAGACGTCCACAGGTGGGGGTTGTGCTTACAGCCCAACACCGTGCAGGACGTTTGGCATTTGCCAGAGAACACCAAGATTGGCAAATTCGCCACTGGCGCCCTGTGCTCTTCCCAGATGAAAGCAGGTTCACACTGAGCACATGTGACAGACATGACAGAGTCTGGAGACGCCGTGGAGAACGTTCTGCTGCCTGCAACATCCTCCAGCATGACCGGTTTGGCAGTGGCTCAGTAATGGTGTGGGGTGGCATTTCTTTGTGGGGGCTGCACAGCCCTCCATGTGCTCGCCAGAGGTAGCCTGACTGCAGGTACCGAGATGAGATCCTCAGACCCCTTGTGAGATTATATGTTGGTGCAGTTGGCCTTGGGTTCCTCCTAATGCAAGACAATACTAGACCTCATGTGGCTGGAGTGTGTCAGCAGTTCCTGCAAGACGAAGGCATTGATGCTATGGACTGGTCCGCCCGTTACTCAGTCCTGAATCCAATTGAGCACATCTGGGACATCATGTCTCGCTCCAGACTGTCCAGGAGTTGGCAGATGCTTTAGTCCAGGTCTGGGAGGAGATCCCTCAGGAGACCATCCGCCACCTCATCAGGAGCATGCACAGGCGTTGTAGGGAGGTCATACAGGCACGTGGAGGCCACACATACTACTGGGCCTCATTTTGATTTGTTTTAAGGACATTACATCAAAGTTGGATCGGCCTGTAGTGTGTTTTTCCCCTTTAATTTTGAGTGTGACTCCAAATCCAGACCTCCATGGGTTGAAAGATTTGATTTCCATTTTTTTATTTTTGTGTGATTTTGTTGTCCGCACATTCAACTATGTAAAGAACAAAGCATTTCAGAAGAATATTAAATTCATTCAGATCTAGGATGTGTTATTTTTGTGTTCCCTTAATTTTTTTTGAGCAGTATACAGGGAGTGCAGAATTATTAGGCAAGTTGTATTTTTGAGGATTAATTTTATTATTGAACAACAACCATGTTCTCAATGAACCCAAAAAACTCATTAATATCAAAGCTGAATATTTTTGGAAGTAGTTTTTAGTTTGTTTTTAGTTTTAGCTATGTTAGGGGGATATCTGTGTGTGCAGGTGACTATTACTGTGCATAATTATTAGGCAACTTAACAAAAAACAAATATATACCCATTTCAATTATTTATTATTACCAGTGAAACCAATATAACATCTCAACATTCACAAATATACATTTCTGACATTCAAAAACAAAACAAAAACAAATCAGTGACCAATATAGCCACCTTTCTTTGCAAGGACACTCAAAAGCCTGCCATCCATGGATTCTGACAGTGTTTTGATCTGTTCACCATCAACATTGCGTGCAGCAGCAACCACAGCCTCCCAGACACTGTTCAGAGAGGTGTACTGTTTTCCCTCCTTGTAAATCTCACATTTGATGATGGACCACAGGTTCTCAATGGGGTTCAGATCAGGTGAACAAGGAGGCCATGTCATTAGATTTTCTTCTTTATACCCTTTCTTGCCAGCCACGCTGTGGAGTACTTGGACGCGTGTGATGGAGCAATGTCCTGCATGAAAATCATGTTTTTCTTGAAGGATGCAGACTTCTTCCTGTACCACTGCTTGAAGAAGGTGTCTTCCAGGAACTGGCAGTAGGACTGGGAGTTGAGCTTGACTTCATCCTCAACCCCAAAAGGCCCCACAAGCTCATCTTTGATGATACCAGCCCAAACCAGTACTCCACCTCCACCTTGCTGGCGTCTGAGTCGGACTGGAGCTCTCTGCCCTTTACCAATTCAGCCACGGGCCCATCCATCTGGCCCATCAAGACTCACTCTCATTTCATCAGTCCATAAAACCTTAGAAAAATCCGTCTTGAGATATTTCTTGGCCCAGTCTTGACGTTTCAGCTTGTGTGTCTTGTTCAGTGGTGGTCGTCTTTCAGCCTTTCTTACCTTGGCCATGTCTCTGAGTATTGCACACCTTGTGCTTTTGGGCACTCCAGTGATGTTGCAGCTCTGAAATATGGCCAAACTGGTGGCAAGTGGCATCGCGGCAGCTGCACGCTTGACTTTTCTCAGTTCATGGGCAGTTATTTTGCGCCTTGGTTTTTCCACACGCTTCTTGCGACCCTGTTGACTATTTTGAATGAAACGCTTGATTGTTCGATGATCACGCTTCAGAAGTTTTGCAATTTTAAGAGTGCTGCATCCCTCTGCAAGATATCTCACTATTTTTGACTTTTCTGAGCCTGTCAAGTCCTTCTTTGACCCATTTTGCCAAAGGAAAGGAAGTTGCCTAATAATTATGCACACCTGATATAGGGTGTTGATGTCATTAGACCACACCCCTTCTCATTACAGAGATGCACATCACCTAATATGCTTAATTGGTAGTAGGCTTTCGAGCCTATACAGCTTGGAGTAAGACAACATGCATAAAGAGGATGATGTGGTCAAAATACTCATTTGCCTAATAATTCTGCACTCCCTGTATATGGTGTTGTATGATATATATGGTGCTATATGATATATATGATGCTGTATGATATATATCGTGCTATATGATATATATGGTGCTGTATGATATATATCGTGCTATATGATATATATGGTGCTATATGATATATATGGTGCTGTATGATATATATGGTGCTGCATGATATATATGATGCTATATTATATATATGGTGCTGTATGATATATATGATGCTATATTATATATATGGTGCTGTATGATATATATGATGCTATATTATATATATGGTGCTGTATGATATATATGGTGTTATATGATATATTTGGTGCTGTATAGACATGTGCAATTCGTTTCGGTCCGATTGTGAATTCGAACAAATTTCGGGCAATTCGGACATTCGGAATTGACGAATTGTCGAAGTCCCGAAGGTACGAAATTACAGAATTTACGAAGTGCTAAAGTGCCGAAGTTCCCAAGTGCTGAAGTGTCGAATTGCCGAAGTCCCGAATTTCGGAATGCCGAACCGAACCGAAAATTTTCCCCATGCACATGCCTAGTGCTATATGATATGATATATATGGTGCTGTATGATATATATGGTGCTATATGATATATATGAAGCTATACAAATGATAATAATAATGTTGGAGTGTGCAATAGAGCTCCACAGTAATAATACTCCCAGTAATGTGTCTAGAAATCAGTCTGTGTAAATAAGATACATTGTTAATCTCCTAAATTACATTTTTTTCACCTTTCCAAAACTTTTTTGTGTTTTATCTTTTAATTTTATATTGTATAAAATAAATTGTATGTGTGATGCTTGTAGGTTATTAATTCTGTGCCACCAAGCATGTGACTCATGTTATGTAGTGTGACAATTTTATCAGCATGCTCTCTCATACATAACTACTCTACCTTTACCTTCTGTGTCACTATACCCCACTACTTCTAGCACAGCGTTTCCCAATTGGCGTTCCCCGGTGATTTGCCCATCGAGCAGCCCAAGCATTTAGGGCAACCCAATCGATGGTATCAGGTGGTCAGGTGTCATAGCCATTTAAAAGCGTGACCTAGCCCCTGTAGTATTGGATGCCGGCAACCTGTCAGTTTCTCCCAGACAGAGCCCGTGGAGAGAGTGAGCGAATGGGGAGGTTGAGCAGTTGCCAGCAGCACACCAGCCTCAGCCAACAACATGCAGCACTCCAAGCAAGTCATCCTCCTGTCAGTGGCGTACACACAATCCATGGGGCCCGGTGCAAAACTGGTCCATGGGGCCCCCCCATCTCCACACCACCCCACCTGTCACCCCATACAGACACACACAGAGATACACACATAGATAAATACATGCACAGACACATATACACACACATACATACAGACACATACAGAGACACAAATACAGACACATACATACAGAGACACACACATACATACAGACACACACACACACAGATAAATACAGATACATACATACACATACATAGACACAGACACATACATACAGGCACACATACACATACATACAGACACATATACACACATACATACAGAGACACACATATAGACACATACATACAGAGACACACATACACATACATACAGAGACACACACACAGACACATACAAAGCCAGTGGCTCAGGTTGATGGGAGTCAGAGTTCCCACTCTGACTCCCCTGCTTCCTTCCACAGATACATACATACACATACATACATACATAGACACAGACACATACATACAGGCACACATACACATACATACAGACACATATACGCACATACATACAGACACACACAGAGACACACATACAGACACATACATACAGAGACACACGTACACATACATACAGAGACACACATACACAAAGACACATACATGCAGACACACATACACAGAGACACACATACACAGACACATACAGACACACATACACCGAGACACACACACACATACATACACACAGATACATACAGACACACACAGATAAATAGTCACACATACGTAGACACATACATACATACAGACAAACACAGATAAATACAGACACACACATAAAGACACACACAGACAGGCACATACACACATACATAGACACATACATACAGAGACACACACGCACACTTACATACAGACACACTTACATACAGACACACACATACACATACACACACAGATAAATACAGACACATACATAAACACACACATAAATACAGACACAGATAGTTAGATTAAAAACAAAAGAAGGAAGGTATGTAGAAGAGGATAAAGGTCAGGCTGACTGCCTCAATGAATATTTTTGTTCTGTATTTACAGAAGAAAATGAAGGAAAGGGACCTCAGTTGAGAAAAAGGATAAATGAGTCATTTATTACACGTGAGTTTACAGAGGAAGAGGTTCTATTTCAACTGTCAAAAGTAAAGACAAATAAGTCAATAGGACCTGATGGAATACACCCAAAGCTATTAAAAGAGCTTAGTGGTGTACTAGCAAAACCATTAACAGATTTATTTAACCAATCATTGTTAACAGGTGTAGTCCCAGAAGATTGGAAGTTAGCAAATGTTGTGCCCATTTACAAGAAAGGTAATAGGGAGGAGTCGGGCAACTATAGGCCAGTAAGCCTTACTTCAGTAGTGGGAAAGTGATGGAAACCATGTTAAAGTATAGGATTGTTGAACATCTAAAAACACATGGATTTCAAGATCAGAGACAACATGGGTTTACTTCAGGGAGATCATGCCAAACTAATCTTATTGATTTTTTGATTGGGTAACTAAAATTATAGATCAGGGTGGTGCAGTAGACATTGCTTACCTAGATTTCAGTAAGGCTTTTGACACTGTTGCACATAGAGGCTTGTCAATAAACTGCAATCTTTAAGTTTGGATTCCAATATTGTTGAATGGGTAAGGCAGTGGCTGAGTGACAGGCAACAGAGGGTTGTAGTCAATGGAGTATATTCGAAGCATGGGCTTGTCACCAGTGGGGTACCTCAGGGATCTGTACTTGGACCCATTCTCTTTAATATTTTTATTAGTGATATTTCAGAAGGTCTTGATGGTAAGGTAAGTCTTTTTTGCTGATGATACTAAGATATGTAACAGGGTTGATGTTCCAGGAGGGATAAGCCAAATGGCAAATGATTTAGGTAAACTAGAAAAATGGTCAAAATTGTGGCAACTGACATTTAATGTGGATAAGTGCAAGATAATGCATCTTGGACATAAAA
>OW240912.1:14683735-14852386 GCA_933207985.1 Pelobates cultripes
GTGCAGGGAGACAATGTATCACTGAGTGTTTTTGTATATGATCCATCTGTTTAAACTGTTGGGAATCACCCCCGGAGCAGAATAACAATCCTGCTAAATATTGTCCACATCCATCATAACAGGAGTTTAATCCTTATTAAAGTCTTACATCTTCCTATAACCTGTGGACATCACGGCTCAATCAACAGCCATCGTTTACAAATCCTAAAGGGTCAGCGTCTCGGTTTTCGGACATACAGAGGGCATTCGGTGTGCAGTTTGTTTCTAGGGATATTTAAATGTTTTATTTTCCTTCCCAGTGTCAGAGTATCTGTATAAAGTATGCATACGCTATTTCAAGACCAGAGGAATTACCCCAAGAGCAACACGTATACAATTCAGGGTTTTACAATGTGTAGAGGAACGAGTATAAAACATACATTATTCGTATCTGCCTTACTATTAAATCACCATTGTTTTTCCAGACTATTAATCCACCTGCATTTTCAGATATCAGTCTTGCTTGCCTTTGTGTTTTAGAACTCTTTGTGTATCTGGGGTAAATATGCTGCCGATTTCTCAGTCCAGTTCACTATGTTGACACGTTACCATGAAGCCCAGGCTGTTTTTCTACCCCCTGCGTCTTCACGGGTGCAGCAAACAAGACTGAGCAAGCTGTTCCATCAATGCTTGGCAATTACTTTACCATTGACTCCAAAGGAAATGCAAAAACTGGGGGGATGCAATAAGAGAAGGAGGAGGTGATGGGGGGAAACTTCCTTCCCCAGCCCCTCTGTTTCTCTCTCTCTCTCCCTCCCAGGCCCCTTTGTGTGTCTCTTTCTCCCCATCAGCCCCTTTGTGTGTCTCTTTCTTCCCCCAGTCACTCTGTGTCTCATTTCCCCCTATCCTCCACATGCAACTAATTTCCCCCCTAGGCTGTCCATGTGCTTCATTCTCCCCCCTCTATCGCCTCTATGTGTCTCATTCTCCTTTCCAGTCTCTCCATGTGTCTCTCACCCTATAGCCCTTTTATGTGTCTTATTCCCCCAACCTCTTACTCCCCCCAGCCCCACAATGTGTCTCACTCGCCCCCTGAGCCCCTCCATGTGTCACACTCCCCCCCAGCCCCTCCATGTATCTCATTCCCACCACCCCTCTATGTGTCTCATTCCCCTCAGCCCCTCCATGTGACTCATTCTCCCCAGCTCCTCCATGTGTCTCATTCCCCCAACCCCTCCATGTGTCTTACTCCCCCCAGCCCCACAATGTGTCTCATTCCCCCCGAGCTCTTCCACATGTGTAATCCCTTCCAGCCCACTCTATGTGTCTCATTCCCACATCCCATTCTCCTCCCGTGCTACATGGAGATGTAGCGAGGCCAAGTGGACTGTGGTGAAGGATCTTCTGTATCCTCTACCTGGTCTGACAGAAAGCAGTTTGTTGCTCTCAGTGAGCACTTCCTGTCAGACCAGGTAGAAGATACAGGAGATTCTCTACTGCAGTATGCTCGGCCATGCTACAAGAAGTGACTGGCAGGAGGGGGAACTCTGTGCAATTGCACCCCCACCCCCACCCAGGTCAATGCACCCAAGATGGCCCAAAGGTATGCCGGGAAATTTTCTAGTTCTACCCTGACCATACTGTCCCAAAGTTAACATAGGCCCAGCAAACCAATTTTGCAAATTTCAATGTGTAAAAACTGAAATGGGCAAGCTCTTTATTTGACCCTGTAACTTTCCAAAACACCATGAAACCTGTACATGAGGGACATCGATGTAATCGTGGGTCATCAATGAACACAAATATGTGTGTTTTATTGCTGTAAATAGTATTATTACATTCACAGATAAAATGTCATGCAGACGTTGGAAAACATTTATTTCGTAATGTCTCACAGAGTTTTTATTTTTATTCATATTAAATTATGTTCCATATATAAATATGTGATATGAAATGAAAGCCCTGCTTCTCCTCAAAAAAATGATAAATGATATATAACAAGTGTGTATTCACTTAATATGAAAGAGGTAAATTATGTTTGACCAGAAAAAATTGTCAAATTCCAGGTTTTGCATTGGTTCAGGACTTGTACATTTGGCTCAGTCCTTAAGGGGTTAAGCTGTTAAATTCAAATGAGCCAAACTGGAAGCATTGCTAACTTTTCTCAGGTCAGTTACTTTGACCTTAAACTTGAAATTCTTATTAAAGTCACTTTCAATTCGCACTTGACTTGCCAAATGTCAGCTATTTATTAAAAATGACACCAATTTCACCTGCTGCTGGTCATTGAACTTTAGCTATTGTAGCATTGAACCTGCTGTCAATCACTAACAATTGGAACACAATTGTGAGAACCTTGGAATGAGCCAGTTTAAGTAAAATTCATACACTGCAGGATAAAAATGGAATGAGGGAGGGGGGACCTACTGTGTATTTTGCCCCTTTGGGAATAATGGAGAAGGTCCCTCTCAATATGGAGTAAAACCTGCTTTAAAAAAACTATTACACTTACCTGGACTCCACTGGCTCGGACTTCCATCACAGGGGAGGCCCGTGGTCCAATCATGCGCGCGCTCTTGGCTGTCAAAATGAGGGAAGGGTTGTAGTAGAAATGTGAAACTGCACTCAGTCCCAAGTGTTATGTATCTGGGTGCAACCAGGCCAGTCCCAGTACCGGGGATCAAATACTCAGTAGAAAATAGAAGAAAGGTCCAGGCACTCCAAGATACAAAAAGGCAAATTTATTGAACCCACTGCCACTCACAACGTTTCGACCTATACGGTCTTTGTCAAGCCTTTTTGTGTCTTGGAGTGCCTGGACCTTTCTCTGCTGTTAAAATGAGGGAGGGAGGGGACATGAAGAGTGACTGCAGAGAGAAGTGTTATGTTCTGGTGGGAGGCTGGAGGCAAATTTATTGAACCCACTGCCACTCACAACGTTTCGACCTATACGGTCTTTGTCAAGCCTTTTTGTGTCTTGGAGTGCCTGGACCTTTCTTCTGTTTTAAAATGAGGGAAGGGGACATGAAGAGAATGAGGGAGAGAGAATTTCTCCCATTTATTTAATTGAGGGAGGGTGGGAGGAGAAAGATAGCTTCCGGTTGATGGTGTTCTGCCTGCAAAAGGGAAAATTATCATATCTGTCGTGGGTGTCAGATTCAACTGAGGAAGACGCAGCCTGCGTTGAAACGCGTTGGGCTGTGGAACTATTTTCTTTGACATACTCAGAATTTTACAAGGGTATATGCACATCTTTTATTAGAAATCACGATTTTGGTACACTACCACTAATTAGAATTTCTCAAACTAAAGCAATGTGATACGCTTATTAAAAATTTGTCATTAAAAAAGGTTTTCTTTATTTTTAAATTTTTGCTAAAAACAAGCTTTTCTTAAAGGGGCATGTGAAGTACCAGAACCACTACAGCCTGCTGTGGTGGTTATGGTGCTAGGACTCCCCAGACGCTTGTTGTGTTATGTGCTTACAGTCTATCTGTTCTTTCTAGATATGATAAAGAAAACGTTGATAGTTCCACATCTTTATGCCAACTCTGAACAATGATCACAGACTTATTTATGATAACTATGTGTGTCGCTGCATGCCTTTTAGGAAATATCTATACTATACTACATCTGTTGTGGATTACTAAGCATATACTTCTCAGCCAGACTGGAGTTCATGGGAGTTGGTAATAGTCTGCATCAGCCAGTATCTGCCTTAGGAGCGCCGGCTGAATGAAATGTAACCTCCTGAGGGCCACCGTGCATTCAGATAAATAACAGTGACAGTGACAAAAAGTTAATGAGTTCTCACCTGGACACACTGGTGACTCCGCGCATTGTTACAGCAAATAATATTGATCCATATTTCAGTATTATAGCAGATAACTTGTCAAGGCAATTGTTTTGTTTGACGTCTTTCTCACTCCAGAATCCCTTCAATTAAAATACTTTATATAAGAGATTTTCAAAGGGTTCTAAAAATGATATTGAATCTTTTTAGTATCTAAACAACCTGGTTCTCAGTTCCGTATGTGAGTTCAGATGGCTGAAAACAAAAGAGAAGTGTGATACTGACAACTTACTGCCTACTGGGGACTGTGGGGTGGAGGGGGGGGTGGACGCACTGTTGTTTTGAAAGGTCTATATTGTAGAAAAAATTTATAAAATTTCTGGTGTTGAGTATGGGTTTTCTATGAGACACAATTAATACTCGTCCTTTTCAAAAAAGAGTGGCTAGTTAGTTGATTATATGAAATAGAAGAATTTTTGCATATATTCTTGTGTCTAAATTCAGAAGGGAAAACGGTCTACACATGAGGCACATATTTAGTTTTTTACCCAGCTTGGATATTGTTATAGTTACATATTAAATTACATCATTTTCTAGGTAGTTAAAAAGACTAAAGTCAATCAGGTTCAACCTTGAAGCCCATGATTTTATGTTGTTGATCCATAAGAAGACATTAACACAAGTTGTAGCCATTTCCAATTATGCAAAAAGAAAATGAAAAAAAATCCTTCTTGGCTCTATAATGGCAATCAGATCTCTCCTTAAAGGAACACTATAGGGTCAGGAACACAAACATGTATTCCTGACCCTATGGTGTTAAAACTACCATCTAGCCCCCCTGTGCCCCTCATGCCTCCCTAAATATAGCAAAATCTTACTTGTATTCAAGTCTGAAGCTGTAGCTCTGCATGCTGTTTGCCTCAGAGGCTGTCTTCTGACATCATTAGAAGTGGTGGCCTGATCCAATCACAATGCTTCCCCGTAGAATTGGCTGAGACTGACAAGGAGGCAGATACGGGGCAGAGCCAGCATGATTCAAACACAGCCCTGGCCAATCAGCATCTCCTCATAGAGATTAATTGAATCAATGAATCTCTATGAGGAAAGTTCAGTGTCTGCATGCAGAGGGTGGAGATACTGAATGTTTGGATGCATTTTAGGCAGCCATGACCCAGGAAGGATCTATAGCAGCTATCTGAGGAGTGGCCAGTGAAGTTATCGCTAGGCTGTAATGTAAACACGGCATTTTCTCTGAAAAGACAGTGTTTACAGCAAAAAGCCTGAAGGTAATGATTCTACTCACCAGAACAAATTCAATAAGCTGTAGTTGTTCTGGTGACTATAGTGTCCCTTTAAATCAACAACCTGTTTACACACATATCATTTATATCCTTGTATATTCTGTTTTATGCAAAAAAGCATCCAAGCTTTTAAAAAGAAACTATTTACAAAAGTTTGAATTGTTGGGAATTTCAAAGTGGGTTTCACGACAACGGCTTAACCGGAAACATGTCCATTTAGTTATATATACACAGTTCAGGTATTTTCACATAGAATTAAAATACACCTTGATTTCCAAACAATCCAGACGTTGATGAATAACCCGCTATGTGTCAATGGTGCCTACAATCCGATACTTGTATCCCTCACACAATACACACATTACAAGACGGAGAGTGAGGACCCATCTAGGAATGGGGGGCTCTTATAGTGTGAGCTGGGGAGTACAGGCTGGCTAGTCCTGAGCTGGGGAGTACAGTCTGGCTAGTACAGGCTGGCCAGCCCTGAGCTGGGGAGTACAGGCTGGCCAGCCCTGGGCTGGGGAGTACAGGCTGGCAAGCCCTGAGCTGGGGAGTACAGGCTGGCCAGCCCTGGGCTGGGGAGTACAGGCTGGCCAGCACTGAGCTGGGGAGTACAGGCTGGCTAGTACAGGCTGGCTAGTACAGGCTGGCCAGCCCTGAGCTGGGGAATACAGGCTGGCCAGCCCTGGGCTGGGGAGTACAGGCTGGCCAACCCTGAGCTGGGGAGTACAGGCTGGCTAGCCCTGAGCTGAGAGTCTAATAGGTAACAGTACATCAAGACAAGCGGTAGTTCCCTGGCCAGGTTTAGTAATCGGACTTTGGGGAGAATAGAGAGAGAAATTGTCATGGGTGTCCCTTCATGAAGATTTTAATCTGTGTGGTTTGTGTGGGATAAAAGCAGAATAAATGGTTTGAGAGGGTATCTCTGTGATCAGGATTATTTATTTCTAAAATATTTTACGAGGAAAGATACATTGAGATTTCTCTCGTTTACAAGTATGTCCTGGGTCCACAAATCATTGCATTGTTACATTATGGTACAATAAAATACAAAAACAATATTAATACACAATATATACAAAATGTAACATAGAACAGGTAGGAAATATATAATCAACCATGACACGTGCATTCTGTTTTGAGGTATGTAGAGAGGGAGCTCTTGAATGACTTTAGGCTTGGGGAAGATTTTAAAGTGTGCAGGAGTTGGTTCCACAATTACGGCGCTCTGTAGGAGAAGGAGGATTGGGCTGCTATCTTTTTGTATTGAGGTAGACTAAATAAAGTGTTGGTACTGGATCGGAGGTTATAGGTAGTGGAAACACCTGGGGAGAGCATTTTGTTCAGGTAGGGTGGGAGTTTCCCATAAAAGCTCTTAAACACAAGGCTGGAAAGATGAAGGGTGCGTCTGGATTCCAGCGACAGCCAGTTTAGTTCTTTTAGTATGTCACAATGGTGGGTCCTGAAATTACATTGTAGCACAAATCGGCAGAACGAGTTATACAATGTGTTGAGTTTATTAATGTGGGATTGCGATACAGATGCATATACTACATCCCCATAATCAATGATTGGCATCAGCATTTGCTGTACAATCTTTTCCTTTACTGTAGGGCTGAGGCAGGATTTGTTTCTGTACAGGGCACCTAGTTTTGGATAAAGTTTAGATGCAAGTTTTTCTATGTGGATGCCAAAATATAGATTGGGGTCTAATATCATACCCAAGTATTTGAAAGAGTGGACTGCAGTCAGTGTGCTATTTTAATTAGTTTTGATGGATAGGTGGGAATTGTGTAATTTGTGTAATTTAGGTACTGTTCCAAAGATCATTGTGACAGTTTTGTCAGTGTTTATGAAGAGAATTAATTGTGGGTGATAACGAGCTGGTTTGCACTCACTGTGTTAACCAGCACAAGGCACTATACAGCATGATACAGCGCTGTTTGCAATGGGTTTCTGTTTGAAGGCATTGGGATTTTTTGCGAGACAATACGCTTTAGTTATATGTGAATATTACATTACGTGAGTTAGCATACATTGTGCATATAATACACAGCTCGGGGCTGGGCAGCCGCAGAGTGATGAGACTTGTATGCAGGGCCGGATTAACATAGGGGCTGATGGAGCTGCAGCTCCAGGCCCAGGCCCATGGAATAGGCCCATTGATTTAAAAAAAAAAAAAAAAAAATTATTATTTTTTTTCACACTACTCTTAGGGATTCCATCTGGCTTTTATTTTATTGGCACAGCCAGTATTTGGGGCTGCCTGGCGGTGCCAATATTGCAGTTATACTGGCAATACAAATGCTGGTATTTTTTATCAGTATAAACAAGAGATTACTCTGCAATACCAGCACTGGCCAGTAGGGGTCGCTGTGTGTGTGGAGACAGGCAGGGATAGGAAGTTCCAGCATATGCCTCCCTGCCTATCTATACTCACTGCTCTGCAGGGGTGCAGCTACAGAGAGTCCAGACAGCAACTCCCACCCTGCAGAGACAGCATACAGTTCAGGGAAGTAAGGGATGGGGGGGAAAGGCTGCAAGGAGACACACACTGAGACACTAAGGGACACTGGGAGACATTATGGCAGACACTGAGACACTAAGGGACACTGGGAGACAATATGGCAGACACTGAGACACTAAGGGACACTGGGAGACATTATGGCTGACACTGAGACACTAAGGGACACTGGGAGACAATATGGCAGACACTGAGACACTAAGGGACACTGGGAGACATTATGGCAGACAATAAGGGACACTGGGAGACATTATGGCAGACAATAAGGGACACTGGGAGACGTTATGGCAGACACTAAGGGACACTGGGAGACATTATGGCAGACACTAAGGGACACTGGGAGACATGGGTCACTGAGACACTGATACATAGGAACACTGAGACCTGGAGTAATCGACACATGGGGGCACTGAGTCATGCAGGCACTGGGAGACATGGGGGCACTGGGAGGAATCCATCTATACAGCAGAATCAAACTAAGTAGTTTTTTGGTGATTTTACAGCATTTTCTCTTATATCACTCCTTGTGATTTACATCATGTGATGTCATCCATACATATTTAATTATGCAAATTAGTAAGGCCGGTATGTTTTTCCAAGAAAGGTGGCAACTCTAACTACTTTTCACATACTCTTACTTAAGTATGGAAACTTAAGTGGGATGTATGGGAACAAAACTTGTGTGGACTGGCTGACAATGAATATAGTTAAAGGGACACTATAGTCACCAGAAAAACTACAGCTTATTGAATTTGTTCTGGTGTGTAGAATCATTACCTTCAGGCTTTTTGCTGTAAACACTGTCTTTTCAGAGAAAATGCAGTGTTTACATTACAGCCTAGTGATAACTTCACTGGCCACTCCTCAGATGGCTGTTAGAGATCCTTCCTGGGTCATGGCTGCCTAAAATGCATCCAAACATTCAGTGTCTCCTCCCTCTGCATGCAGACACTGAACTTTCCTCATAGAGATTCATTAATGAAATTCATCTATATAAGGAGATGCTGATTGGCCAGGGCTGTGTTTGAATCATACTGGCTCTGACCCTGATCTGCCTCTTTGTCAGTCTCAGCCAATCCTATGGGGAAGCACTGTGATTGGATCAGGCCACCACTTCTAATGATGTCAGCAGACTGCTTGTTTTTATGAGTCTAACAGCATGCAGAGTTACAGCTTCAGGCTTGAATATAGATTTTGCTATATTTATGGAGGCATGAGGGGTCCAGGGGGGGCTAGATGGTGGTGTTAATACTATAGGGTCATGAATTCATGTTTGTGTTCCTGACCCTATAGTGATCCTTTAAGGTAATGCTGACTTTGGTCTCTCTAACACTGTGGCATGTTCCCTTTCTTCTACACTCACTACATATAGCTTTACTCTGTCCCAGACCATATACCAGGATCTTCTGCCTGCTAGTAAGAAGGTAAGGAGACAAGTGGACCAGCGAGTGCTAGGGGACAGTCCTTAGAAAGCGTTGAGTGAGCGCATCATTAGATGCATTTATGCCAAGCTCAGGGTGTTGTCTGCATAGTATGCCCTTAGTTGGCCAGCTGCATGATTGGCAGGCAGCCTGACATGCATTCATACCAGGCTGGCCTTCTAATTCTTTGAGCAGAAATGTCCTCTTTTTGGGCATGTTTGCCCGTTTTGGCAGGTTACGTGATTTGTGTCAGTGGCAAACCCTTTTATCGTGCCCATTGACTTCCTGCTTGATTGGACGTTGCTGTTAGGGGTTATGGATTTACTTGAAAGCTGAAAACATAAATTAGAGAGAGATTAGCTTAGGGTATGTGTTTTCTTATAGCTGCTGTTTTCTTTCTCTCCAGCACCATCTCCATCAGATACATGATGCTTATGAGTGTTTTACTGTTTTTGGTCGATATGATTCTGTAATTAGGCCCGTCAGAATTGTCAGCACCAGGCCCACTGGGCTCTTAATCTGGCCCTGCTTGTATGGTACAAGTCCCTGGAAGTGCACCTGAGAATTGAGACGGGCATTACATGTCCATGTGAGTTCTCACCCCTGGCAATAACAGGGTTAATGTCCACATTCACACAGCCCCTTACTGTGGTTCTAGTGCAGAAAACGCCCTTTTCTGATCTGGCACACACCGTAGAAATTGCGGAAATGACTGACTGGACACAAAATAAACTACGTAGTCTACAGAATAATAATAATTTCTGCAGTGGCAGATACAACGTTTATGATTTAGTGAACAAAAAAAACATTATAATAGTATGATATTTTAACATTAGAACATTCATTGGAAGAGTATGAGTCTTAGTATTTCCCTTGGCAAAGATGATACGGGGATGGAAGGGTCTTTCTGCTTGGCAGTTTGAGATGTCAAAACCCCTGTCATGACCAGTTGGCAGGAGGGGAAATACAAATGTAATTATAAAGTCTCTTTGTCCAAGACAGCGTTAGAACGCAGAGCCGGGCTCGTCCCAGCACACGCTCGTAATAAACAAGAGACACCAAGGCCCAAAAATGCCAAGCGAATAAAGTGTAAAACACAACAAAAAGTTCTGTATAAATAGAAATGAGTGGACCCTGAGATGTGCCGGACCCAGGGGAGCTAGGATCAAATTACAGCTATATCCTCCAGCACATTAATCGGAGACACGTCCCAACAAATCCAAAACGCACACTTTCCAGGAGCCAAGAGCAGGGTCAGTGGTAAGGAGTTTGCAGTTGTTTTTGTTCTCTTTGATGTGTAGAACTTCAGATTCCATGAAGGCACATGGTAGGGTACAGCTGGTACGGTGCCCACACTAAGGGCCAGATCCCAACCAAGGAATTCAAACCACTTCCTGTGTGCTCTGTCAGTGGCTGGCACA
Source organism: Pelobates cultripes (assembly GCA_933207985.1). NCBI lineage: Eukaryota > Metazoa > Chordata > Amphibia > Anura > Pelobatidae > Pelobates > Pelobates cultripes. The sequence goes on from OW240912.1 coordinate 14,694,175, forward strand.
CATACTTGGTCAACTGGCACACACTGGATCAACTGGCACACATAATCAACTGGCACACACTGGAGGGATACCTGGCACACACAGGATCAACTGGTACACACTGGTAAAACAGGCACACACAGGATCAACTGGCACACACAGAATAAACTGGCACACACTGGAGGGATACCTGGCACACACAGGATCAACTGGCACACACTGGATCAACTGGCACACAGAATCAACTGGCACACACAGGATCAACTGGCACACACTGGTAAAACAGGCACACCCAGAATAAACTGGCACACACTGGAGGGATACCTGGCACACACAGGATCAACTGGTACACACTGGTAAAATAGGCACACACAGGATCAACTGGCACACACAGAATAAACTGGCACACACTGGAGGGATCAACTGGCACACAGAATCAACTGGCACACACTGGAGGGATACCTGGCACACACAGGATCAACTGGTACACACTGGTAAAACAGGCACACACAGGATCAACTGGCACACACAGAATAAACTGGCACACACTGGGTCAACTGACACAGAATCAACTATAGAATCTGATAAGACAACCTCTTTAGACAGACAATTTCTCATCTTTATTGTTCTTACTGTAAAGAACCCTTTCCTCTGCTGTTAGTGAAAACGCTTTTCTTCCAGTCTCACTGGTTGACCTCTTGTCAGCTGTATATTCTTACTAATGGACAGGATAGCACATAGCGGTTTGTACTGACCCTGTATATATATTTGTATAGTGCTATCATATCCCCATTTTCTAAAGAAAACCATTCCAGTTTTGTTTGCCTTTCCTCATACTAGTTTTGTAACTCGTCTCTGCACTTTTTCTAGTTCTGCAAAATCCTTCATTAAAACTGGTGCTGAAATTGCACTGCATATGCAAGTTGGGGTCTTACCATTGATTTGTAAATATATATATATATTTGGATTATGAGAATCAATATCCCTTTTGATAAGAAAGCGCCTTACTAGCTTTTACAATGACAGGCCGGCATTGCATACTGTTGCCTAGTTTGTCCCCAAGTTCTTTTTATTTAATATGAAAGTTATCCCTAACTTAACCCCATTTAAAGGGAAACTATAGTGCCAGGAAAACAAACTCGTGTTCCTTTCGCTGTTGCTATAGCTCTCTCTGTCAAGGCCCTCTCCTGCAGTGCCGAAGGGTTTCATGACCCAGGACATACTTGAAAACTAGAGAAATCTCAATGTATCCCTCCTGGTAAAATATTTTATAAATAAATAAATAACCCCTTCAGTCACTTATCTGGGTCCATCGCCAATGTCACTTGACGCTGGCTCAGCTCCGCCCACGCTCGTCCCCCGCTGGGAATGCTTTCCTATGCTTTCAATGATTTCCTACAGGGAAAAATCTGACCCTGGAAATGCTCATGCAGAGTGTGAGGACGTCTAGCGTCAGATAATGGACCAAAGGTACGTTTCGATTCCAGGAGGTCCCTCTAGTGGCTGTCTGGTAGGAGGAGTTAACCTTCAGAGGTAATTATTGCAGTTTATAAAAACTGCAATAATTACATGCTCATGGTTAAGGGTGATGGGAGTTTGCACCCAGACCACTTCAATGAGCTAATTTCCCTTTAGAGATACCTGGATTGTGAGCAGTTCTTACCTAGGCAGACACTCAGGGTCTCAGCAGCACTCTGGGCATTATCAAGGCTGCGAGACTTCCTGTTAGCAAGTTCCTATACTCTGAATAACTGATTAATTAATATAATAAGCCAAAAATAAAAAGTGAATTAGGGCCGGTATAAAATGAGTTCTTTTGCAAGGTTATACAAATTGTTTAGTACACTTCAATCCTTAAAGGGACACTATAGAATTCCCAACGCTGATTGTTTAGGTTACTGCCTAAATAAAAAATAAAAAAAATCCATTCCGACGTTTCATTATAATTATTCTATCGTTATCTGAATTCTACATTACACAGGGCAGTCATTTCCAATTTCCATGTGTCTCCTGTTAATATATTGTAGCTGATATGTATCCAAGAAAATATATGGGATGTCAGGAGCAATACAGGTTTCTTACTGACACCATTATAATATGCATGATAATTCTAAATTACTAAATAAAAAATGGGTTATTTCCCTTGATGCAATGAGTGTTGCTATCTCACCTGTTTCTAAATACAATCAGTATCCTATGCCAGCGACACTCCATAATTACCCTGTGCGAAATTCATAGTGTCCTGTGTCCAACCAATTAAATCAGGCTTTGACCAATGACGGAAGCTTGGCCAGTTCAGTATTTAGCTGAGGATCTACGGGGTCAGATTTCTTAAAAACGGACACTATATTCACCCTGACCACTTCATCTCAACGAATGGTATAATGGTCCAGTCACTATAACCCTGCAATGTAAAGCAGTGATTTAGAAACTGTAATGTTTACATTACCGGGTTAAGTCCACCTCTAGTGGCTGTCACACTGAAAAAGGTAAGTACAATTTTTGTTTACATTTGTGTTGCAACCAGAAGAAAGGGGAAAGGATACAGCCAGGTTTGTATTCCTAACGCAATAGTGTTCCTTTATTGTGTTGTTATCTGGAAAGTAGTGAAAATAACCACGGAAACCAATGGAGTCCGTAGTTGTAGTGTATTGGTAGTTACTCCATTTTTACGAAGTTGTGACACTTTAAATCTCTGCACTTTTATCAGTCTCCCTCATTGATTCCAACGGCAGAGGTTTCAATGGTAAATTCCATCTATTGGCTAACCAGGTTAGTCACGAACTCCTGAGAAAATGTATCTAATCTTCATGCTAAGTGGCTGAATGTATGAAAAGGGCTGCCATTAAAAAACAAACAAACATGCAAACTGTTGGTTTAAGAAGCTACAGCATACAGTCAATAAAGCAAACATAAAACAGACAGTTCCTTTCACATCGCTCACATTCAGTAACCGATTTCTCTCCTGCTCCATAGGAATGCTACATTTTCTAGGCAGAGCTTTTCCTGTATCTCCCTGCAGCAGGATGAAATGATAACGTGTCGAGTAAAACACGATGAATCTGGCGATTTTGACCACATACGTTTTCTCGGCGGTGTCCAGAGTGGAAGAGATAGGAATAAACAAGATTGTCCTGATCCACGTATTTACCATTTAGGGCAGTCTGATTCCTGAAGCCTTGAAGTAATGGCTGCAGATTTAGGAAGCGCGTTGGACCCCTCAGGACTCATTAGGGGAAGTGCTCGCTGCCGGTTTTGCTTGTGTAAGACTGTTTTTGACGATACTAACAATCTACAGCTGATTAATGGAGTCCACTGGGAAACCATTTACTGCTGGAATTTAATAAGGGTGTCTGTATCAAAGAAGATAAAATATCTGATTACACCACTTGGCTTTTGAAGTTCCTGCTTTTCAGAAATTTCCGTAGACTGAATTTCAGCAAAATGCCTCTGATGTATATTCAAAACGCAAGAGAAAAAAAATATTGAATCAAAGTTCATATAATTTTACATCAGTCCCAACCAGTTTATTTTGCATACTGTTAGGTGTATTAAAGGGACAGAATGTTTTGTATCTTGTAACAGAGTCGGACAACGCACAAGAACAAAGAGCATTTTTTTCACGAAACATCTACCATGATGGAGTAATATACAGAATATCTTTCTTTTTGTAAATGGCAGCTGCCTGATATTAAATTCAAAATTAAATACAAACAAAAACCTTCAACAACTGTAGAGATCTGGGGCTAAAGATCCCACAACCGAGGCTTGAGCCCCCAAAGCCCTCTGCCAGCAACGCCCATGCCTCCTGTGTAACTAGACAAAAGGTAAATGTGTGATGTATCTACAATAAAAAAATAAATTAATCAGTGTGAGATTTTATTAAAAACAGCTTCTGTGTAGATTCTGATAAACAAAATATAGCTGTATGTTTTTTTTTTATTTCAATAAATATATTGGGAATTTCTTTGTTTCAATATTAATATCTCAATATGTTTTTATATAACAATAGTTTCCTATATACATAATATATATGTAGCCCTGCCTCCAGTTTTAGCACTTGTCAGAGACACCTAGTTAATTGTATCCATAGACCAGAATAAATTAGTTACTGCTACTCACTGAGACCTGGCTGTTACTGAGACCTGGCTGATACTGCTACTCACTGAGACCTGGCTGTTACTGCTACTCACTGAGACCTGGCTGTTACTGCTACTCACTGAGATCTGGCTGATACTGCTACTCACTGAGATCTGGCTGATACTGCTACTCACTGAGATCTGGCTGATACTGCTACTCACTGAGATCTGGCTGATACTGCTACTCACTGAGACCTGGCTGATGCTGCTACTCATTGAGACCTGGATGTTACTGCTACTCACTGAGACCTGGCTGATGCTGCTACTCATTGAGACCTGGCTGTTACTGCTACTCACTGAGACCTGGCTGATACTGCTACACACTGAGACCTGGCTGATACTGCTACTCACTGAGACCTGGCTGATACTGCTACTCCTGCTCCCTTATGTTATGATGGGCTACAATTCTCCAACACTCCAAGACCAAACAACTGTAAAGGTGGTGTAGGCATTGTAACAGTTACCAGGGGACTTATGGAACAGTTTACCAGGAGTTGGAGCCCAGTTGCAGGAGATGGCACAGGAAGCAGGCAAAATCCAAAACACAGTACAGATTAATGGAAAATCCAAAGGCAGAAGTCAGGGCTGGCAGCAGAATAACAAAGTCGGTAAATTAGGCAGAGGTCAGACAGAGTCCAGGAAATCAGTCAGTAGCAAAGCTAAGCTAAGCTCCATGAGGAAACACCAAGCAGGCAAAAATGACCAGATACAAGGTTTCAGGCAGGGCTGGCTTTTACAGCCTGCTAACTAGGTGCAGCAGACCCTAATTGGAAGAGGGCTGCAGGTGGATCAGTGTTGCTTAAAGGACCACTCTAGGCACCCAGATCACTTCAGCTTAATGAAGTGGTCTGGGTGCCAGGTCCTTCTAGGGTTAACCCATTTTTTCATAATTATAGCAGTTTCAGAGAAACTGCTATAATTATGAATGGGTTAAGCCTTCCCCCTAATCCTCTAGTGGCTGTCTCATTGACAGCCACTAGAGGCGCTTGCGTGCTTCTCACTGTGATTTTCACAGTGAGAACGCCAGCGTCCAGCATGTAAATGCTTTCCTATGACCGGCTGAATGCGCGCGCAGCTCTGCCGCGCGTGCGCATTCAGCCGAACGGAGGAGAGAGGAGGAGAGCTCTCCGCCCAGCTGGAAAAAGGTAAGTTTAACCCCTTTCCCCCTTCCAGAGCCGGGCGGGAGGGGGACCCTGAGGGTGGGGGCACCCTCAGGGCACTATAGTGCCAGGAAAACAAGTATGTTTTCCTGGCACTATAGTGGTCCTTTAATCCAGGCAAGCAGGTCAGGAAGCAGAAAAATGCAAACAGAACCTGACTGCCCCTTTGAGAAACCTGGCTGGGCTTGAACTCACAGCTCCAGCATCTCAGTCAGGTTCTCTGCCATGACATCCACCAGGGGACTCTGTTTGCATCTTTCTGCTTCCTGACCTGCTTGCCTGGATTAAGCAGCACTGATCTAAAGGTTTGTTCAATCATTCCTGGTGTTATTAAATCACATGCACTAACCGAGAAATTTAAAATATATCATTCACAACATTCACAACAATTCGATACCTTCAAACTCTGCCCAGACTAGCAATTACTGGTATAAAAATTGGGATCTCCTCTCCACCTACTACCTTTACCCTTTTCACTATAGCTACAGTAAGAGTGAATTGGGGGAGTCAAAACTGACTACCTAGCTAGGGCCCTTTGGTATCTTTATCCTCTTTAGTGATCGGTATTAAGTTGAGACTGTAAAGGTGTTTGTTGTTTTGACCTTTTGGTTTTTAGCCTTTAAAATGATTGTGTTTTTATGTATCTACCTGACAGGTGCAGATGCTACAAAGAGACCTTTCCATGTGTTTTGAATACAGAAGGTTGCGTACTGTATTGGGTAAATTTGAATTGTACAAACAAAATAATAATAAAGTACAACAGTATCACCTCTATGGAAAAGTAAGCCCACCTACAGCGAACAATGATGGTGTGTCACTACAACATCTACCTAGAACTATACAGTCCACCAACACTGCTTACTGCAGCTAATCTCTATCACACAATGAAACCTCATAGGTAATACAACAGAAGCGCTTGTGGCTTTTAGTTGAAGGTGTTGGTTAGACAAACTGACATGTATATATTGTACACTCACAAACTAAGGTTCGAATTGTATACTTTTTTTGATTTGTCAAGCATTGTACATTGTGATGTGAGCTGTTATCTTCTTGTGATTACTAAATGACAACAATTAAAACTGTGAATAATAAAAAATAAAAAAAATAAAATAAGCATATTGCTGTGTACAATTGTAATTCTGATATTGACTACCAGCTCGCTCTTTGGTTAATAAATTACTACGGCTAATAAATGCATACATATAGTAGTAAATGTTTGCACTTTTCATTTAAAAATTTATTCATTGGAAAATACTCCCCTAAAGGGGACAGGAATGGAAAAAAAAATGTAATTAATAAAAAAAAAAAGATGTATAGAGAAATTAAGATTTTTTGCATTTAGCACTGATAGTAATTTATTCATCAATTAACAAGTTGGTAGTAATTTGCATAAGTCAGCAAATATAGAGCATGAATATCAGGCAAAAATCGATCAAATTAATTTAATTGGTGTTAGTGCCCAAGGTATTCCTGTAGTGCCCCTTTTGGTTATTGGGAAGAAAAATAAGTTGTTAATGCAGATACTAAACACATCAATGTTCAACCCACCTGATTATTTATCAAACAACCAGGGTACGGGTCCCCCATTGGAAAATGTACATTTATTATGTCTTTGAACCTTCTACAGAATGGTGTAATACACAGGGTGAGTAAAAAAAAAAAAAAGAAAACCAGTTAAATCACTCAGTAACTGCAAGATGCTTAATGTTAATGAATTCAAGATGGCTTCTTACAAGATGGCGCAGGGATACATTAACATACGTTTTAAATACACCCATTGATCTGTTACAATCTTTTACATAATATTACATTATTCTAACATTTTGTGTCTTACAGGCATTTGGTTAATTCCTACTTTTCGCCTCACACTGTACAGAGGATAGTTTTCTGGTGTGAAGCTATAATGTTATTTCTACTTGCAGAATTTAAAAAATAATCGGGGGGGCGTGGCCTAGCGGCGGAACGAAATGGCCGCATAAACTCACAGCTCCTCCGGCCAACTCGCTCATCGTGAGACAGCAGCCACGCTACATCGAAATGGGGAAACACTCCAAAGCTGGGAGCACCCCTAAACCCTCAGGGACACTCTAGGCGATAGTGCATATCTCCATGCGGCAATTCTTAGCCGCGACGCCTGACCCGAACTCACAGGCAGCGTCCGAGGCCTATACCCAGTCTGAAGCCTCAACTCCTAACTCCTACTCCCCAGAAAGGGAAGAACACATGGCAGCCCCCCGGCAGACTGGCTTAGCCTGCTAAAGGCACTACCAACCCGGGCAGACCTAACTAACGCTACCACAGCCCTCCAAACTTCCATCAGGGCAGACCTCCAACTGATGAGAGCAGACATACAAGGTATGGCAGACCGCATGGCCCAAATAGAGGCAGACCACGACACCTTAACAGCAACATAGGCAATACAAGCAGCGAACCAGACACAACAAATGACCGAAATGCAGGCCATGGCACGAAGATCTGGACAATAGGGGCCGCAGAACTAATTTACGAATACGCGGCATACAGGAAGGGGAGGAAACCCCCGCCCAATTAATAGGCCTGCTCAAGACCATCTTCAATGGCCTCCTGAGGCGCCCCAAGGAGACCCTAAAAGAGTTTGTCAGGGTCTACAGAGCGCTGAGACCCAGAGGCCTGCCAGAAGCCCCCTCACGGGACGTGATCTGCTGCCTAGCGATCTACGCAATGAAGGAAGAAATCCTGCATGAAGCCCGTAACAAAAGAGAGATCATACACGAAGGCCAACAACTTCAACTCTACCCAGACCTCTTCCCGGCCACACTGGGGTACCGCAGAGCCTTGAAACCACTCACTAGAGTGCTAGTCACCCAGAAAATAAGATACAGATGGACCTTCCCAACAGGCCTGATAGCCAACACAACAGGCGGCCCTAGACAGATACGCATGGCACAGGTCCTCTCGGAAGAACTCCAACTGTCCCCACTTAGCCTGAGATGGCTGGACCCACTGGACTACTATAACAACCCACTAACGCCACAAAGGGGACAGCCACAGCCGCAACGCAGACACAGAACCAGGATGGAAACCGTGAGACTGGCCAGGGCAACTCGCTAGCTACACCAGGCAAATCTGAGGAAACGAGGGGACACATGGAACACGTAACTATAAACACACACGCCTGTGCCCCATGCCCCACATACACACGGACCACACACACAGGTCTAACATTGTGAAGAGACCCTTGAGGGGGGAACTGGGATGGGGGGCGGAGGGAGGGTCAGCAAAAGGGGGGAGAAACACAAGAAACTTGAACTCTTGCCCGGGTCCTCAACAAGAGGGACTATGGTAACCATGGACTGTCTAAAGAGACCAACAACAATTTGGGGAGGGGGGAAAGGAGGGAAAGAGAGGGAGGGAGTGAAGGGAGCGGACCCTCATGATGCGGATGGCCGAGGGGGAAAGGGAGGAAATCACCGCCTAGGACTAGATAAGACAGATTACAGAGACCAGGAAGACTGGCCCCCACCCGCAAAACGAGACAACAACACAGTAGACCCACAACAATAGAAACATGAGGGAAGAGAATCACACACCTACGACCCACCTGGTTGGCCAAACCAGGAAACACCAATTAACACTCTTGCAACGTAGACCAACTTAACAGTCGGACGGAGGGATAGAAAAGGCAAAAAAAAAAAAGTAAATAAATAAGACCTGACCACGCAAACCACACAGGCCCAGACAGATGCCCAGGGCACGCTACAACGACTGAGGTTTGGGCCTTCCGACTGACAAACCTACCGATGCTGGCTAAGCAAACTACTGAGCGAGAGGGACGGAGGGCACAGGAGACCTTAGATAGGAAAAGGTTTCCCACACACCGCCCACTAGAAGGGCACACTTAAGTGCCACACCGCCCTTTGGACCCCGACTGAGAGAAAGGGACCAACCCTTAGGGACGACAAGGAGATAGGCCATGCTCCCACCGTACAGGGGTGTACAGTTTACGGTGGGGGACTCGACTGGGCCGACTGGTGCGGCCGGGCCGACTCCTGCCTTGCCCACACCTTTGCCTTACTTGGTTACATAGTTTGAATTACAGTTAACTGTTATTGTTGAATTTGTTACTTTTCACAGCGCGTTGCTCTCACTCAAGAGGCCCCCGGGGCCGGGGGGGAAAAATCCCACACCCGCAGAACAGCTCCTAAGATGCACGCAAATACCCACCACCTACCCCAAGTACCCCATCCCCCCTACCCAAAAGCCAACAACCCAGCCACACCCTGACCATGCCTGCACCGACCACACATAAACAAGCGGAGATCAACCTCCTTACCATTAATGCTAAAGGACTGAACATACCAGAAAAGCTCTCCAATGCGCTACGCCATTTCCACAGTCAGAGGGCACATGTAGTGTTAGTCCAAGAAACCCACTTTAAGGAGGGTCAGGCCCCAAAGCTCACAGACAGACGATACACTCAGTGCTTTCTTAGTAATAATCCAGAAGGGAAAACCAAAGGCACAGCAATACTGATTCAGAAGTTACTACACTTTGCTCCCACCGACGTACTAAGTGACAAACAAGGACGGTACATCTGTGTTAAAGGAACAATAGCTGAACGACCATACCCATTTGCGTGCCTTTATGCCCCCAATATGCGCCAACACAATTTTTTGCATTCAGCAACCAGGACCATAGAGGGGTTCGCCGAGGGATGCCTGATCATAGGGGGCGACCTGAACGTGGCCCTGAGGCCGACCATAGACATGTCAACGGGAACCTCAATGTTGCCCCACCACATCCTGACGGACATAGATAAGACCCTACATGAAAAACGACTAGTAGACTGCTGGAGGGCGACACACCCAGTAGACCAAGATTACACCATTTACTCGGCTCCCAACAAGACATATTCAAGGATAGACTATATTCTCATGCCACATTACCACCTGACCGAACTCCGACGGTCTACTATAGGCACGGCGACCTGGTCTGACCACGCCCCCGTCTCGATGACATTGACATCCCCGCTATTCAGAGCCACATGCAACAACTGGAGGCTCAACGACTCCCTCCTTAACAACCCAGTCGTGGCGACAGAGGCCAAAAAAGACTGGCGCAATATTTCACAGAAAACGACACACCTGACGTCACGCCCTTCTGCCTATGGGAGGCTCACAAAAGTGTAATGAGGGGACACTTTATAGCGAAAGGAGCAGCCCTCAAACACGCAAAAGCCACCAGACTCAAAACCCTAATGACCGAAATACAGACATTAGAAAACAAACACAAACAGCCACACTTCCCAGCTGACTGGGCGCAACTGACGGTACCCCGCAGAGAACTTTCCTCTATTCTTAATGCCACAGGGCCTACCTACACACCAAGGCATTTTTCTATACTAACGCTAACAAATGTGGTGCCCTCCTCGCCCGCATGATAGCCAAAAAGAGAGCAGACATCCCAAAAATCAGATACAAAACGGGGAAGATACAGTGCATGCCAAGGGACATGGCAGACGCCATACGAACATACTATGCAGACCTATACACACTGGAAACACACAGGACAGACAGAGAACTAGCAGATAAAAAAGCACGTATAACACAATATCTAGAATCACGCATGGGCAAACGCCTCACACAAGAGGCAAGCACAGAACTAGACGAACCAATCACAACACAGGAAGTGGCATGGGCCCTCAAAACGGCCAAACCGGGCAAGAGCCCGGGACCAGATGGCCTCCCAATAAGGTACTACAAAACAAACGCGGAGCTCCTCATTCCACGCCTCCTGGCAGCGCTCAACGCGATCCGTGAAGGGACACAGATCCCGACACAAACCCTAGAGGCAAACATTGCCTTAATTCCCAAAGAAGGAAAGGACCCTGAACTATGCGCAAACTACTGGCCAATTTCGCTGCTAAACTGCGATCTAAAACTCTTCACCAAGATACTCTCGCAGAGACTACAGACCTTTCTCCCGGACTTGATACACGGGGATCAAGTGGAATTCACCCCGCAATGAGAGGCGAGGGATAACACGATCAGGGCACTAGCCCTAATCCACACCGCAACAACCAGCAAAGAGGGCATCCTCTTGCTCTCTACAGATGCAGAGAAGGCCTTTGATAGGATATCCTGGGACTTTACTTTCCAGGTACTTGAAGAGCTAGGGATGGGACCATTTATGATAGCCTGGATCAAAGCGCTATACTCACGACTGACGGCACAAATCTGCATAAACGGAGCCCTCACCGACCCCTTCCCAATAAAGAATGGGACCAGACAGGGTTGCCCCCTCTCACCCCTCCTCTTCGTGCTGGCCGTGGAACCATTTCTGAACTCAATCCGGAACAACCCACACATCCCGGGGCTAGAGGTAGGGAAGAGGAAACATTCCGTGGCAGCATACGCGGACGACTTACTGTTCTTCGTAACCAAACCAGAAACCGCCATGCCAGCAATACTGAGGGAATTCGACACATACGGAGAGTTATCGAACTTCAAGATAAACTTCTCCAAATCCACGATACTTAATATATCAATCCCAAAACACAGGGCAACGACACTGAGAAGGGAACCCCACGTTTCAATGGTCCGACACCTCCCTGAGATACCTTGGAGTGATGATCACGAAAGACCTCACCCAACTGTACGCGGCCAACTTTCCACCGCTGCTGAACACCATCCAGAAAGACCTAAAAGACTGGGAGCAGATGCGTCTCTTGTGGTTTGGAAGGGTGGGAGTTCTTAAAATGAATGTCTTGCCGCGGGTGCTGTACCTATTCCAGGCCATCCCCAGCGCCATCCCGGAGGCCTTCTTCGCCTCCCTCAGATCTATGGCCCTCAGGTTTATCTGGCAGAAACTGAAAGCGAGAATAAAACACGACGTACTCACACTACCAAAAGAAAAGGGAGGGCTGGCCCTCCCAGACTTTAAAAGGTACTACAGAGCCACACACATCCAACGGATTGTGGAATGGACTAAACAAGGAGTGACCAAACCCTGGAAGGACATAGAGACAGCACAAGTTGGTAGACCCATTTCAATCCTTCCCTGGCTAGACCACAACAAGGCAGACAATTAGCAGCCTCATACCCCCTCATCAAGGCAACTATGCAGGTGTGGTACAAACTGGCCACGCCACTGTCACTCACCACCACACCATCCCCACTGCTCCCACTGGTCCATAACGAAACCTTCCCACCAGGGAGGGAACCAAGGACACTTGCCCGCCTCTTGGGACACGAAGTCCCAAGAATATACCACGCCACCACCAACGGCCAACTCAAGACCCTAGAGACCATGCCAGGGAACACTAACAACCCATTCATGCTACAGTTCAGGTACCGACAACTGAAAGAGTTCACACAAACAATACTCCAAACACACAACACCACCAGACCACTAACAACATTTGAAGAAACTTGTATGAACCCAGACCCCCTAGCAAAAGGACTCTCCACGCTCTATGGCATGCTCATGCGGATGCGGAGACAACCACCCCCAAGCTTTATGGGGAAATGAGAAGTGGCACTAGGCACAACCTTCACACCTGACTAATGGGACAAGATATGTACTCTCACACTACACTGTGCACCGTCAAGCGGGACGCAGGAAACGGCCTACAAAATATTAGCACTCTGGTACTGCACCCCATATCAAACACACATATATGACCCCACGACTGACGACGCATGCTGGAGATGCACAAGACACACAGGCACCTACCTCCACATATGGTGGGAATGCCCACTCATCCAACCATACTGGGAGACCATATATAAAATCATCAAGAGGTTCACTGACACCCCACCACCGAAGGAGCCTGCAACATTCCTCATCCACCACACCACGATAAAGGCATCAATATACAAAAAATCCCTCACAATTAGAATACTTAATGTGGCTAAAAGCCTCATCCCCATTTACTGGAAAAAACAATCCGCACCACCACTGGGAACATGGTACCAACGCATGGAGGAACTCAGAGCACTGGAGGAGCTCTCCCTAATGGCAGAAGGGAAGGCGCAGACATACCTGACGATATGGACACACTGGATCTTGACTACTGTACGCCTGGACTTCCAAGACATGTTACACCAACCATGACGGCCCAGACAAGACCATAGACGGACAGGATGGGAAACAGTCCACCCCCTCCCCATTCTCTCCCCTCCCACCCCCCCTCCCCCCGTGGGCCGGAGAGCGGCGACGCGCTTAAGATGAGAGTAGAAGTCGAGACACCACAGATAGGCAGGCTCGAGCATTGAAAATAGGGAACATAAAACATAAGCTAGGGAGAAAGGAGGGAAAAGTAAATACACCAGCATCAGAGAGGAAAGGGACACCTGATAGTTTACCCCGCGACCGCAAAGAAGGTTACCACATGCAAGAGGCAGGCAGACAATGATAAGGGTTCACAAGACACAGACCATTAAATACAGTTATCACTGCCGACAGACCTCAGAAGGGAGATCACACCACCTCTCCCCCCCTCACAGTAAACAACACCTACCCTTAACACACAAGACACCAACAAAGACTCCAATTAAGACTACTAGAACCAGACAGGGTAAACACACTGGGATCTATAGAGCTATGCATGTCTTATTGTTTATGCGAAAGGACCTGCGAGTCCACCGAAAAAGAACCACAAAAGCTCAAAAGTGACTTGTATGCCACTGTAGTTTACAAGGTAACACCGTATATCTAAAAAAAAAAAAAAAACAACGGAAATTGTAAATGTTTGGACCTGCGTGTCCACACTGTTGGCTCACCTCATGAAAATCTTGAAAAACCCGGCAGTATCGTGGTCGAATTCTTTGTAGTGTTTTTTTTTTTTTGTACCATCGTTTAATTCTTAGCTTTACCTGCAGCCTCACTGACAGCGCGGCCCTTATTCTTTTCTCTTTCATTTTCTAAAGCGCAGTCTGGGGAAATCTTTTGTTTCGGTTCAATGTACGGTTTTAACGCTTGGCAGAAACACAGTGAGATGTCAAAAATCCCATAAAAGAGATTTTTCTTTCCATTCTCTGAAGTTAAATAACAATGACCTCGATTTCACATTTTTTTTTTGTTTTGTTAAGCTTTTGAAATGATTTCATATTTTTGGATAAACCTTTCAAATTTAAAAATAAAATAAATATTAAGCTATAAAATATATATCTTATATAAACACATATCTATATATAAAATATCAAACCATCACAACATTTTTCAAAAAATAAATCATTTAAAAAGTTTATCCAAAAATATGAAATCAAAGCCTACAAAATCAAGCTCTGAGTAAGCACAAGGTCCATCATTTAACATTGTAACATACATTTCCACCGTCTTCTTATTCAGTAAGATTAAACATGACATTGGCAGTGGCTTTAATTGGCCATGGGGCATTCATTAAGAACAATGAGCAAAATATGTCTCCAATTCCTAAGAATATTCAGCTAAAAAATAGGACACCTGCAGATTTATATAAACTATAGACATTATTAAATATGCAAATAATCACATTAAACAGTAATACGGTTGCGCAGATAGAAACTAATGCACAAACCACTGCATTATCGGATTAATAATTTAATATTTAAATAAACATGCTCAGCAGTTAAAAGCTAATTTGCCCGGCCTATCACCTAAATAAAGTGACATTTTTTTCACTTGATTTAGTTTGCGTTCAGGAAACCAACACACTTATTCCCATCTTTTTTTGGCTAAATTAGTTTTAGGAAAGCAATAGCTTGACGCTGTCTTACCACTGGGTTGCGTTTTGTATGCACGGTTTGGGCCGAAAAAAAAAAAAGAAAAGATTAAGGGTACGAACTATGACTGATAGGATTAGGGATTAGGATTTATGCTTTGGTTCGATGTTACTGAGTAGGGTTGTTACGGTACCCTCAGCATGAAATGTACAAACCGCCGTTTAGTGAATACTCCCCATTCGCAATAACCCAGGCTGCATGTGTATCCAGTATAATCATACGAACCGCAAGCAAGGGAACACTGTAACCTCACGAACGGGGTCCGTACGGGCACTTCACCTCACGAGCTCCAAACTCACGAATCGCCAATAGCAGCCGAACGCAGGTATCTCCCAAGCGGCTAATAATTCCATCCAGCAGTCTCTAGGCGTCGGTAATAAATCCCCCCAATAACGAGACCAAGCTCCGCATTCATGGTAAAACATGAACTGGCTTTACTGTGGGCTACCTGCCCGTATTTATGCAGGTCTCCCACTTGGTGGACACTCCCCTAGGGGACCAAATGACAGATAGACATATGGCAGTTTAGGACCCACGGACACAGAATATTCCCAGCATGCATTAGTATTTCCTCCCCTCTGCCCTGGAGATAATTGGGAAGTAATTCAATTATCTCCAGGACAGAGGCAAATCGCCATTTTACATTCAACACATAAAAACACATAAAAATATATAACTTTGCATTTGTCGAATGCTACCCATTCGTATCACATATCCCCAGATAGCCTAGATCTGAGTGCATAATCTTAGCGAATAGCGCTCAGATCCCATACGCATAGTCCAATCGCCATGGAGTCAAAGTCTATTACAGTTCTTCGGTGTGCGATTGACTCCATGGGAAGGCTATCTGGGGTAAGTCCATTCGTGCCTTTAAACCTCCCAAATGGCTGGTGTTCGTACACTTCTGTCGATTGAGAAGGGAGGTCGGCGGCTTCAGCGGTGTTCGGCTGAAAAAGTGTCCGTTTTCAGTTCCATGAAATCAATGCCGAACACCACTGGTCTTTCGCATGGTTTAAAATGGCCGCCACCTCGTGGTCAACATACGAAAGACGACCACCCAGTATTCGGTTTTAATTGAGAAGTGTCTGTGGTTAACCGCAACGTTCTAATTGGGATCAATAGGTTAACCAGCAGCACACTTCTCTTCTGGGTGGCCGTCCGTTTGGCAGTTCCGTTCGGCAGGAAAGTCCATTCACTTAAACAAAGGCATACGAACGGGTAAATTCATGAAAAAGGCAAAACAGAAGAATCCAGCAATCTTAGTCCATACAGATGGATCTGTCACAAGGGTTAGGGTTGAGTTTAGGAAATTCGTTTAGGGATAAAAGTTATAGATCAGCATTTAGGGTTGGGGTTAAGCAGTGGAGTTAGAATTTGGGGTTACATTTTCTTAGAGTAGTAAGATTTGTGTTTATAGTCGCAGTTAGGATTAATCATTGAGGTTAAGATTAATGTTTGAGTTGCATGATGGGGTTTAGAGTTAGGTTAAGATTAATGTTAGTGTCACCAACAAAAATGTTTTTGTGACAAAATAAAAAAATAAGTTTGTTTTAGTATTGAATCACTTTTGCACCACATGAGGCAACATAAACAGAAGCAAATGATAGAATCAAAACCTCACAGATACCATCATTTCAACCACATCCACTGGAAGGCCATACCATGCATCTACTACTCTTTCTATAATTTTTTTTTCCCGATACCACTCCCATGTCTCCCTATGTCAAACTGTAGGGTATATACTTACACAAGTATATATATATATATATATATATATATATTTCTTGACCCTGCTACCTCGCCTACTATAAGCATTTGGTTAAGCCCAGCCACTCTAGGGTCCGGTTATATGCTGTTATCCTTTGTTTCTGCATTTGGATAGCATAGGTTTATGCACTGCATGCTATACGTACCTTGACACCTATGTCATCTTCACGTCATAGTTATGTAGAACTTTCAGTCTCCCGTGTCTGAGCAGTCCTTCTTTGACTCTTGTTTCCTGTGTTTATCTTTCAGGACACAAGGACCAGAACACTATGGGGCATGTTTTTTTTATTTCTACACATCCTACAGCCAGTGGTGTATCCTGGTTTTGTGCTAGGCAGGACAAAACTCAGACACACCCCTCCCCCCGCGCCACTCCAACCCAACCCTTCCCCCCCACCCCACCTTCTAAATACACACACACACACACATACACAGTCAGACACAAACAGTCAGACACACAGACACACACACAGTCAGACACAAACACACACACACACACAGTCAGACACAAACACACACAGTCAGACACACAAACACACACACACACACAGTCAGACACACACACACACAGTCAGACACACACACACACACACAATAACTCACATTAACACTTTTTTTTTTTAATTTAACCCTCCTAGCCTCCTTACCTTTGGGAATGCACCCCAGCCTCCTTACCTCTTTCTCCCTGGTGGTCCAGTGGCTGCCGGTCGGGCTGATGGGCTGGCTACTGGGCAGGCGGGCGGGCGGGCGGCTGGCAAGGGAGCTCTTCCTCTGAGCTGACTGCTCAGCTCCCTCGCGCGTCGCAGAGTGAGGCTGGGAGCCGGAATATGACGTCATCTTCCGGCTCCCAGCCTCACTCTGCAGCACGCGAGGGAGCTGAGCAGACCGCTCACAGGAAGTGCTCCCTCGCCAGCCGCCTACCGGACCATCAGCCAGCGCCGCCCAGCGCCCAGCATATCAGTTAGTGGCGAGGCTAACTAGGTATTTGCCCTGGGCATTTGGGGGCGGCGTTTTTTGCTGCCCCCTGAAAAATGCCGCCCAAGGCAAATGCCTTGTTTGCCTCGCGGCTAATACGCCCCTGCCTACAGCAGGAGCTAGTTTAAAACATGGGGAAGGATGCGCAGTGAAGTGACGCTGGGATGGTCATAGAGATTGTAGGATTTCCTCACCAGTCCACCGACCAGAGCAACAGGCAAATGCCTCACTGTTTTCAGTCTGAGGTGGGGGGCATGCTCAGATCACTGTGTTGCATGTGCATCAATGGTCCTCTATAGGAAACTTTTGATTGGACAAAAATCATCAGTATTAATGACTTCATAGGAGGTGGATCAGGCTCAGTGAGGGGACTCTTCCAGCACCAGATTACAGGTAAGTTTAATGACATTTAAAATTTATTTTAAAAAGTGATCAGAGTGAGCTACATAGGTTAAAGAAATTTTCTAATTATGCTTTGATGAGAGTGTTCCTTTAAGAAGAAATTAAGATCTCATTGAAAATCAATAAGCTGTTTTAATAAGCATAAGAACGTTGCTCTTTGCTGTGTTGTTCAAAGCGTTAACACAGGACTGCAAGATCTGGATGTGAATGCATTGCGTCTCGCCCCCTTGTATCCTCAAGAAACACTTGTCAGACGGATCCATTCGGAAGACACAGAGGGGATCCGTGTGGATACTGAAAAACTTATAACATGATCTGAGCTATAAACCATTATTGTTTCCCAGCCAGGCTGACGGCTAGCTTGTATCCAGCCTGCTGTACTGCTATAACAATACTAAGTGCAGTTGGAGAAGACAATGGCTTTTTGTTCCTCTATGTTCAGAGCTGCATTTCATTCCATTGTTTCTCTAAAATAATATGCTGTGTAATAGAACCGTACCATCCCTCACTGCTCTGGAGTGTGGGGTGATTCCTCAGAGCAGATTTCCTGATGTGGGGGAGAATTAATCTCTTTGTACTTTTCTGTGAACTTTTATTGGAGCATCATGAACCCCCTATTACTGCCCACAAGCCCTTTTATCTGTGGTTCAAATTATTACATATTTATTTACGTCATTCGTTTCCTTGTGTTTTGAATAAAATTTGAAAGCTTGTATATTTTATGTCCCAGGGGACATTTTGTGTAAAACCATTACTGAGGGATGTACCACGAGATAAAAATGCAGAATCCTGGGTGAACTGTGCCACTCCAGAGCTCAGCTTGTTCAGGATGTATCACGTACAGGCCACGAATCCACTATTTGATGATTTGTCTAGTTAATATATATCAGTTCACAGCTGAACGTGGCTGCATTGCTAAAGCAGCTCTGACATTTTACTTTAATTTAAAACAGTTTCTTAACCTTTTTTTTTTTTTTAAATACCGATTATTTACATGGTATTAGTTTGGCAACCAATTCTTCAACTGGAAACTAACCTCACTCGCCAATTCTTCATGTGTAACTGAATTAACATTAAATACATTTTATAAAATACCAAATACCATCGTTGGATTCCGGTGTCAATGGAGCCTGCACGGCACTGGCAAAAATGATGGCAATGGCTCATTGTAGGCAGATACATTGTGTCTGATGAACACTTTGTGTTAACAGTGAGATGTGTTCATACATTTAAATAGTTTCATTCTTTTTGTTGTCTGGGCATTTATAATATTTTCCATTTGCCATTCCCCCTTCTATGTTATGTATAGTTACATAGTTACATAGTTACATAGCTGAAAAGAGACTTGCGTCCATCAAGTTCAGCCTTCCTCACAAATGTTGTTGCTGTTGATCCAAAAGAAGGCAAAAACCTGGTCTGAAGCACTTCCAATTTTGCCACAAACTAGGAAAAAAATTCCTTCTTAACCCCAAAATAGCAGTCAGATGTTTCCTTGGATCAAGCAGCTATTACCCCACTAATTAGAAATTATATCCCTGTATGTTATGTTTTTGTAAGTATTTATCCAATTTCAGTTTAAACATCTGTATGGACTCTGGCAAAACCACCTCTTCAGGCAGAGAATTCCATATCCTTATTGTTCTTACTGTAAAAAAACCTTTTCTTTGCCTTAGATGAAATCTCCTTTCTTCCAGCCTAAATGTGTGACCTTGTGTCCTATGTATAGCCCTGTTTACAAATAGATTTCCAGATAAAGGTTTGTACTGGCCCCGAATATATTTGTATAAAGTTATCATATCCCCTCTCAGGCGCCGTTTTTCCAAACTAAACAGATTTAATTTTTTTAACCTTTCTTCATAACTAAAATGCTTCATTCCTTTTATCAATTTTGTAGATTGTCTCTGGACTCTCTCCAGTGCCATGATATCCTTCTTTAGAACAGGCGCCCAAAATTGCACAGCATATTCAAGGTGTGGTCTTACCAGCGATTTATAAAGAGGCAAAATATTTTCATCCTGAGAATTTATGCCCCTATTTATACATGACAAAATCTTACTGGCCTTAGCAACTGCAGATTGACATTGCATATTGCTGCCTAATTTGTTGTCTATAACAATTCCCAAATCCTTCTTGTGTGTGGTTATCCCTAATTCACTACCAAAGTGCATAACTTTGCATTTCTCTGTGTTAAATTTAATCTGCCATTTTAGTGCCCAGTCCCCCAATCTATCCAAATCTCTCTGCAGTAAAGCAATATCCTGCTCACATTTTATTACTTTACAAAGTTTTGTGTCATCTGCAAACACTGATACATGGCTTTCAATGCCTAGTTCAAGATCATTCATAAATATGTTAAATAGAAGTGGTCCCAAAACAGAACCCTGAGGGACACCACTTACCACTTTTGTCCAGCCTGACAATTTACAACTCGTTGTACTCTATCCTTAAGCCAATGTTCTACCCAAGAACAAGAATATTCATCTAGACCAATTTCTTTTAGTTTGAAGACTAACCTATTGTGAGGAACCGTATCAAATGCCTTGGCAAAATCCAAGTAGATCACATCCACTGCAACACCCTGATCTATACTTCTACTTACTTCTTTGTAGAATGCAATTAGGTTAGTTTGACATGACCTATGTTTCATAAAACCATGCTGATTATTGCTAATAACAAAGTTCTTCCCAATGAATTCCTGAATATTATCCCTTAATAGCCCTTCAAATATTTTCCCAGTTACAGAAGTTAAGCTCACAGGTCTATAATTTCCAGGTAAGAATTTTGAACCCTTTTTAAATATAGGAACGACATCTGCCTTCCTCCAATCCTCCGGTACAGTACCTGAAACAAAAGAATCTTGAAAAATTAAATGCAGAGGTTCACTTATTTCCCCACTTATATTCACTTCCTAGATAGTATTTGGTTTAACCAACTGTAGTTTACCTAAAACAATATCTATATTTGAAAACTCGTGAAAAGTGGAAGGCTCAAAATTATCGAGTAGTCTTAAAGCGGTTGTTGCTGTCACTCTAGCAATTCAGAAGTAAAAGGACTCTGTAGGCACTATAACCATATCATTTCATTGAATTCATTCATTGAATAGAGCCTGGAGTCCTGTGCAGCTGTCATTCAGAAAGATTGGGCTTCTGGGGACTCTCATTTAACATTAAAATATTAAAAAAGGGATATGGAAGAATGACTCTGGGGGACTCAAGACATTATAACCACTTCACTGGGATGAAGCATATATGCACATGTAGTTTGTGAAGTTAAAACCCCAAGCTTATTGAACTTAGAGGGACACTGTAGGCACCCAGAGCACTTCAGCTCATTAAAGTGGTCTTTAAAGTGGTCTGGGTGCAGTGACCCAGGTCGCTTAACTTTGCAAAGGTAATTATTGCAGCTTATAATAAAGTCATGTAAAACCCTCTAGGAAAGCATTATACAATACTTTCCCATGGGAGAGGTACTAATGTGAGCTCCGTCCCCTCACCCACCCCACACCCCGCCGGCTGACATCGGCAATCGAAGAGGGAGCCTGAGCCTGAGCCAGTGCTGAGGGACATTGGCGCTGGAATCAGATAAGTGACAGAGTGGGTTTTTATCCCCTTCTGAACCACAGGGAAGGAGCTATAGTGCCGGGAAAACAACTTTGTTTTTCTGGCACTGTAGTTTCACTTTAAATGCATTAGATAAAAATAATCTCACTCAATAACAACAGCTTGATCATAGATACAGTATTTTTTCCTGATGTGTGGAAACCTTTGTAAATCATCCCGCGAGACTCCTGTCTGCAATTCTACTTTTCACTTTTTCTCCGAGTTAGATAGAGGTCTGGCATTTTCTGGAAACCACAAATGGTGTAATGAGAAATCTTTATTTGAATGCATCAGCTCTGCCACTATTTTCATGGTACTGAACTCGAAAATCAATGATTATTTTACTGCTATTTACATTAATTCTACTCTCTTAAACCACGACTGATCTGGACGGGTTCAGACACTTTGTATAATAATGCTTTGTGGGTGTTCACATCTATTTAGTGCTACACCCTTCTCCAGTCCACCCCCAGACAAAATATTGCACCTGTCAGGATTATACAGAGTTCCCAACATGCAAATCTACGTAAGTATAGAGAAAGTAGTACTGGTGCTTGGAGGTAGCCGGGCTATATATAATGAAACAGATACAGAATGGTTAAATAACTAACCGGGGTCAATGGAGCACAGAATAATGACAGGGTGGATAAACAAGCCAAGGTCAGGAGAGGAGAAATCAGGCTAGTCAAAATCCAGAATAGCAATGAAAACACAGAATGTACGTGTGGACTACAAGACACCACAACTAGCCCTGACATTATTTCAATGATGCCAAAATGTCATAGAATAATGTTGCCGGAATGACGCACATACGGCGTCATGCCGGCAACAGTATGCTATGACATTTTGGCATCATTGTGATGATGTCAGGGCTATATGAATAGGCATGGTAGGAAGCGATTTGTGTCATTTTTGAAGCTGAAACTAGGCATGGTGTCATTATGGAGATGTTGGATAGAGCGTGTGTAATTTACATCATTCTTGTCGTTGAAACAATGCACAGTGTCGATTAATATTTTGTATGTCACTACGTGTCAGATCCCCATTCTGTGATTGTAAAGCTCTGCAGGACATACTGGTGCTTTATAAATAATAATGATTCTTTTGAAAAGTAAAGACAAAATGGAATTGTG
This sequence comes from Pelobates cultripes, assembly GCA_933207985.1. Taxonomy (NCBI): domain Eukaryota; kingdom Metazoa; phylum Chordata; class Amphibia; order Anura; family Pelobatidae; genus Pelobates; species Pelobates cultripes. The sequence continues at coordinate 14,717,072 of OW240912.1, forward strand.
GGCACACCCGAAACATGCAGTACACATGGCCATATGTTGGAAATGAACCCCATATTTGTTTGACCCTAACTTCCCATCCAACTGTCGCCCTATCTCACTACCATTCCATTTGCTTCCAAGATTCTCGATAGAGTTGTGAACGCTTTATTGACCGACTTCCTTGAATCCAACTCTCTTCTTGACTTGCTTCAGTCTGGATTCCGTGCTCATCCCTCTGTCAAAACTGCCCCGACCAGTCTTTGACTCCAACCTCTTCTTCATCGCTCATGTCCAGTCACTCACCAAATTCTGTCCATCTCACAAAGCATAGCTTGCATCCCCCATCTAACACCAGATGCGGCTAAGGTGCTGGTCAATGCCATTATCATCTCTCGCCTTGATTACTGCAATCTGATTCTCAATGGTCTCAATGGCATTTCCAGCTGGCCCCGTTACAGTCTACAATGGATGCTACATCGAGGCTCATCGTCCTGTCCCGCCCGCACCTCTCATGTCTCCCCCTCTGTCAGTTCTTACACTGGCTTCCCGTAAGATATATGGCTAAATTTTAAAGTCTGTTGCATGCTTACAAATCTCTACATAACGATGCTCCTACCTACCTATGCTCTGCTGAAGATCTGTGTCTATTCTCTGTTTGTACTCTCACCTCTGATGCCCACTTTCAAGACTTTCCTATGGAAAGCGGTTCCTATAGGACTCCCTTCTCTGCTCCATTAGACTCTCACCCAGTCTCAGTTCCTTCAAAAGATCATTAAAAACTCACTTCTTTAGAAAAGCATATCAATTAAATTGTTAATAGCTTTCCCTCCCTTCATCTTGGTAACCCACCCTGCGCTCTCTCCTGCAACTGTGTCAAAATCTAACCCTTCAATGTAAACTATTCTAGTAACCAACTTTATCCCGTACATGAAATACATCCTACCCTTACCTCTTGTGTCACTTTACCCCACTCCCTCTAGAATGTAAGCTTGTTTAAGCAGGGCCCGCTGTTCCTCGTCTTGTTGCTAATTGTTGTTAGTTGTTAGTCCACCTATTGTAAAGCGCTGTGGAATTTGTTGGCGCTTTATAAATAATAACACTAATAATTTTTTTTATCTTTTTCATTCTTTACCTCCATAGCCCTGACAACAGAATTGATTTTACTATTTGCTACTAAAATGTGGAAGGAGAATGGTAAAAATAAAATTGTGACTTTTTGATCCCATATGTACTCTATTAATTCTACATGCTAAACACAGAGGCTCAAATTCAACTCTAGGATTTGTGTTCAGTTCTGCAAATGACATTCGCCTTTGCATTTGTATTTTACCCACTGACTCTGCGGCACACAGCTGGGGCAGCGACTTCAACTAACGTTAACCACAGCTGCCATCACGCCATACGAGATGCCTCTTGGCAGATTATACATCTGCCGCTGAACGTTTTTAACAACGTATTAATTCAGACTATAAAACATATATACAAAGATGTTGTATTTAGGGGTCTATTCACTAAACTGTGACGCGTGTGACTTGACCAACAGATTACAATTTAGGCCACAATAATAGTTACAGTTTTTTGATTTTTCGTTTGTGCTGTTAATGTCTAAGTGTGTGATGGGCGTTTGAGAGCAAGGCTATTTTGGGCTTTAATTTGCATTTATATTTACAACTTTCCTACAGTGTATGACCCACGTGTGGTCTAATTTGGGTTAATCGGTGGGTTGTTTTTTCGTTTTTTTTTTTTTTTTATAACAGATTGTAAGTTTGTTTGAGGAAGATTCTCATCAACCTTTTGTTCCTGTTAGGACTCTCCTAACATGTTTACCTCGTCGATGGCAACAGAGCGTACACTCTATGGCCATGCCATGGTGCCAAAAATGTATTTATGCATTAGTTCTGGGATACTGAGCATAGAACTTTTGTGTTTGTAATGAGTGATGAGAGTTTGAGTGCAAGGCTAATATGTGTTTTCATAGGCGTACATTTAGTATGATGGTTGCAAACTCAGCAGCACCAGATGCTTAACAGGACCCTATAGTCACCAGAACAACTATAGCTTAATTTAGTTGTTCTGGTGAGTATAATAGCTCCCTTCAGGCATTTTCATGCAAACACTGCCTTTTCAGAGAAAAGACAGAGTTTACACTGCCCCTAGGGACACCTACAAGTGGCCACTCGTTAGATGGCCACTGGAGGTGCTTCCTGGGTCAGTGCTGTCGAAAAAGCAGCACTGCTATTCAGCGTCCCCACGCTCTGCATGGAGACGCTGAATTTTTCTCATAGCGATGCATTGATTCCTCTCTATGAGGAGGCCCTGATTGGCCAAAACTGCATTTGGCCCCACCCCTGTGCCGATTTTAGCCAATCCAATGCTTTCCCTATAGGAAAGCATTGGATTGGCTAAAAATCTGCCATTTTGATTATATCACAAAGGGGCGGGGCAAGCGCCGGCGGACCTGCGCGGTGCTGGAAATAAGGTGAGTTTTAAACTTTTATAGGGGGGCTAAGGGGTGCAAGCCACCTAAATGGTCAGGAATCCAGACATAGGGTCAGGAATACATGTTTGTGTTCCTGACCCTATAGTGTTCCTTTAATTAATTAATGGGATCCCTAAAGCACTTTAGCTTGCTGAAGTGCTTATGTGTTAAGAGTGTGTCCTGTTTTCTCATTTTACTTAAAAGTGCAGATTAAAAAAAATAAATAACTTTTATAAATTAAAATTGTTACACTCCCCTAGCTGTCAATTAGACAACTGGTCCAGTTACTTCCTGGTTTGTTTATCTCAGTGGTTATAAACTCAAGAGGCAGCAATTGCCCAGAGCACCTGCCTTGCAAAGACTTCTCCTTGAGCTGCATTGCATTCACACGCAAATCAATTTATAACTTTTTTGACATGCGTTTTTTTTTGTTATTCTGTCTCTCACTATTAAATTACACCTACCATTAAAATGATAGACTGATCATTTCTTTGTCATTACACAGACGTTCAAAATCTGCAGGGGGTCACATACTTTTTTCCCTCACTGTATTTGAGCCCCTGAAATAAGAGGATTGTGTATGAAAATGGTTGCAATTCTTAAACGTTTCATACTCAAAAAATTTCAGCCCCTTGAATTAAAGCTGAAAGTCTGCAGTTCATTTGCATCTCAGTTGTTTCATTTCAAATGATTTGTGCTGGCGTACAGAGACAAAATTAAGAAAATTGAGTCAGTGTCCAAATATTTTCGGACCTAATTATAGCTGCAGTAGCTGTTATACAGTGTGCATCACTCAGTGCTGTCCCTGCTCCTCATGCAAGGTATTTCCTGTGTGGAGGCTGTTAGTGGGCAGATGGGCAGTGATCCCTTCCACTTCCTGTCCAGCCTCACACACAGACACTCATCACTGGCATCGGCCTTACTCTTTTTGTGGATTAGCAGACTCACTTCATCAGAGGAAGTAGTCCATGCAGCACATAGCGCAGTCTTATATACCCTCCCCAATTCATATTGTTATTGCATATCCCAAAAATTAGCTCTTGCATATCAGAAATGTGTAAAAGACAGGGAAACAGAACTAAATGCGATTTACTATTAAAAAGTCATGATCAAAAATTCTAATAAAATCAGTTCCAAAAATCAAAAGGTAAATTCTACAATTAAACAATGGGGATATAAATAAATGTAAAAAAAATATAAAAATTCATAAAAAATAATATTGCATGTGTGGACATGTCCTTATTCAATAAAATCTCAAAGCATAACAAATATACAAAAAGTTACAAAATCTAAATCTAATTTGAAATAAATTAATTCAGCTCAAAATCAATATTTAGCCCTTTCGATTTCAAGGATTCCTAAATCCTAAATACACTTACAGATTCAATAGTCATATTTGTCAATCATATTATACAACCACAATTGCAATTAATATGTGATCAAATAGTAATTATTTTATTTTAATTTTATAATGAGCACTTGTACAGAAGAGAAATCTAGTGTAGCACAGGGCCGTCTTTCTGGCTGGGCACTTGCCCATGGACCCCACAAGCATAGGGGCCCCACTGCGTTGCCCATGTACCGGGCCGACAGGGGAGATACTTTGATCTCCCCTGCCGGCCCACGGAGAGACGACCCTACTTACCTGTTTTGGGCCCTTTCGGGCCGACCAAAAGGCCCTTCATTAGAGAGAGTCCGTTCCTCCCGCGAGCATGCTGGTCTGAGCATTGCTGCGCTTTGCCATGGCACTGCTTCGACTCAGCATTCTGCTCGCGGGAGGAGAGAAGATAGCCTGCAGCCAGAAGACCACCGGACCACCAGGGTTGGCTGTGTCCAACACCCCACCAAAGGTAAGAAAAAGGGTGGGGGCACTGAGGGGGGACATGAAGCTTTTTTTTTTAATGTTAAATAAAAATAAACAAAAAAATCCCCTTGTCCTATGCACCTCCACCCCTTCCCCCCCACACACAGAACCCCTCACACAGCACCCCTCTCACACACACACAGTACCCCTCTCACACACACAGCACCCCTCTCTCACACACACACAGCACCCCTCTCACACACACAGCACCTTTCTCACACACACACACAGCACCCCTCTCACACACACAGCACCTTTCTCACACACACACAGCACCTTTCTCACACACACACAGCACCTTTCTCACACACACACAGCACCCCTCTCACACACACAGCACCCCTCACACACACACAGAACCCCTCACACAGCACCCATCTCACACACACACACACACACACACAGAACCCCTCACACCGCACCCCTCACACACACACAGCACCTCTCTTACACACACATCACCCCTCACACAGACAGCATCCCTCACACAGACAGCACCCCTCACACACACAATGGAACCACGGTCTAAAGTCCATACTATGCACTCTGAGTGGGCCATTACCAGCCCCGAGGTAGCAAAATAGGGATGCATACCATGTTTACCTTTCCAACCATTCAAGCTGGTCATATTTGTCCAAGTAGATTCCTAGGAGTGGCTACAAAGTAAAGAATGGTGCTGATGCATCACTCGTCGCAGCTACCTTCTCTGCCCTCCAAGGCATCCATGGGGGTAAAGAAGGCTGTAGCTTGCCCCCAGGTAGTGGGTACACATGGACCTCTGATTCTACTCCATGCCGGCCCCTCTTCATCTACTGCTACCGTATGCCAAAAGGGTTTTGTTAAGATTAATTGTTTGTTTGGTTTTCAATTATATTGGAGCTACATTTATATTTTCTTTTTCTGAATTTGCTGTTCTTGAGCATGTGGTACTGTAAGACTCTGGAACAATGTGTCAGGGGCTCACACCTGGATTTCAACTCGGGCGCATAAGTATGGGATGGTGCCAGTGTTTAAGGTTTGTGTATGAGAACCCCATAACATAATTCACATTGAGGGACCATTAAGTAACCAAAACTCCAGCTAACGAAGGGTTTTTAGCAAGCAAGCTACATTCAGGGTGTGGTTTAAATAAAAAGGCCTAATTTTAGATTTACTCCTCCTATATAAGTTTGAATGTTCCTTTGACAGCCCATGTTGAGAAAGCACCAAGGGGGTGCGAAACACGTCCAGGGCTTTATTACTCGAACTTTTCACTCAGGTAGCTGTGTGGGTGGTCTCTCCCCTGTCTGGCAGCTGCAGGTAGTACTGTTTTTTGCTATATATTTAAGAAAAATAAAAAAATATTTTTTTCTAATTTTCTGCCTATGTTTGCTGCTTATACTTCAAAATACCTATGCCACTTCAACACACCATGTAGTTTGTATGATATGTCATACCTGTACAACCTGCAGTAATTATGAGGGCTGCCATGGCAGTTTGATGCCATGTACTTATAGTCTACATACATTTTTAGTAAAAGTGCACTTTTTTTTCTGTTTTTCTCTGTGACACATTTGAGGATTACTCATGTTTGTGCAGACTATTGTTTATCTTTTGGGACTTATGCTATTAAAATAACTATAATTATAATTGAAGATCAATTAATGGATATTATTGCGACACACCCGTTTTTATTACAAGTAAATAAGATATGGAAATTTAAAACATAATAGTGCAACTGTAAGGTGTTTTAAAATGAGATTACATGATAATTGCAATAGTGGGATGCCATCTACCTGTTTAAATGTTGCTATTGTGATGGCTATTTTCTGATAAAGGTCTCAGAAAAGGGGTTCCTGGACCTCTGGGGAAGTCTGTGCTCTCAAGCCCCAGATTTCGTGTGATGCTTCCTTGCCTCCTCGACCTCCCCTACACAATTAGCTCTCTATTTGGAGGTCGGGGGCTAGGACAATATCTGCTTAAAAATTTACCGGACCTTGGAAAATCCTGATGGGAGAAACAGTTTCAGAGTGTTTCAGGGTATCTCCCAGAACGGCGCTTAATGTGTAAAATGATTCCAGGCAAACCCCAGATGTCCTCAAATCCAGTTGGTATGGGGCCCTGGGACCACACCCATAGTCTGTGGGCAGGAGGCTGGCCTTTGAGCCTCTCCAAAAGTCAATGGCACGGGAGCTTCATTCACAGCTATAATAAATATTTAGGATAAGATTCAGACAACACATCTTGACTTGTGCACAGCAAGAAAATTCAGTCCGGCCAAATCCCATTTTACAAAAATTTTTTTTTTTTTTTGTGAAGGTCATATTTTACCCACATGCCAGTTTGTCTTTGCAGCATGTCAGTACTGCAGTGTCTGGGTGGAGTGATCCCTTCCACTTCCTGTCCAGCCTCATACACAGACACTTGTCACTGGCATTGGCCTCATTCTTTTTGTGGATTAGCAGAACCACTTCATCAGAGGAAATAATCAGAAATGTGTAAAAGATAGGGAAACAGAACAAAATGCGTTTCCCAAACTATCTCAAAATACTGATAGTTTATATTATCACTATAAGAATGCAACATCTAACTGAATAAAACTGTATATTGAATAATAAATAAAATAAAAGATCTTCATAGTAAATACATTTTAGAACAGACTGTATACAGATCCAGCATTTACTATTAAAAAGCCATGATCAAAAATTCTAATAAAATCAGTTATAAAAATCAAAATGTCAATTCTACAATTAAACAATGGGGATACCTATATAAATAAATGTGAAAAAATATAAAAATTGATACCAAATATATATTAAAAAAACCCAAAAACTTTGTCATAAAAAATAATATTGCATGTGTGGCCGAAGTTCCGAAGCACAGTATTGCCTAAGTACTAATATACTTACCCAGTGGAAGAAGAAGAATGTTACACTGTATACAATTTTAAATACAATGTATACAAACATAGCCAGGATTCAGCTGTAAGCATTTGCAACACTTACAACAATCAAGTAACACACATTCATATAAAATGTAAGTTACTTAGCCTGTCATTGTAATGACAGGAATGAATAAGTAGATAACTCCCTAATTCCCACGGTATTAGGGAGCTATCTACTAAAAGGCTGAAAGACCTAAATTGGTCTTTCAGCCAAATTTACTAATACTAAGTACCGCTAGTAGGGGCATGCCTATGGCTACTCACTGTAAAAAAATAAAATAAAATAAAAACACGTCCCCTCTCCCAAGCCCCCACCCATGCAGCGCGAGTGGGGGCTTCTAACCTGAAGGGGGGGCCTATTGCCCCCTTCCGGCCCACCCCTGAGCGGCGGGTGAGGGCCCTAAATTAGAATAAGGGGGGGACCTATTGCCCCCCCCTCCCCAAACCCTGAGCGGCGGGTGGGGGCCCTAAACTAAAATAAAAAAAAAAACATCCCCCCCCAAGCCCACACAAGTGCCGCGCGAGTTGGGGCTTCTCAGCTGAAGGGGGGCCTATTGCCCCCCCCGCAGCCCCCAACCCTGAGCGGTGGGTTGGGGCCCTAAATTAGAATAAGGACCTAATTCCTTCCCCCTGGCCCCCACCCCTGAGCGGTGGGTGGGGGCCCTAAATTAGAATGAGGGGGGGACCTAATGTCCTCCCCCCTGGCCCCCACCCCTGAGCGGTGGGTGGGGGCCCTAAATACTAATTAGGGGGACACACCTAATGTCCTCCCCTCTTGCCCCCACCTCTGAGCGGTGGGTGGGGGCCCTAAATTAGAATGAGGGGGGGACCTAATGTCCTGGCCCCCAGCCCTGAGTGGTGGGTGGGGGCCCTAAATAAAAAATTAACCCCCCCTCCCCCAGGTGACTAGGGGTCCCCAAACCCTTAGTCACCCCCCTCCCACAAAAAATTATCCCCTACCTACTCCCCTTACCATAAAAATAATGAGGGGGGGACCATTTAACTAAGTACCTGTAATAAAATAAAACTAACCATTTGATGTTTTCTTTCTTCTAAAATCTTCTTTTCTCAGCCCCAAAAGAGGCCAAATAAAAAGCCATATTAACCGACGCACTTTAAAAAAAAAAAAAAGAGCACAAAAAAAAATTACCCATCTTCACCATGGAGGGCTTCACACAGACTGAGCTCTGCAGGGTGGGGCAAAGCTTATAAAGCCTTGCCCCACCCTGTAATTAGGCTCAGAGCACTCTGATTGGTGGGTTTAAGCCATCCAATCAGAGTGCTCTGACAGGTAAATGAAGAGACTGACAGGTGAGTCTCTACATTTACCTGTCACAGCACTCTGATTGGTTAGCTTGAAATCCACCAATCAGAGTGCTCTGTGTCATTTTACACAGCGTGGGAAATTTCTTTGGAATTTTCCCATGCTGTGTAATTTGACTCATACCTTTCTGATTGGTGGATTAAGTAACCAATCAGTGTGTTGGGGGTGGGGTGGGGCTCAGGGGTGGTGGCCAGGGGGTAGGAAATTAGGTCCCCCCCCAATTAGTATTTAGGGCCCTCACCCACCACCCAGGGGTGGGGGCCAGGTGGAGGACATTAGGTCCTCCCCCTCATTCTAATTTAGGGCCGTCACCCACCGCTCAGGGGTGGGGGCCAGGGGGGATGACATTAGGTCCCCCCATTAATATTTATGGCCGTCACCCACAGCTCAGGGGTGGGGGCCAGGGAGGAGGACATTAGGTCCCCCCCCCATTCTACTTTAGGGCCCTCCCCCACCGCTCAGGGGATTGGCCCGGGGGCAATAGGTCCCCCCTTATTCTATTTTAGGGCCCCCACCCGCCGCTCAGTTGTGGGGGCAGGAGGGGCAATAGGCATGCCCATAGTTTAAAAGCCCTCACTCACACGTCGCGGGTGGGGGCTCGGGAGGGGGGACACTCTTTTTTTTTTTAACCACAGGCTGCTCAATGTTTACTAGACATGCCCCTACTCGTGGTATAGTGAATAGGGGCATAATTTACTAATACTAAGTAATCTTTACTTTGTATTAGTCAATTTGATAGATAACTCCCTAATACCGTGGGATTAGAGAGTTATCTACCAAGCGGCTGCAAGAGACGTTCCGAAATTCAGAAGTGTCGAAGTGCCGAAGTTGCCGAAGTTCCTCAAGTGTCGAAGTGCCGAAGTTCCGAAGTTACCGAAGTTCCGAAGTAGTGAAGTGCCGAAGTTTTGAAGTGCCGAAGTTGCCGAAGTTCTGAAGTGTCGAAGTGCCGAATTGCCGAAGTCCCGAATTTCGGAATGCCAAACCGAACCAAATAATTTTCCCATGCACATGCCTAACACTCATGCTGTAAAGAAATTCAATAGCAGTGGGATAAAGAAACCGTAGACAGAACACTCTTCTCAAAGGAGGTGGACGTAAAGGCCACGTCCAGTTTGTAGTGTTTTATGAACATCATCGGGGAAGACCAGGTGGCTGCTCTGCAAATATCATCGTATGGAATCTCTGCTCAATTAGCCCATGAAGTCGCCAGTGTTCTGGTAGAATGTGTTCTTATCTTTATTGGAGGAGACTGACCTTTAGAGACATACGCTTTCCTGATTATTAGCGGAATTCAACGTTTCAATGTAGATAAAGAAGCTGCCTCACCTCTCCTAGCTCCTGAAGGTAGAACGAAGAGTTGGTCAGTCTTTCTGTATGACTTAGAACAAAAAAGGTATTGAGATAGACAGTTCTTTTTAAAAAAAAATCTTTATTTTTCTTGTGCATAGTTTGACATCAAGCGTTAGGAGCCATGACAGCATCTACAAGCATTTCCATGACATTTCAAGGTGTGACAGTTTTTACGGCACATTTTTTATATTACATGAAGACATCAGACTATTAGACATTATTTTTGTGGTATAACATGCTAGGCTAGACATGCATAGAACAGAACAAGTTGCGCTTAAGGTTATAGGTGTGTAGCTTGGGTGTAGTGTGACACATAGGCATTAAGAGCACAGTGAGTCAATTAACTAGATGTGAAGCTAGCAGAGGTAACAGTGTATTATGTGAAGCAGGTTAGTTGTTTAAATGTATGCCTATATTGCGCATTAAAAATAATAATAAAAGAAAATTAAATGTTAAACGATATGCTTGACATAAGCATTTTGTAATACAACATGCTAGGCTATAAATGCATATAACAATGCTTTGTTGAGGAGGAGAGGGTTCATGCTAAAGGCACTGGTTGCACAGTTTTAAGTGTGGGAATAGACCAACCGTGTTATCGCTGGTTGTAAAAAGAGCTTAATTTGCCACTTTAGATAGAACTATCTAGTAAAATAATACGGTTTAGGTAAACACATGTAGGCAACAACGTTAAAAACTCTGCAAGGGGGGAAATGGTGGCAGTTCAAAGATTGGTACATTACGTTTAGCAAGTATGGTGGGGAAGTCCAGCTGTAACAAGGTGTGCCTGATCCACTGCCTGTGCTCATCCGATCCCTTCTGGGTGCCAAACGCTGTCCTTGAGTGCTCTTGGCGCCTGGGGTGTCAGTAGAGACACAGTTCTTAACATCCAAACATTGCCACCTAACTTCTTCTTTAGAAGTTGGATTGAGATAGAATGATGGAAGGACCACTTCTTGAGAGAGATGAAACTGAGAGACCAACTTGGGAAGAAACTCAGGTTTTGGTCTCAGACACACCCTATCCTGATAGATCTGTAGGCAGGAAGACATGGTAGAAAAATCTTTAATCTCCGAAATTATTTTTGCGGAAGTAATAGCCACCAAAAAAGTCTTGTAAGTCAGAAGGGTAGTATCCAAATTTTCGAGGGGAATGAACAGATCATCAATCTGGTAGTTGAGGACAAGAGGAAGGTCCCAAGGAGGGGTACCGGATTTGGAAGGAGGTCTCAACCTGAAAGCTGCCTTGAAGAATCTTGAGATCAAAGGATCCAAAGCCCATGAGATATTGCATAATGCTGAAAGGGCCGAGGACTGATCTCTAAGAGTGCTGAGGCTAAGGCCTTTGTCCAGACCTTCTTGAAGGAAATCCAGGATCTGAGTATTGCGAGGTTGCAAGAAGTTAATGTTCTTGGCTGATGCCCATTCTCTGAATATATCCCAGATTCTATGGTAGCATCCTAGACTGCAAAAGGGTATTGACCACTGCTTCCGAAAGGTCTAATTGTTGAAGACTTTCCTTTTCAAAACCCACAACCCCAACTTGAGGTGTTCTGGATGAGCATGGGAGATTGGGCCCTGAGTCAGCAGATCTTTCATTATCAGAAAAGGCAAAAGCCGTTCCTGACTCATCAAGGTTAAAAGAGGAAACCATGGCCTTCGAGGCCAGATCGGGATTATGGCAATTATTTTTTGCCTTCCGTCCAAACCTTCCTCAGTAATCTGGGTTTCATGGGTAGGGGAGGGAACGCACACCCATGACCATGACCAAGGCCCATCGCCCGATTGTCTGGACGGAGAGAGTAGTAATTCCTACCTGACAATTCTGGTAAGTCGCCATCAGGTCAATCTGGGGTATGCCCCACCGATGGGCAATCCATGAGAAGACTGCCGGGTGAAGCCTCCATTCTCCTAGAAGGAAATTCTGATAGATTGCTTTCAGACCTTGGAGACTGTACATGGCCACTTTCATCAAGGGAGCTAGTTACTTCAAGAGCAATCTGCTTCTTGTGCCTCTTTGGTTGTTCACATACGAGGCAACTGCTTGGTTGTCGGTTTTGATCAGGACCCAAGATTTTTCGGTCATCGGAAGGAATTCCAAGATGGCTCTGGAAATGGCCCTTGGCTCCCTTTAATTTGAGTGTAGACGACTCTCTTCTCGGGTCCACTTCCCTTGTTTCCATGTGGAATTGAAGTGGGCACCCCATCCAAAAGAACTTGCATCTGTTGTAATAACGTTCCAAGGAGGTTCCTCTAACGGGAAGCCTTTCGCCAAATTCTTCTTGCTCCTCCATCAGTTCAACCCTTTTCTTACCGGCAGGTGCAGAGTTATCCTTTGCTCCCAATCTATTTCTACTCAGTCGAATTGAAGAAAGAAACAATGCATCGAGACATGGACTACACAAGACCTCTGGACATGTCCTGAGGTATCTGGCACCAAGACATTAGCAGCAACTCCTTTATGTCCTGCAAGTTGCAAGGTGAGGCGTCCATGGCTTTCTGGTTCATCCCACAGATGCTCAATCAGATTGAAATCTGAGGAATTTAGAGGCCAAGGCAACACCCTGAACTCTATGTCATGTTCTTAAAATGTTTGCAGCGTGGCAGGGTTCATTATCCTGCTGAAAGAGGTCACTGTCATCAGTTAACACCATTGCTATGAAAGGGTGCATGTGGTCCGCAACAATCTGTAGGTGGGTGGTACTTGTTAAAGTAAAATCCATAAATTCCATGACCCAAGGTTTCCCAGCAGAACATTGCCCAGAGCATAACACTGCCTCTGCTAGCCTGCCTTCTTCCTATGATGGATCCCGATGCCATCTCTTCCACATGCACCTGGCCATCCATCTGATCTAAAAAAAAACGTATTTCAACAGACCAAGCGACCTTCTTTCATTGCTCCATGGTTAAGTTCTGACGATCATATCTCCACTGAAGGCATTTTCAGCAGTGGGCAGGGGTCATCATGGGTGCTCTGAGCGGTCTGTGCCTATGTAGCCTCATACACTGCAAACTGCAATGCACTGTATGTTCTAACACCTTTTTATCATGGCAAGCATTAAGTTTTTCAGCAATTTCAGCTACAGTAGCTCTGCTGTGTGATCAGACCAGAAGGGGTAGCCTTCTTTCCCTACATGCATTAATAAGTCTTGGTGCTCATGACACTGATGCTTGTTCCCCTGGCAGAGCCATCTTTACGCATGGGCACGCTGGGTAGTTGCCCATGATGCCCATAGGCAGAGGCCGACAGGGAAGATCCTTACCTTGTAGAATTTTCAGAGGACCTTGCTCACATACTTTTTCAGGGTGTACGCCCACTCCAAAACAGGGAGGGCCTCAGCCCAGACAAATCCAGTGGAACAAAAAAGTAGGCTTGGGCACACCCAGTAGTTTCTTTCAGCAGGTAGACTTTATTGTGGAGTACAAAAATGAAGACAAAGTTTCTGCTCCTCTGAGCCTTTGACAAGTCTGGTGTGGCTGATCAGTGTATAAGTGCAAGTTTTGTTGCAAAGTGAACTGCTGCTAGACAAGCTTTGTATAGCATGTTGGTACTTGTAATAGATTGCTCCATATGTACCGTTTTGTGTAATTTACTCATTTAGTTTTCTATTTTTATAACTGTACTGTTTACACAAGAGTTACGTGCTGTATATCAAGGTTTTATGCTCTGGACCTAGTGTAAGGTCTTTTCTAGGTTATTAGCAGATTTAACTCCCATCTAATTTTACATGAACAAACATTTATAAATGGGTTTGGCATTACATAGCTTTTTGTGCAAAGAAAAGTAGGTTAGAAGAAACAAAAATCGAGGAAGAAAGAAGGAAGGAAAAAGGTCTATGGACCCAGCCTTTGATAGAATGAGATGTTTCAGCTGTGATAATGTGCTGTAATAATTATGTTACATTTCCCTAATGCCAAGGACACTACTACCATCTAGTACAGAGGTTCTCAACCCAGTCCTCAAGGACCCCCTACAAGTCCAGGATTAGGGATTACCTGGGTGTGTCTAAGGTGTTTAGAAAAAGAAAAAAAAACACGTTAGACACACCCAGGTAATCCCTAAATCCTGGACTGGTAGGGGGTCCTTGAGTACTGGGTGTAGAACCCCTGATCTAGTAGATATACCCAAAATTGAAATAATGCATGTATTTAATTATAAGGTTAATATCTAAAAGTAGCTTGTAAAAGCTGCAGATCTCTTGTCTGCAGCCTTTGCCAGTCCTCCTTCTAAACTAACCCAGACTTTCTGTGGCTGTCCAATCACAGACTTCCCAATATAGTTTAATGAGATATCTTTGTAAAGCAGGTGCTCTGGGCAATTGCTGCCTATTGAGTTTAGCTCCACTGAACTAACCAAGCCAGGAAGTAACAGGACTGTTATCTGATTGACAGCAGGTGGGTGCAACAAGGATAAATTGCTGAATTGCTGTAAGACATGATCACAGAGAATGTGGATAAATTCTGTATACATTGTATACACTGAGTCCCAGTGTAAAATTGGCAATTTCTATTCAAATCTGCATTTTTTACAAAATGAAAAATAGGACTATATGTGCAAGCTAAAGTCCTTTAGGTGTTTGGAGTGTGATGAAGTTCAATGAGGTGTGATGAAGCTCGATTTTGGATGGTAAAGATGGTTTTAGTGTCAGGCTTATGCCCTCCTGGCTGCCAGTGCATCTTTTTATGAGAATTTGGCATAGACCATGAGCACAGCTTGCACAAAGATGGTGATGGTAGGCATTTTTTATGCCACATGACTTATTGTGACATAAAAAGGGGGAAATGTCTAAGTCATGGATTGTTAGTTGAGGACTTGTGAACCAGTAGTTTATCGATCATTCAGAATGTCAAACAGAGAGCGTGTTAATCAGAAATACAGAAACCATTGGTGACTACATAACCCATTACTAGCTGACCTGGCCTTCACCATCACTGAGAGACAGGTTAAAAGGCCTGAGATGTATTAGATTGATAGCTAGTGCAGTAAACAACACAAAATATAAAGAACGAGAAAATAAACTACTAAAGATAAGCAAAACTACATAAATACAGATTGTGAATTGTGATAAAATCAGGAATGTTCTGTCAATCCCTATAATGGAAAAATATTCAGAACCCCCAATTTTGGATGATTGTTGTTTCAGCACGAATCAGGTGAATTAAAAGGGTGTGAAAGTGGGCCAATCACTGTGCGGCAAAATGTATACAAAAGATAAAATGATGAGTATACTGTGCAGTACACTGATAGGAGCGTTTTCCAACCATTCCAAAAAATAATCAATAGAAGGAAAAATATTAAATATATAATTAACAAGTATATAATCATTTTTTAACTGTTCCTCCTTTTATTGGTCACTTCTCACTTGATATGTGAATTAAATCAATATTTAGTGAATTTAGTGAACACTTTGAAAAAGCCCCTTTTGGTGAAGCTCGTTTTTATGTCATTGGTTTTATTATCTTTGTTTTAAAAAAACTATTTTTTTTTACCTTACCTGGACCTTCCTGATTTTATCCCTGAAGATTTTTTCCAGAGGAGCCACATTTTTTACCTCCTTGGTAAACCATCTACGCTACCCACCTCATTTTGTGCCCTCCTTATGTGAGTATGCCTACTTTTATTTTTGCTTTTACAATAACATACCACCCATGCGTATATATCTGGAGCTGAACATAAGCATTTCTCTTTTTTCACCTCACCCCCTATAGAATATAAAACACTATATTCTGTTTTCTGTCTTCATAGTTTCCATACTGACTCACCACCATACGAGTTTGAGCCAGAGAGAAGAGACTCTGGTTTAGGAAGTACTAGCTGCTATACCTGGATCTAAAAAGCGCTAGGAACCTCACCACTGCAGGTATTCAGTGAATGTTACTTAGACATCTACCATATTTTTTCCCAATCAACCATCTCTATTTTTGGTGTCTCGGACAGAATCTAGAATCATGTGATCAACCAACCAATCGTCCCAAGTTCAGATGAATTTCAGTTCAGACAAAAATAATTCTCAAAATCTAATGAATTGCTGTAAGACATGATCACAGAGAATGTGGATAAATTCTGTATACATTGTATACACTGAGTCCCAGTATATCGGATTGGATACATTGTATACACTGAGTCCCAGTATATCGGATTGGATACATTGTATACACTGAGTCCCAGTATATCGGATTGGATACATTGTATACATTGAGTCCCAGTATATCGGATTGGATACATTGTATACTCTGAGCCCTAGTATATCTGATGGGATACATTGTTTACACTTAGTACCAGTATATCTGATGGGATACATTGTATACACTGAGTCCCAGTATATCTGATGGGATACATTGTATACACTGAGTCCCAGTATATCTGATGGGATTCATTGTATACACTGAGTCCCGGTATATCTGATGGGGGACATTGTATACACTGAGTCCCAGTATATTGGGTTAGATACTTGCTGTATACATTGTATACACTGAGTCCCAGCATATCTGATAGTATACACTGTACACAGTATATCTAATGGGATACATTGTATACACTGAGCCCCAGTATATCTGGTGAGATACATTGTATACACTCAGTATATCTGATGGGACACATTGTATACACTCAGTATTTCTGATGGGACACATTGTATATACTCAATATATTTGAAGGGATACATTGTATACAGACAGGTTATCTGATTGGACACATTGTATAAACTCAGCATCAGTATATCTGATTGGACACATTGTATACACTCAGCATATATGATTGGATACATTAAACACACTCAGTATATCTGATGGATACATTGTACACACTGAGCCCCCAGTATATCTGATGGGACACATTGTACACACTCAGTATATATGATGGGATATATTGTATACACTCAGTATATCTGATGGGACACATTGCATACACTTAGTATATCTGATGGCATACATTGTATACACTCAGTATATCTGATGGGATACATTGTACACACTCAGTATATCTGATGGGATACGTGCTGTACACATTGTATACACTCAGTATATCTGACGGGACACTTTATATACACTCAGTATATTTGATGGGACACATTGTATACACTCAGTATATTTGATGGGATACATTGTATACACTCAGTATATCTGATTGAATACATTGTATACACTTGTTATATCTGATGGGGTGCATTGAACACAATTAGTATACATGATGGGATACATTGTACACACTGAGGCCCACTATATCTGATAGGATACATTGTACACAATCAGTATATCTGATGGGATAATTGCTGAACACATTGTATAGATTCTGTATATCTGATGGAACACATTGTACTCATCCAGTTTATCTGATGGGATACATTGTATACACTTAGTATATTTGATAGGATACATTGTATACTCTCAGTAAATTTGATGGGATACTTGCTGTACACATTGTACACACTCAATATATCTAATAGCATACATTGTACACACCCAGTATTTTTGATGGGATACATTGTACACACTCAGTATATCTGATGAAACACATTGCATACACTCAGTATATCTGATAGGATACATTGAATACACTCAGTATGTCTGATGGGATGCTTGCTGTACACATTGCACACACTCAGTATATCTGATAGCATAAATTGTAAACACCCAGTATTTTTGATGGAACACATTGTACACACTCAGTATATCTGATGGGACACATGGTATACACTCAGTATATCTGATGGGACACATTATATACACTCAGTATATTTGATGGGACACATTGTACACACTCAGTATATTTGATGGGATACATTGTATACACTCAGTATATCTGATAGGATACATTGAATACATTCAGTATATCTGATGCGATATATTGTACATATGCAGTATATGTGATAGGATACATTGAATACACTCAGTATATGTGATGGGACACATTATACACACTCAGTATATCTGATGGGACACATTATACACACTAAGTATATTTGATGGGATACATTGTATACACTCAGTATATCTGATAGGATACATTGAATACACTCAGTATATCTGATGGAACACATTGTACACACTCAGTATATCTGATGGGACACATGGTATACACTCAGTATATCTGATGGTAAACATTGTACACACTCAGTATATTTGATGAGACACATTGTACACACTCAGTATATTTCATGGGATACATTGTATACACTCAGTATATCTGATAGGATACATTGAATACACTCAGTATATCTGATGCAACATATTGTACACACGCAGTATATGTGATAGGATTCATCGAATACACTCAGTATATGTGACGGGACACATTGTATACACCCAGTATATCTGATGGAACACATTATATACACTCAGTATATCTGATGGGATACATTGAATACACTCAGTATATCTGATAGGAGACATTGTACACACTCAGTATATCTGATGGAACACATTGTACACACTCAGTATATCTGATGGGACACATGGTATACACTCAGTATATCTGATGGGACACATTATATACACTCAGTATATTTGATGGGACACATTGTACACACTCAGTATATCTGATGGGACACATGGTATACACTCAGTATATCTGATGGGACACATTATATACACTCAGTATATTTGATGAGATACATTGAATACACTCAGTATATCTGATGCGATATATTGTACACATGCAGTATATGTGATAGGATACATTAAATACACTTAGTATATCTGACTGGATACATTATATACACTCAGTATATCTGATGGGATACATTGAATACACTCAGTATATCTGATGGGATACATTGTATACACGCAGTATATTTGATAGAATACATTGTATACACTCAGTATATCTGATGGGACACATTGTACACACTCAGTATATCTGATGGAACACATTGTAAACCCCTAGTATATCTGATAGGATACATTGAATACATTCAGTATATCTGATGGAATACATTGTATACACTCAGTATATTGGATGGGATACATTGAATACACTCAGTATATCTGATGGGATACATTATATACACTCAGTATATTTGATGGGACACATTGTACACACTCAGTATATTTGATGGGATACATTGTATACACTCAGTATATCTGATAGGATACATTGAATACACTCAGTATATCTGATGCAATATATTGTACACACGCAGTATATGTGATAGGATACATTGAATATACTCAGTATATCTGACGGGACACATTTTATACACTCAGTATATCTGATGGGATACATGGAATACACTCAGTATATCTGATGGGATACATGGAATACACTCAGTATATCTGATAGGATACATTGAATACACTCAGTATATCTGATGGGACACATGGTATACACTCAGTATATCTGATGGGATACATTGTATACAATCAGTATATCTGATGGGACACATTGTATACCCCCAGTATGTCTGATAGGATACATTGTATACACTCAGTATATCTGATGGGACACATTGTACACACTCAGTATATCTGATGGGATACATTGAATACAGTCAGTATATCTGATGGGATACATTGTATACCCCCAGTATATCTGATAGGATACATTGAATACATTCAGTATATCTGATGGAATACAGTGTATACACTCAGTATATCTGATGGAACACATGGTATACCCCCAGTATATCTGATAGGATACATTGAATACACTCAGTATATCTGATAGGATACATTGTATACACGCAGTATATCTGATGGGATACATTGAATACAGTCAGTATATCTGATGGGATACATTGTATACCCCCAGTATATCTGATAGGATACATTGAATACACTCAGTATATCTGATAGGATACATTGTATACACTCAGTATATCTGATGGGATACATTGAATACAGTCAGTATATCTGATGGGATACATTGTATACCCCCAGTATATCTGATAGGATACATTGAATACAGTCAGTATATCTGATGGAACACATTGTATACCCCCAGTATATCTGATAGGATACATTGAATACATTCAGTATATCTGATGGAATACAGTGTATACACTCAGTATATTTGATGGAATACATTGTATACACTCAGTATATTTGATGGGATACTTGCTATACACATTGTACACACTCAGCCCCAGTCTCTGAGATGGAGACCAGCTGCAGTTCTCTCCTCCTGGGCTGATTGTGCTGTAATGATAGCAGCTGCTCTAAATTCCATTTTATTCAGACTGACTTTGATCAGCCCTCCATCCATCCGGCTGTATCAAAAATCCCCTTTTATTCTTCCATCTGTGTGAGCCAGTGTCAGCCATCATCCCCGGCAGCCAATCAGCGGGCAGCACATCCCAGTATAGTCAGAATAGCTCCCTGCCATTCACATTTAAATGAGACACTGCTGGTGTCCTTGTAGCATGCAGAGCCCCCCAGCCAGGCAGCAATATGGAATAAGAGCTGGATCCTTATTGCTTTCATTGCTCTCTGTCTGTCTGTGGTGTAAGCAGCCCTATCATTGGGCTGCACTGATTAGTAAGCAGCCCCAGCCCTCTGTGTTTGGCAGGGATCCCTCTGTACAGGCTCTGCAAGAGCTGCATTCACAGAGCATCCACCAGCAGCACATGCTCTGTACAGGGACTGCTACAGAGAGACAGGGACTGCTACAGAGAGTGCAGCACATAGACTGCTACAGAGAGACAGGGATAGAGTGCAGCACATAGACTGCTACAGGGAGACAGAGATAGAGTGCAGCACATAGACTGCTACAGAGAGACAGGGATAGAGTGCAGCACATAGACTGCTACAGGGAGACAGAGATAGAGTGCAGCACATAGACTGCTACAGGGAGACAGACATAGAGTGCAGCACATAGACTGCTACAGGGAGACAGACATAGAGTGCCACACATATCCTGCTACAGGGAGACAGAGATAGAGTGCAGCACATAGACTGCTACTGGGAGACAGGGATAGAGTGCAGCACATAGACTACTGCTGGGAGACAGGGATAGAGTGCAGCACATAGACTGCTACTGGGAGACAGGGATAGAGTGCAGCACATAGACTGCTACAGGGAGACAGGGATAGAGTGCAGCACATAGACTGGCTGCAGAGAGACAGGGGATAACCATATCATTAGAGTGCAGCACATAGACTGCTACAGGGAGACAGAGATAGAGTGCAGCACATAGACTATTATCAGAGTGCAGCACATGCTCTGCACAGAGACTGTTATAGGGAGACAGGGATAGAGTGCAGCACATAGATTGGCTGCAGAGAGACAGGAGATAACCATATCATTAGAGTGCACACAGACTGTCTATACAGGTAGTAAATGTATATATTGGATGAGAGTGCTGCACATGTTCTGAATGCAGAGAGCTGGGCTGCAGGATACAGTATCCCGCTTCTAATACCTGGTCACTGGTAACTGGGGAGATTAGAGTGCTTCACAGCATCTACATCCCGTTCACTGGCTCTCTTAAACTGTCACTAGAGAGACCCCCTCACTCACCCTTATTGTGACTGTCTCCTATCACAGGATGGACCAGGCTCCCTCTACCAGGTGAGTCTCATTTTCCTACATTACAAGATGCTCTAGAGACAATGATGGCTTTAATTCATTCATGGAAATGGAATAGCTCCAGGTTCCCAGCGATGATGGACTCCAAATCCCAGTATGCTGAGGCAACCATGTTAGTGCCCCCCTCATATTCCAACTCAGTTGCAGACTAGATAATGGTGTTATCAGTTAATGGTGATAGGGGTTAATTGGATTGCCCCAGCCATGTGCTATTGTTTTATTGTATGGTGGCTGTGCTAAATGGGAGTTTTAGTGCAAACATCTTGATTGCCTGGAGTTATCCATTTCTTGTAAGCTGGCTGTGCAGAATGGGAGTTAAACCCCTCATCAACTTGTCTACCACTGTAGCTCAGGTTGTAGTAACGCATAGAATCTTGTTTGCAGGGGTCTCCTATTCTTGTATCATTATAAGCTGGCTGAGCCGATGGGAGTTGCAATCCACAGCTTCTTGAGTGACATAATTATCTCTACTTTATCTTTAACGTAGGCTCTCAGAGCATGATGAGAGTTGCAGTGGAAAATACACAGGGCTGGCATGAGAGATCTAATTCTACTTGTAGGTTGGATGAGAGTGATGGGACTTGCATTCTAAAATAGATTGATATATCAGAAAGTGTGATTACTGCTTTGTTGCCATAGGGTTCATTTCTTGGAACGATTCTAAAGATTTATGGGAATTGTAGTCTGAAGTCACCCGTGGGTCTTGTCTGCAAATCGTTTTTAGAGTCATCTGAGATAAGTGGAAATGTTATGATAAGACTTTTATCAGGATAAAATGAAAGTAAATCCAGACATTGATTGAAAGAGTTATTAATGATCAATGTACTGCTTTTAGCCATTGACATTCCTTGCTTGGTTGTACCATGTTAATTGGACTGTTTAATATATGTACACTGTGCAGAAAACCTGCAATATGGATTTTATTAAATGCTTTGCAATTCACAGTTTGTATTGGTTTTGTCTTTTAGTTTTTAAAACAGTTCTACGCCCGTTATAAAAATGGCTATTTACCAGTCATTAGGCTTTTTAATGACCGTTACAGTTCTTAAATATATAATGTGGCTTTTTTCTTCTTAATTATCATTTGAGCATCAATGTCTCTTGTAATGATATGTGTTTAGTTAAACCAACATGGAAAGGGTTAATTATCTAGGACTGATGTGAGTGATGACCACTCCTGTATTTCAATAGAATGGATCAATTACATGTTTGGCGAGGGGCATTTCTGGATTACAACACCTACAACTCAATGCCAGCCTCAGACTGGGGGCCCATAAACAGTTTAGAGGGACACTGGTGTTCGCTCATTTATTGAACTCGTCATTATCAAGAAAAGTCAATGTCTTGGTCTAAGATTCTTCTGATGCTCAGCCAGCCAGCAAAGCAGGGTCAAATGCATGTCACAGTCAACCCAAAATTCTGTCTGTACCCATGTGGTTTGTGCGCCTGACTTCCTTCTGGAAGGGTATGAAAGCTTTAAATATTCAAAAGCCATTCCATGATATTATACTCTATTAAATAACAATTTACGTGTCCCAGGGTCTAGTAATGGCTGCCTTATTTGGCTAAGGATGCTGAGGCTTGCATTCCCGAGCAGTTATCTAGTATCAGAGGTCAGCAAGGACAGGCCATTTTCTCTGTCTCCCCATCTCCTGCAAATACATAATATTCCAGATAATGATCTGGTTTGGTGCCATGATTCGGATACATTGTTAAATGGTTTAGATTGTCAGCTTTCTGCCAGGCTAAGGCTCGAGGCTTATTTCAGTGTATAACGAATTGCACAGAGCAGGGTGTATTGGCACGTTGTCCGCCAACTAGAAATGTTTCCCTGATGCCAGCAGCGCCTGCCAAATTGCTAATCTACAATCGGTTGCCTTGTCCTGGACATGGAAAATTGCTTTTCCATCAAACCCGGCTTTTATATATTCCGCAGGATATATTATAGGGCATCGATTCAGCGCATCCGTTATGGACTACATTAACATTCCGCCCAGCCAGCTAATTTCGTAGGCTGTGTATCAGTTGTAGTCCAATATCGGACATTATGTATTGCGTGAAGTTCATATTACGCAATCTCTAGCAATTCTATTGCGCAGTAGCTGATTTGCCTGTTTTTCCCAATCGTGGCTGAGTGATTTATCTGTTCTCTAGTAATCACTGTCTGCCAGTAGGAGTTCTGTGTTACACTTGCCGTCAGTATTCTGTGGAATTCTATCCTAGAACGTGAAGAAAGTGCTCTCAAAATATCCGGTATATTGACCTCAGTGGAGAATAGCATGGTAAATCAAAATACTAGGGGGGGGATTTAATATCGCGTAAAATCAGATTCCACTCTTAGCTAATGTGCTAAATAAGGAGCAATCACCATGGAAACCAGTAGAATTTATCAATCTTTAGTACTTTGCACCAACGTAGCAATTGTTTGCCTATCTAAAAACCTTCATCTAAAAATCTTTTTAGATGTGCAGAGCGTATTTATATATAATGGGTGAATTGAGCTATTCTGACTAGGTAAAAGTCATTTTGGTGATACTTGTCTACAATTCCAAATTAAACGGTACCCACTATTGAGAAGTAAGCTTGCTTGGCACCATATCTGGCCTGGCATGAAGGGTTTACTAATTAAATGCTTGGTTTCCTAAAATTATGCAGGAGTTGGGTACATTTTGGCTCCAAATTGGTTAAATGTTGACACACCTTTTCTCCCCATTGGCATAGCCCCCCTTCGATTCTCTCATTGACTTTATCGAGGACATAGTGTAGAAGTTTAATGTGGGCTCAAAGCATACAAGGTGGAGGTTAGGATTTCCTGAGCCTGGATGCTTGGCAGCTTCCAATGAGTCTTTGCCAAGGGATTCCACTGAGATTCTCCCAAACTGGATTAGTGCCAGTGTTTGTGAGTGTTTAATCATGGTTTTCCCTTGGCACCAAGGACTACTGTGTAGGTGGTCTGCTGGCTGAAGAATCAGAAGCTGTGCAGCCATTTAATCTTATCCAGAACCTTGAGAAAACTCCTTATAAATCTTATCCAATCAGCATGAAAACAACCTGAATTCATTTATTTGGCAGAACTTTGCCCATTGAGTTTACAGAACTTTTTATCTGGTATCAAATTCTATATGAATTAAAGAAACAAATAATGCTGGTGGCAAACCCACATTGTTTTAATGCATTGTATATAATACATATCTAACGGCTAGTTTTAGCTCTGACAAAATGTGTGCTTGTTATGGTGGGTCGGTTAAAGTGTTCCTTCAGTCCAGAGTTCACCACTTTCTACTCAAACTAGAATACAGTTACACTTTGTTAAAATAATGTATTAAATTTCCCAGGGGGTGGGATATTAAAGGGGCAGTGTACACTGATCTGCAATGGTTATTTTACCCAGTGTGTCTGTGCACGATTCCCTGGTTTAATGCCAAACATTGGGCCGAGTTATAGGATTGGCAGCATGTATAATGAAAATTCATCTATGCATTTACTAACAATATGTCTATTACACTATATATCGACATCGTGCTAGTTGTGACACGTGTCAGATATGATTGTAACGGACCACCCGGCACCCTGACTTGGTACCTCTGTTGAAGGATGCTCCTAGCGCTTTCTGAGGGCTCCAAGCACTCCAGCCAACACCATAACCACCATAGACTCCTTCCGAGAGCAAGACAGGAACAAGCTCTTAAAAGAGCTTAGAAGTGATTATCCAAGAGAGCATGTAGAGCATAGCAATCTCTTGTAGTGATATAGCAATTCCCCTAATAAGAGACAGGACTCTAGATCGAGGGTGAAGAAGAACTGTCTAAAACTTTATTTTACTTGGGACTAGCCCATATGGTCTTTACATGAACATTGCTGTGAAAAATCAATAAAATTACAAACAGTCAAATCATAGCAGGCAACATACAGCGATTTATTATAACACAAAGAGGTGGGGGAGACAATAATTAACAGAAAATATCTCACGTGCCTGCAGAATTAGCAATATGCAAATCTACCCGAATATGCAAATGAACTAGCTATTGAGGTAGTGCATATTGCTGTTTCTACCAACAGAGAGCACTAGACAAGCTCCATAGCCAAATCCACCTAGTTGGTAGCAAACCTCAGCAGTACAGGAGAGCAGGCAATACATCCCAGGGGCCAGTGTCACATGGCAGGAGGCTGGCAATCAGTCTTCTCCAATGCCCAGTGGCGAGGCTGGTTCCGCCACAATGATGAGTTGATTAACGTGACATAGTTCTGTTTTTATGTGAAGACACACCCTTGCTTCTCCCAGAATCCTCTACCGTCCAATGTATTGCTTTGAAATAGGTTATACGAGATACATTGGTGGAGCTCAGCTAGCGCAAAGCGTGGATACAGTCAATTGCCGATTAAACATGTCTCTACATGTTATGTACAAGATTAAATTTGATGCATGTCATACTTGACTATATGTTATTTTAGTGTGGAAATATTCAGACAAATAATATATGTGGGCAGAGTGCCTGGTTACTGTGTTTCTGAAGAGAAACATCTATTTGTAATAAAACTTTTTTTTGAATGAATATGATTTTATAAGGATAGCACAACAACGATACAGTACATACCAAGTGTCCCGATCCAGGCCGGACATTCCCATCTGATACATGTATTACACCAAAAGTCGTTTCAGTTCCCTGATTGGGACATGTGTAGTGATAGTATTAACATCCCATATACATGTGGTAATCACAGACGGAATCCCATGATTGAATTATTTCCCTCTGGCAGATTATAATTTATACACAATTCTGGGCAGCCTGTTTTACGTACTGTTCAAGAAACTGAAGGAAATTATAACTATGTAAAAAAAAAAGGCCAATCTGGTAAATTGAAGTTTTTTTGTTTTTTTTCTTAGGAAAGGTCACACTATTGAGTGATTGTGTTTTGCACAAAAACTACAACTGTACTGTTTATTTGTTTCCAAAAATGGAACTTCGACGTCTTGTAAAACGAAATCATGGGCTAATATTAATAACCGTTCTAGGTGCCAGTCACTACCGTCATGTAGCAATGTCATGTAGCAGACAATTCACTCCAATAATAAGGTTGTTCCATAGCATTCTACTGTAGGTTTTTTCCAGAGTCCAGCCTGGGCATGCAGCCCAATGAAGGCCTAAGGACAGTGATGGCTAACGTCACTGCAGATATTTCTGAACTACATGTCCCATAATGCTCGGCAAGCCTTGTGCCTATCTATCACTCCTTTAAAGAGATCCATGTACCACCATATTGCCCTTATTTATTAGTGAATTATTAGCCTGTGTTCTGGGGTAAATTTGGGAGGAGAAGCATAAGTGAGTTCTATGTCTATGTCAAGCGTAGTCAAATTATATTTACCTCCAGAAAGCATAAAACAAATCCAGTCCCAATCTTAGCCAGGTCAGGACATACATGCATTTAAAATGAAATTTAATGGATTGCATTTGGGAGGAAAGGAATGCCCCTTTTATTAGTCGATCAGAAACCTGAGAATGAGATGTTAAATGATATATTTACATTCTTTAACAGCTGCCACCAAAATCAAATATTTCATTAAACTGGCACTTCTATGACCATTTTCCATAATCATTCTTTGATTTACCCTGAACAATGACTATATCCAGTTGCAGTCATATAGCTGCCGGTTTGCATATAATGATTGCTCCGTGTCATGGCATTTGACAGTTTTGCCTCTCGAGTTTATACATTGCGCTTTTTATGTCTGGCAATCAAACTGTGGGCTGTGAAAGCTGTAATTAGCCTTTTTTTCGTTTGAGGAATGATCTCTGCTGGGGTCGGAACACAGGCTCCTAGAGTCAACACATATCTGTGTCGTAAAACAGCAAAGGGGCTGATAGATTCCTAAAAGCAAGACTATAGAGAGATGCTCTCAATCAGGGGGGGTGGGGGGGGGGTGCTTGATTGTAAATACTTGGAGGCTACATAAATCAAGCTGCCATTAAAAAGGGTTGATTCACATCCTTGCGGACAGAAGCTTAAGAAATAGAGAAATTCTGTTGAATTCTTCTGCTATGCCTTCATAACCACTGTGGCCATAGGGTTCTGGAAGACAAGTAGGGTAAGATATGGCCAAAATGCAAAAACTGGACTGGTCATGAAAGCTGCCACTTTAATTTTACAACATATGTCACCAGCAAGTGTCAACATTCTGAAAGAAATGTATTTCTAACTTTACCGTTCTGCGCCAGTGAACCGTATCTCACTAACTTTATAGGCAACAATTGTCCATTGTGCGGAATAATGTGGTTCTAACTGTAATTTTTATGGGAACAAACATGATCGTATCTGCTGAATGAGGAACTGTCATCTTTGATTTGGTGGCTATTTTCTTTTCCCTACACCTCAGTAGGCACTGTGTAATCTGGACGTTCATTGTGTCCTGCTTTGTTATCAGTGGTGGACAGCCTTGCCCTATCATGCAGTGCGTGTACACGCTTGCGACATTTTAGGAATAAGGTTACTTTACACTGGACGCCGCGCAGTGCCACACATTCATTGTAAATGGAAAACCAATTAAAGTAACCCTACTTCCTCTGTCTTGGAATTTTACTAGGAATGCAGTAAAAAATTACTATATTCTGTGAAACATTACATAATAACCAGGAAATCTATTAAAACTAAGTTTTCATTTAATTTTTCCATCAGGAAAAAATAATAATTCAGTTTTCTGTTCATTTATGTTATGAACGATAAGATTCAAGGACCATCCTGATATATTGTTTCTTTATAACAGGAGTTCCCAACCCAGTCCTCAGGTACCCCCCAACAGTCCAGGAGTTAGGGATTACCCAGTCGTGTCTAAAGTGTTTTTTCTAAAAACACCTTAGACACAACTGGGTAATCCCTAAATCCTGGGCTGTTAGGGGGTACTTGAGGACTGGGTTGGGAACCACTGCTCTATAACGTTATCTATCATGAAGGGGTTAAAGCAATATCAAATTGTGTGCGAAATGTCTGATAAACTGTGCAAGTTTGTGAATGCTCCCTTAATACAATATAACAATGTACAAGCATTTGTTTTCTGTCACTCGATAGAGAGTGGATATTTCTATATTTCATAATGATAGTACAGTAACCATTTATGTTCCCGTACCCGTTAATTATATCACCTGGTATGTACTCTATACTTTACCCCTCTCGAGTAATATGGACTGATTTCACGAACAGTGGTGCCACGTGTTTTAGATGCTTACTGCTCTAGAACGCCTTGTTGCAATTGGATAGCGGTCCTGTCATTTTAACCCCTCTTTGTAAAACCGTGCCATTTTGTAAAGGCTACATACACCTCTAGTGTATTTCTGACAACCACTGTTGGCATTTCTGCTGTGAGAACCGAGTAAGAGTTGATCCTGCAACCAAATCCTGCTCATAGAAGCACGTGATTGGAGGACTGCTGTGTTTTGCCATGAACGTGTATCTCATCGAGATTGCGGAAGAGTCTCCAAGCATCCTGGTGAAGACAGAGAGGTGGAGCGGGCAGCTGCATTGGAGGTATCTCAACTCTGGAAATGAGGTAAGTAAAAAATATTTAACTGAACGTTTAAAAAAATCAAGAGGGGTTTGACAGAGATCTCAGCAACAGAAGGGAACTTATAGTCATTAAAAAACAATAGCTATTTTTGGGAATATAAGTTCCTTGTCATATATTCATTTCAAAATGATATGTAAACATATAATATTGGAGAAATTACTAATTTAACATTTTGATGTCACATGATTTATAGATATTTAAATATTAATATTTTTATGCAGTATAAAAGTTATACCTGTAGGACATGCCTTTTTCAAAGGCACTGCAAGGCATTTCATGTAAATCTCTTATTTTCTGTGCTTCAATGCAAGAAGGCCTCTGGGATATTCATTCAAGTTTACTTTTAAATATCAAATCAAAACAGCTAAATTGAATAAACATATTTTTACAGTTTGGCTATTTCCCCATAAACTTGAAAATTACTTTGAATTACCTAAATTTCCCACTTTAACAAATAACTTGTCCTTCCTGAATTCAGATCTCCATCATATTCTCATATATTTAATGTTCTAAGCTCTTCAAACAAATGGACCTCAGAAATGAAAACAGGGTAAAAGGGACCTGCACCCCTAAAGAAGGCACTGGGTTGTCTGCAATCTCTGATTTCAATGCACTTTGTTGCTTTATATAAGGTCTTAAAATCTTTCATAATTCTTCCCAAAGTGCCCCATAGCTCTGCCTTTTAATTGACTAGCACTTTTTCCACTGTAATTATATTGGCACGTGCATGTAATTAAAACAAAATGCATACGCTTTTAAAAAGACATTAATGATGAACTTTAAATATCGCTCCAGTATTTGCACTTTTAAAGCTGTCTCTAAATATTACACAGCTATCTTTATACGCGGGCCAGTCGCTGCATGGATAAAGTCTGCAATATTTATTTAATCCTATAACATCAATCACTGACATTTTTTTTATTTTAAAATATAGACTTTTATTTAACGCTCACTAATAAAGTAAGAATATTTGTGAAGGTAACAGGGAAATTTAGAAAACTTATTAAAATGAATTGTTATTGGTTAGAGTACATATTTAAAATTATAATTATAATTTTAATATGAACCAATTGTTTTAATGCATACTGTAGAATTTTTCTTATGAACTAGAATTTTTAACTGGGGTTCAGTAATTAGTTGTTTTATTTTGTCATTAAAGATTTTATTGAACTTTTCAGAACACATCAATCTATAATGATTGAAGCCTCGAACATTAACAAACGTCAAGACACAATGATTGGTTGTCGGCTTTGGGAGTCAAACCGTTCATTTACAGTTTAACTCCTTCAACAAGTTTATTGCCAAGTTAATTGATGCTGGTGTGGTACCCAGATTGCCTCTCTAAAATTCTCTATAGACATGTAGCTTTTGTATTCTTCAGATCAGAGAAGATGCTCTGACAAATGACTGATTTTGTCCCAAAAATTGTCCCAATTTTTGATGATAGAATCTAGAATAAAAACATCACACAATAGATTTATGGAGTAAAAATATTACTTTTAAACACAGCTTTTGTATACTTCAAAAATACTCAACTATAGTGTTTATCAATAGGATGGGAGACCAGAAGTCAATGTAAAAGGAAATAATCAGTATAAGAAAAAAGAAAACATATTTGGCGAGCAATACTGGAGAGATGAGCAACAATGATGAGCAACAATCTCTGTACTTGCATTACCACCGATACCATATACTTTTGAATGCCCAGCTAGACTTCCAGTGACTAGCTATGACGGGTTTAGCCATCAAACAGACATTACACCCAGTGCTAAACAAGGGTGGATCCAGAATCTAATTTCAGGTGGGGCACTAGTAAATTATGTAAAGGAACAGCACAATAAATAACAATTAATTAAAATATTAAAAATATTTTAATTGAAAACAAAGTAACTACCCTAAGGAAAAACTAAAGTTAATTCCACACATCCAAGAACCCAGCCCCGGATGACCTCTGGTGTCACAGCACGTTTTTGAAAATGGAAATATTTGGGTAAGAGGCTTTCATGTGCATACATACACTGCCCTTTTGTATAGCAATAGCTGAGAACAATGCAGCAAGACAGGAAAAGGTTGAGCAAATGTGTTAAAAATATTAAAACACTAAAATAAATAAACAAATAAAAAGTAGCAAATATAAATGTCCAAAGTCAGTGTGTAAACTTGCAAAGGTAGCAGCCAAATCCCATAAAGGAGTCTTTTCGTTTTTTTCTATAAGGATACCGAATCCAAAGTTTCTTGGGAACCGTATAGATATACAAAATAAAACAAAGAAGAAAGCCAATAGTGCAATATGTTCCAATATTTTGTGGTAATTTTAAAGTCCAAGTACCTTATATGGTCCTACTCACATTTTTTAGAGCTAAGACCAGCTCTAGTTGTGAACATATATAAGGTGATCTTGAGGTGGCACTTGGATCCAGCAAAACTTAACTGGGTCTCTCCAGACCTCTCACCTGCTTGTTATAGGGGCTGTGTATGAATCAGAACATTCCTCCACATGTGATGGACATATGTGTACGTCACGGTGTTCTGGAATAAGGTGTTGCTATTAATTTTGTGACCAACTTTGAGTCCAGGTGCAATGTTGGAGCATCTCTCCCTGTGACCTTTGCCCTAGCCTAACTAGACCACAACTTAAATTATGCTACAAGAGATGAATGGTTTCCTGATGGTGCTTGGCATACAGATGGAAAATTACTATACTTGATTTTGATATGGTAACAAGATAAATTACCTTTACTTGTCAATTAGAGGAGATAACCTTCAGACATTTCACAATCAAGTCTGGTCACCTTATAGCATTTACTTAGATTCCAGAACTAAGTGTAGATGGTAAGACTGGTTCAATAGGCACATTCTATAATTCAGGACGAAACTTGGCGGGACTTTGAATGGAATTTTATATGGCTACTCCTAAGTCTTCCATTTATCTACCTATTAGTCTTACATCTGTCCCTAGTTAACCCTAGTTTTGGTATGTATGGACTTATTTATGGTGGTTTTGCTATCACAGATTCTTTCATTATGATGGACTCGCAAAATACATCCCTGAAAATTGGAGAGCATTGCCTTAGTGCTGTGTGTGTCTCATTGGGCACTGTTGCGTGACAATATGTGATACCTTGCCTGATCTCACAGACATCTCTGCATGTGCCAACCATCCACATCTTCCCACATCCCTCACAGTCATAAACACATGTGCCCACCATGCACGTCTCCCTATATCTCTCACAGATATCCCCACATGTGCCACCCATCTCCTCCCCAAACTCACGCCTTTTTTGCTTATAATATATTTTGGTGTTAAGCTGGGGTTTTGTTTTTAGATATAACATGTTTTGTTATATGTTTTTGTCTTTAAAACTTGTGCATATGATATGTTATGCATATTGAGGACTGTTATGTGTACAATGTTTTGTCTTTTGTGTTCGATGTTGTTAGTTTATGTAATTTTACTTGTATTTGTTTACCTGCAAAAATGCCTCTAAAATAATAGTGGTCAGTTCCATACTTCAAAACAATATATACAAATTAAAAAAGGGAGGAGAGGCTGGGCCATCCCAGCATGCCGCATTGTGCTTTCATCAATGTTATGTCAGGATTACTAGTGGATCCAGCACGCAGAATTGTGTCACACCTAGGACTAAAGGTAACGTCTTACCAGGCCTTAGAATGGCTGGACTTAACGTACCAGAGAATAGTCAGAATACTTGCCGAGGTCAGGGACACAGAAGGAGACACAACGACGAGGGAAAGCCAAAAGTCAAGGATACCAGAATTCAGGTAAATTGGGTTTAAATAACCCTCCTAGAGCTGCAATTGGCTTATATGTGATCTCTCACCCCAAAACGTGCTTGCACGTCCATGATGCGACGCCGCACGCACACATGCGCCATCTGTAATATGGGCAAGGGGTATTTCTTTAATAGAATTGGAACCGCAGCGGCCGGCGTCTCTTTGATAACGCCGCTCATGCCGGGAACCAAGATGGAAAGAGGTCGGGTCTTGATCTGCTGCGGGTGAAGTGCCGAGCAAAGTTCTCCACGATGCTCTCCACGACCCGTCCACCATCATTGCTTCTCTTTCTGAGGTCCAGTGCCAAGCAAAGTTCATCACGATGCTCTCCACGACCCATCCACCATCATTGCTTCTCTTTCTAAAGTCCAATCAAATACGTCTTATAGAGAAGCATCTGATCAAGTTGATCTTTAGGAATCAGAGTGCCTGTGCACACTCTTAGTCAGGAGAGGAAAGAATGAGGGAGCGTGGGGTGGGCAGGTAGAAGGTTCTTCTTGTAGGTTTGCTCCCAGCACTGCCTGCAGGTGAAAAAGCTTATTACGCCTATTGCCAGCTTGCTGTGCGTTTATGACAGACATAATTTTTCTGTGCTGCCCATGTCATGTGTGCCAAGGGTGCAACTAGCCCCCAGCACAAAATTTGCAAATATCTCTGTGCAGAGGTCCCTTTTGGGCACAGAAAATCGAGAAATGATGTTTCCATAACTAGTTCCCAGCTTGACATGTAAATGAGCACAGCCAGGCATTATGTTTCAGGCTTCATATTGCATTTGTTCAGATACCCTCAGCAATGGACACTATTTTAAACATAGCATGGGCTCCAGTGACCAGAAACCAGCCATGGACTGTATTTATTTTTGTCCCTGTGGGTCTCATCAGCATTGCACCGGTTCTGGTGTGTGTATAATTTACACACATAGTTGTTGTTTTTTTCAAATTGTATTTTATTGGGTTTTTCTTTTTTTACATCAGACACAGATAAGGTAAGAAAAGAAGAGGATGATAAATAAATATCACACCAAGATAAGATATTTAGTAAAAATATTTAAAGGTTGCTTAGGTATGCCGAGAAAGTACTTTTAGGGTCTGGTATTATCCTGTGCTAAACCATGTGGAAAATCTCTTCAAATCAAATCAATCAATAATATTGATAAAATGCATGTCTAACGTTTTTAATGTTCTCCCGTTGGGCAGTCCAGGAGTTTCTGTGCAATTTTAAAAGTCAGCGTTAAAGTGAAAATTGGTATTATATCCAAACCTTTGTGTTTGACGGGATACTTTCTTTTTGTGTGGATGTTTGTAGTTTGTAGTTTGCAATTTACTGAAACCAGAAATAGATTTCCCGAGCTTTAAGGATCAACTTGATGGACCTCTTTAAAAGACCATTTCTGCAAGAATTGATTTTCTATATTGATCAAATGGTGAGCTGCATGGTACTCCATCACACAGCAATGGATTCATTCTAAATTATTTCTTATTTAATTATAATATGGCTGAGTTATCTAATATTTAGATTCCCAGGCCATGTAGACTGTCAAGTCATCATGGAAGGCCAGTTACCCACCTGTTGGCCGACACTGCTCTGTGGTTTCTCCATTGTCTTCTACAGTAAAATATTGCCAGTACCTGTGAACAATTGGTGGATAAAATTATCACTGCAGATGTCTGTAAACTACATTTCCCATGATGCTCAGCCCACCCATCTTAAAGGGACACTATAGGCACGATAGAATCAATGCTTAAAACTATAAAAAAAAGCGAATTAGTCCTTTTTGTTCTTTTGTTAAAGTGTTATTTAGTGTAGCAGCTGGAAATACTTTGTGGGCACTCCAACACAACCCACCAAAAATACACCAAATCTGAAAAGTGCACTTAATGTTTAGGTGATACACCCCTAATACATAAAGTCTGAGGCTCCAAAAAAGGTGAGCACTGCTGTTGATAATTTGTTTTCTCACATTGATATTAAAATACTATACCCAGAAGATTGTTCTTCCTCTTTTCCTGTTGTTCTCAAATTCATATATCTTATTGGGAGTTGCAGAGTGAAATATTTCAGAAGAAAGGTCTATTGCTTGGAGCTTAGAGTCTATATTGTGAAAAGGCTCTAATACATGTGAGTTAATTTTCACTCACTTTTTTGGTTATTATATTTTTATAAAATACCACACTATATTTTATATTTTTATGTTTGTTATCACATGTATTGACTATTTACAGAAGGGGTAAGTCCCTATTTTCTTAAGTGCACTTTTTAGATTTGAAGAATCAGTGCTTTCCTATGGGGAAGACCTAATGCGCACGGCACTCAAATAAGGTAAGTGAAAATTCGGTTTTTCTTTAACCCTTTCATAGCCGTGGCAGCAGGGGCCGAGGGGCACTAGAGTGCTAGTAATACAGCTTTGTATACCAAATACAATATAACATAGCACTTGTATTCAATATAGCTCATATACATTATTTACTGTTCTGTTTGTATTGATATACAGCTTTGAATGCCTAACACTATAGTGTTCCTTTAATGTCATAGGGGATGTACTTCATAAACATCTGTAGCACCAAAAAGAGTCAGTACTGTTACTGACATTACTAAAAGTCTCCTCAAACCAGTAAAAATTCTCCCCTTTAAAGGATAAAAGAATGTCACCCACCATGATCATGGCCAAAACTGCTATAAAGAGGGCATTGTTTGGAGTTAGTGTCTCTGAGTAACATAATGTGTCAGGAATGTGAAGATTCCCCAGTGTTCTAATCGGATGTATAACTTTCACACAGCTCCAAAATATACGACGGTCCGTGTCCTTATATGCCCTACAGTCATAGGACCAGCACCAGATGGTACGTATCCTTATATGCCGTACAGCCATGCGGTGGGCTCCAGAAAACCATACTGTTACTGTTAAAAAAAAAAAAGAACTTGAGGCCCTTCCCTGAACTTACCCAAAGGTTTGAGAGCCACAATTGTCCAGATCTCACACAAAATCCCAAGCGTTCTATCTGAAACCCAGGATCTGACCGTATGAGAGCTGCATTATCTCTGCTCTCACAGCAAAAGTGCCCCCAAAACCATGGGTTGCAGGGTCAAAATCCTGCTTGCCCTACCCAAATGGCGGCTCTGCATTCTGTCAAGCTTAGGAAGCCATTTAACTGAGGATAGAATTGAGATGCATCACTGAGCAGTGTCATGGTATATCATGCTTAATCCCTTTCATCAGAAATCTAAAAAGTTCTAACTACCGTTTCTAAATCAATACTAATACATAATTTAACAATTGTGAGAAGAACATTTTAATTTCAGTTAAATATTGATGTTCTGTTTAAACGCACACTCATGTATTCAATATTAATATAAGAACATTCACATGGAAAAATAACAAATCCAGCAATTGAACCAATCGTGGATTGCTGTCTTCTCTGCAAAAGGGTTAACTGGCATGTGGCTATTCAAACCATCTGCCGAGCTAGTTACACAAATATAGGGGCTTTAAATTCCAACATGTAATGTCACGTGAGAGTCTGTTGCTTAGAAATTCACTAAGTAAATATGTTTCTCTGTATAACAGACATTAAAGAAGAGGATGGGTGGAGACAATGTAATATGGAGACCAATTAGGGTCACCAAGGGGAAGATCTGGTTTTGGCTAATTAACCAGATTAGATGTTAACGTGTTTTTTGACATCTTTGAGACAATTATGATTAGGCAGCTTTAGGTGTGAAACCTGTTAAGTGTTATTAGATGCGCTGTGGATATGAAATATTTGTTAAAATTATTTTTCAAATTTTCTGGATTCTCCTTCGCTGGTACCATTGTGTGCTCCAATTGCTTGTTTCATCCAAAATACTTTTTATTCAACCACTTCACGTCACATTCTCTTGTTTTATCCATTATAATTACCACCTGCTTTGTTAAGTCTCTTTGCATGTTTGTGTGACCACCATATCTACAAATTTGTTTGGTTTGGAATACAATTTTTGGCGGTGCTACTAAATTGGTTTACCCGTACAGATCGGTTACCTGTCCTTTTGGGGACACGCTTACACTCATTGAAGAAGGCAGTTTTTTGAGTTTTTGCAAGGTAAATATATTTAGGTTTACAATGGGATTTAGGCGTAATGAAATGCAGAGTAAGGTTATGGTGCAAAATGTAGCTAGATTTAAGGAGGTTGAATAACCTAGGGTTACTTTCAGTGTTATATATGGGATTAGATCAAATTTGAGGTTAGGTTAATTAATCAATCCGTAATCTTAATCTTAACACTTACCTTAACCTAAACGTCATCGGTCTCAATGATATAGTGCAGTGCTCCTCAACCCTCTGCTCAAGGAACACTCAACAGTCCAGGATTTAGGGATTACCCAGATGTGTCAAAAATATTTAAAAAACAAACAAAAAACACACACACAAAAAAAATAAACACCTTAGACACTAAGGTGTTTTTTTCCTTTTACTAAACACGTTAGAAACACCTGGGTATTCCCTAAATCCTGGACTGTTAGGTGTGCATCGATGAGTGGGTTTAGGGGCATTGCTATAGTGAACTCCCTAACATTAACTGTCACTGTAACCCTAACGTCACTGTAACCTACTTACCTTGCAGCCCTTTCCAGTCAGTGTGCGCAGTTTCCCTAGAGACCGGCGGACCAGCTTTAGCAGTGCTTTTTTAATTATACAGTGATATAAAAGAGAAAGCGATTGACAGACAATATAATATTGACAAATAGTGAAAAAGTGAAGATGGCCTCGCTCAGATAACAATCAAGGAGAACTGGGGGCTTTCTGAGCCTGTTTAGTGTGTACAAATTCCCACACATAAGTTTATTTTTGGTTTACTGTATCCTCTGGGAATACGGAGACTATTAGAATTCATTCCTACAGCTAGTACTGTAAATAGGGATTCACGGGCCGGGAAATTCAAATGGACCCAATTATGAAGAAGTCCCCATCTTCATTAAAATAAAATTTAAAATTGATGAACCTTTATTGAAAGACATTTAATAATTATTAAAAAAAAAATCGAGTGATAGACTGATGAGGCTAAATATATACTACACTACACGATCATTTCTGGATATAAAAATGCAGCAAAACAAGCTAATATCTGTTATGGCGTCTCTGTGCAGGTAAGTAGACAGTCCTGTAGGTAAAGTCGTGAATCAACTCAAAGATCGTGAATAAAAACATAAAGAGAGGGGAAACATTTCAATTATAAAATGTATAAAATATTTAAAATATACAGTTGTGAAGGCAAGAGTAATATTGTAACTTTATGTAAAGTTATATCTTATATACCTTACCATCCAGTGCTGATGGAATCCTACGAGAATTAATTAATGGTGGATCTGTACTTCACCCTCTCGCCTTCTATACAACATACACAACATGGATGTGCAAAACCCAGATTTTCTTCAAATATTAGGATTTGGGGGACTGATGGACTGACTTCGGAACATCTTATTGAATGGCCATGGGGCAATTTTTTTCTCTGACCATTTTGTGTTTAATTTTTTTCCCTATTCAGTTATTCACTTCAAACCTCCATTAAATCTCTATAATTGTATCCTCCCTCACTAATTAATTTTATTTCTAAGATTCCATTGGCACTGGATGTTAATGGATGTACAGAATGGTACACTCTGCCTCCCCTCATATATGCACATCACAATTCACACATGCATAGCACCCCTCACGCACATACAGCAACCCTCACGCACATACAGCACCCCTGACACACAACACCTTTCACACACACACAGCACCCATCACACACAGCACCTCACAGACCCACATAGTAAAAGAAAGTAGAATAGAAAATAGAAAAGAAAAAAAAAGATAAATGTAAGTACATATTTAAAAA
The DNA here is from genome assembly GCA_933207985.1 of Pelobates cultripes. NCBI lineage: Eukaryota > Metazoa > Chordata > Amphibia > Anura > Pelobatidae > Pelobates > Pelobates cultripes. The sequence goes on from OW240912.1 coordinate 14,755,728, forward strand.
AAAAACCCTCCTTTCTAAAAAAAAAAAAAAAAATACAATATCGCAATTGCGCTACAAAATGAGTTACTGCAGCACTGGTAGGCGGTAAGGAAATTTTATCATCAACAAAGATACAAAAGTGGGTGGTAGGTATTAAAAGGTTGACTACCCCTGTTTTAGATAGACATGCCCTAAAAAGGACACTGCCTAAATCTATTTTTTCCCCTCTCACTCTGTTTTTTATTTAGGGTATTTCAGCTGATTCACAGCTTTACCTACATTCACAGAGAGGTCTGCTGGGAGAGCTAAGGGAGCAATGAGTCATTGCCTATAGAACTTGGGCCCAAGGAATCTATAGTATCAGTTACAGAACAGAGAGGGAGGGCATACCGCCCAAGTGTCCCTGTTTAGGAAGGACTACCAGCAATAAATGTGTTTAGAAATCAGTCTGTGTAAATAAGATACATTGTTCTTGTTCTAAATTAAATTTTAATTGTATAAATTATTAGTAAGTCACCTAAAATTTCTCAACCCACCCATGGTCACCCCCACTCACAACCCCAAAATTAAACAGTCGCTCTTTGTCCCATGGGATGTTGGGCGGTACTGATTGTGTGCAATGGGCATAGAGCATATGTCATATGTGACATACAGGTTTGTATATACAGAACCAAAGCTACATGTGTTTTATCCATTGCCCAGTTCAATAAAATGAAATATAAGAATCAGACGGATTGGGCTTGTTCTAATTTGTGGGCCTTGCGCTACAAGTCCTACAGCCCATGACTTATTCTATCCCGGAGTAAAGCACCAGTTATTGGCATAATCTTAGTTCACTAACTTGTGACATCTCGCTCATTTCCTTCAAATCCATTTTTAAACATTTGAAGCATTACAACAGATTCCCATTTTCAGTCATCGTGGCATATTAAAGATTAGTGTACCGTAGACCCGTCATACAATGGTATCCGGGTGTAAGGGAATAAACCAGCTCTGCTGGAGCTAAGGAAACTCAATGAACATCTTCCTCTAACATTATATTGACAAATGTAAAAAATGAACTCTGTTAATTTCCTACCGACTCTTCTTCTCTGTCAAAAGATCTCACAACTGTGAGTAAAGAATGAGTATAGCTTCACATCTAAATTTAGTTCATTAGGTCTTCTTTAATTAAAACCTAAACACACATAGAAACATAGAATGTGACGGCAGATAAGAACCATTCGGCCCATCTAGTCTGCCCAATTTTCTAAATACTTCCATTAGTCCCCGGCCTTATCTTATAGTTAGGATAGCCTTATGCCTATCCCACACATGCTTAAACTCCTTTACTGTGTTAACCTTCTACCACTTCAGCTGGAAGGCTATTCCATACATCCACTACCCTCTCAGTAAATATACTTCCTGATATTATTTTTAAACCTTTGTCCCTCTAATTTAAGACTATGTCCTCTTGTTGTGGTAGTTTTTCTTCTTTTAAATATAGTCTCCTCCTTTACTGTGTTGATTCCCTTTATGTATTTAAATGTTTCTATCATATCCCCCCTGTCTCGTCTTTCCTCCAAGCTATACATGTTAAGATCCTTTAACCTTTCCTGGTAAGTTTTATCCCGCAATCCATGAACCAGTTTAGTAGCCCTTCTCTGAACCCTCTCTAAGGTATCAATATCCTTCTGAAGATACGGTCTCCAGTACTGTGTACAATACTCCAAGTGAGGTCTCACCAGTGTTCTGTACAATGGCATGAGCACTTCCCTCTTTCTACTGCTAATGCCTCTCCCTATACAACCAAGCATTCTGATAGCATTTCCTGCTGCTCTATTACATTGTCTGCCTACCTTTAAGTCATCAGAAATAATCACCCCTAAATCCCTTTCCTCATATGTTGAGGTTAGAACTCTATCAAATATTCTGTACTCTGCCCTTGGGTTTTTACGTCCAAGATGCATTATCTTGCACTTATCCACATTAAATGTCAGTTGCCACAATTCTGACCATTTTTCTAGTTTACCTAAATCATTTGCCATTTGGCTTATCCCTCCTGGAACATCAACCCTGTTACATATCTTAGTATCATCAGCAAAAAGACATACCTTACCATCAAGACCTTCTGCAATATCACTAATAAAAATATTAAAGAGAATGGGTCCAAGTACAGATCCCTGAGGTACCCCACTGGTGACAAGTCCAAGCTTCGAATATATTCCATTAACTACAACCCTCTGTTGCCTGTCACTCAGCCACTGCCTTACCCATTCAACAATATTGGAATCCAAACTTAAAGATTGCAGTTTATTGATAAGCCTTCTATGTGCAACAGTGTCAAAAGCCTTACTGAAATCTAGGTAAGCAATGTCTACTGCACCACCCTGATCTATAATTTTAGTTACCCAATCAAAAAAATCAATAAGATTAGTTTGGCATGATCTCCCTGAAGTAAACCCATGTTGTCTCTGATCTTGAAATCCATGTGTTTTTAGATGTTCATCAATCCTATCCTTTAACATGGTTTCCATTACTTTCCCCACTACTGAAGTAAGGCTTACTGGCCTATAGTTGCCCGACTCCTCCCTATTACCTTTCTTGTAAATGGGCACAACATTCGCTAACTTCCAATCTTCTGGGACTACTCCTGTTAACAATCTAATTTTTTGTAAAGTCCCTCCCCCCCCCCCAGTGTTTTCACCCCATTAATTATCTGTAACTAAAACTTCTCTATATTTTGTCTCAATTTAAGGAAATGGGATGGTGTTGAATAAATCTAATTTTAGATGTTCCCATAGTTTGCTTGTGTTTATTCTCTGGGATGTTTCATCAGAGTTTTAAATATAATAAATAAATAAAATAAATAAAGTGAATCTTGAGAAGAAATCTGTGTTTTAGCAAGATAAGGATTCCAAGTACAAGGGCAAACAAAAACTGTGGTGGTTTCTGAGGGCCCCGCTCCTTCCCCTCTCTCCCTTCTCTGTTTCTCTGACCTTTCTCCTTTTCTCTTCTCTTACTTCTTCTCATTTCATATCTCCTCATACCCCCTTTTTTATTCCCCCCCCCCTTGGTTTACAGGGGTTTGTTTTCTTTTTTCATTTTTCTCACCCAGGCATGATAAAACAGTCCGAGAAACGAAGATGCCTAAAAACAAATCTGGTCTGTATAAAGCTAGGACTCCTTCTTTAACTAGATTGCCTGGAATAAAAATAAAAACCTCGATAGGAGGCAAGTCACAATGGGTTTAAAAAGAGGCTTGTATTGTAAGCCTATATTGCATACTGTATTTCCAAGAATGTTCTCTCAAATATTGGCTTCTGCGCAAGCCCAAAAGTGAAACTGTACTTGCTGTACCTATCGAATGAAAAAATAAAGAATAATAAAAAAAAAAAAACTGTGGTGGTAATGAACAAAAGTGACTGGTCTACAACGTCCCAATCACTATCCCGATCTCAGTATTTACTCACTACTTTCTTTTGCCACTTCCCTCACTCACTGTCTGTATCCCATTCTCCATATCAACCACTTTATCTTCCATAGCACCTTCTAATCCACCAAACCCACCTCTTTCTCTTCCATCACTTCAGCCCCATACTGTCCACAGATAAGATTGTCCGGGTCGGTAGGCAGGATGCCAGATAGAGACCCTCTCCTAGTGCATTGGCTGTTTTTGTGAGTGTTGTGTGTGTGTTTAGTGGCTGAGCATTGGGAACAGCAACCCTGGTGGTTTGGTGGAGGAGAACTGTGGTCTGCACCAGAATTGATGCAGCCCGCTTTAAGAGCTCTCTTATGGTCCTAGCACTCTGTGAATCCAGGGAACAGCCAGGGAGCTCTTACATTGACCAGCACCAAATAAATGTACAGACCACGAAGATTCCTCAACAGGTAATCCACCAAACCCACCTCTTTCTCTTCCATCACTTCAGCCCCATACTGTCCAAAGATAAGATTGTCCGGGTTGGTAGGCAGGATGCCAGATAAAGACCCTCTCCTAGTGCCTTGGCTGTTTCTGTGAGTGTTGTGTGTGTGTTTAGTGGCTGAGCATTGGGAACAGCAACCCTGGTGGTCTGGTGGAGGAGAACTGTGGTCTGCACCAGAATTGGTGCAGACCGCTTTAAGAGCTCTCTTATGGTCCTAGCACTCTGTGAATCCAGGGAACAGCCAGGGAGCTCTTACATTGACCAGCACCAAATAAATGTACAGACCACGAAGATTCCTCAACAGGTAAGGGTACATAGTGCCAAGCAGTGAGATTTGTTGATCTCCCTGCCGGCTCAAGGAAATGTCAGGATTACAGAATGATCCAGCATGTAGAATTGTATAACACAGAGGACTGATAGGTAGCATATACCGGACCTTAGAATGGCCGGACTAACGTATCAAAGAATAGTCGGGAATAGCAGAGGTCAAGGGAAACAGAAAGAGACACAACAATAAGGAAAAGCCAGGAGTCAGGGATGCCAGAAAACAGGGAAGTCAAAAACAATGCCAAAGTCAAATAACCAGAATTACCAGAATCAATAAGGCGCTCTCGGACAACCACAAGGGAAACCACAACAGGGCACTGAGCAGGATGAGAACTGGGCCTAAATACCCCTCCTCTAGATCTGATAGGCTGTAACCGGTCTTTGACCCCAAAGCAGTTACCAGGTTCCCATTTGCATAATTGCTGCTCAGCATTAACTCTTCTGTGGATTTGGTTGCTGCTCGGCACAACTTTTCCTATGTGGACAGTAAATGTCATTAACCACATTTTTATAAGCGGATGAATACGGGACAGGAAGGCCCACAAAGCTAGAGCTCTGGATGTGACCGGACCCAAGGCTACCGCTTATGCCACCTGGTGGACAATCCAGCTCTGCTCTTTCACCATGAACCGAAACATACACATGTAGATACATAAACTGACACACACAAACACTGACTCACATGTAGATACATATACTGACACACACAAACACAGATGAATACAATAACACACATGCACAGAGAACCACACCAATCTCTTTCACCCCCACTATGAGAGGGCTCAAAATTTACACTCACAAACTGGCCATTGGCAAATAGAAATTCAGCCCTGGTGAGGATAAATTCTTGATTGTGAGCAAATTTGCCAAGAAAAATGATAGAGACAGCTTATGACATAGTAGGCAAAGCTGGTATATACATAGCCACCATGATGTTAACTTTTATTGCTACAGGATATGTGAGCACATATGCACTGCACTTTATAGTATTTTATATTATTTATATAATCTTATAATGATATGTATTTTGTTTCTGTGTTAGTGTGTTACAATATCTGTTAAAACATAAAAAATCCAAGTAATCCCATATATCATCAGGGCTGGATTTGCCATAAGGCCACTGAGGTCACAGCTCCCTTACTCTGCCACAGTGGGGCCACACTGACGGGGAGATGATCTCCCTCTATTGATTCAGAGCGCTGCTGCATGTTACTTCAGCAATCTCTGATACGTTCCCCAGCCGCCAACCAGAAGAAACTGCCTGCACCCACGGTAATAACTCTCATCCCTGGCCCAAGGTAAGCTTTAGAGAGTTTATTTTTTTCTCTTAAAATGCCCTGCCCCACAATACAGCCCCTCAGCCACTATCTAACTCCACAACAGCTAGTACTCCAAACTAACTATCCCACCTACTATATCCATCATCCCCCAAATACTGCCTCTTTCCCTAATACTGCCACTACACCCACACTCTAGCCACTATCCCCCACTTACTGCAGACATTATGACCCCACTATAGACCCTGTCCTGCCATTAAAGCCCCAATCCCCCAACTACAACCACTAATCCCCCTACTACAGATCAAACTCTCTATTATTGCTACTATTCCCACACTATAACCACTATCCCACCAACCACAGCTTCCATCCATTCTATAGCCCCATCCAATCCACCCAAGCACACACACTGCAGCCAATATCCCCTGCACATATACACTACAGCACTTATTCCCCCCTTATACATACATTACAGCTCCAATTTTTTCACATGCACTCTGCAGCCCTAATTTTCTTCCCAAACACACACATAGCTAAATGCACCCTACTTCTCTTAGAAAAAATGCACCCTACAGTCTCTATTCTCCTAAACCCCATATACATTCTTCAGCCCCTATGCTTAACAGCACACACACTAAAGCCTCTATTTACATGCACACACACATACTCCACTGCAAACAGACCCACACACAAACAACCCCACAACAGTCCCCCTCCCTCACATTCAACACTACAAGCATAATTCCCTGTGCAACCACACAAGCAGCATATCCCCCACATGTGCAATCTTAAAAACATACTCCACCCACATACACAACAACATGAGCAGCATCCCCACACATGCACACAACCCCACAAGCAGCATATATATATATAAACAAAAAAAAAACACAAGCAGCATCCTCACAAACATACAATACCGCAAGCAGCATCCCCACAAACATGCAACACCACAAGCCGCATCCCCTCAAACATGCAACGTCACAAACAGCCTCCTCACAAACATGCAACGTCACAAGCAGCATCCTCACAAACATACAATACCGCAAGCAGCATCCCCACAAACATGCAACACCACAAGCCGCATCCCCTCAAACATGCAACATCACAAACAGCCTCCTCACAAACATGCAACGTCACAAGCAGCATCCCCACAAACATGCAACACTACATGCAGCATCCCCACAAACATGAAACACCACAAGCAACATCGTCACAAACATACAATACCACAAGCAGCCTCCACGCACATATACACACACACTCTCTCCCAGTACCTATTATTCAACTGCCCACCTAGTTACTTTCACCATTCAATAATACCCCAAACTAGCCGCATTAATGCATCATAACCCCATTGCGGAACTACCCCGGTCGCAGGGATCATAACTGCGACCAGGCCTGGCACTATGCAGGGGCTCCGGCTGCCCTGTCAACCCCTGCAGAATCGTCTTCTGTGTGAGAGAGATCTGGGTCCTCCCCGTGTGATGGGCTCCAGGTACCCATTGGCAGGCTGTCAGCAGAGTCGGTGTGCCCGCTGACCTGGTTGGTGTGGGATTACTTGCCCCCTGCACCTGTCTCTACCAGGCAGCAGTTCCTCCAGTGTGAGTGTCAGCCAGGCCCAGGCTGCCACTGCCTGGGGGTGAGTGTGAGCAGCATCCGCGTCTCCTCCGGGCGAGTACCATGAGCACAGGCTGCCTCGTAGGAACCTGCAGGAGGACTTCGCACTCATCCAGAGGATTGGCAGTGGCACCTACTGGTGATGTGTAAAGGGAAACACCAAGCGAGGGGCAGGATTGTTGGGTAATCATCACTATGTCAGAGCTATGTCCAGGGCAGTGTGTGACAGACATGTCAGAGGCATCCTTAGACTTACACAGAGAAACACTGTGCCAGGGGCACATCAATAGGAGACAGGGCAGGAGCACATAGGAGGGCACAGGGGAAGCCTGCTGAGATTAGTGTGTGCCAGGGACAGATTTATTTAGATATGGGTTGTGAAATTGTCTGACTCATACAGGGAATTATGGCATTTGATAAGAACAAGGTATGTATGTTATTGTATGTAACTGTATTTGTGTGTCAGTGTATGTTTCTGTATGTGTGTCAGCATATGTGAGTATGTATCTACATGTGTGTCAGTATTTGTGTGTGTCAGTGTATGTATTGGTTCATGTGGATCTGTGTGTGCATGTCAGTGTTACTGTGGATGTGTGTCAATCTGTGTGTGTGTGTATCTCTCATATTATTTATAAGTCTGTGGACATCTCTGTGGCAGGATATGTGTGTTTCTGTGTATGGCACTGGGCCCCTTTATGTGTGTGCCAATGCAAATGTATTTGCATGCAATCACCGATATTACACACAAACACCAACACTGTGCACAATAACAGTCCTGCATTCAAATGCCAACACACAAACACACCTCGTAATTCACGTGGCATTACAGACACGCATATCAATGCTTTCATACACTAACACTACATAAAAAAAACTTGAATTCAAATACTAATACTACACACACCCATGATTTATATGCAAACATTACACACAAACACACCCCTGCATTCACATGAAAACATTACAGACAAGCATTCCACAGCAATCTTAACAGATTCTTGCACCGGGGCCTTGAGGTTTCTAGTTACATGTCTGATCCCAAGAATTACGCCAAACTTTTGCATTTATATATGGGTGCATTGAGGAAACTAGCCTTGGGGCAGCAAGTAAGGTAAATTCAGTCCTGTCCATCATAAGTTTGAGTTTAGGATTTTGTTTCTTAATCTTGAAACAAAATGTTTGGTTAATTGTATGTTTGGTCTGCTGGTACTAACTTGCTGAAATTGGCAGCATATTTATTAGTACGTATATATATATATATATATATATATATATATATATACACATTGATTTACTATGGGAGATTATAAAACATGGTGGTGCAATAATTAAACACTATAATTACTGTAATACTCATCCAAGGAAAGTATGTGATTAACTGGAATGTGTGTGTTAAAGTTTAATACCAGGCTCCAGCAATTAGATCATGGAAAAGAAGGGATTTTTCATAAATGAAGCATATGGCACGTCCTCATTAAAATTGTTGTTTCTTCCGTTTGTTGGCGCAAACTGCAAACGTGCCAAATATCTGTACATTCCGCTCTGAACAAATTGGATGTTGAAAACATTATATTAGTGATACACATCATCTATTATCAGGGAGAAAGCAATCAGAAGCGAAGCGTTTTGAAGTATGCCGCTGTAGCGTGGAGTGATTGTGAGCGAATGTCCCGAAGGCGGCAGAGATAAAATCTGCTTTACCTAATTTGCTGAGGAATTTTGAACCTCTCTGTGTAATAATGTTTCTATATAAATATGACCCAGTAATCTTCCCGATCAGCGTACCCTGGGCTACCGGTGCAGTACTTTATGATATCATAATGAGCACTTACTGACATCTGTCATCAAAAAGTACAACGTCTTGTGTAGTATAGATTTAATATCACATTAATTTACATATAAAATGATTTTCTAATGCCTATTGAGGTCCTCAAAAAACTGTGAGAAAGTCATTGGTGCCACAGTCTAGAAGAGATGAAATGCTATCCAGAAGCTGTTGTTAAAGAACTACTCCTGTGATGCTTTGACAGACATGTTTTGGCTAATCTAATCCACGAGACAGACAGACAGACATCTTTGGCATTTTAATATATTCAGATGCAGAGGTGACCAACCAGTAGTCTTCTCTAGCTGTTATTGAGGAACACCCCCCGCCTCCCTCTGTGAGATTTTCCTATAGGTTGGCGATTTCGCATGGATAGGCTGGCGGTGCATTATGGGAGTTGCCCCTGTTAGGGCTTCCATTAAAAGAGGCGGACACGGCATAAACTAGAACACGTAAGGTGAACTAGAAGCACTGAATCTTTTGGCAAGCTGTTGTGCTCATTTTCAAAATTGTGCAAATTGTAGGAGGTTTGCAATTTGAACTATAAACTCTAATGTTACAACAGTTAAGGCCAGCTGATGTGGTCATCATATATTGGACTAATTTTAGTAAGGGGTGTTCGTATACCATTACTATCACTTACTTGGTTACTAATAATCAATGACCATTTTAAACAAACTTTTTAACATTCTACTTATGGCTTAGTTTTGGCCCTGGGAGATCTATGAACAATGTGATTGAGCATTCTAGTTACGGCGTATATTGAGATTTATTGATACAGTTGTTTGAACATTCCAGTTACGGTTCTGGTATGGCATTAGACAATCTAGATATTGTCTGTTTGAGCATTCTAGATACAGTAAGGAATTCAGCATTCTAGTTATGGCTTACTGTAGATTTGGCACTGAGCAATCTATGATCAGATTAAACAGCCAGTGATTAAATTATAGGGCATGGATGCATTTTATTTGCGCAGTACAAATGTTAAATTCATGTTTTTTTTCCCTGAGTCTCCTTTGAATTAACTGATTATGGTAGGAATAGTTTAGAGCCTAATTACAGATGACATTTGAAGATCAATGTGCGTTCAAACGTTCCTGGTAATTTAGATTTAAAAAAAATCTATAAAATAATAACTGATGCAAGGCCGCCCAGATTATTTTCTTTACGTCTGCAGCGATTATAATGTATGGCGTCTTCATCAGCAAACCATGCGAGTTAGAGTTTTAAAGTCAACGTTATCTTGGGAAGAATTTTTTATTTTATTTTTTTTTTAAGTAAGGAACTAACAGATGTCTCCTTCCCGGAGGATTTTCCGTAATGATACAATTAACTTATTTGCCCATAGAGTTTTGTGATTCCAAGTGGCCAAATCCTTAATTAATCTGATTGCTATGACAGCTACAAAGCCGGTTGTAGTTTAATGCGTCGGTAAGCACTAATTGCCAAGACGGCCGATGTGGGATATCGTATCGTCCAACCACAGACGCCGGTGGTGACGTTGGGTATACTGTCTGCCCTTTACAGTGGACAGTGTTTAGCAATTAACCAAATTATTTCTAGCTGCCCAGTACCTAAAGGCAAAATAAGTGGCATTTTATTTTGCCAAGGAAATCACAGATTATGAATGTGCGGCAGGTATGAACGCAGAGCTGTGAACGCAAGGACATGTATCACTGCTACCTGCACTGACCTAGACTGAAACCTTAAAGTGACACTGTAGGCCCTGTAAACATTTAATCTCATTGAATTCGTTATGTTGTCTGGAGTCCCCTGTCACTGTCCCTCCATTCAGTGTTAAACCATTTTGAGCAGTTTTATCACTGAATGAGGGTTCCTGGCTTCCAATAAACCGGCCCCCACTGAAGGTGTGGCTACGGCAGAGTTTACACACTTCCTTCTAGCCGTGCCAATTCATACCAGCAGTGGGCACTGAGATAGGCTGACAGACTCTAAACAATCACGCATTGCTGCTAATGCTTCCTTGTTAGCATTAAAACAATAAAACCAGTTTAACGTTGAATGAAAATACATTCAGACACTATAACCACTTCAATGCGATGAATGCCTAAATTGTACTTTAAATGCATTGACTACACGATGGGTACTGTTCACTTGCCGAAGTGATCCTATTATTTTCTGTTAAAAAAAATGTGAACCAAAAATATAATATATTAAAATTAGATAAGCAAAGGTAGCCTGTCTAGCCTCATATTCTCTATCTACCAGCAATCCTTATTTTTTATCCATAACAGGCATTTGCGATCAGGATAAATTTGGACAAGGATTAATAAACCTCATTCTGGAAGACTTTTCCCTGATTCCACAACTCTTTCTGTTCAACAGTTCGATAGAGAGTTATATAGATTGGTTTGATTTAGCTACATTAGCCCAAACCATATTGACCACAAATTAAGGACTGTCCTCGCAAAATAGGGACACTTGGGTGGTATGTTGGCTGTGCTATATTCTATGTATATTTATTTTTTCGTTCTTCCATTTAAATTGAACTGTGAGATGTCGTCACCCTTAATGCTTGCTGTCCATTTTATACTAGGATTGAATTATTATATCTGCATGCCCGCTATGTGATGTAATACAGCGTGCCAATGTATATGTGCTGGTTACTATCAGCCAATAAAAATGTAAATTAAAATAAATAATCTGCATAAAACTCCTGATTGCTGGTATCATTGGAAACTGGAGATTAAAAAAAAAAATTACTTGAAAACTTCAACGTATTAAAGTGGCTTCACAAATCCAGAAGTCTTTTTACTTGAGAAATAGTTAAACATTCACAGTCTTAATCAAATCCCTAGATACATCGGTACCTTGAAGGCAGAACTAGCTACCAAGTTGTAATTTAAAAAAAACAGAATCCACTATCTCTGACTAATTGATTCATTTCATCGCTTCTGGAAAAGGCATTATATTAATCAAAGAGAAAAAAATACGTAATTCTCGTAGTTTATTACGGCTGCGGTTAATAGCATATACAGTCAGATCCATAAATATTGGGACATCGACACAATTCTAATCTTTTTGGCTCTATACACCACCACAATGGATTTCAAATGAAATGAACAAGATGTGCTTTAAAGGACCACTCTAGGCACCCAGACCACTTCAGCTTAATGAAGTGGTCTGGGTGCCAGGTCCTTCTAGGGTTAACCCATTTTTTCATAAACATAGCAGTTTCAGAGAAACTGCTATGTTTGTGAATGGGTTAAGCCTTCCCCTATTTCCTCTAGTGGCTGTCTCATTGGCAGCCACTAGAGGCGCTTGCGTGCTTCTCACTGTGATTTTCACAGTGAGAGCACGCCAGCGTCCATAGGAAAGCATTATGAATGCTTTCCTATGCGACGGGCTGAATGCGCGCGCAGCTCTTGCCGCGCGTGCGCATTCAGCCCAGGAGGAGGAACGGAGGAGGAGGAGGAGGAGAGCTTTCCGCCCAGCGCTGGAAAAAGGTAAGTTTTTACCCCTTTCCCCCTTCCAGAGCCGGGCGGGAGGGGGTCCCTGAGGGTGGGGGCACCCTCAGGGCACTATAGTGCCAGGAAAACGAGTATGTTTTCCTGGCACTATAGTGGTCCTTTAACTGCAGACTTTCAGCTTTAATTTGAGGGTATTTACATCCAAATCAGGTGAACGGTGTAGGAATTACAACAGTTTGTATATGTGCCTCCCACTTTTCAAGGGACCAAAAGTAATGGGACAATTGGCTGCTCAGCTGTTCCATGGCCAGGTGTGTGTTATTCCCTCATTATCCCATTTACAAGGAGCAGATAAAAGGTCCAGAGTTCATTTAAAGTGTGCTATTTGCATTTGGAATCTGTTGCTGTCAACTCTCAAAATGAGATCCAAAGAGCTGTCACTATCAGTGAAGCAAGCCATCATTAGGCTGAAAAAACAAAACAAACCCATCAGAGAGATAGTTGATTTGGTGTGGCCAAATCAACTGTTTGGAACATCCTTAAAAAGAAAGAGCGCACCGGTGAGCTCAGCAACACCAAAAGACCCGGAAGACCACGGAAAACAACTGCCGTGGATGACAGAAGAATTCTTTCCCTGGTGAAGAAAACACCCTTCACAACAGATGGCCAGATCAAGAACACTCTCCAGGAGGTAGGTGTATGTGTGTCAAAGTCAACAATCAAGAGAAGACTTCACCAGAGTGAATACAGAGGGTTCACCACAAGATGTAAACCATTGGTGAGCCTCAAAAACAGGAAGGCCAGATTAGAGTTTGCCAAACAACATCTAAAAAAGCCTTCACAGTTCTGGAACAACATCTTATGGACAGATGAGACCAAGATCAACTTGTACCAGAGTGATGGGAAGAGAAGAGTATGGAGAAGGAAAAGGAACTGTTCATGATCCAAAGCATACCACCTCATCAGTGAAGCATGGTGGTGGTAGTATGGCGTGGGCATGTATGGCTGCCAATGGAACTGGTTCTCTTGTATTTATTGATGATGTGACTGCTGACAAAAGCAGCAGGATGAATTCTGAAGTGTTTCGGCAATATTATCTGCTCATATTCAGCCAAATGCTTCAGAACTCATTGGACGGCGCTTCACAGTGCAGATGGACAATGACCCGAAGCATACTGCAAAAGCAACCAAAGAGTTTTTTAAGGGAAAGAAGTGGAATGTTATGCAAAGGCCAAGTCAATCACCTGACCTGAATCCGATTGAGCATGCATTTCACTTGATGAAGACAAAACTGAAGGGAAAATGCCCCAAGAACAAGCAGGAACTGAAGACAGTTGCAGTAGAGGCCTGGCAGAGCATCACCAGGGATGAAACCCAGCGTCTGGTGATGTCTATGCGTTCCAGACTTCAGGCTGTAATTGACTGCAAAGGATTTGCAACCATGTATTAAAAAGTGAAAGTTTGATTTATGACTGTTAATCTGTCCCATTACTTTTGGTCCCTTAAAAAGTGGGAGGCACATATACAAACTGTTGTAATTCCTACACCGTTCACCTGATTTGGATGTAAATACCCTCAAATTAAAGCTGAAAGTCTGCAGTTAAAGCACATCTTGTTTGTTTCATTTCAAACCCATTGTGTTGGTGTATAGAGCCAAAAAGATTAGAATTGTGTCGATGTCCCAATATTTATGGACCTGACTGTACATGAGTTGTGTGTGTACCCCAGCAGCCAGAGTCAATGGCCCATTTGATTGAAAGACACTTGGAATAAGAAACGTATCAGAACTGTGGGTTTGGATTTCTGGGTATTAAGCTAAAAAAAATTATTTAGCTCTTTTATAGCGAAGAATATTTAAAAATATATTAAATGCACTACTATGAGAAATTAGAGTAGTGACTAAATATATATATATATCGGTCAACCTCCTGGATTGGGGGGATAACCCCTAGTGTAGAATCTTCACCAATAATAAAACAAATAGGAAGACAAAGGTAGGAGGGAAGGGATGATGAGGTAGATAGTGTCCCTATTGGCTGGAACTAGAAATCTGAAAAAGAAAACGTAACATTTAATGCAAACAAAATGTATAAATCAATATATGGTGCCCCCACCCATCACACCAAAAAGGGTTCTACAATATGTATATATCTAACAAAATGCACCAATGGACTGAATATATTCCATAGGGGATTAACCATGATGCTGTTCCTAGTGTTAGGACAATAGCTGCATCTAGTTGAAAAGTGCCAGAAGGCCCCTCTAGTGGCAGGCAATTGTAAAACAAGTTAGTCCAAATTCGTGCGTGTAAGTCACTAGGGGACTGATAGTGAGGACTTTTCTCCATCAGGACTTTTACCTTGCCATGGTCTTTCTTATCAATTTGGAACTCTCTGTATTTCTCCTTGTCCCCAAACCATATGGTGAGGAGCCCCAATGAACGAGACAAGACAATGTAAGGTTCAAGGTGACTTCTAATGTTTAATGGACTGTGTAACAGGTTATATTCAAGAGGAAACAGGGGTGGTCTTACAAGCATTATCCAATCCTAATAAAATCATCTATTTTATCTTAACATCTTAACCTATAGCTAGCTTGCAGGTGTATCTTCATGTTCAGGCCTTGCACAAAGCTAAGTTTCAATATAACTACGGACTTAGAATTAACACTTAGAATTAAAGATATTAACCACGCAGTTCTAAATTACATATTACTAAGCAGTTATGATCAAAAGGAGTAACACCGAAAACAAGGCCAACGGCAGAAGCACACAAGAAATAACACTAACACCTGTTACACAATGTTCTATAGCTGTTGTCTAGGGGTATATTTATTAAGCATTGTATATAGACAAAGTAGATTATTTCCAATAGCTGACATGCTCCAAGTTAGCCAATTTTAAACAGACTGGACATCTGGTCATCTGTAGCTTGAGCCTTGGGTCACTAAACATTGTATATGGGCATAGTGTATTATTCCCAACAGTTTCCCTCCTTCATTCACAACATGAACGCATAAAGTCAAAGTGGGAATAATACCCGTCCCTCGTCCATGGACCAGGGTATAGGATTATCAGTCCACCTGGTAATCTAGGGCAAGGATAAAAAAAACCAGTGGCAAAAGCTCATATGTGAAGGAAAAAGCACATTTAGGGAAACCCTGAGTGGGGACCTCGACCGTGTAGACATGTAATTCCTCACGTTGACACCACTTGTGACCTAGGATACCCGCACCTGTGAGAACATAGCTCAGGTATCGAGAGAAATTGGGAAACACTTCTTGATAATTGAAAAGGCCCACTTACATATTAAATCATGAGTTAAATTATAATCTAGCTTGCAATTCTGACAATAATCCTAACCTGCACCTTGCGTCCTATGTCTCCTAACCATGTCCCTATTCCAATGGTCCAGTCAAAACCAGTCATATCCACACTCAGTTGCTCAAAACATGGGAATCCATCCTTGGCACACTCAACATACATCAAAGACACACATAGTACATTCGTCCCTGGGTCAGCTAACACTTCCTCTCTCTCCAGCTAACTCTACAAAAATAAAAATAAAATAAATAGTTCAGCATAGTTCAGAAAAATCTAAAAAGTCTTTCAAGGAGTATAACGAAATCAGTTTAGACACCATAAAATAGCTACAGCAAGATGGCTGACAACAAGACAATGTCAGCTTCCACATAGTTCTTAGTTCTTCTTTTGTTTGCTGGATGTTCACCACAATGCTCTGTGCAACACCCCAATTGTTGAATGGGTTATTACAGAACCAGCGGAATTAGACAGCACTGCACCTTCAGGCAGTGGCGTACACACAAACCATGGTGCCCCAGTGCGAAAATGATCCGTGGGCACCCCCCCTCCCTATTCCCCCCGACAGACACACACACATACATAAGACACACACACAGACACATACACACAGACACATACATACAAACAGACAGGCACACATACATACAGACACACACAGACATACATACAGACCGACACACAGACAGGCACACAGACACATACATACAAACAGACAGGCACACATACAGACACACACACACACACATACAGACAGGTACACATACAGACACACACACATATACAGACAGGCACACATACAGGACAGAGAGACACACACAAGACACACATACATACAAAGACACATACATAAAAAAACAGACAGGCACACATACACACAGACATACACACATACAAACATACAGACAGACACACACACACAAGACACACATACATACAAACAGACAAGCACACACACATACAGGCAGACACACACACAAGACACACATAAATACAAAGACACATACATAAAAAACAGACAGGCACACATACACACAGGCAGACACATACAGACAGACAGACATACAAACATACAGACAGACACACACAAGACACACATGCATACAAACAGACAAGCACACACACACAAGACATGCATTGTCAGCACAAATAAAAGTTTTGTAAGTATGTTGAAAACAATAAGCAGTTGAAAACATGTTTAAGAGAAACTGCTATGTTTACACTGCAGGTTTAATCCAGCCTCTAGTGGCTGATTCCCTGACGGCCACTAGAGGCTGGTTCCGTGATTTACACTGAGTAAATCGCACTTATTTGACGCTGGACGTCCTCATGGAGTTCAGTGTAAAAAAAGATCCCCATAGGAAAGCATTGAGTAATGCTTTCCTATGGGCGGGTTTGAATGCGCGCACGCCTCTGGCAGCGCATGCGTATTCGGCTCCACTCGGAAGCTGACATTGATCGAGGAGGAGAGGTCACCAGTGCCGAGGGAGCCCAGCGCTGGATTAAGGTAAGCAAATAAATGGTTAATTAACCATTATTAGCCGCAGAACACCTAAACGGTGACTAGGGCTCTATAGCGTTAGGAATTCATATTTGTATTCATAACGCTATAGTGTTCTTTTAAGTTATATAAACCTTATATCTGAATACTCTTCTATCCAATCCCAGTGGGCATTAATAAAAGAAAAAAATGGATGGGTTTATGAATTAAAGGAGTAAAATCGAACTCTTCATTGAGACCTCGAGGTGACAATGATAGGTGTTCTTGAATCCATTTGGATTCTCTTTTTAATAATCTCATATTGAAGTTCCTCTTTCTCATACTCGTGGTTATCATTTCGATTGCTTGAAATTTCAAATGGGACTACTAGGAGAATAAATGCAAGGCGTATGTTACAGTTGCAGTATGAACATTAGCAGTTGGTGCATAATTAATTATGACTGCTGCTGGATTTGCTCTGATTAGAGGAGGAGACTCGCATATGGATCTGATGGAGGCATCTGGAGGTTTCTCAGGCGAGGAATATTCCTTCCAATGAGAACGCAGTCTTTTTAGCAACTAATCACGACATATTTATTGAGATAAATGAATCCGATTGAAAAACAAACCTGATATTATAGATAGTGTGGTTTAGATGTGCACTGCAGCAATTTGTACAGAAAAAAGAACAAAACTAACCTTTTACATTTGTATCATCTTGTTATTATGCTAAAATCTCATTTTAGGAGACATGTGAGGTCTAAAGATCTTCAAAGTGGCTTTGATACATTTTATATAGAATCATGCCTGCCCTAATTGGTAAAGAATAGAGTTGAGCTGACACCTGGATGTTCGGGTCCGGCAGGAACCCCGAACTTGACCCCGAACCACATTGAAGTCAATGGGGACCCGAACTTTTGGCTACAAAAATGGCTCTAAAAAACTCCTGGAAAGGGCTAGAGGGCTGCAAAAGGAAGTAAAATGGGGGTAAGAGTAAGACAAGTGCCCTGCAAACAAATGTGGATAGGGAAATCACTTAAAAATAACATAAAATAAGCAGTCGCTAAGTAGATAACTCCCTAATTCAAACGGTATTAGGGAGCTATCTACCAAAAGGCTGAAAGACCTAAATTGGTCACTTAAATTGGTCTTTCAGCCACATTTACTAATACTAAGTAAAGATTACTTAGTATTAGTAAATTCAGCCCCTACTGGCTTCTCACTGTAAAAAAAAAAAACCCAAAAAACACCTATTGCCCCCACCTCTTTGCGACAGGTGGGGGCCCTAAATAAGAATGTGGAGGGGGGACCTACTGTCCTCCCCTCGGCCCCCACCCCTGCGCGGTGGGTGGGGACCCTAAATAAGAATTTAGGGGGGGGACCTACTGTCTTCCCCCCTGGCCCCCACCCCTGAGCGGTTGGTGTGGGCCATAAATAAAAATCCCCCCCCCCTCCAGGTTACTAGGGGTCACCCCAATCCTCCCCAAAAAATTACCCCTACTTATCCTAAAAATAATGAGGGGGGACCCTTGTCTAAATATCTGTAAAAAAAAAAAATAGACTTACCCTTTGATGTTTTCTTTCTTCTAAAATCTTCTTTTTTCAGCCCCAAAAAAGGCCATATAAAAATCCAGAATAACCGACGCACTTTAAAGAAAAAAAAAAAACGAGCACAAAAAAATAATAATCCTTCTTCACCCATGGAGGGCTCCACGCAGACTGAGCTCAGCAGGGCGGGGGAAGGCTTCTAAAGCCTTGCCCCGCCCTGCAATTAGGCTCAGAGCACTCTGACTGGTGGGTTTAAGCCATCCAATCAGAGTGCTCTGACAGGTAAATGAAGAGTCTGACAGGTATGTATGTTGACTGGGGCTTACGGTCCCATTGACCCTTGCAAACACACAAACACACACACACTGACCCATGTAAACACACACTGACCTATGCAGACACACACACACATTCACTGATCCTTGCAGACACACATGCACTTATCCATGCAGACACACACACTGACCCATGCAGACACACACTGCACCTAAATTAGAATAAGGCCCCTTATTCTTATTTAGGGCCCCCACCCACCGCTCAGGGGTGGGGGCCAGGGGGTAGGACATTAGGTCCCCCACCCAATTTTTATTTAGGGCCCCCACCCACCGCTCATGGGTGGGGGCTCAGGAGGGGGGAACCTTTTTTTTTAACAGTGAGCAGCCATTTAAAATTGAATACAGTGTAACATTCTTCTTCTTCCACTGGGTAAGTATATTAGTACTTAGGCAATACAGTGCTTCGGAACTTCGACACTTTGGAACTTCGGTAATTTCGGAACTTCGACAATTCGGCAATTAGGCAATTCAGCTATTCGGACATTCGGAAGCACCCGAATGTCCGAATTACCCGAAATTCATCCAAATTCGTATTCGGACCGAAACGAATTGCACATGTCTAGCAGACATACATTCACTGACCCATGCAGACACACACTGTGAATATCAAAAACTACAGAATGTTACTATCAAAGTGTCTCTGACACTAAGTCTGGTGAAGTTGTAAAGAAATATTATTTTGTAATATATGTATCAAATATTCTGAGAAAATTAAAATACACAAAGTAGCCAAGCACCCTCTTATACATTTTGTGGCTCAAGTCTTTTACTCCAGCAGTCTGTGTAAAATGAAAGGCTGTGCTCCCTTAAACGTTATTGCTTTTATGGTCCGTGGAGTTTCACCATCACAAATTAATTACACAGTTAAATTCTACGCTGTATTTAGAGGCAAAACAATTTAAATAGGTAAAATAGTTGCCTATTTTGCAATTGAGGTAGAGTGTATGTGTTTTCCTTCACTATAAATATAAATCAACACTATATTCAACAAAGAAATTCGAAAGAAGGAAAAAACAAAAAAAGAGAGAAGGCAGTAATCCGAATAAATGTAGGAAAGGTACAGCTGTGAGCTAAACATATCTACAATTGCTAAATTGTAGCTATTAACTCGCTTGCTTATAAGAAATCTGGACCTGGATAGATGGATGACTGGGATTAGTAGGTGTGGTTGAATGGCTGAGATTATGAGTGTAGATGTCTGGAGATCATGTTGAGAAACTGCACCCTGTTCATGTATATCTGCTTTGTACCCCTCCTATTTGTTAAAGATTTCACTAAATAATAGCTCCAGTGACAACAGCAGTGTCCAACCTGCTGGTTCTCATATTTTCACGTTGGAGGTCTCTGCTCAGCTGTGTGTCCTCTCTCCTTGTCTTTTACTACAGCTCTGAGCTGTGTGAGATTGCACAGGGGATTTACCCAACTTTTGCTCACAATTTTCAAGTAAAAAATTCCATACTTGATTTTCATTGATATTTGGAAGTAAAACTAGCAAACAAGCATATCACAGAAATACCTGCAAGATATAAATAAAAATTTTTGAGTAAAATATACTTATTCGATTTTTGTTCAAACCGTGATGTTAGCTAAAAGACAGAAACAGGCCTGTTAGGTACGTTTTATGAAAATGTAGCAATGCTTTTAATCAGATATCCCGTTAGCACTACAGGTTGCCAAAGGCCACGTTGGCATCAGTTCTCATATTTAATGTTTGTTCTCATTGTGTAAGAGTAAGAGTCTTGTTGTTTAACAGTTTTTATTTCTTTTGTGGAGACGTGGAATGAATTCTTTGTCCTCACGCTCTGCGTTCTGTCCTACCAGGTACCTACGCCTACTGTAGACCCACTCCAAACAGCTATTATTAGTTTGTCTCTGAGTTCTCATATTCCAAGACATGCAATCTGCTTGCCGATACAACCTCTAAATAACTTCTCTGTGAAAGTAATCTGCGGCGGAATATCTAATCTTTTTTTCTCCTGTATCTAAAAATAGACATTTCGAATGATAAACTAAAATGGCGAAACGGCACAAGATTAGCGTATTTTGTTAATTTTTTGTAATATAAAAGTATAGAACACATATAGACTCGTCACATTTCGGCTAATTCGAATGCACAGTTATTTATTTAATTCATAAAAACAAAAGACAGCAAATGCTGGATGAGCAAAGCTTGGCCATGTTTGGGTTAGATCGCAGAGCCTTCATTTTCCGTATTGACTTTTGGGTCTGGCTCACAGTCTAGCGGTTACAGTTTTAGAGTGTATTTAATTCTTTGATATCTGGTATCTCTCAACCCGATGTGCTTTCACTCAGCTACCAAGGGCTCTGCGAGGCCGCTCACCGATGGTCAGAAAATAACGATAATGGACTATTACAAAGCGGAAGGAGGTTTCAAAAGATATGTAATGCTTTCTGCTTGCTGTTTGCATTATGTGAAGTGTCATTAAAAAATGTACGAAGAATACACTGGTCAGTAATATTGCTGTTGCTCAGGGTATAAACATCCACGAAGGAATATCGTCTACTCTCACTTTTCCCCTCGTTCTCGTACTTATAGTTCCAATTTACTTTTCTCATATGCCTCTCCATCTACTGTTTATTATTTTATTTTTTTTAAATTGTGCGGAATTTTGGTATTTTGTATGCATTTGTCCTGTAAATATGTGTTATTTTCTGTACCTTTCCGAGCATTATGTACCACTTTCAGTTTTTAAATAAATAATTGAACAACAAAAAAAACAAACAAAACAAAAATAAAAATGGAAGTTAAGTGGAATTGTTGACGCAAAAGGAAGATCTAGACAAAAATTCTCCAATCGATTTTCTCCCAGTGTTAGCCCCTTCTCCCTGCCACAGGTGCCTTGTTTAAATTGCTGCTGTCGTTTAATATGGATTAATATCCAATAGAAGTAATAATATTCAAAGGAATTGGAAGGCACACCTGCCACAAGTGTTTTTTAATTAGATTACGTGAGGCGAGAACCTGTTTACTTCAATGTCGCCTGCAGGCTAAGCAATGGTATGATTCTAATATATGCCGAGCTCCACGTTTCTTCAGTTATTATGTAACCTTGATAAAGCACTAGCTCGTTATGAATGAATTTATGAATTTTCCCTCGGTGATACTTTCCCAGTTCTGCCAATTCTATCTTGCCAAAGATGTCATTTTACTCTCTATAAGGACATTGTACTATCCTACATAAACTAAGTTTATGTGACCACTGTCATCAATTCTACTTGTTTTGGAATTTTAACATCATCACACAGAGGGTCTCAGGTTTTGTTTTCTATAATAATTTTATTAATATTTTTTTCACCACATTTTCAAATCCAGAACTCGGATTGACAATGTAAAGTCTCGACTATAGAAAACAAGAACCTAAGACAATTCAGTATTGCTTCCCTAACCATTTGTTAAAGCCTGTTTGTGATGCATCTGATTGCGTGGTTACATGTATTCCAGTGATACTGGTAAACATTACTAAAGGAACTGGTTGCGTATGCCTCTGACGAAGTTGTGCTACATAGGAGATAGGGTAAAACGTGTCACCCAGCGAAAGGTGCCATATCATACACTGGCAAAACATTTTAGTTTCAAAATTTTTATTGTCAGAATCAATCTGCTAGATTCAGTATAATATAGACAGAAGTTATTTTGTAAAGTATAAGTTTAAATTTATATACTGTGCATACCTGACTGTGTTCTCTATTCGACTGAGAACCTGGGAGTGCGTAATATTTGAGATTTCAGGCCTCTACTGAATTTCACACTGAGCAGCCAAGATGACGTTTGGT
Source organism: Pelobates cultripes (assembly GCA_933207985.1). NCBI lineage: Eukaryota > Metazoa > Chordata > Amphibia > Anura > Pelobatidae > Pelobates > Pelobates cultripes. Next base: position 14,778,569 of record OW240912.1, read on the forward strand.
CCGTTCGATGCAGTCCAGGACTTCTGGGGGATTCTCCTCAACATCTTGTGCGGCAAAGGTGGCTGCATTAAAGTCAAGAGGCGGGCGTTTAGGCCGATGCAGCATTTAGGGGATCGGGCAGGTGGTACAGAGCCTTCACAGAATTACTTGGTGTCGAGCTTTCAAGATAGCGTCTACTTCCCTTGGTCACTCTCCAGGAAGTCCTATTAAAGCATTTTAAAGTTTTAAGTATTTCTTTATTTTGAAAGAAATGCATAATTCGCAAATAATGTAGATCTTTCCTGTGAAAAAAACTAATGACTACAAACATATTATCCTTTTCACAAATACATACCAAAGCCTGCATCTCAGCTCGGGGGACACCCTCACTGCCCCCCGGAGCGGAACAAGCCTGCAATTCACGATCCCAACAGGAACTGGACCTGCGTGACACCCGCACCAACACACGAGGTAGGGGAGAAGGCCGATCCCCGGCCTCGAAGTGGACTCAGACGGTCAGCTTGGGGCACCAATTCCCCCCCCTGGGCCGGCCGAGAGGCTCCCCTGGACAAGCGACAAAGCATCCAGCCAAACTTAACTGTCGGGGCCCACCCAAGATGGCAGCACGGCCAACGATGATGAACACACACACCCAGCCACCCAAGCATACCTCAGAGGTTTTTGAAAAGCTCTGCGCAAGCCTCTGGACTCGTGCTGTACTCTGGGGCAGTCCTTCAAGCTAGTGATCAGGGAAGTGGCGGCATGGATTCACCCTCCAACCCGGCGCCGCCTGTGTGGATATCCACCTCGAACCTCCAGAGCGGCCACCCAATGACATAGCTCAGCAAGGTGGGAAGCAGCATTATGTTCCTCGGGCGCAAGCCCTTGTTCCCACGAACACTAGAGTGGGACCAGCAAGCATGACAGACCTGCATACTACTCAAAGGAATCAGAGTCTCCTACCCAGCGAAGCACAACTTTGCACTTCAGGACTCCTACCGAACGCCGCGAAACTCAGAAAACCTGCTGAGATCTACCTGCGCTCACCGCCTACAGGAACGGACTAATATATGCCTTTCTATACCACCTGGCTGACACACTGCACGACAGCACTCCGCTGAAGATACACCTCCACCCCGGGTGGCTACCTTAGGCCTCTAGGGTGGGCATCGGCTGGCTGCCATGCTGAAGGAGGGAGCTGTGCGGGACTTGGTGGGACTTGCTCCCTCCTGAAAAAGCGCGCTTGCAGCTGGCAGCATGGAGATATCTTTTACACAAAAGTAATGTTACCATCCGAACATAATGTTTATCTGCAAATCTATATGGTTCCACTGAGCTTGCCACTGGCCACTCAAAACATACATATTACACCCTATATCTTTCCTGCTTAGTGCCTAGTGGCATCTCTTGAAACCCACGTGACAGTCGACACTGGCGAGCTACCTACCAATCTCCAACACTTACTGACACATAAAACTCCTGTCCTACTACTAGTATACTCTATGACTATGCTGAGCATCATATATACATAATGCGAGCAACGAAACTGACCTACAATGTCTTGAATTTCAAAACTTTTACATTCGTATGCATATGCAGCTTAGTACCCTCTCTATACTTTAAAAATGTTTCATAGCATGTTGTTATAATCATTCTTCTTATACCATAAAATTGTGCACTGAATAGCGAATATCGCACTTATGTTTGATGAGCAGCTAGATGATTGCCATTGGGGTACCTCCAGCCAGTTTGTATCCTTTACATGCACTGCAAAAAATAAAAATATTAAAAAAAATAAAAAAATGCTAAGCTTAGAGTCATGTCTACAAATGCTTGCAGTTTAGGGAATAAGATCCATTAATTTGTGGGAATAATGGCAACTGATAATGTAGATTTAGTCACTGTTAATGAGACATGGTATAATGAGAAAAATGACTGGGACACCAGGGTAATCTTTATATAGAAAAGACATGGAAGTCAAGAAAGGGGGAGGGGTGGCCCTGTATGTGAAGGATAGCATAAAATATAGCCTAATAAAAGTTAGTGAGGCGAACATAGAGTCTGTTTGGGTTACGTTAGAATTTGGTAATCACACAGTAACTCGTGTAGGTGTGATTTATAGGCCCCCAGGACATATAGAAGAGTTAGATAACCTACTAGTTGAGGAAATAGCTAAAATGACAATGAAGGGGGAAGTTATCATCATGGGTGACTTTAATCTTCCGTATGTGAACTGGAAAACCAAAATAGCTGCTTGTGCCAGGAGCACACACATTCTAAACTTCCTACTGGGATTGTCTCTAAAACAAGTCATTGAGGAGCCAACTCGTAAAGAGGCCATACTAGATTTAGTGTTAACAAATGGAGATTTAGTATCAGATATTACTGTAGGAGAAAGCTTAGGATCCAGTGATCATCAGTCAGTGTGGTTTAATATAAGAACAGTGACTGAGTCATACCAGACAAAAACAAAAGTTTTAGACTTTAAAAAAACAGACTTTTCTAAAATTAGAATATGTGTAGAGGAGTCATTATCAGCCTGGAGCAATTTAAATGGAGTCCAAGAGAAATGGGATTATTTAAAAGTTGCACTACTGAAGGTAACAGGAAATAGCATTAGGCTTGTCAGTAAAAGCAAAAAACAATTAAGAAACCACTGTGGTACTCTGCAGAAGTGACCAAAATAGTAAAAAAAGTTAGCATTTAGTAATTATAAAAAAAAGAAAACAGAGTGAGGAAGATAGATAGATTTGTAAGAAAGAGGCTAAGCAAGTTATAAGAGCTTCTAAATCACACCCAGAAGAGAAAATAGCACACTCAGTAAAAAAAGGGACAAAATATTTTTTAAATACATAAATGAGAAAAGGAAAGTAAAACAAGGATTAGTTCGATTAAAAACAAAAGAAGGAAGGTATGTAGAAGAGGATAAAGGTCTAGCTGACTGCCTCAATTAATATTTTTGTTCAGTATTTACAGATGAAAATGAAGGAAAGAGACCTCAGTTAGGAAAAAGGACAAATTAGTAATTTATTACATGTGAGTTTACAGAGGAAGAGGTTCTATTTCAACTATCAAAACTAAAGACAAATAAGTCAATGGGACCTGATGGAATACACCGAAAGTTATTAAAAGAGCTTAGTGGTGTACTAGCAAAACCATTAACAGATTTATTTAACCAATCATTGTTAACAGGAGTAGTCAAGTTAGCGAATGTTGTGCCCATTTACAAGAAAGGTAATAGGGAGGAGTCGGGCAACTATAGGCCAGTAAGCCTTACTTCAGTAGTGGGGAAAGTGATGGAAACCATGTTAAAGGATAGGATTGTTAAACATCTAAAATCGCATTAATTTCAAGATCAGAGACAACATGGGTTTACTTCAGGGAGATCATGCCAAACTAATCTTATTTATTATTTTTGATTGGGTCACTAAAATTATAGATCAGGGTGGTGCAGTAGACATTGCTTACCTAGATTTCAGTAAGGCTTTTGACACTGTTGCACATAGAAGGCTTATCAATAAACTGCAATCATTAAGTTTGGATTCCAATATTGTTGAATGGGTTAGGCAGTGGCTCAGTGACAGGCAACAGAGGGTTGTAGTCAATGGAGTATATTCGAAGCATGGGTTTGTCACCAGTGGGGTACCTCAGGGATCTGTACTTGGACCCATTCTCTTTAATATTTGTATTAATGATTTTGCTGAAGGTCTTGATGGTAAGGTATGTCTTTTTGCTGATGATACTAAGATATGTAACAGGGTTGATGTTCCAGTAGGAATAAGACAAATGGCAAATTATTTAGGTAAACTAAAAAAATGGTCAGAGCTGTGGCAACTGACATTTAATATGGATAAGTGCAAGATAATGCATCTTGGATGTAAAAACCCAAGGGCAGAGTACAGAATATTTGATAGAGTCTTAACCTCAATATCTGAGGAAAGGGATTTAGGGGTGATTATTTCAGATGACTTAAAGGTAGGCAGACAATGTAATAGAGCAGCAGGAAATGCTAGCAGAATGATTGGTTGTATAGGGAGAGGAATAAGCAGTGTACCTGTCGTCCTGTCTCTGTTGGAGTCCCCCATGACTCTGTACTTGGTCCCCTTCTATTTTCTCTTTATACTGCCTCTCTTGGCAAACTTATTACCTCCTTTGGATTCCAATGCCACTTGTACACTGATGACTATGATCTCTTCTCCCTGGATATCTCCCCTGCCGTCCTGCAACGTGTCACTGCTTGCCTTTCTTCCATCTCTGATTGGATGTCCTCCCACTTTTTGAAACTCAATCTCTCTAAAACTGAACTCCTTGTCTTTCCTCCTCCTAATACTGATGCTCCTCTTTCGCTCTCCCTTCAAGTTAGTGGTATCCACATCAGTTCATCCTTGCAAGCACGCTGTCATGGCGTTATACTTATATGAGTCAATTCAAGGTACTAATCCACACCTATAAAGCACTGACCAATTCTAGCCCCTCCTATATTTCTTCACTGAGCCACAGATATGCCCCTTCTCCTGTCTGCTGCATGCACCCATACAGTCAACTTACACTTGCAGGACTTCTCGCGGGTGGCTCCTTTCCTTTGGAATAGCCTGTCTACGACCATCAAGCTCTCCCTTCGTATTGAATTATTTAAAAAGTGCCTCAAAACACATCTCTTTATGAAAGCTTATGGCCTCCCAGAGTAACCTCTACCTCACATACCTGTCCCTTGCTCTCCCCTAAAGGGCAGCACTCTACTCTCTCCTCCAGCTCTGCTTCACTCCCACCTTATTTGATTAATATTTCCTGTCCTAATGTGCTTTATACTCCACCTCCTATAGACTGTAAGCTCGTTTGAGAAGGGCCCTCTTCAACATATTGTTAATGTAAGTTTTTGTAATTGTATAATTTATTGTTAAATCTCCCCCTTTGATAAAATTGTAAAGCGCTACGGAATATGCTGGCGCTATTCCAGTAATAATAAAAATAATAAAAAGAGGGAAGTGCTCATGCCATTGTACAGAACACTGGTGAGACCTCACTTGGAGTATTGTACGCAGTACTGGAGACCGTATCTTCAGAAGGATATTGATACCTTAGAGAGAGTTCAGAGAATGGCTACTAAACTGGTTCATGGATTGCAGGATAAAACTTACCAGGAAAGGTTAAAGGATCTTAACATGTATAGCTTGGAGGAAAGACGAGACAGGGGGGATATGATAGAAACATTTAAATATATAAAGGGAATCAACACAGTAAAGGAGGAGACTATATTTAAAAGAAGAAAAACTACCACAACAAGAGGACATAGTCTTAAATTAGAGGGACAAAGGTTTAAAAATAATATCAGGAAGTATTACTTTACTGAGAGGGTAGTGGATGCATGGAATAGCCTTCCAGCTGAAGTGGTAGATGTTAACACAGTAAAGGAGTTTAAGCATGCGTGGGATAGGCATAAGGCTATCCTAGACTTAAGATAAGGACAGGGACTAATGAAAGAATGTAGATCATTGGACAGACTAGATGGGCCGCATGGTTCTTATCTGCCGTCACATTCTATACTAATATTCTATACTATACTAATGGCTTTGATTTGGGATCAGTTCTATCTCTGCCATGTCCTTCTCTCATCTATGGAAGATCTTTATTTATTCACAATATGACAGAGCTTCAACAGCATCAACCTGCCGCATGTTGGCAATTCCCTTCAGGAGACTCTGCCATAGATCTTCCAGGATATGAAAAAAGATGGCGTACTCGTGTTGGCTGATTTGAAATGAATCATTTGGAAAGCTTATCAGACAGTTTTAAATCGAGGTCTTAGATCCCTGGAGTCCCACATTGTTGGCCACACCCCCTGAAGGCTTGCCCACCTGACCCAACTCCATATTTGCCGATGATGGGAGCTATGCAATTTCCTGGTGCAATATGTTTCAATAATGTTAATAGTTATAATTAACATGGATACAAATATGGGACTAGCATTTAACTCTGTCTGTTTGACTCTTGAAATTAGTTGCAACTAGCATATAATTTAGAGCATCTGTTAATTAGCAGTTAATGAAATATTTGGATATTTCTGAAAAGTGTGTTCAGAAACCTCTCACCCCTAAATGTTTTTAGCAGGGTTTTTTTTGGCACTGATTCGTTATTTGGATTACGGCCATATTGATGCATTGATGTAACGTGGAGTTAATAAATGAACATTTGAAATTAGTTAATTTTTTTTCATGTGGGCGAAAGGGCATTTTCACTGTCGGCATGCAGAAAAAATATTAGTGCGTTTGGGAAAAAAAGTTTGAGAGCTGGAACGAGAGAGATAGAGAGGATAATAGAAAGGAGGGATAGTGGAGAGGTCATGGGGATAAAATAGGTGAGCAATTTCAAATGAAGCAATTTCAAATGTAAGCCCAAAGTAGTCGATCTGGAAACTTAACTGACTTGGAGAATTGTTCCAGTTTGTCTACTTTGTCTTTAGATTTGGAATTCACACTAAATTCACTATGAATTCCCAACAAATCTCAATTTAGTAAGTTACCTTCATGAGTCCTAGACCCAGAATCTACTGGCCGTGAAGGGTCTTGGGGGATCCTAAAATATTCTGCAGTTCTGCAGAGCTAATCCCAATATCCAACATTTTATGATGTTTGCACTATCCCGGAGGGTTAACCGAGAGCCCACGAATAATCCGATGTTACATGTTTAAACAAATCTCTGAATATACTGTTTCATTATATTGTTTTGTCGCCTTCCACCTGCCCTACCCCCCATCTTTCATTTTACAAGGTGTCTGGTGCGACAAGATGCAAGGGAAACTGTAACCCATTGCGTTGGAGTGTCTGCAGGTATCGATCAGACCATTACTGCATCAAAGAGAATATTAGATGGAGTAACTAGACTTACAGCTTTTCAAGAGGGAAGAAAATACCAATTATATTAGAGAGTAAAAAAGTCATAGCTTCTCAGCAGCAATCTCGCTGGAGATTAAAGCCAGAGCTGTTTTATTTGATACTTTGTATTAGATGCTGTGAAGGCCGTGTTTCGTGACTTAGATAAATCATACCAAGAGAAAATGCCTGACAGCTTTCTGACAGTTAATCACACCAACAACTACTCTGTTAACTTTTTAAAAAAAAAATCATAAAATTTACCTTTAATTTACTAGTAATGAGAAAATGAAAATCTGCAGGTAGAAAGAAAAAAAACAGTTCCATGACCATATAAAATTGCATTCAAATTTTGTTCTATTCTGCTTCAAAGAAAAAAGTCCACGTATTAAATAAAAGGTTACGTGTAAACAAAGGCATCTTCTGGCTTTCCCTTGCTGTATGGGGTCAGCCATCTTTCATCTTTTATTTGTGAAAAATACTATTTATCTGACCAAAAAATTTGCATTGGTAATTGGGAACAAAAATATTGGCACCGTGATCAAGCATTCCGAACACAGACTCTGGCAATACCAGTTCTCTAAACTGTGCTGTGTCTTAGCAGATAAAAGGACATTAAATGGCCGCCCTTACTAAGCAAGTGTAAGGCAGGAAAATTACTTGTATGAAATTATTACAAAATAATTCACAACTTGTCTATATTACATGTAAAATTTTATTTTAAGTAGTGATAAAATTTGACGTCAGTTTTCATGTAAAAACAACCATTTTGTCCACTGTTTGAATCCACCTAAGCAGGCCTCCTCTTGTCTGTGTAGAGCCCTGTCCCATCGATATCTCTAACTGTTACTTGTAAACACAGACCGGCAAGCACTTTGTCCAAATGAACCCGTACATACAATCCCGAGCTGCCATATTCTGCTTCGCATTTGGCAAGTTAATCCCTAAGTTTATCAACTTGCACTGGTGCCTTGTAATTAAATCTCAATGAGGCAGGCATAACCCTTGGATTATAGACAAACTCTATAAGGTAATAATCCCTTAATAACTAGCATTACCGCCGGCTTAATACAGCCATTGCACCGTTGGCAATAAAACTGCCTGAGAGTATTATTTACACTGAATGGGGCCTAGAAATCCTGTTTATGAGTAGAGCTAAATCTCTTTGAAAGTCATTGTGCTCTTACCTCTAACATCTGCCTAAATAATTGTGTCAATGCCAAACTAGGTCTGCCCATCAAACCATCAATTTCTGTCCTGCTTTAGTGTGGCTTGTGTGAGCGATTGGGCTGTACACATCTGTACAGACGGCCGTCTCTTTACAACTGTTTGCTATAGCCGGCACAGAGCAAGTCTGCTACAATATTTGTTTTTTCATAATTGTCTGTAAGCATTTATTGTCTAACTCTCTCGCTCTCTTTCTCCGTCTGTTTCTTGCTGTCTCTCTTTGTCTGTCTGTCTCTCCAGCAAACAATGCACCTGATTGCAGTAATCTAAATCTCCGTACTGTAATTATAGAGACCGCGAGCTGCATTTAAGTCCGGTCAGCGTATTGTCCCCCACCGCACACGCTTGATGGATTGTGTGTTATTTCTCAATATTGCATGTGTGAGCCATTAATAATGGATCTCATACAGATAGCATACATTATTCATCCTCAGACAATGTTAACAAAAGCAAATCCTAATTTCTGACCTTTCCTACCGTAAACAAAAAATAACAAAATGGAGGGGGGAAGGCGGTCACACGCCGATGAAGTTTGAAGGATAAATATTAAATCTCACCTGAGCTGCAATAACTAGAGTGGATCTTTTGACCTATATATGGCACTAACTATTTCTATAACAAACACAGATTTACAATACTGACTTTTATTCACACAGAAACAGTCATCTAATCTAAGCAGCACATTAAGCACTACATTATCATTTTAAACTGTGACTATTAGAAAACAGAAACTGATAGACAGTCAGAGATGGCTGGGTCTTACATCTAGTGTACTTAGCACTTTACTGGTTGCATTTCCACACTGCGCAGGTATTTCTACAGAGCTAACAGGTATACTCAGCACATTAAAGGTTACATTACAGTAGAGGGAGGTACAGTAAGTGCATTAGGTATACAGTGTATGTATATTTTATTAATATAGCGCTAACAGGTGTACTCAGCACTTTACAGGTTACATTACAGTAGAGGTAGGTACAGTAAGTGCAATAGGTGTACAGTGTATGTATATTTTATTTATATAGCGCTAACAGGTGTACTCAGCACTTTACAGGTTACATTACAGTAGAGGTAGGTACAGTAAGTGCAATAGGTGTACAGTGTATGTATATTTTATTTATATAGCGCTAACAGGTGTACTCAGCACATTACAGGTTACATTACAGTAGTGGGAGGAACAGTAAGTGCAGTAGGTATACAGTGTATGTATATTTTATTTATATAGCACTAACAGGTGTACTCAGCACATTACAGTAGTGGGAGATACAGTAAGTGCAGTAGGTATACAGTGTATGTATATTTTATTTATATAGCGCTAACAGGTGTACTCAGCACATTACAGGTTACATTACAGTAGAGGGAGGTACAGTAAGTGCAGTAGGTATACAGTGTATGTATATTTTATTTATATAGCGCTAACAGGTGTACTCAGTACTTTACAGGTTACATTACAGTAGAGGGAGGTACAGTAAGTGCAGTAGGCATACAGTGTATGTATATTTTATTTATATAGTGCTAACAGGTGTACTCAGCACATTACAGGTTACATTACAGTAGAGGGAGGTACAGTAAGTGCAGTAGGTATACAGTGTATGTATATTTTATTTATATAGAGCTAACAGGTGTACTCAGCACACAGGTTACATTACAGTAGGTTAAGTGCAGTATATACAGTGTAGTATATTTTATTTATATAGCTAACAGGGAGGTACAGTAAGTGCAGTAGGTATACAGTGTATGTATATTTTATTTATATAGAGCTAACAGGTGTACTCAGCACTTTACAGGTTACATTACAGTAGAGGGAGGTACAGTAAGTGCAGTAGGTATACAGTGTATGTATATTTTATTTATATAATGCTAACAGGTGTACTCAGCACTTTACAGGTTACATTACAGTAGAGGGAGGTACAGTAAGTGCAGTAGGTATAAAGTGTATGTATATTTTATATAGTGCTAACAGGTGTACTCAGCACTTTACAGGTTACATTACAGTAGAGGGAGGTACAGTAAGTGCAGTAGGTATACAGTGTATGTATATTTTATTTATATAGCGCTAACAGGTGCACTCAGCACTTTACAGGTTACATTACAGCAGAGGGAAGTACAGTAAGTGCAGTAGGTATACAGTGTATGTATATTTTATTTATATAGCGCTAACAGGTGTACTCAGCACTTTACAGGTTACATTACAGCAGAGGGAGGTACAGTAAGTGCAGTAGGTATACAGTGTATGTATATTTTATTTATATAGCGCTAACAGGTGTACTCAGCACTTTACAGGTTACATTACAGTAGAGGGAGGTACAGTAAGTGCAGTAGGTATACAGTGTATGTATATTTTATTTATATAGCGCTAACAAGTGTACTCAGCACTATACAGGTTACATTACAGTAGAGGGAGGTACAGTAAGTATACAGTGTATGTATATTTTATTTATATAGCGCTAACAGGTGTACTCAGCACTTTACAAGTTACATTACAGTAGAGGGAGGTACAGTAAGTGCAGTAGGTATACAGTGTATGTATATTATATTTATATAGCGCTAACAGGTGTACTCAGCACTTTACAGGTTACATTACAGTAGAGGGAGGTACAGTAAGTGCAGTAGGTGTACAGTGTATGTATATTTTATTTATATAGCGCTAACAGGTGTACTCAGCACTTTACAGGTTACATTACAGTAGAGGGAGGTAAAGTAAGTGCAGTAATATTATCATTAATAACCAATATATTCAGCGTCAGTTATAGAAAGAAGATACTTTCACTTATGGTGAGACGGTGTGGTTTGATGTTAGCTCTGCGATAACCAGCTGTAGTTACACACTGTGTATTAGAATAATATGTATGCTTAGCTCCTGAAATTTGCACAGTCCCACTCTTCACAACAGCTAATATGGACAGCGAGGTATACTATGCAATGTTTGCTAATTCCGTTTATTTTCATCCTACGCTGAAAAAAAGGATCAATTATGCCTTTAATCTGACAGCCTCCAGTCACTGCCCACCTGACTGTACCTGACCGACCTCCGCGCACAGTTGGCACTCACTGTCAGAGACAAAGCAGTCAACATGCCGAATATTATAATTTGTAAGAAACAAGGACTGATTCTCTGAGCTATTTAAATTCTCGTTCATCTCATCTCCAGGCAGTCAATCAGCATGCTTCATTCACTGCAGCCAAATAACATGATTTGAATGATACGTCGCTGGTTTCTGTAGGGCGCAGTGACTCAGTGGCATGACTAAGCTCAGTAAAATGACAAAGCACACAGCGTACTTGAAACGGGAAAGGCTGATATTATTTTTCAAGCTTAACATTCTTCTTGCTCAGAAAATTCTAGAACACCCAAAAAAATTTCTGATACCTTGTATAACATTTAACATTGCTAAACAAATAATATACATTCTGATCAGTATTTTTTTCCTCTTAGTAACCCATAGGATGGCAAAATTGTTATAAATTGGGTTTCCAGGTCATGTATGTGTACCTGTGATATGTCCATAGCAGCAGGACGCAAACACCAAGAAATAGCTACGCTTTTTCAGTCCTGTCCTTTGCATAGGTTTTCAGAGGGCGCACTATTGATTTACTATAAACCTCTGCAAATAATTGCATGAAGTACATTAAACACTCTGACATTCGAGTCTCGAGATTAGTTATACTTGCCTGTCAGAGAGCTCTGATTGGTTGGCTAACAAGCCAACCAATCAGAACGATCTAATGAGAATTCAAAGCATAGGAAAGGCTTTATAAATGCTTTTCCTACTTTGAAACCTCATTCGGCACCGAACTCTTGCCGGGGAAAGATCAATTTACTTTTCTGAGTTGCAGTTTTGAATTTTTCAGGTGTGTTTTTTTCATTATTTATTTTAAAAAATTGCATTGTGGGGTTATAGTATTTTATTTTGCATTTTTTTGAAGGCTGAATTTAAGAATATTTGTAAAAGAGAAGACTTTAGATGGTATTTTTTTTGTACAGCTATTAGTTTTAATAACCCTCTCACTAATGTTAGGATGAGGGAGGTAGGAAGAATTTGTTTATTTTAAGGACTTTTTATTTATTTTACTTTTTATGTTGTGGCTGCTTGCAGCTACCACATAATTAACACATAGACAAAAAAAAAGAGGAATACTGCTCACTTACTACAATCCTGGTGTAACCTGACCAGGGGTTGGCTAACCCTCCTGTGATATAGCTGAACAAACATTGTAGTTCAGGCACCCAAGGATCAATTCAGCAGGTTTATTGGAACGAAGTGCAAAATTTCATTCCAACAAGGGATATTTCTTAAACTATTAGCTAATTCTCAAGCTTGAGAAAGATCCCTTGTGGGATCGAAATGTTGCACTTTGTTCCAAATAAACCTGCTGAGTTGATCCTTGAGTGAATGAACAACCATTTGTGTTCACATAATAAACGCTGACATTACTGAGGGTTTAAATGATCAATTCATTTTCAAAAAAGCAAGTGAACAAAAATTAGCAAATGTGTAGCCTGGTGGACACATTCGATTCTGAATTTTGTTACTATCTGGTCTTTTTGGATCTTCCGAATCCTATGATTTGTTTTAATCCAGACACCAATGCATCGATTGCTGCAACTTTGCTCGGGCTGTACGAATTCTGACCATATTTCGCTTTAGTGAATATGACTATTGCCAATGCAGTAGAAACTTAGTCAATTTGTCTGGGTTTGTTCTCTTCAGAATAGCTTATGGCCTCCCAGAGTAACGTTTCTTTCACAATCCTATCTCTCTCTCTCTTTTAAAGGGCCACACTCCACTTCCACCTTCCAGTTCTGCTACTTTACTACCCCGTTGCTACCCCCTCGATGCCCTTCCTACTGTGAGTTTATGCTCCACCTCCTCTAGATTGTAAGCTCTTTTAAACCAGAGTCCTTAACAATCTATAGTTCTGAAACAATGTCTAACTGTCTCATTTATTGTTAAATTTCCCCCTTTATAATATTGTAAATCGCTACATAATAAGTTGGCACTATATAATTGCCAATACTAATAATAGTGAATAACCCATGTTTAAACTCTGTTTTAAATTCCCCAGAATTGCTGTTTAGTGGATAAACCCCAATGATTCAAGTTTATATCTCATAATTTAGCCTTCTATACTACTTTGACATCTACAGAAGAAAACACAGTGTTAATTAGGGTGTGAGACAAGAGAAGGTGAGGATCAGTTCACAGTGTGTGGGAAAATAGCTGTCACTGGGTTCTAAAGCAGTCAGATCGAAGAGAAGGCAAAAAAACAAACGTATTCTCTAAACCCGTTGTTTATTTTAGGTTTGTGCATAATTTGCATTCGTACAGAAACAAAATTACACGGTTCATTGGTAAGTATCTGTTACTAGATTTGGACGGAGTTCAGTTCTGCCTGTTACCAGAGATGCAATAATTGGTAACAAATTGATCCAGAGCTATACAAATCCATAGGTTAGCAAGGCTCCCGCTGGATGTAATTGAAGACACGTATCATTTCAGAAAGCGAGGTTTAGTGTGCGTTTTCTAAAACCTTTAAAAGGGTTTCTGGCCTGGTTTGTTTTTAACATAATCAAACATCAAACTAGCCTTGCATGCTTACCAAGGTGTGATCGTGTCTGTCATTGCCTTTCCTTGCTTGCATTGCTTCTATACATTGTACTCTATAATTACATGTCGAGCTAGCTTTTGCAATTAAAGCGGTCTATTGATGTAACATTGCAGGCTTGGAATCTTCCTCTAAGATTGCACCAGCAACAGATTCTAATCTTTTATGGTGTAAATAATATCTAATCTGAGGACAATTAAACACCCCCCACTGCTATATCATACATACAAAAATGAAATAAGTTATGATTAAGAAGGTATCCCTTTACCCAATTCACTTAGGAAATTCACTAATGTCAGTAAAAGTATCGCCTTTAAATATCGACATAAAATAAAGCGACAAAATCACTGGTATGTGCTAGCCTTAAAAGGTTACAGTGGTTTAAGGTTTGGCATAGGTACAGCACCGTGTACACTGATGTGCCTGGCATGGTAATGATTGTGCAGCAGTTAAGGCATCCTGGCTTTGATGTAGCTCTAATAAGCTAGAGGATAATGTGTTCCCTCTAAATCTAATTCCATTTAATGACACAGCTCCCTAGCTCCCCCTAACCCCCCATAGCATTAACCTTGCCCCAACTGTCCCCTTGACCGAGCCACATTCTTATAATTGTTATATAATCACCATTGTTAATGACACTGTAATAGTTCTGTTCTTATAAACACAATTAATATTTCACACAATGGATATTTCTAGGGGTGATGTAATAAATGTATACACTGTAGTGGTGTATTTGCAGTGGTTATGGTACAATGATTCTATGCATGCAATCCCTATACTTTGTATAGTACTTAAAGTGTCCCTTTAAGGGAGTTGCACTTACTCAATACCTTACATTCTTGCTACCAACATGTTTCATTAAAATTCTGCTTTTATGAAAAGCTGTGAAAGTGACAGTGCCGCTTTAAGATGTGTTTGTAAATACTGTTACATAATTAGAACGCTAAATGATTCCATTGTTTCCCATTCTTACACCAATGTATAATTCGAACGGTTACTGTTTATTGTGTGACTAGCGAGGATCTATTTATCGTTCTGCAGCCCATGTTCTAGTGGCATTCTGGAAGCATGTGTATCCAATTGGATGAGTCTTGATTTGAAACAAACGAAGACTGATGGCAGCCCCCATGTTCCTCCCGAATATTTCATTTTCTTAAGTGATTAATGAGGCTCTTTATAGCTGATTGCAATAATACTCACATTTGTTCTTATAGGTAATTATGTCTTTTTCTGTGATAGCTAATCTTGACACCCCTAGATGTCTGAACTATGTTTACTATAATGCTCAGTCAAGACGAGATAAGCCTCTTGGGGAATGTGAATAAAAAATACAAAGTAAAATATCGGTGATTATGTTTTGTCATGCCTAGGGCAGCACAAAACCAGGATACACCACTGTGTACCGTGTGATCTCACCTCTCCCTTCGACCATCAATTCCTTTTCCTTCCAATGCTTACCACCAGCCGACCTTTTCCTTGCTCGGTGGGCACGTCCTAACCCTTCAGAGCAGGGGAGGTTGAGACCTGAAACTTGACCACATCATTCCACATATTGACATAGCCCCTCAAACTGAATTGGCAAGGACACACCCCCGACTAGCTGCGACTACATAACAATGGGGCAGGTGGGAGGGAAGCTGTTTGCTGGCCCGAATACCAAGTGGCACTGAGGTAAAACCACCCACACCAAACTCACACACCACATAATCCCACCCACACATACATACACAACCAATCACAAGCATCCATCCCCACACTCATACATGTGCCCTTGTCCGCTTAGCTCTGCTATCTCCCCAGGGCCTAATTTTAGATACACACATGCTCACATCTTTACAGGTTTTGCACAAAATAAAAATATGTTTTGCAGATTGCTGCACCATAAGCCCACCTCCTTAGCCACGCCCCCTCATACCAGAAAGACTTCCTTATCAAATGTATGTACACAGTCTACTTCCCAACAGCATTGAGTAAGCAGCTTTTAATTCACAACCTGGCTGCAGACAGTCAGAGAAACTACAAACAGGTAGTGCTATCCTTACTATATGCCTCCCTGGGTGTCCTCTCCTTCTAATTCAAGTTGTTTCATGGTTCAAATCCTTTAGTGCTTTCAGTGACAGAGCTGTGTACATACCTTTGATAAGGAAGTCTTTTTCTGGAGTGAGGGGGTGTAGCTAAAGAGGCAGGCTTATGGTGCAACATTTTGTAAAACATGTATTTATTTTAAGCAAAAACTATAGATTTTTGACCATGCAAATTATTTTTATCATAACCACATAATTGCATAACCATAAAATAAAACACTAAAGAAATAATTAAAATTTAAAAAATGATATTGATTTGAGGTTGTCTATTCGCTTTTTTTTAAATTCTAATTCATCATGAAAAATGTGCCTGAAGTTAGCTCTCACAGCTATATTCCTTTATTTAAAGGGACACTGACATTTTAAAACAAGTTAGCATCATGTACCCCTCTTAAAATGCGCTTTACTTTGTCACACTTGCAATATTTTTTTTATTTTTTTTAAATTCTTTATTTTTGATGTGCAAAAAGATTAACAATCATGCTTGCTAT
Organism: Pelobates cultripes; assembly: GCA_933207985.1. NCBI lineage: Eukaryota > Metazoa > Chordata > Amphibia > Anura > Pelobatidae > Pelobates > Pelobates cultripes. Next base: position 14,794,823 of record OW240912.1, read on the forward strand.
GCCACAACGGCAGACATAAACATTTCAAGAAACAGATTAGTATGGCATGTAATTGATAACTGCACTTTTTTTTTTTCTCACAAATTAAGTTACGCATTCAAGCTTACTATTACATGTCAAATGGAAGTAAACGCTGTAGGTACTGTCGCATAGTTGCTACCTGACATGTGAAAAGACTTTCACATTTTATGGTATGTAAAGTAATAGAAAAACATGACTAATGACAGACTTGGGTATTGCAGGCTTCATATGAATTTTTAACTAAAAACGCATGAGGAGAAACACATGAGAAGATCCACCAGGTTGTTATGGGAAAGGTGTTAAAATGAGTGTGGTGGCCACTGGTACTCTTCAATGTAATGTCGTTACAACTAAATGCCTGTGGCAAATTGGGAAGCATGTGACAGGAATCACAGACAAAAAACAGAATAAACAGAATAACATTCTTGGCTAGTCTACTTAGCCGATGCCACAAGCAGGCTTCTTCTGGGAGCCGATTCTGCACTTCATGGTTTGCTTGGTGTTTCTGCTCCAGAATCCCCTCTGTGTCAAGAGGCCCTCTGGTACATGAAGAACTGTATTTTTGTGTGGATCAATCGAGCGGCGTTCCATCATCCGCTCCGCCCGCTGAACCCGGGTTCGGCCGACGAGCCGGTGCCTGGGAACCACCAGCCCCTCCAGCTCCCTTGAAAAGGTTAAGGTCCTGGGGGTTCTCCATACCACAGGCAGTTTCCCCCTTGTGTGGCTGCTTGATGGGCACCGCGCCCATTGTGACTCCTAGCCCAGAAGGTACGGTGGGTGCCGAGGGTACCTAGGGTACGGTGAGTATCCGTTCTGCTTGACGGGCCTCCAGTCGGCTCCAAAATGCTGCACAGATCGCGTCAAAGGTAGCAGTAAATTTGGCTTCCCAGCTGCTCACTGAGTGTGTGGTTGTTGTGGCGGCCATTTTAACAGCGCCATGCAGTGCTCTGTCCCAGTAGCTTTTAGCTGTATCGCCACAAGGTCCGCTGTTGCTTTTTCCCTGGTGGGGACCAGGATAACCCCCACTGGTCCAAAGGGGGGGGGGGGCTGAACAGGGCAACCTCTTCAGTTATTGCAGAAGGTCCAGGAGGGAGAATGGCCGCTTCTCCTCCTCAAGGCCCTCCTCAAGCTTGTAGGCCCAAATTTAATTTCGAGCCGCAGGTCGATAATAAAGGCTCCAGACTCGCACAAGAGAGCTCCTCTGCATACCGGAACAGATATTGAACTGTTTGGTGGTCATTTGGGGCAATAATCCACCATAAGGTAAAGGTTTGGATTACAAGATTTTTGTGAGGAGCTCACTTTCAGCACGTCTGGCTGCCTTGCTGATCAGGCCCCGCCACCCCACACTTGCAATTTTTTATTAAAAATAGAATAAAATTAATAAACGGTACATGAACTTGTGGTGCTGTTTATATTGGGCATTGTGGACATGAGGCTAGAGATGGGGTTAAAATAAGAAACTGGATGGAAGAGGAAGAAATAGTATACATTGGACATGGTGATTCTGTCATAATTATAAAATTATTTACAAACAAGTTATTAGTCAAAAAAACGCAGAACAAAAATTGTCTGAGAGCATATTCTGTTTCTGTAGTCCTTACTGTCTCCCTGCGTCTCTCTCAACTCTTTCTCCCTCAAATAATTTCAAGAGACTGCTTGCTTTTACAAACAGTAAAATTAGTTCTAAATAAAGTGTTGAAATAATTATATAATTCTAGACACGCTAACTGCAGAGACTCACTGAATGCCTTTTGTTTTCCTGTCTATTGTCGAATATTTTAATGGCTCACAAACAGGAAAAAGTGCAGAATCAACAGAATTTGAAAGTCATTAAAGTTTTCTGCAGCTTGTGGCGCTTTTTCATCCTTTAGCTTGAGATTTATATATATTTTTTTTTACTCTATACATATCGCTGTGCTGTTGGATCACCTTGTAACTGACCATTGAAACATTTCAGTGAATGGTCAATCTATTGAGTCCGTCCCTATGGTGACAAACCGTTGGCGGAATGAATGACACTTATTGCATCGGAAGGACACTTAGGGACTATCTAACTTGACCCCGACCCATATCAATATTAACTTCATATTGAAAACAAAAGCTTAGCCATCTCCGAACTATAGCATAGATATTTTAATGACATTATAACTCTTTCTGTTAAGGAAATATCTCCATATAATGATTGCTCTATGATTATTTTACAGATACGTCTGTGCACTTTAGGGTTATCTTTAATGTCTGGCTTGTTGATGGCTTCAGACAATGTGGTACAGATCCATTTCTAGAGAGGGTCCTAAACATAAATAAACAGATTAAAGGACAACTGTCACCTCAAAAAAAAAAATATAATAATTCTTTCATCATTCTTTCATTAAATGAAGTATATGTAAAAAAAAAGAAAATTATGTATACTATATGACCGGGTCCTTCAGCCATATACATACACCTTGGGTCAGACAGCGATGGAACACTGACAGTTAGTCTCTATGGTCTTTCCTTGCACAAAAAATGGGAAGACCATAGAGACTAATTGTTGGTTTTCAAAAACTGTACGACAAAAGGTGCACATGTACGGCTGAAGGAGCCTGTCATATATTAAAGGTAGGGATGGATTTTCTTCAATTTTTTTTTTTTTATACTAAAAATAGTTTTGAAGTGACAGTTGTCCTATGAGGTGTTTGTTGCAAATGTTTCTTATGTTACCATTTTTCTTTGCTACTCTGGACAATATTACAATACCTCAGCTTACCGGCCTTCTGTGCTGCACAAACTATTCCGGTAACTCTTTGTCTAATTACTTAGTAGATCTCCAACTGTGATTCACCATAACTGTGAATACATTACCTTGAATATGTTACATGAATATTCCTTAGAAAAATGTCTTCATCGTTCTAAGATATTCTAATAAATGATTAAACTATATTAAATCTGCATATTGCGATTCTCAAGATGATTGAGAATTGGCGAGCCCAATACTTTAATGTTGTACCTTTTGACACTTGAATAGTGTATGTGATAAAGGAAATTAATTCAGTGTTCCAGTGCTTATCTTTTGTCCTAGAAAAAATAAATATATAATATGAAATGCTAGTCTAATTTTGAAATGTAAGTATTTTCAGAGCCATTCGCTTTTTTTTAATATTATAAGAAAGTTGCCTAATTATTTTTATTTCAGCCGTCTTCCAGTGTGTTAAAATGAAACTATAGGAAAAGTGCACGTTTTTATACTTTAGAAACCATTATATTCACTGGGAGCTCGTTAACAGGAATCTGATCCCTGTTTATACAAGGCTCAAAGCTAATTTATGATGGACTCCTTTATTGTGCTCTGCGAGATAATATCACCCAAGCCAATATAGCAGTAATTTTCGAAAAGAAAAATCAAGGGACTTTGAAACTGGGGATATAGGCAAGTGATGTTTGTGAAATCATTTTTTTTTACCTTGATTAAGAAAGGAATAAGCATTTCACAGGCATGAACAAGCAATAGCTAATTTTGGAACCCCAGCCATTTTAACACCCCAGATATTTCTGATATTTAGCCAGCACAGGATATCCGGGTTAGTTGCCACTACCCTCGGCAGCTTACATTCACTATTCTCTAATGTGGGGCGTGTGTATTATTTTGGGTTAGTCCTAATAATTCTATACGGCAGGGCTCAAACATTTCACTCACCACCAGTCTTTAGAGAGTACAAATTCAGCCCTGGCGAGTATAGCTTCATCCTGTGAGGGTATACTATGGCTTTCAGTGGCTAGTAACTTTTAAGGCCTGACTAGAAGCAAATTCCAAGCCCTGCCACAGGGTACTTCTATAATAATTTACCGATTTCAAGTGGTCATGGTGCCTGGAGTCTGTTTCTCTGTGAAATGCTGCACATTCAGAGTTTAACCCCTCTGTTACGGCAGGTGTAACTCCACCTTCGGGTGCAACATTGAGGCACTATTATCCAGCCTGTAACAAGAGTTCCTGGCTGGCTAATGTCAGTTCTGAACAAATTTGTCATCATGCCCCCTCAGTATCACCCATGTCCTTCCCTCAGCATGCAGTCCCTGACATCCGTCCCTTAAGCATTGGTAGAGTAATGTCAGCAGAGGGGGAACGAGATGCAGGTAGAAATTACGTTTTAGCTACATTCTTTGTTTAGTATGACCAAAAACACATTTTTGGGGGGTTGTAATAACCCTTTTAAGTATTCAAAACAAGCTGACAATATTAGGGGCACATGTTGAACGCAATGCTGTTATTTTAGGTACTTGCAAAGGAAAAAATATTAACCGTATATTTTGAGTGATATACTAAAATCAGGTATTAAGAGTTTTATTATTTTTTGTAAAGCCTGGAGAGGTACATTTGAGGAATCTATTTTCTTTTTTATCTTCCTGAAACTGTGGTGGGAATGAGAAATGACTTTTCATGTAATAGTTTTTTGCTCTGTAATTGCTTAGGAAAGAAAGCAAGTGGGAGAGACAGATGGCGATGTTTCTTTTACTCGTGTTAAATTGGAGGAGAATTGTGTCTGGCGGCCGGGTGTAAGAGCAGGGAGCAAACAAGAATGAATAATACATGGGGGTCATCCTCATAAATAATCGAAGATTTTCTATCATAGTTCTTAGTGGAGCCTTTATTAGACAGACACTACGTGGCTTTCCATTTGTTTTCAAGTATAGATTATTGCTGTAGCGGCAAACAGACATAAGGCAGCTTAACTACGTGAAGGAAAATGCGTACATCATACTAGGAGAAAACTAACTTCCTCTTCCCCCATCTAGGTGTTGGGAGAATTTATGCTAATATATGCCATACAGTTGTAGTCTATATAATCCTTCTGTTTAATAATGCGAAATGCCAGATTCCACTTTTTTATTTATTTTATAACACCTGTTTTATAATGGCTTTGTCAACACTCCTGCAGAGTTATTCACTAATGTGTGATTTGTTGGGAACTCAAAGTAAATTCCAATTGAGGTTCATATTTTAAGACAAATAGACACATTTGAAAAGTCGGTAATTTTATTAGTGTATAGTGACTGAGAAAGGACCAAGCAACCCACCTTAGAACCCTCAGTAATTCCAACATTAAAAAATAAAATAAAGTGGACCGACAACGTTTTTGTCAATGGTTTTTAACCCCGATGTTGGTGCATCCGTCAGAGCTGTCCCCGGTCTTTCTTCCTCTCTGCTCCTGGTTTACGAGGATGGTTTGCAATAATTGAAGGGAAGGGACTTATCTTTTTTCCAGATTGGAATAATGCCCAGGACGGACAGTTCCATGTTTTCGGCTCCTGTCACAACAAACAAGTGTCTCAGAACCAGGAGTAGAACTACTGGTGGTAAAGCAAGTGTAGCTGCTCCAAGGCAAGGAATGTGTCTAGAAATACTTTTTCTTTCCTTGTTTCTTTGTGTTCATGTCTGTGGGTGTCAGTGTGTCACTGTATGTATCTGTGAGTTGTGTCAGTGTGTGTCAATGTGTGTAATTTTTGCATGTATCTCTTTGAGTGTATCCGCATGTGTGTCTCAGTACATCTGGGTACCTTCTTGCCATCAAAGTGTCCCTGGAATTTATTTTCAATGTTGTCAACTATGCACCTTAAAGGTGAACTATAGCGAGTCGACCCCTGCGAGGCAGGAGACAAGACTATATCTCCTGGCAACACATGGTGGGAACTACCCACTACTTATTGGTGGTGAATTGGTTTAAGTTCTGGTTGCATATTAATGTTACAGTGTGTTAATTGTCAATAAAGCAGGGGTCAACGCCCTTAACCCACAATTATGGATCAGAGTTTTTCTATGGGTTGTGGTAATGGTTGAGTAATCAGGTCATAGATCTTTGCAGGTATACCATCACAATCTCTTGACCTTCTTCTCACCCTGAGTTCTGTTCACCGAGTCTTTGCCTTTATTCAGATACTGAATTCTAGTTCTCTTAAAACTCAAGGCAATAGCCCAGAAAACAGGTTCAGAGAACAAAGCACACACTAATGATATTCTGTACATGACGCTAAAATGACTGGCAGCTCTGGCTCTCCTGAAATAAACGTCCCTGAATGTCAACTTGGAGACATTGTCATCTTATCTGCAGAGTTTTGAGGATGCTGCGCCAACACACTTCGAAATAAAAGAAAAATCCGTTCAGCTTCAGAGCTTTTATCGCGCCATCAATACGGCCTTTCTGATAGATGGCTGTGTATGTGATACTAATTTCACCATATCTAATGCTGCATGATATTTCCCTTGTTGTGCTGTGTGAATGACAGACCCATTATTACACTTCTGTATTGTACATGTTACGTATTACACTCCGTGACATTGAAGGGTCAGGGGGCAACGATGAAAAATAAAAATGATTATAAGAAGAAAAAAAACAGATTGGACTGAAATTTATCCTTGAAAAAAAATTTTAAATCTATAAATTCTAAATTCCAAAAGAAATATGGCAAGTTGGACAATATATTCTGTAAAATATCTGCTGGTTAAAAGGATTTGAATGTATTAATGTTAAATAGATCTATCTATCTGTCTGTCTGTGTGACTGTCTGCCTCTTTGTTTGTCTGTCTGGCTAGCTGGCAATTGCAGCCAATCCTTGGACACGAATGCACTTACAGTTTGTCACAAAGTGAGTACACCCCTCCCTTTTTAAAAAATATTGTATTATATCTTTTTATGTGACAACACTGAAGAAATGACACTCTGCTACAATGTAAAGTAGTAAGTGTACAGTGTGTATAACAGTGTAAATGTGCTTTCCCCTCAAAATAATTAAACACAGCCATTAATGTCTAAACCGTTGGCAACAAAAGTGAGTACACCCCTAAGTGCAAATGTCCAAATTGGGTCCAATTAGCCAATTTTCCCTCCCCGGTGTCATGTGACTCATTAGTGTTACAACATTTAAGGTGTGAATGGGGAGCAGGTGTGTTAAATTTGGTGTTATAGCTCTCACACTCTCTCATACTGGTCATTGGAAGTTCAACATGGCACCCAGGGCCGGTGCAAGGATTTCTGCTACCCTAGGCAAAGATCCATTTTGCCGCCCCCTCATGTCACTCACTCACTGGCAGACACACACTGGCAGACACACACACACTCACTCACTGACAGACATTCACGCACTGACACACACAAACACACTCACTGACAGATATGCACTCACTCACTGACAGACACACACACATACGCTTTACTGGCAGACATACACTCACGACAGACAGGCACATACACTCACTGACAAACATACACTCACTGGCATACAGACACACACACACACATACACTCACTGACAGACATACACTAACTCACTGACATATATATATATATATATACACTCACTCACTGACATATATACATACACTCACTCACTGACAGGCACACACTGATGTACATACACTCACTCACTGACAGACACACACACGCAGACATTCACTGACAGTCAAACACTCACACACTCACTGACAGACACACACAGACAGACACACACCCTTTCACTGACAGTCAAACACTCACCTCCCTAGTGTCCAGTGTGGGGCAGCTCCTCACTGCTCCCGTCCACTGTTTAGTATGCCGGCGGATGGAATTACGTCATATTCTGGCATCACAGAGGGCGCGCGAGGGAGGAGTGAGAGGCTTCAAGAGCACCCTCCCTCTCCGACTTCTCCTCAGGTAAATGGCATTTGTTGGCAGAGCAGGCACCTGCCATCAAGGTAATAAGGTGCCTGCTCTGCCTTACCTAGTGCAACATCAATGGCGCCCTCCTGGCACCCCCGTGAAAGGGCTCCTCTCGGGCCTCCCACTTTCGGGTGCCTGGAGGATCGGTCCTGCACTGGGGCCGCCTCAAGAGCCGCTCACCCAGCACTGCCACCCCCAGACAGGGGGAGCCCATGAGGAAATATCCCAGTGGGCACCCCCAGCAGGCCGGCGAACTAGGCACGGTAGCGCCGGCCCTGATGGCACCTCATACCAAAGAACTTACTGAGGATCTGTAAAAAATAATTGTTGCTCTACATGAAGATGGCCTAGGCCATCTCGTGTACCGCAGAACCCTTGCGTTCTGCAAGAACAAAATTGGGGATCCACGGCATTTTGTCACATCCAAATGGCTGCCGCTACCTGCTGTTACCAGAAGGTTGGAAACAGCAGAGATCGCGCAACCGCGATCTCATAAGAGATCGTGGGAGCGTGATCTTAAGCCCACCCTGCCATCAGTCTGCGATGCCGTCAGCATGCCTTGCCGTCAGAGCCCGCCCTACCATCAGCCAGCCACTTAGCTCGGCCGTGAGAGAGCCCGCCCAGCCCTCAGCCAGTCCACCCAGCAGTCAGCTAGCCAGCCCTGCCATCAGCCATTTTCGATCACTCGTGGTGGAGGAATGATAGAGTGGAGCTGATAGTTAAAGCTCTGTTATTGTCATAGAAAACTCTGTTGGGTAGGAGCATTGAAATTCTCTGTCGGGGCATTGAAAGACTCTGTCAGAGGCAAAAAACTGTTAACTGTATTTTTCAGTGTTCAAATCTTTTTCCTCCAAGTCTAACTCAAAAAGTCTGCTTTATTTCAGTTCTTTCTAAGAGGGATATCAAAATCAGCATCCTTTTCAGTCAGGTTGTGAGTTCTGTATCTTTCAAAGTTTTTATTTTTATTTTTTATAACCAATAAACCACCATGAATTTGGAAATCTGGTTAAAGCAGGAAAAAATATTACTACTCCTACCTGATCAGAGCCAACTGAAGAAGCTTTCCCTGCGAAATGTGTTTTGACATACAAGGACTTCACTACCATAGACTGATAAGTCCCTTTTTATTTTGCGTTTATGTATTTTTATTCACCTTTGATTATTTTTTTTTTTTATGAATAAATAGTGGATTTTAGTACTATTTGGTAGTGTGTCCGATTCCAGGTTTCAGATTGACAAATTGACACCTGAGAGCCAAGGCACATATGGGCTCTTATTAACGTTATTTTATGTAGTGATTTTAGCTTGTTATAAACACAGACATACTGCACCATAATCTCCTATGTTTTTCTTGCCTTGAGATTCCTGTTTATCCAAGAAGGTGGGGTGCTACCTATAACAGAGCCTTACCCTCAGGCTCTGAAGATTGTGAGTGTGTCTACCTTTATTTATTTGTTTAGTATCTCGCATATTGCAAATACCGTCTGCACTAGATTTGTTTTATGTTTTTTTTTCTCTTTTATGTAACACTCCACATCAAGATTTATATAACCATACAGACGGGTAAGCTAATATCTGCCTGTCTATTATTCAGCGCTCCACCCACTGATTAAAGGGTTTATCTTGTTAAGAATTTTTCACTACTTCTACCTGTTCAACACATATAGAAACTGAGAAAGAAGATCCAGAAAACATGCCGAAATAGTTGTATCTACTGTTCCTCAAATAGCAGAGACAAGTGACAAGTCAAAAAAAAAAAAAAAAGGACACAATGCTAGCCAATCTTCTTCTCAAACAAAGAAGAGAAAATATGATGATAGCTACTTGTCAATTGGATTCACAGGTGCCAAAAATGAAGATTGTCCTGAAGCACAATGCGTACTTTGCAATAAATTATTGCCAAACAGTTCGTTAGCACCTGCTAAATTACGTCGTCATTTTGAGCAAAACCACGCAGAGTACGAAGATAAAGACAATGACTTTTTTAAGTGAAAGCTAAATGAGTATCAGAAGAGTAAACAATTAATGAGCAAAGCATTTCAAAATGCTAATGAAAAGGCCAAAGAGGCTTCTTACAGAGTGAGTTACCGCATAGCACTTGCGGGAGAAGCACACACAATTGGGGAATCGCTAATAAAACCATGTGCAAAAGAAATAGTGTTGTGTATTTTAAGTGAGAAGTTCAGTAAAAAAAGTGAAGCTGTGCCACTTTCCAACAACACAGTTTTGCGCCGTATTCATGATCTTGCTGACGACATCCATACTGAACTAATTTCTGGACCGCATCAATGTGATGGATGCTCACTGCAATTAGTCGAGTCCACAGATGTTGCAGGATTTTCAGTTTTGTTGGTTTTTGTTAGATATAATTGTGACAAACAGATTGAAGAAGACTTGCTTCAGTGTGAAATTTTGAAAACTCATACTTGTGAGAACATCTTTAACTGTATCCAGAAGTTCATGAACATACAGTATAAATCGGGACAAGTGTGCAGCGATGGTGCCAAAGCAATGGTTGGGAAAGTGGCCGGCTCTGTGACATTAATAAGAAATGTAGCAAAAAACAGCACCAGTTCTCACGGTGTTCTTCACAGACGTGCACTGGTAGCTAAAAATATGTCAATCTCACTTAAAACTGTGCTAGACAAATCAATCCAGATTATTAATTTTATAAAAAGTTGACCATTACAGCCACGACTATTTAAAATTATATGTGAAGATATGGGTAGTCACCACTCTGCTCTGCTTTTGCATTCAGAAGTCCATTGGCTATCACGAGGTAAAGTCCTTGTTCGAATGTTTGAATTGCGTCAAGAGTTGTTCACATATTTCCAGGATCATAAATTTGGATTATCTGATCGATTAACAAACACTCTGTGGTTATCCAAAGTAGCATATCTTGCAGACATATTCACAAAATTAAATGATGTATTTTTATCACTCCAAGGAAAATTCATTCAAAAAAGACAAGCCAGCCAATTTTTCTGATGTAGATTTTGAGAATCTGATCGATATAACTTCTGACAGTCAACTAAGCCAAAAATGTAAAGAAGTTTCTCTTATTGCTTTCTGGGGTGATTTATGCAAAGAATACCCAAAATTGGCCAAGCGGGCAATCAAAGTTCTGTTGCCATTCACCAGCACGTACCTATGTAAAACTGGATTCTCGCTTTTCTCTGCAACAAAAACAAAGTATCAAAATCGACTTGACACAACTGCAGACATGCAAATACAATTGTCAACAATTAAACCAGATATAAAAAAAAAATTGCTAGCAAAAGTGAACATTACACTTTGCTCATTTAAAGGTTTGCGCTGCGCTACTCTACTGCACATATTTTTTTGCTGGGGTTCTAAAGTTTTGCTATACCATGTCAAAGGGTTCCAAGGGATAAAATCATTGGGAAACCCTGGCCTAGGCTATAAGAAGATTGCCAAGACCCTGAAACTGAGCTGCAGCACAGTGGGTAACACCATACAGCGATTTTTACAGGACAGGTTCCACTAGGGCTTCAGCATGTTAAAAAGTAACAGGCGTCTACATAGGTAGTGTCACATTTCTGTTCCACTACCTGGTATGAGCCCTGCCAAGCAGCCTGTCCTGCCAGACAGGTTTTAGAACCAAAACCTTCTGACCGACTTGAAAGCTATGGCTCCTGGCTCCCTGATCATACCATGTGCGCTGGTGCCTCTGGGCTGCCCGCAGGTTCCCACGCACCAGGTGAGTGAGTTCCTCCAGCACGTATGGAATGATGGGGGTCCCTTCCTGCTCCTCCTCTTCTTCCCAGTGCTTCCAAACAAGGTCTAGGGGCCCCCTAAACCTCCATCCAAACATTAGTTCAAACGGGGAGAATCCTGTAGATTCCTGGGGCACCTCCTGATATGCGAACAGGAGATCCGGCAGGAATCTCTCCCAGTCTTTGCGAATGGCTGCAAAGGTACAATCGCTGTATGAAGTGCTTGCACAGGCCATTCGTCTGGGAGTTATATGGGGAGCTTAAGATCGATTTAATGCTGCATAACCTCTACAGCTGGTTAGTCATCTTGGCAGTAAACTGGGAGCCCTGATCTGAGAGCATCTCCCGGGGAAATCCCACCCAGGGGAACATCAGGGCTTCGGCCACAGTCTCAGCCTAAATGTTTCTCAGGGCGACTGCCTCAGGTTATCGAGTCATGTAGTCCACAATGGTCAGAATATACTTCTTTCCAGAAGCTTAGCCAGGGGACCTATGATATCAACAGCTACTCTGGCAGACATCACAGGCCTGGCAATACTGCCTCAGATCCTTCAAGATATCTGGCCAGAAGAAGTTTTGGGTGAGCCGATGCTCAGTACGGCCCCTTCCCAATTGCCCTGTCAGGGGGATATCGTGAGCTATCTTCAACAGCTTGTGTCGATATTTTCTGTGTGCCACCAACTGTTTGGTGATAGTAGGAGCTGTCCCTGAGTTCCCTTTCTCTGCTATGTGGAATAGCAAGCCCCTCTCCCAGATAAACCATTCACCGTCCTGCCCCACCTGTCCAGGAAGACCTATCCTATACGTCTGGAGGGTCAGATACTACCTCCCTCCCAAACTCAGCACGGGTATCCCAGGACACAGGGACTGGTGCAAGGGGGAACCACGGGGCACAGGGGTAGGGGAACTAGCATGGGGGGCCTGCCTGCCAGGGGGACTAGCCCGGAAAGCCTGCTTGGAGGCGCAACTGTGGGGGGGCTGGGACCTGGGGACGGGTATGTGTGCCTACTTGAGCCTCAGAGTGTGAGACGTGCCGAGTGGTGCGGGCTCCACGGGGGTCTGGAGGTGCACAAAGGTAGAGGTGAGGTGGCCCAGATCGTTGACGAGTAGCACTTCTGCGGGTAGATCGACTTGCACTTTCTTGTCTCCGGTGCCCCAGTCGAGATGGACGTGGGTCGGAGGTAGGTGGTAGATGTTTCCCCCGCTACATAAATAGCTACAGTCTCGCTGTTCTTCTCCACCTCTGCAACAAACTGGCTTTGTACTAGAGTCTCGTAGCCCCTGGACGGTCTCTCCATTCAGCTGGGCCAGCTGCCTGTGGTAAGCACGGTTGTCAGTGGCAGCTTGGAGAGGGTCCACCCCGTGGATGATGAACCAGGCGTCTTCAGTGGTGGTTGGTGGGTACTTGGAGGCAGCCTGGTAACAATGGGCTGTGGCGCTTGGGGCTGGGGCGACCACCAGGCGAACCCACCATGGTTGATCTTTAAGCGGGGGGCACTCTCTTTTGAAATGTCTGAGTTGTTGGCAGTGGTGGCACCTGGAGCCTGCCTTTGATGGTACCCTCAGGTTTGGCCCCGGGCTGGTGGGTTTCTGGGTGGAGGGTAGGTCAGGGCTGCCAGATGCAGGGGGGGTCGGTAGTTGGGCGTTGGGGCCGCCAGGCGCCCTCTGGCTTCCAACAAATCTTGTAATGTTGACCTTTTATCGTATAGTCAATGGGTCTGTTCGGCTTACTGATGCTGGTCCCGTAAGGCCAGGAAGTGTGATCCCACTGCTTACCAGTTGTTGCAGACCACGGGTAGCAAAAAACTGGGAGAAAGAGAATACTGAGAAGGGTCAGCAGCTGACCACGGGTAACCCGACTGGTTACCTCCACTGATTTCCTTCCTTTAACCGACCAGGAACCATTTAAAATACAAAGAGATCCATCTTCCCCCAGTAACTGGATGACACACAGTCCTGGAGGTACAACAACCACTTTATCTAACAACCACACACGGCTTTATACATACCCCATACAAGGGGTGTATCATACCAACATCCAGTGTCCCCTCCTAGGATCCCCCCTCCCCCCTCCCTGGGTCCCCAGCGCGGGAAAGGACTCCAACTCCCGGCACAAAAGGTATAGGGTTTCCCACGCCCGCCGCCAGGGAGTTTTCTTCCCAGGAGCCATCCCTTTGTCTCCCAGGCACCGAAAGCCTGCCTGCGGGAAAAGAGATGATTTTTTTTTTTGTCCCTGCAGGCACCGAAAAGCCCGCCCAACTCGCCAGTGCCCCAGCAGTGCCCACACCAATCTCAGGGACCCTCACAGCGGTACCTCCCTCAAACGGTCTCTGCTCGCGAGGTTCCTGTGTGAAATCCTGCAAGGAAAGCATCTCCTTTCGGGACATGAATGCTCCCCCTGGACGGCATTCGGCTATACTAAATGGCAGCCACCCAGGGGAACATTCACTAATTACTTCCCTTGCAGTTTCACACTTAAGTTGCAAGTGAGAACATTCTGATTAATTGGTGTGAATTAAGTTAGCAGTGTTTTCATGCTGAACCTAAAGACCCTAAATACCGCTACTGCAATCTTTGCAGGAACGGAATCAGGAAGTCCCTCTAGTGGCTGTCCAAGTGACAATCGCTGGGCATAATGAGAATTAAAGTGGTGCCATTCTTGTCCATTGGAATGAATAATTCGCAGAGCCTCAGCTCTTTGGCTTTCTGTTCGAAAAAAATGATCCATATTTTAAACCTGCTGCAGAAACAGTTATTAATAACTTCATTACTTTCTACAAATGAAAATGATGATGTTAATGTGGTACAGTGAGTAACTGATGTGCTTCCATATTAAAATACTATTAATATCGGAGCAGGCACACTTATTATCCTACTGTAGAAATACAATTATACTCTTCTATTACATTCGCCAATCACGTAACGTGGGTGCGTCCTCACTAAAAGGATGTTTTTACTGTAGATAACATTTTTATGTTTCGGAAGTAATGTTCACAATTATTGAATAGAATTCAAGACTTAATAACATCTGGCCAAATTATAAATATATAGTACAGACATCCAACAATGTATAACATGCCTCTCATTCCGACCAGAAATAAATATTAAGGGGCATTGTAAAATGGATGAAAGGCGTTTGGATTGTGACTACATTTTTAGTTAGTGAGTGTGACCCAGTGGGTAAAGGAAGGGTGATGAAGAAAAACCCCATTGCCAGGGAGTAAGCTAAGTTACCAAAACTACCTTTTTAATTTGTACAATGGTCATCATCCCATTGTACAGTGTTACGGAATCTGATGGCGCTATATAAATAATAAAATAATAATCATCTATCGAATATCCTGTGTTGCTGTTAATGAAGTCTTGTTTTTCTGTATTGACTGACAAATGTAGAACATAGGAAAACGGATGTAGCTACATGATGGATTAGGAAGGATCCAATGAAATGATATACTTATAGAGTTATGGGTTTTGGCTGTGAAACAGCTACCATTCTACATGACCAATTACTTATTGTTTTTATTTATTTATTTTTTGTTTTGTTTTTTGTGGTTTGAACAATTTTTGGTTTGATCAAAGTCAAATGTCTCGACTGTTTTCATGTTAATAATAGTGTGTGTGTGTGTGTGTAATAAACAAATTATCTGTAAAATAAATCATTTACATTTATCATTAGATGTCTTCTTTTTCTATCTTCTTTTCTTCAGCCCCCAAAAAGGTCATAAAGTCATGTTGCAAGCAACTATTTAAATAAAAAGGGACCCGTTTGCCAAAAAAATACCACATTGTAAAAAAAATCCAGACGAAAAGACAATCCCTCTTGCCCTACGTGGGATCCGCCGCAGACTGAACTCGTAAGCCTTATAAATGCCATGCAGTTTGAGTCAGAGCGCTCAGATTGGTGGGCTAAGTCAACCAATCAGAGTGCTCTGACAGGCAAATCTTAGACTGACAGATTTAACCTCCCTTATACTAATATGGGGGTCATATTGTTATAATTGGCCAAGGGAGAGGGAGTCATGGGAGGGGCGGGGGGTTTGAAAGTGGCAGGGAGCATAGCTCCCCACTGCTTCTGTTTTTAAATAATATATGGAATGAACTGTGAGCCGGTAGCTCTTACCTTGTTATAACTAAAACAAATGATTGTAAGAAAGAATGAATTGCATGGATGAGGTCATAATAATCCTAGCTATAGGATAAGGCCAGGGACTAGTGAAAGTGTTTGGAGGATTGGGCAGACTAGATGGGCCGAATGGTTCTTATCTGCCGTCACATTCTATGTTTCTATGTAATAATACATAATTTCGATAAATGTAGTCATTTGTTTGGCTGCCAGTTTTCACGCTTATGCAGCTAAAGGTGTAGCATGCTTACCCCCGATACCAGATTGTAGGGAAATGTACAGTTTGTTCTCGATCCCTGGTTACATTGTATGACTATCTAGTTACTTACTTACGCACTTTACGACATCTAGTGGTTACTTTGTATATTGCAACATAGGCATCTTTTTATTGCTAGCTACATTGTATTGCTAATTCAGCACATCTTCAGCTGAATATCATTTTGATATATGATATATATATATAGCTTACAGTCTATCAGAATACCATTAGTATATTTTGTATTTAATTTGTATATAATTATATTCTGAGTAAAGCTAGTATAAGATTTCCTGCATTGCAGACTCCAACTTGGCTATCATCATTTATATTGAGGGACTATGTGTAATGATGTCTTTTGACATGCAATTCTTTTGTATATCTTTTTAGTTCATTGGAAATAAAGGTTATTTCACCACTTATCTTTTCTTGTCTGTTACTATAATTGTATAATCTTTCTGTAAAGCAGAGGTAAGGAACAAAATCAAAATTGGGAAATGTGTCCCTCTTTATACTCTACTTTTGGTTCTTGATTGCTTGCTGACCGTGTCACTTTAAAGGGACACTGTAGACACTGTAGCTGTTATATCTCGTTGAAGTGGTTATAGTGTCTGGAGTCTGCTGAAGCTGTCATTCCATTTATTGTTATACCATTTTTAATGGGGGGTTTTAAACGCAAGTCCCAGCAGCCAATCCCCTCTGTGCTGCTTTGGCTAATGGTAAAGAGAATTAACCTGAGCAGCAATGGGCAGCTGTGATTAGCTGAGAGTATCAGCTGACCACATTCCACCTATCACAGCTCCCATTGCTGGTATTAATCGGTATGGCTATAAGGAAGTGTGTAATCTCTGCCTTAGCTACACCTCTGGTAGTGGCTGTCCCGGGACTATTATTCAGTGTTAAGATGGCCGAAATATGATTTAAGAAATGAATTCACATGAAATGGCTGTGCAATGTCCGTTTAAAACAACGACCAGTAAGCCATGTGCATAATATTGATACGTTTTGTAACTCTGTTTCCTCCCCAGGTAAGGAGATGAACTTTCACAGATTATTACAACATTATGCTCAGGAGGCGAAACCTGCTCACCACACTGCTCATCGTGCTCCCGTGGGCCCTTCTGTTCACGTTATGGCACCAACACCCAACCACTCGCTACCTCTCTCTCCTAAGGAGTAAGTCAGAGACACTGTATGTGACTGTAATACTTCACAGGGCGTCAGTTCTTCCAATCTCTGGAGAGAGGCAGTAAAGGGGACTTATCACTTTTTTAACCCGAAGTTTAAAAGTATTTCTGTTCTCTTACTCTTGTATCCTAGACCGTTACTAATCCAGTAACATTATAAATTAGTAATCTTCTTGCTACTTTATACATCAGTGATTATTAGCCTGTTTTGGAAGGGGCCCAAATAATATACTTTACACTAGTTTGGGAACCCATTCTTCAATTGCAAAATTAACTCAGTGACCCATTCTAGCAGTATATTATAATTAAAGGATCACTATAGTGTCCCCCCCCACCCTCAGGGTTCTCCTACCGCTGGGCTGAAGGGGTAAAAATCCCTTCAGCTACTTACTTTAATCCAGTGCCGGACTCCCTCTGTGCTGGTGACCTCTCCGCTGACGTCAGCTCCCGAGTGGAGTGGAATGCAAGAGCCACGCGCGCATTCAAACAGTCCATAGGAAAGCATTTCTCATGGCAGCTTTCCTATGGACTTTCTGCACGCTGAATGCGATTTTCGCATCCAGCGTCGCAGAAGCGCCTCTAACGGCTGTCAGGAAGACAGCCACTAGAGGCTGGATTAACCCTGCAATGTAAACATAGCAGTTTCTCTGAAACTGCTATGTTTACATCTGAAGGGTTAAAACCTGGGGGATCTGGCACCCAGACCACTTCATTGAGCTGAAGTGGTCTGGGTTACTTTAGTGTCCCGTTAATAATACATTTACTTTAGCAAAACATCTCTGTTAGACTCTTTATCATGTCATTGAGGTCTCAGTTGGCCTGGGGGTGCCGTGCAGTTACTGTAGCCTATTAATTTGTGGATGTTTTCCTGGGATCTTCTGAAAAGGATTGGCTCGTCTCAACCACAGTAGGGACACAATCAAATACCATAGAGATATAACACAGGGACCCACATTTCAGTCCCAACCCTGGGTGTAAGAACCACTTATATCATTTGTATTTGCAGTCACGCCACTTTCCCAAAATAAAAAGCAATATTAAAACATTCGTAATAAAAAAATGAAACCACTTTAAACCTCTTTCTCTTTGGACACCCCTTTGCCATATACATCCTCATAGAACAATGTTATTCACCAACATTTTCCCAGCTATTTTCTTTCCTAAAATCTCCATATCCTGGGAATGTCTTGCAGGGATACTGTGTTTTCCTTCAGTCAGTGACTGATCTATGCAGCTTGGCTTTGTGATTACTTTTTTCTGCTTCATATAAATGTTGTTGACCTTTTTATAGCATCGAGTAAAATTGAGCAGACACAATTTCACTAACTCGATGAAATGTAATCTTTTTTTTTCCTGCTTCTTCTCTAAATGCAATAACCTTTAGGAATGGTGGCTTGGTAATCCTTTAAATGATTATGTATAGTCTTCTTCACGCACAGCCATTACTTTCTGTAATGTACATTACCCACTGCTCGCGGACAATTAAATACCTGAAAACTGATTTTCTACAGTTCCCCCTGAGGCACGTCATTAGGAGAGCTTCTCCTTTTAGTACTGTATCAAGAATCAAATTCCAGCCACTAGTATCCAAAATATGTTTCATTTCACAAGGTTTCATTGGCCAATTGAGCAAAAAGCAATGTGTGTTTGGAAGTGAACGCAATACACTTAAAAAGAGAAAGATATGATATGTTGTCATTTATAAGGTCCTGTTAGTTCAATAAAATTGGTAAATCCTTATTTAAAGGGTTACTCCAAACAACATAACCACTACAGTGTGTCTACTCTTAGCCAATGAATGGTACACTGTTCAAAAACAGGCTTTTTTTTATTTTTTATTTTTTTTACAGAATTGACATTAGCTAGCTTGGAAATTTAGTTCCGGGCTAGCTGATGACACCCCACGATGCTGACATAGGTGGAGTTACATCGCCAGTAGCCGAGGGGTTAAACACACCACATGCGTTGCGTTTCACAGCGAAACGCTGCACATACAGACTCCACCCATTTTAGCACTGAGGCCTCAATTTAATATTTTTTCCATAAGCTTTTCAGTTGATTTCAGATTTTGAAAAAATACTTTTGTAGTTTAATAATTTGATACTTTGTTTTACATGTTGATATATTTTTTAACATTTTAATATTGTGAATCATTTGAAAAGCCTATCCAACAATATTACATTGAGGCCTAAATTTGAAAATCAGTTTGAATTCATGTTATGCATTAAAATCCAAATTGTAGGGAATCAAAACTGAATCTAAAATACTAAAACAGTGGCTTTTTAATCTCAAAATCGGTTATTTTACATTTTGCCATTTAAATTTCAATACTCTACAATTCCGAGTTGAGGTAAAGATCTCCTTTACTGAATCACCCTTCGAGTTTTTATTAGTTTTAAATGTTGCACTAGAGAATAAGAGACTCTAGCTACACCCGGGGTATGTGCGGATATTTCTACCTACACGTTCCTCTTTAATTGTAGTTGTTAGTCACTGTAAGCATCAGGCAGAGGGATCGGTAGTGCCAGGAATACAGCTTTGTATTCCTGGCACTACAGTATCCATTTAATGCCTCCATTAGGGAGGAAGAGGTAAAGACAGGAAAAGCACAGTGACCTGAAGGGTTTACAATTTATTATTATAAAATTCTAAAAGGCCAAATAACCAACATACTAACCTCATTATGTAATGCTGTAAATATATAGATAACATACCGGTCAAAACTCTTATGGACTCTAAAACAATTTTACTTCAAAACCTGGCAAAGTTCCTGCCCTCTTACCCTCCTACAGACCAATAACATTACTAAATAATGACTTTAAACTTCTCACTGCCTGCCAAAGATGGGGTACATTGACGTTGTGGCAGGCTTATGCAATGTATGATCATATACTGTAACTAAACCCCCATTAAATTTTTTTGCCTAGATTAGGTGTTTTTAATAAAACTGAAAATTGTTCAGCATTAAAATGACTGTTTAGTAGATAAGCGAGTGCGCTGGATTTTCATTTTAAACTTCTCACTAAAATATTGGCCTATAGACTGCAGCAGTTCCTAACCTCCATTTTATATCCCTAACAACTGGGGCAATTCATCCAGGGAATTAGAACTGTGACAGCCACAGCTTCTATATATGACGATCACTTTAATAAAACGCAAGCAGTTGTTTTAAGTCCAAATACCCAGAGAGCATTTGATCATGTGTCCTGGCCTCATCTCTTAAAAAAAAATAATTTGGTATTAGGTTCTTAAATTTCATGAAATTCTTATACAGGTATATACCCAGCAATTCACAAAAATAAACTCGAATGGCCTAGACTCAAAAGATCTTTCGATTATGAGAGGGGATTACAACAGCCCTGAGATTAGGCCCAGACCCACCAATACATTAACAGACACCAACTACTTTGTCATGGACATGTCAAACTTTAAATATCTAGAGGTGTTAATCCCCAAAAAAGGTCCACCCTACGCAAAATCAATATGGCACCGCTTATGACCAGGGTGAAAGATACTCTTTTCAGATAGGATCACCTCCCTTTAACTCTCTAGGAGAGAGCCACCCTTTTAAAATCAATGATAGTATGAAAACTCATATATCCACTACAAGCCTTACCAATACTACTCTCATGTTCAGATGAATAAACCCTAAACAAACTAATTTCTACATTTCTCTGGGAACAAAAACATCCACAAGCTATCTCAACCAAGATTTAACCTGGGTTTAGATCTTCCAAATATAAAATTGTACACATTAGAAGCACGCTTCTGACAGCCTTAGACTGAATAAAAGGACCAGGTCAATTCAGAGTAGTACACACAGAAACACAGCTCTATCCTAATGTGGCACTCTTGCAATTGCCACACACCCCATATAATTCCCTTCCAGAGGAGGCACAAGAAAATCCTCTATTAAAACATGGAAATTGGTGAGAAAACTAATGGGACTGCAATGGCAATATATCGGGTTTATAACTTACTTACGCAACCCATGCTTTCAGGATGTGGAAGCCAATAATCTCATACCGCTCTTGGGAAACCGCAGGCCACACCACCATTTATAACACAAAAAAACAATATTATAATTTCAACAAATCAAACACAAATTTCCTGACCTTGGTTTTCCCTTCCTTCCATACTTACAGTCAGACATGCAGCCTAATCAACTCGATAATTCCACATCTTAGTCCGGAAGATTGGAACCACTCTATAGACTACCCACTTACACAATCAGCGACTTCATCCTATTTAGTTAGCTCACTTTATTCCCAAATCAGGCCTAACTTAGACCACTCAACTACACAATCACGATTATCAAGATAGATAACAAGTTCCAACATGGACACATAATACACTCAAAGCAACAACTATCAAGCTGCTTAAAATACACCCAACAGCAAACACACTTGAAGATTGCACACCCCGCATTCTACTCCCCTCAAAAACTATTTTCCTTAAAGCTGAAGGACTCGGCCAGATGCCAAATATGTGGGACACACAGAGCAGACCTATATTACTGTTTTTGGGAATGTGCACAGATTAATGTATTCTGGAAACATATAGATAATTATGTAACACAATTACTAGACTTCTCCATTGCTGGCAGCACTAGGAGTAAAAATTGCAAAAACAATGTTCTGAAACGAGTCCATATAATCATAGCAGCAGTTCCATCATTGGAAGTAAGAACGTTCAGGTAGACCTGTGGATGACAGAGCTTCTTTTAGTGAATCCCAAGTGGAGTAAGCTGGAAGACGGTCTATAACAGAAATACTCTGTATCTGTATATCAATGTTCTAAATAGAACACTCTGCAACCAGTGGAAGGATGGCCTAGAAAACACATCTCTCTTTGGTACATACAAAAACCCAGGTTCTGTCTGTGTGTGTGCATATTGTGAACAGCACTAGAGCATATCAAGGAAATGTTATTTGTGACTGCAAATAATAAAATATATATACTTTTTTTTACTCTCCATTATTACAGAAGATATAGGTGACAATTCTACAGCCAAACCCATTCTCAGCAATGTGACAAAAGAAGAAAGTCTTCAATGTATCCACCAGCAATCCACTCATGAGGCACCTGTGGTCATAAGGACGTATGTATATTCCCGACCTCCTCCTTGGTCTGAGGATGTCCCTATTATTTATGTGATAACTCCAACCTATTCTCGGCCTGTACAGAAGGCTGAACTGATAAGACTCCTAAATACTTTTCTGCATGTTGTGAATTTACACTGGATTGTGATTGAAGATTCCCCGCGGAAAACCAAACTGGTGGCCAACTTGTTGGAGAAAGCAGGGCTCAACTTTACCCACCTGAACGTGGAGAGCCCACACAACTTAAAGATAGGTCTTACAAAGTCTCCCAATCATACACCACGAGGGACAGTGCAGAGAAATCTCGGTCTACGATGGCTTAGAGACAATATCAATGCTTCCAATCCATCTGATGGGGTTGTATACTTTGCTGACGATGACAACACATATACCCTGGAACTCTTCGAAGAGGTAAAACATTTAAAACAGCTTCTAGCAAAAAATATATATATATTTCACCATTAGGAATGACTCTGAATTCTTTAGTTGATTCGGCATAATATATATGTTTTTTGATTGTTTAGGGCACTTTTGATGCACTTGTTTGCACTTTATATTTTTAAAGGTATAGCACACCTTTTTTGTATTTTGATAATATATCTTAATTTATATGTGTAATTATTTTTTTGAAGGAGGCCAAATCACTTTTAACGTGGAAATTTCTATTTTACATGTGACTGAAAAATTAAAAAGACTGTATTTTTTTTTTTTTTGCTTTTTGAATTGAGGTTTAATTTCTGCTTAGTGCACCTTAATAGTTAAGGTGCCTCTATCACTGTGTTCACAATTGGAAGTAATTCAAAAAGTGATCTTCATTGAGGAATTTCAAAGAACTCTTTACGTAAATCTCTGCTTAGGTACGTTGGCTAAAAGCAATCATAGAGATAAAGGATATGATTTTGGGAGTCAGGTTTAAGAGGTATTTTAATCTATAAAGAGTATTTTCATATCAAGGAGATTATCACTCAAACCAAATCGTTTGGAATATTCAATAAATATGATACTTTGGAAGAACATTAAGTATTTATTATTGCAAGGAACACAAACCCAGTGGAATATTAATAAGTATAAAGAAAGACAATGATTAATGTCCCTCATTAACATATCAAGCATTTTGTATACAAACTACATTCCAGCTCCCATATGGTAGCCACTTCTACGTGGGGCTATTTATCAAAATCCCCCATGTGCACAAAGGATTTGGGACTTTCATTTTCATTTGATAAATAAGCTACTGTGCTGGAATATTTCCGTGATAATTAGTACACGTGTTTTTGCGTGTATGTAAATCTTGTTCTGTTGTGTTTCCACAAAGCTCCTGGGATGCTGTGCAGAGTAAACGAACAAGAACAAATGGCTTTGTAGAACTTTTCGATATTCTGTCCACATTTTTGCTGTAGCCTGCCATTTTCAACATAGCTTCTCAACCAAGGTGTAGCCTGGCACAGCTGATTTAGTTATTTGAGGTTCTTCAGTGTGCTGCTGGACTTGATCACACATGGTAATCCTTCATATAACCAGCGTACAGACTTTACATGTTTTTTTAAGAATGTTTAAAAACACAATTTTCAGATGAAAAAATATGTAGGTATGGTTATATGCTTAGTTGTACAAATTCTTGTACAGCTTATAAATATCTTTGAATGCTCTTCCAAAATATTCCCTGGGGACTCAGGAGGATAGACCATATATGACCTCTCAGATTTATTTATTTATTTATTTATTTATTTATAAAATATTTTACCAGGAAAGATACATTGAGATTTCTCTCGTTTTCAAGTATGTCCTGGGTCCACAAATCATTGCATTGTTACATTAGGTACAACAAAATACAAAAACAATATTAATACACAATATATACAAAATTTAACATAGAACAGGCAGGAAATATATAATCAACCATGACACGTGCATTCTGTTTTGAGGTATGATGGTATTGATGCTATCATTATTTTTCCAGTAATCTGTGTATTGTAAAAATGAAAAGTGAAAGCGGAAAAGCAATTTTTTCAGTCAAAATGGGCACATTGCAAACACTCTAAGTCAGTAGTTTTACCAGTTGAATAGAGATCTAGAACGTGCAGTTCCCCTGTTAATTCTCTGCAGTTCCCAGATATACTTATTATAACCCTGTCAGTATGAATGTATCTCAGTGTTCCGTTCCCTCTCGTACGGACATGTCATTGTAACTAGGGTTCTCTTCTCCTACTGTTAATGTATGCTCTACATGCTTTGGTAGAATTAAATGTAAATTTTGGTTAACTTTTGCCCAACATTGCAGAATATGTTGGTGCTATATAATTGTGATTAATGCTTGTCCCACGGCCTCTCACTCATAATTTTTCTATTGGTTTTACATTTTTCTCAATTTTTATCTTCATCCCTCTTTCGTCGCTCGGACTTTGTTTCTTTTGTTTTTTCTTGTTGATTTTCATCCTCTTTTTATCCATTTCCATCCTCGCTGTAGTGAGGAATTCCATACACTGCACAGGGAGGCCTCTTGCACCTTCTTATAATGTAATGTCTTTTCAAATATTTCCTCCCAGATTTCCTCCACCTGCTGTAATTGTATAAAATGTTATTCACAAGTCACCCTGCTACTGGCCACACCACCACTCAACTCCCTGTTCTAATTTAGAACCCCATACCACCAGTGTGATACGCTAAGCAAAGTAAAGATTCTACTGTCAATCTGCAATTCGCATTCATTCTCTATGTGACATCTAGACTTTATATAACGTCATATTATGGGATCCATAACACAAGCTAAGAGAACGTACAAGAACATGTGTCATAATATTTATATAAGAAATTCCATTTTCATTTTTTGTACATATTCTCAAATTAAAGGGGGGTTTGTTCACCAGTTTGTCATTTGTGTTGCATCCATTGTCACCATGGCAACAAAATTTGCAACATAAAGGTTTTTGAGTGACAGAGTGGCAGGTGCTCTTTGAATTACCTAACGCTGAAATATATTAACAGCATCTACACTAAACTATTTCAAATGAAATAAATAAGTACACATCATCGGAAAATGCACTTTCCTTTGCAAAGCAAATTTTTTTTAAAAGTTCGTCTTCAGTGAACGGAACCACATTTTGATCTATTATTTATCCCTCCAGGGACTGTAAAGTATACATTAAAGGAGAAAGAGCTGACTTTTTAATGCGTAGACATTATAATTGGTGCAGAATTTTGGTCAACCTTTCCCTTACATTCCTTTAAGTGCATTATTCATTGGATGGAATTGTACTAAATGTTACTCTTGTTGCACACAGATGAGATACACAAAAACAGTAGCTGTGTGGCCAGTGGCCTTTGTGGGAGGCCTAAGATTTGAATCCCCAAAGCTCGATCCAGGAGGGAAAGTTATTGGCTGGAAGACAGTTTTTGATCCTAATCGACCATTTGCCATCGACATGGCGGGCTTTGCTGTTAATCTCCGACTGATCCTCGAAAGGCCACATGCTAATTTTAAGTTGGAAGGTGTTAAGGGTGGCTATCAGGAGAGTAGCTTGCTGAAAGATCTGGTGACCATGGATGGACTAGAGGCCAAAGCAGCCAACTGCAGCAAGGTAACTTTTAAAGATTAATCCAAGTATTGATGTTTTCAGTTAAATCAGCCAAGTGATATGCAGGCAGCTTCTTACAGAAAAACTGCCACATATATATAAAAGTTTATAATGAATTTACAAAACTTAAATATTCACTTTTAGTTGCTTTTTGCTATATACGTTAAGTTTCTTGTTTAATTTATTTTTCATCCAATACCTGTCAACAGAGACATTGAAAGACAAATGCATTCTACTTCTAGACTTGCCCATGTTCCTCGTGACTGTACTTGCTTAGCGAGGGGAAAGGCAAAGGAACTGATAAGTTGCTATCCATGGTATATCCTCTTAACTGTGATTTAATTTCTTGGATTTATCTGAATGTGGTATTTTTTACTTATGCAAATTTATATAGCAGATAAACAGAGTAAGCCTGCAAAAATAGATTATATCGTCATAGATAGAACCACATTCTTCTGAACCTGTAACCTTTGTCATCTTAATGCACCTACCAATATGTGATCCACGTTGGAACCCATTGTGGTGCTCCTTAGTATGAATAAAATTTTTAAAAACTATGTGCCACTGACTCATTTAGTGCTTCAGTTATATGAGAATGTGGTCTGTGCTGTTGTTGTACAGTTAGAGATCTTCTTCGGCTCCTAAACCCCAAGAGCTTATCATCGACTGTAAAAATCCCTTCTTCACTAGTCAGAACCACTTTCTATAAACGCAAAGAACTTAATCATTAAGAGACAGAATGGAAACTGTTTAATTACATCACCCTCAATCTCATCTAACATAATGCACCATGTGAAATTCAAAGAAATTGAGAGCTCTAAATAAAAAGGCAAGCTAATTATATAAAGGTGACAATGTAGAGGTCGTTGTAGGATGTAATAGTCTCTGATGTGTGGCTTCAAATGCAGTAAAATTACCCGTGAAATTAAACATTTGTATTTATTTTAATTGCAAGGGTTTTTTAAAGAAATTTAAAAGCTGGGGGAAGGACCCATTTAGAATAAAATGTTTTCCTTTATAATGCTAAAGAAATCACAATTCTACTACTCGGAGGGTTAAATACGCTAATGGAAATCGAAAATAACCATGAAAT
This sequence comes from Pelobates cultripes, assembly GCA_933207985.1. Taxonomy (NCBI): domain Eukaryota; kingdom Metazoa; phylum Chordata; class Amphibia; order Anura; family Pelobatidae; genus Pelobates; species Pelobates cultripes. The sequence goes on from OW240912.1 coordinate 14,821,590, forward strand.
TTATTCCAGACTGCGGTCAACACAAGGTTATAGGAAAAAGCTTAAAACAAATCTTATAAACTTATTCAAAATGATGAAAAGAGAATTATAGATTATTTTAAAAAAAAACTTTTTAAAGGACTTTTCTTTATTTTCATGGCAATACGACTTTTCTTTATTTTCATGGCAATACGTATTAGCGCACACTATACTTACCTCGGAAACTGAGATCCTGAATTAAAAAAAAAAAATGAAAAGTCTCTTAAAAATCCCAGAGGTTTATGTTCACTGACGTCAAGCTCTGTTTAAGGTTTGGACAGCTTAAGCCAAGAAGATGAAGATACTCGTTCACATTCAGTCCTTATTAACATCAAATTGGGTCTGAGCTTGAAACCCAATTCAGCTAATCTCATCTTAATGTTTAAAGAATACCAATATCTCAAGTATCCTTCTTCTAGTTCTTTTGTGAATAGACCCAAGATGCTCCACTGTGTATAAAAGCATTCCAATTGGGATTCCTGAGGAGTCTTAATAGCTACAATCCAGGAAGCTCAAAGGAACATTATAGCGTCATGAATATAAATGTGTATTTATAATGCTATAGTGCCCTGTTGGCCATTTAGGTTCCTGAACCCTGTCCCTGCAGGGAATAAAAAAGGTATTTTACTTACATTTTCTCCATCACAGTGCTGGTCTCTGCAGGGACACTCTGCCTCCATGGCTAAGATCATCGAGATTGATAATCTCAGCCAGTCCAATGCTTTCCCATAGGAAAGCATTGGGAGGCTACAGAGCAGACGCTGTGCTGCCCCAATAAGATGGTCTCTGTGAGACAGACCATCTGATTGAAACATCAGAGTTTTACTCTGCTATTTTGATGAAAGTACCTATAGTGGCTGTCTGCGTGACATCCACTAGAAGCATTTAAAAAAAATGTTTTCTCCTGCAGAGTTAAAATAGGAGGAGGGGCGGGGGCGGAGAGGTATGGCACCCAGACCAATAATTGAGATGAAGTGTTCTGGCTGCCTATAGGGTCCCTTTAAACATGTCCTCCATTGGATGGACAGGCCCTTATTTCAGCTATAAATTTACTAAACATTAGGACCAAGTTATCATTATCATTAAATCAGCACAGATTATTATTGAGCCAATCCTCAGCATCTGGCATTTCATTCTAAGACCCTGAGCTAGTGTCCATTCACTGTTGACAATAATCAGAATAATTTACATGTTTACTCGAAGACAGCGATAAACTATAAATTCACTTTGAAACCCTGAGGTACCAGGCCAGACATCCTGTGAACAAACAAAAACACGGACACCCGTGAAAAAAGTGATATAACGCAACAACTTAACTGAAAGGTACACAGCTTCCCAAGGTTATTTCCCAGTTGATAACCTTATAGCAGAACAGTGTGATTGATAGGATATTTGGGATTCTGCTGATGTACCTATAATAGAGGACAAAACATAGTGCAAATATTGCTACACACTATAAAACCGCTGGTAAAAAATATACACTCACATATTCCAAAGAATATAAGCGTGTTCAGGGTGCCTCCCCCTAAGACTGAAAAAGGGGGACTTTTTTATCTGTGAGCCAGATAATCTATCCATTCACTCTAACAAGTAAAAGGACTCTGTAGGCACTATATCTGCTTCATCTCATTAATGTGGTTATAGTGTCTGGAATCCTCTGGCGCTGTCTTTTCATTCAGCAGCCCATCCACTCTATGCAGCGCCAACCCATCCCCTCTTTGCTGATTGGGCTAATGAGGAAGCATTAGCCTTAGCAGAAATAGCTGGCTGTGATTGGCTGAGAGTGTCACCCATTACCGATATGAGTTGGTATGGCTAAAAGGAAGTGTGTAATCTCTGCTTAGCTATGCCTCCACAGGGGCATGGGGCACTTATTTATTGTTGAACTGTTTGAAAATGGTCCCATGTCCCATGTCGTGGGCAGAGATGACCTGTCACAAGGCCCTCAGGTTACAACCGCCACCCACAGTTGGACAGTTAATGCAGCAGTTCAGTTGCTAGTTATCTGTGTTTCATCATAGGGGTCTGGTTTTGGGCGTTGGTAGAACCCTCGTATTTTTAAAACCTCTCATATTGTCTTTAACAAACATGTAGGTTAAAGGATCACTATAGTGTCAGGAAAACAAATCGGTTTTCCTGACACTATAGTACCCTGAGGGTGCCCCCACCCTCAGGGTCCCCCTCCCGTGGTGCTGAAGGGGTTAAAACCCCTTCAGTTACTCACATTCTTTCACCGCCGGGCTCCCTTACCTCTCCTCCCACGCCGACGTCAGCTCCCCCGTCTGACGTGAGCGGAGCGGAATGCGCATGTGTGGCAGTGCCGCGTGCGCATACAAAGTGTCCATAGGAAAGCATTTCTCAATGCTTTCCTATGGACGCTCTGCGTGATGGAGGCATAATATGCCTCCAGCGTTGCAGATGCACCTCTAGTGGCTGTCCGGAAGACAGCCACTAGAGGCTGGCTTAACCCCAAATGTAAACATAGCAGTTTCTCTGAAACCGCTATGTTTACAGCAGGCAGGGTTAACCCTAGAGGGACCTGGCACCCAGACCATTTCATTGAGCTGAAGTGATCTGGGTGACTATAGTGTCCCTTTAATCTCTTTGCACCATAACTATTATAACGATCTCTAGAGTTCTTAGAGTGCCCATTTAACATATTAAATAAACAAGCTTGAGAAAAATAGAAGCTTTGTAATTATAACATTTGAATAAAATGTTACTTGAATAATTATCAGAGCTGTTATTCAAGTTCCAGAACTGTGTAGTTCAGAAAAGAATTTATAGAAAATGTAAAAGTTGCTTTATATTGTCAATTAGTGAAAAATAATGGGCTGGAATAAAAAAAGAAATTAATTGCGGCTGGAAGGGTTTCCATTTAGAAACTCGTGGTTTATATCATTAATTTGCAGGAATAGTGATAAGCCTGGCATTTATGTTTCAAATTAAAAATGAGAACCATCTGTCATACACCAGTTGGTGTGTATCACCATTATATCTATCAACTCAAGGCCTTTTTCAGGTTTCACTGGGCTGGGTGTATTTTGGGTGTAAACTGAATCCTTAAAACGTATAGAGGTTCCAGAAGAGCCCACAATCTAGAGCAGGGTTATCCAAAAGGTAGATCCCCGGGTGTTGTAGACCTACAACTCCCATGATGCTTTGCATTCTTGTAGAATGCCTTTAGAATTACGTAGCAATATGATAATCTCAGCTGGTCAGAGTGGCAGTCATAGTGAGACTGTCACACTGTGTGTTAGAAGGTAATTAAAATGTTATTTAACCATTTCAGGATGCAGTAATCTAAACAGCCATGACCACTCAAATGGTTAAAAAGAAAGGTTTGTATTTCTAAATTGTGGTTTTAACACTATTGGGTCAGGAATACATGTTTGTGTTCCTGACCCTATAGTGTTCCTTTAAGAGTTTTCCTTTACGAGGGAGTGCCCAAAGAGAGGCTTAATGTATTTACAGTAATTTTTATAAGGATACAATTGTTTTAAAAAGTACATTTCAGGATAATTGAATTTAGAAGATAACAACCTGTTTTGTGAATAAAATGTAATCCCTGTTATTTCATCATGACCGTCATCTCTTTTAGATTTAAAACAAAATAACTGGTATTTGGTGTATTTAAAGGGACACTATAGGCACCCACATCACTTCACCTTACTGAAGTGCTCTGGGTGCAATGTCCCTTTTTACATTGTTTACATTGCAGCTCTAAGTCTGCCCCCTGTGGCTGTCTACCACACAGTCACCGTGGGCTGTTCCTGGAACGAAACTGACCTTTGTTTCGGTATCTGACACTGGACGTCAGATTGATTCAATGCTTTTTTATAAGGATGTCTAATGCGCTTTAGCACCCGCTTGTTGCGGGACATCGGAGGAGGCGAAGTGTCGACCAAGTGCCGAGGGACATCAGCGCTGGGATCAGATAAGTAAATAAAGGGGGCAGGCAGGGGAGCGATAGGATTGTTTTCCTGGCATATATATCCCCAATGACAAAATGCATGCATTTGGGTTATCTCTACTAAACAGTGACTATTTTTTTTATTTATTTTGTATTTTAGCAGTGGGATGTCCCTTTAAATATAGAAATTCATGCTGCTGTATCCCGGAACTGGGTGTCTCCATTTAGACAGACAATGTTATTAGATCTGTCCTTTGCATCTAGCAGTTAGACAGAGCACAAAGAGAGGAGGAGACGCAGAAAATACTTCTGATCCAGATCCAGTAGAAACGTTATGGTTATGTCCATAAGCAGACCCATGTTTGCCATGTTTGCCATGTTTGCCATGTTTGCCATGTTTTTATAAATTTTGGAAACCTTGACACCCTGTAGGACATAACGTGATTGTTGTACCTATTGCAGGTCCTGGTTTGGCACACAAGGACCGAGCGACCTACACTTGTGAATGAAGGGAAACGAGGATTCACAGACCCAAATATTGAAGTCTAGCCATACGGATCCTCCAGCTGTGTAAGTGCCCTCACTCAGTGCCCTCAGTGACTTTGTACAACTGAAAGATATAAAGGTTTTTTACCAAAGTGAGTTTCAAACTAAGGTCAAAATATACAAAGTGGAAAAAATCTCTAAGTCAGATATGGTTTCAGTTTAGCTACTTTGAATTCTCACATTAGTGAATAACCCTGATGGTCAGCTGCAGAGAGATGCTGGAACGGTATCAGGTGGAGAGGGTGGGAGTTTAATGGCAAGTGGCCTTATCATCTTTGCTAGTGTAAAAAAAAAAGTGTAAACATACCCCACTGTAAACATACCCCACTTTCAATACCTTGGGTTGTCTACTTTTTCAAATGGTATGCCATTATGGGGGTAATTCTCATTCCTGGGCTACCACACCGTCTCAAAATCTTATTTTCTCACATTTTTTTAAATTTTATTCATAATAAATTTTGTTCCATATATGAATAGTTAATGATAAAGTAAAGCCCAGTTTCTCCTGAACAAAATGATATATAATAAGTGTGGGGGCACCTAATGTGACAGCGGTGAATTACGGTTGGACAGACATATAGCGCAAATTCCAGTTTTTGTTTACGTTTTTGTTTTGATCAGAACGTGCACTATCGACTCCATCCTGAAGGGGTTAATATATTTTATTTATTACTAGTATATACAATTCCTGCTTTAGGCAATAATCCTTTCTGTTATTGTTTGAATAAATCCCCGTAAAACCATTGACTGTTTTTTATTTTTATTTTAATTATATTCTTAGGTAAGCACAATGGAATGAAAACGCACTATTTCTGTACTTTCGGGAAAACAAGGGAATACCCATAAAAGAGACACGTGCACAGGACGAAGACATACATTTGTGGTTCTTCGAGGGCAACAGTGTTATTAATTGTAACTATTTTTTAAATCTTCGAATCCTGAATCAACAGTTGCATACATTTGTAAAAGGGAAAAAAAAAAAGAAAACCTGATTTTTAGTTTTTTTTAGTTGAAAGCAAGTTGCTGCTGCTGATAGTATTTAATAAATAAAGACTGAAACTGAGAAATAAAAGGACAGAAACTTAGTAAAAGACCTTATGTTAAACCTCTTGTATGAAGACAACATATGTTGAACCCTCTTCAGAGATCTGGGTCTGTGTACCAAAGCTAATTAAAACGTTCCTGTTCTTTGCTGTTTTGTCAAATGTAGGGCGCTTGTTAATCGCATTTACATAGGACTGACACATTCAGAGACAGAAGGGCTTATGCCCCATCTGACGCAACAGATTCTACTGGCTCTAATTAAAAACAACAAAAAGGTACAAACAGAACCCCAGTGCGTCTTATTCTTGTACATGTGAAACAGAACTCATTATCAAGTCTTCCCGCTGTCACTCTCAGAACCGCACAATGGCAGACACCCAGAACTAACCAGAGGCGACAGATGGAGTTTCAGTGTCAGCTCTCCAATGGTCCTGGCGGCCGAGGTGTTAACCGGAAATTAGAATATAGAACATATCATATTATATGTGTAATTCTATCTTGGTTGTATTGTCCCAAATTTTACAAGCCAGGTGTTAGTTCACAACATCGCTCTGAATAAATGCCATAGTCTCAGGACAAATCCATTAGCGTCATTAAAATTTTTACCTAGGGATCTATTCATAATAGTTCATTGTTCGCCAGGTTCTGCTGACACTATAACAGCTTCCAAATCCGTAATATATAATTTAGTCACCATTTACCATACAAATGAATTATATGTGTATTTGCTTTAGAAGCTGCTGTGATTATACTTACCCTCTATAATGTGTGCCTGCGCAGTTACATTACTAGCCCATCTCTGATGCGATTGGTTCTGCTCGCAATGATCATTCGTGATTTTGAAACCACAGATAGTATCTGTGGCTATTGGGAGTTGCAGGGCATGTGCCCTTACCCAAATCAGTGGCTGTACTGGGAGTTTTTAACAATACTGAATAGCAACCAGATAGACAGACAGATTTATAGGACAGAGAGATCGTAAGATCATTTTTTGCTGCACTCGAACAAATTATATAAATAAAATGTATAACGAGCTTCTCTAATTAGAATGTTTTGTTTTTTTTGTTTTTTTTTAAATATGTTCTATCCAAATTGCATATGTAGAGCTGAAATAGTACTTCTATTTATTTTAATTTTTTTAAATTTCCTTAGCCTTCATTCATGTTCTATAGTAAATATTGCATTAAATGAATCCAAAGGCAGCTTCACAAAGTATCCTGCAAGGCTAAGCACGCACCCATATTCTACGATTGTTGATTATTGGGGGGAAGAGGGGTGCTCTTTCTGCTGCCCGTGTCCTGTCCATTTCCAACTTTTCATATAGTACACAGAGATTTGCAGAGGGAAGTAAATTTAAGGCCTGGCTTATATCGTAGGACTTGAAACTTTGAGCCGTGTTGTGCGTAGAATCCCAAACTATCCCCCAACCCCTAGCTGCTATTTTATACCACACTGTAGCTGTGAGCAATGCAGGCTCCTGAACAGTGTGGGAAGGGGAGGTGGGATGATAGAATCTATTGTCTTTGTATGTGAGGAAGAGGGACCGAATTTAACTCCTGATAAAAAAAAATGGCTTCTCAGTCAGAAGAGGACCTGTCCAGAATCAGGGGGCAAACTAACCTTTTTTTTTTTTTTTAGGCTACTGTGTTATAGAGCTTTTAAACTAATCTTTGCACCTTTTCTAATCATTATTTATTCTTGCTTTGCTCTTAAGTTGTAAGATGGGATGCCCGTTACATATTTTTATGCATTGTATATTAATATTATACATGTCTAGTTAAAAAAATCAAAGTGTTATGAATAATTTTTTCCCCCCAATAATTAATATGTTCTGCCATGAAATCTTTTCATGCATGAAGTTACAGTCTTTGGATTTGTATCAGTAAAACTGGAAGACTGGGCACCGACACTATCCGTTTCTTGTAGAAAATGAGATCATGTTATTTAACAGTTTACTGATGGCTGGAATTGTCTCAGTACTTTAATGCATTGCTTAGATAATACATTAGCAATATGTAAGAAATAAAATACAAGATGCTTACTTTTAAAGTTCCTGTTGCTTCTTCCAATATAGTACAAGCTGAAGAAACAGACAGGACCCTTTAAGGCAAGGAAGAGGCTCCACCAATCAGAGACGCTGATTCTTTCTTATCCCAGCCATAAGTCATATCGGCCGAGTGACTACTATCCTCCTATTCAGACCTTTTTTGCAGGTTTATGAGCTTTTCACTGGGCTACGTTCTTCTGAACCGCACATCTGCTGGGAGAGCTTACATGCACAGTTTGGCATAAAAGTAAATCCCAAGAAAGTCTAAATAATATATAGTTAGATTAATGTTCTTAAACAGATTTACTGGCAAGTCCAATGTATAGAATAAATGTTATTTTCTTTAACCCCTTAAGGACCAAACTTCTGGAATAAAAGGGAATCATGACATGTCACACATGTCATGTGTCCTTAAGGGGTTAAAGGGACACTCCACTGCCCAAATTAAAAAATAAAGAAATAACTAAAATTCACTGTTTTGTACAAGGGGTGCCCAAAAGGTAGATCCCCAGATGTTTTAAAACTGTAACATCTATGATGCCTTGTCATTTTAAACTCACGCAAAGCATCATGGGAGTTGTAGATTTACAACATCTGGGGACCTACCTTTTGGGCATCCCTGGTTTAGTAGATATCCCTCATTAAAAACATGCATGCTTTAATCACGTATATTTTTATTGGGGGATATATCTAAAAAAAAAAAGCTTGTAAAAGTTGCAGATCTCTTGTCTGCAGCCTTTGCAAACCCTCCCCTTCTAACCCCGCCCAGACTTTCTGTGGCTGTCCAATCACAGACTTCCCAGTGTAGCTTAATGAGAAGTCTTTGCTCTGGGCAATTTCTGTCTCTTGAGTTTAGCTCCACTAAGCTAAACAAACCAGGAAATAACTTGAGTCTGAAGAGTCCCTTTACACTGAAAAGTTATGCTGATCTCCACAGGTGCACTTTAAAGGGACACTATAGTCACCTGAACAACTTTAGCTTAATGAAGCAGTTTTGGTGTATAGAACATGTCCCTGCAGCCTCACTGCTCAATCCTCTGCCATTTAGGAGTTAAATCCCTTTGTTTATGAACCCTAGTCACACCTCCCTGCAAGTGACTTGCACAGCCTTCCATAAACACTTCCTGTAAAGAGAGCCCTATTTAGGCTTTCTTTATTGCAAGTTCTGTTTAAGTAAGATTTTTTTTATCCCCTGCTATGTTAATAGCTTGCTAGACCCTGCAAGAGCCTCCTGTATGTGATTAAAGTTCCATTTAGAGATTGAGATACAATTATTTAAGGTAAATTACATTGGTTTGAACGTGAAACCAGTTGTTTTTTCATGCAGGCTCTGTCATAGCCAGAGGAGGTGTGGGCTGCATAAACAGAAACAAAGTGATGTAACTCCTAAATGACAGTGAATTGAGCAGTGAAATTGCAGGGGAATGATCTATACACTAAAACTGCTTTATTTAGCTAAAGTAATTTAGGTGACTATAGTGTTCCTTTCAGACCAATTAGTGAGGTATTATAACTGCTCCCCTCAGCTATGTTTTGTAAACATATCTAAAATATATAACAAACGACTATAACTTTGCACAGCTTCTTATAAAAAATATTTTAAATAATATTGTAAAAAGTATAAAACCAGGAAAAAATATTTAATTTAAATTGTTTGGATGATGAAACCTTTGTATTTGGTTGGGGTTTTTTTCAGTATAAATTGTGTTTTAAATTCTCTGATTAAAGACAAATTAACGCTAATTATTAAAGACAGTCTCTGTTTGAAACGATGTGTCCATGATTGACGTAACCCTTTAGTGATTATTCATTGTACAGCAGGTGGTATTTTATTAATTTTATTTTTTTTATTAACACTTATATAAATTTCAGATTTGTAACAGCTGTCAAAAAGGCTTGGAATAGAGTTGCTAACAGGGATTTTTATAAACCTTTTCAAAGAGTGAAACTTCAAGTCGCTTTCCTGCAAGTGAATGTCGGATTGTGGAGATGTTAAAAAAGCACGTTGCGGGGGCGTGGCTAAGCGCTCGAGCTGCACGGTCGCATGCCGGAGTAGCTCCCGCCGCTCAGGACACAAGGGGCACCCAAATAACCGGGCTACCGAGCGCCAGCACTAGCGAGACGGCAGACTGACACCTACCATGTCCCAGAGACAAAAGCCGAAACCAGCGAGGACGGATAAAGCGTCCTTCTTTCAAGCGAAAGCCACTTCACAAAAAGCGCGGGAAGACGCCGATCAAGATGGCGGCCCGCCACGATCCCGGGAGGGCTCTCCTGCATCCCCAGCTTCCCCAGCACCAACTGCTGAGGACCAACCACTCACAGTGGCAACTATGAGAGGTATGATGACAGAGCTCACAAACACAGTGCAAAGAAGCCTTAAGGCTCAAATGTTGACACTGACAAACGAACTTAGGAAAGACTTGCAGGACATAGGGACACGCACTGCACATCTAGAATCCAAGATGGACGAATTTTCCATGGCACATAACAGTGTGGCTGATAAAATGCAGGAAATGGAAGATGTCATTACAGCTCAAAAGATTAAGCTGGCAGACCTGGAAGATAGGTCTAGGAGGAACAACCTCCGATTTAGGGGGATACCTGAAGCAGTTACAAATGCGGACCTAGATAAATACTTGCAAGACATGTTCCAACAGATGACCCCAGAACTACACCCGGACCAACTTCTGCTGGACAGAGCACATCGCCTCAGAAGACCTAGTCACCTACCCAATACAGCAGCGAGAGACGTCATAGCAAGAGTACATTTCTTCCATGCCAGAGAAAGAATTATCAAAGCCAGCAGGAATAGAGGGATGCCGGAAAAATTCTCCAACATCAAAATCTTTTCCGACCTTTCGGCAGAGACATTACAATACCGCAAATCTCTGGCACAAATCACGCTATCACTGCGCAACCAAGGAGTAAACTACAGGTGGGGATATCCGGCCAAGCTGCTGGTCTACCATGGAGACTCCCTCCACGCCATCACATCAGCGACGCAAGGCATCAAGATGCTCAGAGACTGGGGAGTCCCGCTGGCAGAGTTACAAAAAACAGGCCCAACGAAAATCCCCCACCTGGCCCAGGATTGGGCATCCCGCTAAAGAGACTGCATGACCGTATGGTATACGTAAGACTCATAACCAATTGTCAGTTATCTTATTGTATTTAACACTCTGTTAATCCGTTTTTTCTTATTTTACTGTTACACCTGGGAAATACGTGGGTATGTACCGAGGCCCCCCTGACCACCTCCCAGGCCGACTAGCCAGGTCCACAACGAGATTTATTCTCGGTTAGACCACGACACTGCCCAAACACCAAAGGTTGGGGAGCCGGGACACTGGAGGCCCACAGGCAGGGAAGTGACGGAAAGGGAGAGAATATCTATATAAAAAAAAACAGGCTAACCACATCAGCACACATGGTGCCCCAACGTGTGCTTGTCACAGGGACACACTCCGCACTGGAAGTCCCAACTCCACCACCCCCCCAGACTGCGTGCGACCCTTGGGCGCCGCAAACAGGCTCGATCCAGAGGAGCCTCATAGGGTTAAGCCCTTTGTTTACCCCTCCCTCCCCCATACATACTGAAACGACACAAAGACAACAGCTAAAGGCTGACCTTACCCCGTCCCCTTCTTGCCTCCATATCATTTTTGCAACAGACATCTACACCGAACTGCCACACAAAGGCTTTCACCGAATCATTGGGTGTAAAACCTAGAACGTAGTTCTTCTAACACAAGTACCAGCTCTTGGGTCACCAACCACAACCACATCATTATGAGAATAGTGTCCTATAATGTTAAAGGATTAAACTCACCGGGAAAACGCAGGTTGCTGTTCCAAGACCTTAAGAAAAACTCGGTAGATATCGCATGCCTCCAAGAAACACACTTTAGACACCCCACAGCCCCAACCCTTTTCACAAAACTATACCCCGTACAGTATCATGCCTTATCAGAGACGAAGACAAAAGGGGTGGCCATCCTAGTGCATAAAGACATCGCCTTCACGCCACAAAGCAGCTACATAGATCCTAAAGGGAGATACATCATAGTGGTAGGGCTCTTCAATAATACACAATACACCATTGGCGCAGCATACTTCCCGAATGACAATCAAGCCTCTTTTCTCAAAGCACTTCTGTCCAAACTAGATACATATAAACAAGGAGGGCTCATCCTGGGAGGAGACTTTAACTTCATTCAGTCCCCGACCTTAGATACTACTGCTTCGCCACAGGGGAAGCGCAAAAAGGGGACCCAAGCCCTCTGCAAGAATCTCACCAACACCTTGACACTGTACAACTTATATGATAGCTGGCGAACACTACACCCTACAGACCGGGACTATACTTTCTACTCAAGGGTCCACAACACGTACACACGTATAGACACCTTCTTTATAGATAACAAGACCATGCCGCAATTGACAGACTGCAGGATAGGGGAGATAACGTGGTCAGATCACAGCCCAATCTATCTGGACGTGGAAGATACCTATCAGACCAGAGGCAGGAACACATGGAGGCTAAACGAGTCCCTCCTATTAGATAAATCGTTTGTAGAACGTATGAAGATAGAACTCAGGGAATACTTCCTTGCGAATGCAACAGGCGAGGTCACGGACTACACAGTGTGGTCCGCACACAAAGCGGTGATGAGGGGCCAGTTCATCAGACAATCAGCGTACATAAAGAGACATCATCAGACCACCCTACTAGAATGCCACAAACAGATAGCGATACACACAGCCCAAAACAAGAAAACACCCACGGCAGCCCTAGCAGACAAATTAAGAGGTCTGTATCAGGACCTAAATGAGCTCAATGCCCACAAGACCCAATATTTCCTACATAGACTAAGAGCCACCACGTACCACCACAGCGGCAAGGCAACCAAATACTTGGCCAACAGACTGAGAACTAGGCAGGCCGCCAATAGAATCCCACATCTTATAGGACATGCAGGAGACAAACTTATGAATCCCATGGACATAGTGCAGGAGTTTGCACACTTTTACAAACAGCTATATAACCTAAACACAAGTGGGGGCGTAACAGCACCAGACACACAATCTATTCGCAGTTACCTACAGGGTGTGGAACTCCCCAAAATAGACCAAGAATCAGTGAGCGCCCTACTCGAACCGATCTCCATACAGGAGATCCGGACAGTAATTAAGAGTCTGCCCTCGGGCAAATCCCCGGGCGCAGATGGTTTCTCAAACAGCTATTACAAGACATTCATAGATATACTAACCCCACACTTGCTCAAGGTATACCATACAGCGACGGAAATAGGATCCCTTCCCCCTGAAATGCTAGTGGCCACGATAGTGACGCTCCCGAAACCAGACAAGCCTACGGATAGCTGCAAAAATTTTAGACCTATATCCCTCCTTAATACAGACGCGAAGATATATGCTAAGATTTTGGCCAACAGACTGGCACCCATCCTCCCAACTATCATAGGAGACGACCAAACAGGATTCATTAAGAGTAGGCAGGGTAGGGACAATACCAGAAAACTCTCCTTGGTGCTGGAAAAATTGAGGGGATCGGGACAGGGTGGGCTATTATTAGCCCTCGACGCCGAGAAGGCGTTTGACAGATTGAATTGGTCATTTCTTGAACACACACTTCAAAAATACGGCATCCCCTCCGAATTTATCAAACAAATATTTGCTCTGTATGCAAGCCCCACGGCCCGAGTGCTACAAGCAGGCTTCCTCTCAGACCCGTTCCCCCTGACAAACGGCACGAGGCAGGGATGCCCTCTATCACCGCTGTTGTACGTCCTGGCCCTAGAACCACTACTAGTCCAAATTAGAAATCATGAGGGCATCAAAGGAATAGAGCTTCACAGCAGGGAAATTAAAATTAGCGCATTTGCAGATGACATACTCCTTTGTGTCACTGAGCCCGAACAGTCGACCGCACTCATCTTAGATCTCATCAGGGAATATGGCAAGAGGTCTTACTACTCTCTCAATGCCAGTAAGACGCAAGCGTTGGGGGTTCGGCTCAACCACCGAACCCTGACTGCCCTCAAAGAGAAACATCATTTTGAGTGGAGGATGGATACAATAAAGTATCTAGGACTGACCTTTACGAAAAACCCTACAGAGACCTTCTCGGCCAACTACGTTAGGGTGGGGGGTGAATGCCGTCAATTGATGAAAAAATGGGGCACACTGTTTCTAACCTGGACGGAGAGAGTAGCAACCATCAAAATGTCCATACTTCCTAGGCTTCAATACCTGTTTCGCAACCTACCGATTCAGGTACCCGCATCCTATCTCCGAGAAACACAAAGAGATATAAACAGATTTGTGTGGGGGGGTCAAAAAGCCAGAGTAAAAGGAACACTACTACGAGCATCAGCGAGACAAGGTGGCCTAGCCTTACCGGACATTAAGTCATATTACCAAGCAGCAATGCTAGCAACACTTCTTCCCCATTTCATGACCACAACCATACCGCAGTGGGTGCACTTAGAACAACTAGCGGTCAGGCCCTTTGATATACCCACCCTATTGTGGCTTCCAAACCGGTTTAGACCAGCAGTGGCACGGATGCCAGCACAGATTAAAATAGCACTGAACACCTGGGACAAAATCCGACACAAACTAACATCCCACACCCTATCACCGGCCACCCCGCTCCACACTATAACATATTGTATCCCAACCTTCAACGAAAAGCCCTGGATATCAAACGGGGTCACTCACTTGTACCAAATGCTCTCACAGAACACACTAAAAACCTTCCCAGACTTACAGAAAGAGTATCATGTGCCGGCGGCCTCTCAATTTTCCCATATGCAACTAAGCTCGTTTTTGCGTAAACACACAGACAAACCCCCACCTTCAGAAGGCAGTCTACCTGTTATGACAAAATGGGAACAGATGACCACCACTGGTTCACAGACACCAACGTTTAAACCACTGTCCTGGTGCTATCAGATTCTCAGACCCACACAACACTTTGCTGACTCCAACCCAGCCAAACATTGGATACGAGACTTACAATGCCACATAAGTAAAGACCAATGGGAACGCACCATAGTAGCAACTAAGAAACTAATCAAATCAGAAACCCTCCTGGAACAATATAGGAAAACTCTATACAGGTGGTACATGGTACCAACTCGCTTACAGAAGCTATACCCAAGCTCATCTCCGACATGCTGGAGATGTGGCAAGAGTGAGGGAACAGTGCTCCATATCTGGTGGCAATGCGATCGGGTGACCGGCTTCTGGCAAGACGTTAGCCGCCTGATCCGAAACACCACAAAAGTCGAGCTCCCCTGCACACCCCTAGCGTACCTATTACTGCACATGCCAGACAACACACCTAATGAGGTACAAAAGCTAACATTCCACATACTCTTGACAGCCCAGAGGGCGATAGCTAGACGGTGGAAAAAATGTAGTCCCCCACGAGTGACAGAGGTTTGTACGGACGTAGACAAACAGCAACTATACGAATCCCGATATAGAGGGGTTCTCCCCCTGACAGTAACGGCCATGAAAGCGTGGAAACTGTGGGACGAAGGAAATACGGGAGAGCCCGACAACCAAGCTAATAGGCCCAACACTAGTGGGTAAGGAAACATGTATGGGACAGAAACAGCAGAACAGACAAATAGAGAGCTGTAGCGAGATAATAACT
This sequence comes from Pelobates cultripes, assembly GCA_933207985.1. Lineage (NCBI taxonomy): Eukaryota > Metazoa > Chordata > Amphibia > Anura > Pelobatidae > Pelobates > Pelobates cultripes. Next base: position 14,836,845 of record OW240912.1, read on the forward strand.
GAGTGCTGTTATAAGATACGATGTAACCAATGTTTACTCGCAAAGGTGGTTGTACACCTAAATGTAAAATGTCTGATATGGAACCCTTCTATTCTGTATCCCCCTACACCAGTTTCATGTGATATGTATGTTTATGACAATGAATGTCAAAATCAATAAAAGACTTCAAATGGAAAAAAGCACGTTGCAAATCTCTGTTTGTCAGCTTAACATAACGAACAGGGTTATTTACTAACGTGAGAATTTAAAGTGAACTCCAAAAGGGAATTTCAAATGTAAGGTCAAAATGGCCAAAAACATAACAATTCTCGGATTCAGCTGTGTTTAAAGTTCAGCTACTTTGGCCTTAACTTTGAAATTTACTTTAAATTAACTTTGAATTCTAACTTTAATTAAGAACAATGTTATTGTTTAGTGCAGTGGTTCCCAACCCAGTCCTCAAGTACCCCCTACCAGTCTAGGATTTAGGGATTACCCTGTTGTGTCTCAAGTGTGTTTTTTTTTTTTGTGTGTGTGTTTTTTTCTAAAAACACCTTAGACACAACTAGGGAATCCCTAAGTACTGGACTGTTAGGGGGTACTTGAGGACTGGGTTGGGAACTACTGGTTTAGTGGATAAAGCCAGTACAATTGGGATGTGTCCAGCATGTTGTCCATAGAAGGATAGTCTCCTGTTCAGTCAGAGTTCTTGGACAGAATTGACATATATATATATATTCTGCTTAAGGAACTTGTCAATTAAACATTGAGTTGCGGCACTCTGAAAATTGGAGCCTGCAATCAAGCTATGAACTCACAGTTTAGTGAATACACCCCTGATAGTACTTTTCAATTATTCATGCCTTAAAAGATATTCTCTGTTGCATAATTAATGCTGACAACTTTTTTTGTATTTAATGACAGGTATTTGCACTTCACATTGGATGTCTTTCAAGCTATTCTTTTAAGTACAATTATTTATATCTCTGAATCATAATATTCTGTATAATTAAATTATAATGTGTCTTATGGCCCCTGGCGATGATACCATCAGAAAGAAATGGCTAGCCTAAGATCTCTTGAACCATGTAAAGGCTCTGAGGAGGCTCCACGACAATGGATATTGTGGAATTATCTGCACAGTGTAACAAAGATGCATCTCTCTTTCATCTGTGCTTGAACAGAGCTTGGAGCCAACAAGTACCATTCATTGCTGTACCAGCAGTAACAATCTGAGCCAGCACTTTCAACCACATTTACATCCAGATATTTTAAACCTTTAATCAGAATAAAAGTTGATTTTTAGTGCATACTGTGCGTGAGCAGATAATATGATAAATAAAAAAACATACAGTTTACAAACCATTTGTTGTCTGCTATTTTCCCATTGTACTAACAGAAAAATAGAGATATACACAAGATTTTACAATCATGGGGGGTTTGGACCATTTCGGCTTAAAGGGACATGCATTACTTTAAGACAACTGTCTTATTCAAAAGCTTTAGCTTTGAATGAGACAGTTTCCTCAATCTGCAGGCTGAAAAAATGCAAGTAAATATGATTAATTCATGTTTACCTGCTTCTTCTTTCTTATGCTTTCCACAGAAATGACAGAGTCACAATGAACTGACCAATCAGTGTCCTATCCCTAGGAATGCAGGAAAAGTGCATTTGGGCATGTCTGGCAGATTTACATATGTATCTCTTCGTCTTGCAACATCCTGACACAGGGAGAATAGAGGGAGTCGGATTAGTGTAATTCATGCACAGCAGGCACCGGTGTGGGGTTCTCTCTCCTGCTGATGCCCAATGATGCCCTGTTTCTGCCATTAGTTGACTGGTCCAAAATTGAAGATGGGAGGGTAAAAGGGATGGGAGAGGGTACAGGTACATTGCCTAACAATGCAGTATGACCAAGTATATAATAAGTTTATAAATGTTTATTACATACTTTTCTTGTCTTGCTTTATTTTGGAATGTATATTTGTTTAGAAATGCCTGCTTGCTGGTTTAAACAAATAATTGTCAAGTGATGCATATCCCTCTAATTATGATAAACCCAAGCCATACTCACAATTAGCGAAATTATTTCACTGAATATTAGACTTTCCTCAATAGCAACAATTTAACACAATAACAGCATGGCTGTAAAAAATACCTACCAAGTTTTAAATCATAATTAAAAAAGTGTAAGTGATCGGACAGGTCTTTTTTTGTGTTTATCTTCTTGTTTACTTATTTTATTTAAAGGTAACCTATTACTCAACATTAGCTGCAATAGCTCCCAACGCCATACATATATATGTTATTACTGGAAGGCGATATAATGTTGCTTCATGCACATACGCTGATTAGCCACAACATTAAAGCCACCTGCCTAATATCGTGCAATCCCCATGTGCTAACAAAACAGCTCTGATGCATTGATGCATGGACTCCTCTGAAAGTGTCATATGGTATCTGGCACCAAGACATTAGCAGCAGATCCTTCAAATCCTGCAGGTAGCGAGGTTGGGCCTCCATGGATCAGATTTGTTGTTATAGCACATCCCACAGATGCCCAATCAGATTGAGATCTGGGGGATTTGTGGGCTACAGCAACACCTTGAATTCTTTGTCATGTTGACAAAACCATTCCCGAACAATTTTTTGTAGTGATGCAGGATGCATGATCCTGCTGGGAGTGACCACTTTGCTATGAAGGGGTGTACGCGGTCTGCAACAATCTCTGGGTAGACAGTACATGTCAAAGTAACATCCACATAAATACCAGGATCTAGGTTCCCAGCAGAACATTGCCCAGAGCATAACACTACGTCCACCGGCCTGCCTTCCTCCCATAGTGCACCCTGCTGTTATCCACCTTATCTAAAACAAAATGTTATTCATCAGACCAGACAATCTTCTTCTATTGCTCTGTGGTCCAGTTCTGAGGCTCACGTCCTCACTGAAAGCCCTTTTGCAGGGGACAGGGATCATGATGAATGATTGGTCTGCGGCTATGCAGCAAACTGCGATGCACTGTGTGCTCTGACACCTTTCTATCATGGCCAGCATTATGTTTTTCAACAATTTAAGCTACAGTAGCAGTGCAGTACCAGCTCATTGGCTGAGAGGTTACATCAGCTAATCACTCTCAGCCAATGAGATCGGCCCTGCACAACTGGGCTTAGCTCAGACAAAGAGCTACTGGCTCTCTGGCGGATTTAGTGGAGATGGGGAGTGGCACCCACAGACCTCATAAAAGGAGTAAAAACATTGACAGGGCACTTCTGGCACTATAACCACTACTGAGCATTATAGTGGTTATGGTCCTTGGAGTGTTCTTTTAACATTCAGCCTCTTTTATGTTCAAACAGCATACTAGGTAAATAGGTAGAGACATTGAGTATCTAGTGCCGTAAATTTCTACTGTTCGGTTATTATATGAATGCAGTTGCAACAGAAAGCAGTGTGTGTTCTTGTCTGCTGGGTGATTGATGGGATCTGTTGTCCTGTAATGTTTTTACAGTAGTCGTTGGTCCATGACGCAGTCGTTGGTCCATGACTCTATAGAGAGATGTACAGCACCAATTAAGATTTTTTCATAAGCAGACGTAAGGAGCAAATGCCCCTCCTGCGTCTTTCAAAGAAATATAGGTCTCTAAAAAAAAGGTTGCGTGGACCACCTGACAAGCATTCAAGTAGATACCAAAAAAAATAAACAAACAACACAGTTTCTCATCATACAAAGCAATAGCAGAGACTGCAGTTCTCTGTGAAACAAATTACTGTACTGAGTAGACATACGCATTTCTCACGCTTCAACAAAGAGATGACTATAATTCGTTTAATTTTTTCTTTCTTTGTTAGTTTATGTCTTAGAGAAGCCAATTTGACAGCCATATTAACTACCCTTGGCCATCTCCCAGTCCCTTGAGAAGGCTGTCTGCAGGTAATAAGATACCCACAGATCATTACACATAATTATCACTTCTTCATACACAGACCATTACCATGCATTTCACACAATTTTTAAACATACTATTAAAATTACTCTTTTCATCTTTATTACTTATTTCAGAGCTCATATAAAAACCATATATCTGGATCCATATTCAAATCCCTGCTTAACGCTAAAAATGAAAACTTAGAGAGATATTGACAGCAAGCAACCAGTTCATAAACTAGGAAAGGTTTCAAGGAAACAAAGGGAAAAATATATAATAAAAAAAAAACACTTAAAACAATACAAAATGACTAAAGGTTCTACAATTTGCAAAACAAAGCAGACACAGTTATTCAGACACCCAAATATCTTATGCAATTGAACGGAAACTGCAACAATCAATTTCTTTTCTACATCTAACCCCTGTTCCAAATAATGACAAAATCTGTCAATTAGGGGGTCTCCAACTCACTCTCAGATTAGTGTGACTCTAACCCACTATCCAAGTACCGGTACTTTAACCACTATCCAATTACAGGAACTCTAACCCACTATCCAATTACAGGAACTCTAACCCACTATCCAATTATCGGGACTCTAACCCACTATCCAATTATCGGGACTCTAACCCACTATCCAATTACAGGAAGTCTAACCCACTAACAATTACTGGGACTCTAACCCACTATCCAATTACTGGGACTCTAACCCACTATCCAATTACCGGGTCTCTAACCCACTATCCAATTACCGGGACTCAAACCACTATCCAGTTATCGGTACTCAAACCCATTATCCAATTATGGGGACTTTAACCCACTATCTAATTACCAGGATACTTACCCACTATCCAATTATGGGGACTCTAACCCATTATCCAATTATGGGGACTTTAACCCACTATCCAATTACCGGGACTCTAACCCACTATCCAGTTACCGGGACTCTAACCCACTATCCAATTACCGGTACTCTAACCACTGTCCAATTACAGGAACTCCAACCCACTATCCAATTATCAGGACTCTAACCCACTATCCAATTACAGGAACTCTAACCCACTATCCAATTATCAGGACTCTAACCCGCTATCCAATTACCGGGACTCTAACCCACTATCCAGTTATCGGGACTCAAACCCATTATCCAATTATGGGGACTTTAACCCACTATCTAATTACCGGGATACTAACCCACTATCCAATTATGGGGACTCTAACCCATTATCCAATTATGGGGACTTTAACCCACTATCCAATTACCGGGACTCTAACCCACTATCCAATTACGGGGACTTTAACCCACTATCCAATTATCGGGACTCTAACCCACTATCCAATTAAGGGGACTTTAACCCACTAAACAATTGCAGGAACTCTAACCGACTATCCAATTACCGGGACTCAAACCCACTATCCAGTTATTGGGACTCTAACCCATTATCCAATTATGGGGACTTTAACCCACTGCAATTACCGGGACTCTAACCAACTATCCAATTACCGGGACTCTAAGCCACCATCCAATTACAGGGACTCTAACCCACTATCCAATTATGGGGACTTTAACTCACTATCCAATTACCGGGAGTCTAAGTCACTATCAAATTACAGGGACTCCAACCCACTATCCAATTACCGGGAGTCTAACCCACTATCCAATTACAGGGACTCCAACCCACTATCCGATTACCGGGACTCCAACCCACTATCCAATTACCGGGAGTCTAACCCACTATCCAATTACAGGGACTCCAACCCACTATCCAATTACAGGGACTCCAACCCACTATCCAATTACCGGGACTCCAACCCACTATCCAATTACCGGGAGTCTAACCCACTATCCAATTACAGGGACTCCAACCCACTATCCAGTTACCGGGACTCTATCCCACTATCATGGGGCTGGATACCCAGATTTGGGACTCTAACCGCTTTCAATCAAGGACTGGATATCTTTCTGAATTCCTGAGAGTCCTTTAGACTAATTTCTACTTTGGTCAAACCCTACCTCATAAAAACCACTATGGATTCTGAATTCCGGAGAGCAAAGAACACAAATCAAAATAATATTGGCTCTTACCATTTCCCTGAATTCCACCTGCGATGCCATCTGTTGTGAGGAATTTGCGACTTGGGACTCAAAACCGGGTACTCTCAGGTTTGCAGCTGCATCACAGGACACAGGGGCTAAATTGTAGATATGAGCTCAGAGAGCTAGATTGCAACACTCAGAAGCATGCTTCAAAATCACTCTGGTTTATTGTGCATTTACATGTAGCATATAAAGGCCAAACAGGAGATGACCTTAAGCTCTAAAACATATGAAAGATATTATTTGCTGCAAGGTTAATGCATAACAAGATTGTAGACAGAAAAAGAAGTTAAGGAAAAGCTGGTTTGTAACAGTCTCTTCTTTGTAGACAGATGTACAGATATTTGAAGGGAGACAAAAAGAGTGAAACTGACGGAAATATGCAGTTACAACCGTTATAATTTTAACCATTAATAATAAAACTTACGCATCATATGAGTTTAACCCTTACATAATTCCTCCCATGAATTTTTGTACAAATTCCAGAATCTAAGATTATTTCAGGGTTTTCTGTTGAAAGATCGGGGAATAGAACACGTTACATTGTACTAACGCTAATATATATATAGTAACAAAGCACAAACACTGAAACCCATCACCAAATCTTCATACATGTTCTAGATGAGATTACAGACCTGAACTCGCCAGGTTAGGTCAATACACTGACTTGTCCTTCTCGTTAGTACGCCAACAAATAGTTCTTATGCCGCCATACACCTGCTCAGCGCGTTTCTTTAGGCTACGCAAGCAGGAGCGTCTTTTATTATAAATGTTAATATTGTGTTGTTGGCTTAATCATAAATATTTTGTTTTATTTAAAACAATACAATGTAAAAGCTATTTAAATTGCCAGGTAGATTTTACTTAAAGGAACAATAACCGCATGATCTAATAGCGTATTAATATACTATCTCACTAGTTAGTTTTTTTAATTCATGCATACTGATATCTTGAAGAAGCCTCCTGCCTGCTTTTAACACTCCATGTTTCTGAAAGACATCTCTATGTACCTTCGCTCTCTACGCACGTTCACTTCCTGAATCTGCGCTCACTATTTTGCTATCAGTGGCTGTCAAAAAGGAGAGGTGGTAAAGGTAGGCAAGGTATTTCTTCTAAAAAAAAAAATGCCACAACCCATTGCTAACTATTAGTTGGCTATCTGACTTTTCAAAACTTTTAGATTCAGCAGTTAAAGGACCACTATAGTGCCAGGAAAACATACTCATTTTCCTGGCACTATAGTGCCCTGAGGGTGCCCCCACCCTCAGGGACCCCCTCCCGCCGGGCTGGATAGCAAGGAAAGGGGTTAAACTTACCTTTTGTCCAGCGCCGGGCGGGGAGCTCTCCTCCTCCTCTCCGATCCTCCTCTTCGGCTGAATGCGCATGCGCGGCAGGAGCTGCGCACGCATTCAGCCGGTCTCATAGGAAAGCATTTACAATGCTTTCCTATGGACGCTTGCGTGTTCTCACTGTGATTTTCACAGTGAGAAGCACGCAAGCGCCTCTAGCGGCTGTCAATGAAACAGCCACTAGAGGATTTGGAGGCTGGATTAACCCATTTATAAACATAGCAGTTTCTATGAAACTGCTATGTTTATATTAAAAAAAAAAGGGTTAATCCTAGAGGGACCTGGCACCCAGACCACTTCATTAAGCTGAAGTGGTCTGGGTGCCTAGAGTGGTCCTTTAAACTTTAAAGTGTTTTTTTTCAACACCTTATTACATTGATAGATCTGCATGCCACAGACTCTGTAGCTTAGTGACGGTCTACTGCCATCTAGTGGACATATGTAAAAATAACTTTGTGAAGTACTGTAAATTAATAGAATCTGGTCCTAGATTCTAAACATATGAAGTCAAATGATTATATTGTAGCTAAGATTCAGGTGGGTCTGTCAGTTTGTCTGTCTATCTTGTTTCCTGCCCTGAAATGTACAGGGAAAGATGTTCCCCGCAGGCAACCTGCTAAATAACCCAAATGTCATTAAAATATTTAAAATAAATCTTGTAGATTGTGTCTCACGTGGTAATAACATAGTAGGACATTAAAATAAATAAATAAATAAATAGTGCCAGCAATGCTTAATCACATACAGCAATGCCAAAGGAAGAAGCTCCAATTACCAACCAAAACCCACCGTTGCTGACTGAGACATTCACGCTGTCCCTTGGGAGAGGAGCTCTGGGATAGCTGCTCGCCCAGGCACTGAATAATGGGTGTAAAGCAGATTAAGTCTGTAGCAACGCACAGCATGTCAGTCTGAGACACAGGAGGAAATCTCATGGTAGATCCTGGCCGTGGTGAGAATCCACAAGGACATCATGTACGAAACAGGTCAAACTCAGAATTAGAACCAGATAGAATGTGACTGGGAGTAGGGACACCAAGACGTGCCAGGAACCATCAGGAACAGGGAATGGGGTGAGAACAGGAATGGATACTGCTGTCTGAGCCAAAGGCACTTCGTTATGTACCTTTATGATGGGATTTCGGTCCCATACACGTATTTGCATCCACAGTAATATTTTGGGTCCACTCTATATGGTATAAATCAATTTCCTCACACAACAAATATGTAAACTCCAGGTGTTCACCCAGTTACATAAAAGGGACAATACACTAGCAAAGCACCATCCCTCTCAAAGCACGAGCCCCGGTGCAGCAGCACTGACCGCTTAGGGCCACCCGATGGCAATGTTTTCCCAGGGGCTACAAATTCTGTAGCGCTGTACAATGGGTGGACTAACAGACACATAATTGAGATCAGACCACTGACGTACAGGAACAGAGGGGGTTGAGGACCCTGCTCGATGAGCTTACATGCTAGAGGGAGTGGGGTATAGTGACACAAAGGGTTAAAGTAGGGGAATTAAATAGTTTGTTACAGAAGGGTTTATTGAGTGCTTGGTAGGTCATTTTTGACAGGTGCAGGAACGGAGTCATGGGGTGGGGGATGAGAAACCTGCTGACAGTTTAATTGATACGCTTTAATGAAGAAGTGAGTTTTCAAAGATTTTTTGAAGGAATGGAGGCTGGGTGAAAGTCTGATTGAGGAGGGAAGGGAGTTCCACAGAATAGGTGCAGCCCTGGAGAAGTCTTGAAGGTGAGGATCCGGGCAGAGGATAGGCGTAGGTCTTGGGCTGAGCGCAGGGGTCTCGACGGGACATACTTGTGTATGAGGGAGGATAGGTATGTTGGAGCAGCATTATGCGCCAGAATTTTGAATTGGGCCCTATATCTAACTGGAAGCCAATGCAGGGACTGACAGAGCGTGGAGGCGTGGGAGATGCGACCGGACAGGAAAATAAGCCTCGCAGCCGTATTCATTATAGATTGCAGCGGTGCAAGCTGGGAACATGTAAGACCGGTGAGAAGGGGATTGCAATAGTCAAGGCGAGAGAGAACAACAGCATGAACCAGTACCTTGGCCGCGTCCGGCGTTAGATATGGGCGGATGCACGCTATGTTCTTGAGTTGGAAGCGACAGGATTTGGCTATCGATTGAACATGGGGAGTAAAAGAGAGATCAGAATCAAAAAGAACCCCTAGGCAGAGGTGATAGTAGCGCCGTTGACTTGGATGGAGACAGACACAGGAGTAGCAGCACTTGAGGGAGGAAAAACTAGAAGTTCTGTTTTGGACAGGTTGAGTTTAAGGAAGTGAGCAGCCATCCAGTTGGAAATAGCAGAGAGGCAGTCAGAAACACGAGTCAAGGTGGGCGGAGAGAGATCAGGGGAGGACAGGTAGATTTGCGTGTCATCTGCATATAAATGGTATTGGACGCCAAAAGAGCTGATGAGTTTACCATGGGAGGCAGTATAGATAGAGAACAGTAGGGGGCTGAGGACAGAACCTTGGGGGACGCCGACAGGGAGGGGTTGGAGAGAAGAGGCAGAGCCAGAGAAAGAAACACTGAAGGAGTGCTGGGAGAGGTAGGAGGAGCACCAGGAGAGAGCAGTATCCCGTAGACCAAAGTTACGGAGAATGTGAAGAAGCTGTTGATGATCAACAGTGTCAAAGGCGGCAGAAAGATCAAGGAGGATTAGGATAGAGTATTGGCCGCGAGATTTAGCAGCAATTAAATCGTTGGATACTTTGGTCACAGCAGTTTCGACAGAGTGACCAGTGCGGAATCCAGACTGAAGGGGGTCAAGCAGAGAGTTGGATTCAAGAAAGTCTGTTAATCTGGCATAGACAACTCTCTCGAGGATCTTGGAGGCAAATGGCAGTAGCGAGATAGGGCGGTAGTTGGATGGGGAGTTGGGACCAAGGTTGGGCTTTTTCAGAATTGGGGTTACGGTTGCATGTTTGAAGGCAGAGGGAAATGTGCCAGAGGAAAGGGAGAGATTGAAAATGTTAGCGAGAGGAAGAGCAAGAGAGGGAGACAAAGTGCGGATGAGATGCGAGGGAATAGGATCGAGGGAGCAGGTGGTGGGGCGGGAGGACAGGAGCAGAGCAGAAACCTCTTGTGCTGTAGCAGGTGCAAATGAGCTTAGGATGGCAGGGGGAGTGGGGTTGGGTGATGTATTGATACTGGTTGGAGAAAGATTAGAGATCTCTTTCCTGATTGTAGAGATCTTCTCAGTGAAATGAGATGCAAAGTTTGTGGCGGACAAGGTGGTGGAAGGAGGGGGAGTCACAGGGCGAAGAAGTGCATCAAAAGTGTGAAACAGGTGTTTGGGTTGGTGGGACAGTGTGCTTATGAGGGTGTTGAAGTAGCTTACTTTTGCAGAGGAAAGAGCCATGCTGTAGGAGCGCAGCATAAATTTATAGTGGACAAAGTCAGATGCAAAGTGAGACTTTCTCCAGCAGCGTTCAGCAGTTCTGGAACATTTTTGGAGGTAACGGGTCAGCTTGGTGTGCCAGGGTTGTAGTTGGGGGCGCTTGCTGCGTTTAACTGTAGGAGGTGCCATGATGTCAAGTTGAGAGGAGAGAGTGGAGTTGTAGAGTGAGGTTGCAGAGTCAGGGCAGTTGTGATTTGAGATGGGTAAAAGGAGTGTTTGGAGTTTAGTGGAGAAGTGCTGGAGATCGAGAGAGTTGAGGTTTCTGCGAGGTTGGAGAGTGGATAGTGGTGAGATTTTGGTATGGGGTATGCAGATGTTAAATGTTAGCAGATGGTGGCCAGACAAAGGAAATGGAGCAGTGGCGAGATCAGAGGTGGTACAGAGATTGGTGAAGATGAGGTCAAGAGTGTTTCCTGCAGTGTGAGTTGCTGAGGAAGAAATTTGTGTGAGTCCAAAGGAGGAGGTTACAGAGAGCAGACGAGAGGCATCAGGGCAGTTGAGCTTGTTGATAGGGATATTGAAGTCCCCAAGTATGAGAGAGGGAGTGCTAGAGGAAAGAAAGTGGGGTAACCAGGAGGAAAAGTGTTCAATGAATAGTTTAGGGTGACCGGGGGGGCGATAGATGATGGCAATTCTTATAGGAGTGGGCTTAAAAAGGCATACAGGACAGGGCAGGGGCAGGGAGGATAGGTTGAAAGGTACATTGAGGGGAGAGAAGGATGCCTACACCACCTCCTTTACAGTCGAGTCTAGGAGTATGGGAGAACTGTAGACAACCGAAACATAAAGAAGCAGTCGTAGCGGTATCGGATGGGGACAGCCAGGTCTCAGTGAGTGCCAGTATTGTGAGTGAGTTAGAGATGAGGAGGTCATGTATAGCTGTAGATTTGATATTACTACAAATGGAGCGAACATTCCAGAGTGCACACTGAATTTTGGTAGAGGAGGATAGACTGCAGGGTATTTGGAGGAGGTTTGCATGGTTTCTGGTTATTTTAGTGTGAGCAGATGAGGTGAGGGGCCCTGGGTTGGGAGAGACGTCACCAGCTGCCAGAAGTAGGAGGAGAGATAGAGACAGGAGGTGTGAATGGGTTTTATATGGGCGGCGATTAGGGTGAGATTGGGTTAGAGCAGGAGAGAGAAAATAGAGAAATGAGTGCAGGGCTTGAGATGAGAGAAGGGGGGAGTGTAGCAGAGAGGGACTAATGTAAATGTGAGTGTGTTGTTGAGGGAAGTGGGTGGGAGGGGATATTTTGATCCTTAGGGAGATGAGAGAGAAGGAGAGGAGGAGAATATAGAGCATTGCTCTGATGGGTAGGTAATTAGAGGAAAGGGGAATGAGCATAAGGGAGGAGAAGGAGTGAGTGTTAGGGGTTAAGAAGGTGGATTGTGCTCATTACGGGTAGTGTTTGCAGCTGCTATTTGGAATTATCTAAAGTTGTGTGTGGGATTCTATCTATAAATGTAGTTAGGAACTTGGGGTGGGGTGGGCGGGAATCTGAGCACTGTTCAGGTTTGCTAGAAGTGGTCTTTTAAAACTCAGACTGTGGAAGACAGAGATGATAGGGTCAAAACAGGACTGCAATAAAAGCTATGGAATGGAGATGCACAGAGGAGGTGAGGATTGGTCAAGCAAGACATTCGGGTGGGTATCAATAAAATAAGGGGGGGGGGAGAAATAACAGAGAAAATCTTTAGAGATAAGCAGGATGTTGAATAACATTTAAGTTAACAAAACCAATGATGAGCAGGGCAGGAAGCAACTAGCTTTAGCATGCAGGACAAGACAAACTGCAGAATATATGTGTGTATGAGCAAACACACACACACACACACAAACACATATATATATATATACATACACACATACATATACACTCTAAAGAGCAAGCACGTCCAGTTAAGATACAATGACAAAGAAATGGTGTGACTGCTAGTCACTTCCTCCCAGCTAACAGATCAAGCCATGTGGGAGAGGCAGAAAAGAGGGGACAGAGTGGGAGAATCAGGGAAGCCATCATTCTGCACCCTAAAGGTAGGAAACAGGAGAGTGGCTTAAAATGTGTGTATCTATCTGTTTGTATGTGTATCTATCTGTTTGTATGTGTATCTATCTGTGTGCGTGTCTGTAAGTGTGTATCTGTGTGTGTTTCTGTATGTGTATCTCTTTGTCTGTGTATCTGCTTGTGTGTCTGTGTATCTGCATGTGTGGCTGCATGTGTATCTGTGTGTCTGTGTATCAACATATGTGTCAGTATGTGTTCCTATGTATCTGTTTGTGTGTCTGTGTACCTGTATGTGTCAGTGTTTGTATAAGTTTGAGTGTCATTCTGTGTATCTGAATGTGTTTCTTCTGTGTATCTGTGTATATGTATGTGTGTCAGTGTGTGCCCTGTGTGTCCGTACATCTGTATGTGTGTCCATGTTTGTATCTGTATGATTGTCATTGTGTGTATCTGTGTGCCTGTGTATCTGCATGTTTATTATTGTGTGAGTATCTGTATTTTATTACTTGTATCTGTGTACCTGTGTATCTGCATGTGTATCACGGAATACACAACACTAAAAATAATCTCCTACATTCACACACACATACTCTGTACAAAAACAATTATTACATTCAAACACACAAACACCGCTTAGTGCTAAATAGAATCCTACAAACATAGACAAATGTTAATCCACAGCTGGCAAAGCATTACGGGATTTGTACGACATATGGCGATCTATCTTTTGGAATTCTAGCGATAGAGGAGGTCCAATGGATATCTTGCACCAGAGTCCTCTCTGCTCTAGTTCTGCCACTGCCTCTTACATCCTCGATTCTAATGCACTTGTTTTGTTTAGTCATTTCCCCATGTTCATGTTAGGAATAACAGCAAAGCTTTCTGGGAGTTGTAGTGTGTGGGGATTTGCACGAAAATAAAGCATTTTTTATGTTTTTTTAATGTATTGTTTTGCATATTGTAATGTATTGTGTATACAATGCATTAAAATACTTGGTGAATAGCAGTCTGAAGTGACTCTTTAATCATATAAAATACAGTAGGGAGCAGGGCTAGTTCCATCTCTGTTTAGATTTTACGTGCTCACGGGATTTATCAGAGAACTCATCCATCTGTTCGAGTCTTGGCACAAGGACCACAGTATCTGCACAAACTTAATTTCAAGCTCTGATGAAAGCTCTATGCAATATTCATAAGGCGTTTATTTTATTTCCCATAGGCACGCACACGATATTTAAATAGAAGTAAAAATGAGCACTCAGCTCTGTAACATTTACAGTCCAACCTGCCCTGCAATTAGTGCCAAATTCTTAGGGGAAGATGTTCTAAAAAATGTCTTAGAACAAGATCAGGACAAGATCAATTAAGAACGTACTTTCCCTGATGTCTGTACTGACTCAGCACTGTATAACTGCAGTCTGTCCATTAAATGGGCCGTCGGCAAAGTCTCCAATCAGGAAACATAGAGCATATGCCACATGGGTCCAACAGAGATTACTTCAGTCATGGGCTTAGAACATTGGCTGCATGGACCCAACTGAGATGGCTTCAACGGGGAAGCAGCTCGGAGCATGTCCTAAGATAGGAATGATTTACTTTATTTTAGAACATTCTCTCATATTGACAATGTCCTTTCTATTTCAGGTTGACAATGCCTTTTGGGCATTTCTAGAAAATGTGTTAATGTTAAGAAAGATACCACGTGCTTGATGTAGGGAATTGGCAATGACCCTGGGGGCCTCTGAATGCCACATGCTATTCACCTCAATATCAGTCTGGTAAAACTGGGCGATATCTATGCTACAACAATTAAAACCCCATCCTGAATAATGAAGGGATCAGAGGAAGGAGTGGGGCCAATATAAAGGGAGCTGCCCCAACTTCTGACTCTTATGACGTCCTATCAAAATTCAAGTTTGTTTTTTTTGTTTTTTTTAACTATTTTTATACCAGTGCTTTGCTAATCTAATCCAAAGCATTGAACGTGATAAAACGTGATTTAGACCGTCTGAGAGGGTGTTTTGCCAAAAGTTTGGCGGCCTTCTCCAGATGGTGATTTAGCTATAACGTATTTTTTTAGTTACATGTTTTTGATAGTTGATGCATATTGCAGACATTGAAATAGGAAAGAGACAGGAAAGTTACATTGTATTTTATGTTTGTTTTTTTCTCTTTGTTCCAGCTCTTGATTGCTTGCAGTAAGGCTGACTCGTTAGAGCAGGGCTTCCCAAACTTTTTTGGTCCGAGTCCCACTTTTGAACACAGTTACTTTTCGGGAACCACTTGCTTGTAATTGAATATTGTAAAGCGCTACAGAATTTTTTGGCGCTATATAAATGCAAATAACAATAATGCATATTTTAAAGGGAGGGGGATATTAAATTGAAAATATCAATATACTACATTTTTTATTTATTATTTAATACACTTAATATATAAATATGTGTGGTACTTTAAGAAACAAAATTCAGACAGGAGCTTACTTGTTTATGTCTTGGCAGATGACTTGACTCAGCAGGAATACTTATGGTCAATCACTAAAAGATTGCCGACACCTGTCCTAAGTAATTTACTTTTGTTTGTATCCAGATTTGGATCATTGATTATTTTCCTTTAAATACACACCTTGATTAAAAGCACTTTTAATTATTCTTATCCATCAGCCAGGATATCTCCGTCTCCCCCACGATGTGTCTCCAAGTATACTTCCGTGTTCAGCACGCTCCAAGTATACTTCAGTGCTCAG
>OW240912.1:14853756-14995923 GCA_933207985.1 Pelobates cultripes
CTGTTTCCTGTAACCGGCCGGACTGACAGGAAGTGCACACTGAGTGTGCACCTTCCTATCAGTCCAGCCGGGCACCGCGGACAACAGAGGAGCTCGGCCAGCTACAGGGGAGGAGAGAATATGTGCTGCAGCCGCCTGAGGCTCTTAACAGAGCGCTCAGGCGGCTGCAGCATTTAAAGGGCCGGCCCTGCAGCGGCCGGTCCTGACAGAATTTAGGGCGGCCTGGGGGGCAATTGCCTCCCTGCCCCCCGGCCCAGCCCGCCCCTGCCCAGACTCGTCAGCGGTCCTGGGAGAAGAGCAGTGAAAGTCGCGCTCCTTCCTCCTGACATCATCAGGAGAGGTCGGCCGACTTCTTTGGCTGCAGGCTGCAGGGAGAGAGGTAATTTCAAAAATCCAAGTCTCCAGCCAGAGGCAGTGACATAGCCAGAGGCAGGGCCAGAGCCAGAAGCAGGGGATTCGGATTTTTGCGCCCTACTGCTCTGGCGCCCTAAGCCTGATGGACACGCTGCCCCTGGCTATGCATCTTGTTTGCAGCAGGTCATGACAGCAATATGGGTGCTCTACTACCGTAAGTACTTAAAGGACCACTCTAGGCACCCAGAACACTTCAGCTTAATGAAGTGGTCTGGGTGCCTGGTCCTCTAGGATTAACCCTTTTTTTTATAAACATAGCAGATCTCAGAGAAACTGCTATGTTTATTATAGGGTTAATCCAGTAAATCACAGCGAGAAGACGCCAGCGTCCATAGGAAAGCATTATCAATGCTTTCCTATGAGACTGGCTGAATGCGCGCGCAGCTCCTGCCGCGCATGCGCATTCAGCCGAAGAGGAGGAGAGGAGGAGGAGAGCTTCCCGCCCAGCACTGGAAAAAAGGTAAGATTTAACCCTTTCCTCTCTATCCAGCCTGGCGGGAGTGGGACCCTGAGGGTGGGGGCACCCTCAGGGCACTATAGTGCCAGGAAAACAAGTATGTTTTCCTGGCACTATAGTGGTCCTTTAAGCTGCTTGCAATGAAGGGGTTGAATTATTTTGATATTGGAGAAGCCTTTATAAGTTGCAATTTCAGGTGAAATTGGGGAAGACACTATTTCAAACAGCTGAGAGTCTGTAAATGTTGACAATAAACCTGATTTTCAATGCGGGTTGCATAATTTTGATTGCAACTGTATTAAGTCATGTAGCATAGTTATAGCTATGCCACAGACCACTAGGCCTCTTGTAAATAGCCAAGTTGCATTTATTAAAATACTTGTTATTCTCAATAGTACCGCTTACAGCTATAAATTACTGTATATCAGCAAATATACGAGAACACTCTAATAACATTAGTCAAATCAGTTCATTGATTACCTTTGTGTTTATCTGATCCGTTATGCCCATTTATACAATATACTGTAAATGTTTTGGTATTTTTCGGCCAGCAATATGGGGATTTGAGCATGAGAGGTACATTTGCAGCAAAGTTCTAAAAGTGGAACAGACAGTAAGAATGTTCCATTTGTTCCTATTGCAATTGCTACTTATTTAGAACTTTGCCCCTGCATAAAATATGCTGTCACACACCCTACAGAGCTCTTAAAGTGGCCTGTAACATCCTTAAACAAGAGTTCTAATTGAAGGACAAAGGGGTTAATCTTGGCACAGAGGCAGGAAGTCTTACCGCTACCCATTGAGCAGAGGCTGACATAAATAGCTGGAGATATTGAAACTAGTTATTTTAAAATGACTTCCAACTGTCTGACCTATTTCTAAGGATAATAGGCAGTCTCACAAAATGCATCCCTACTAAATCATCAGAGGTTTTCTAATTAGCTAGGATTAAAAAAAATACCTGTTCGGCGACCTAAATATACAAATTTATTAAGTGAGTTTGGTTGAAGTTATAATAACAATACCAAAGAACTTAATCAGGAAAGTTACACTTACATTTAATTTCTACAATTGTAAAGTGCTGCTGAATATAATGACTCTATATGATGTATATAAATAATAATAATATAAATTTTATGGACCTTGGAAGAATGACCAGTTGTGTTGACCACGAATTACGTCTGTGACACTGAGATACAGCATTTGAAGCCCTACACTCCGAACTATCTCATCAGCAATGTTTAAAATTTTATTTAAAAATCAAGGAATGCACACCAACTGATACCACAGTATCTATCCATATATATATTTATTAATACAATACAAGTATAAACAATATGTACAATATACAACAGTGACCACATAGGCTAAACAACTATACAAGTATAGTTACCAAATTCCACAAGCCTATCTGGGCAGAAACACGAATCAAAAACAATCCCCCAACGTTTCGGCTCCTCCTGGTAGCCTTTATCAAAATAGATAAAGGCTACCAGGAGGAGCCGAAACGTTGGGGGATTGTTTTTGATTCGTAGTGGCCGCACGTTTGTAGTGGCCAACGCGCTGATTGTCTGTTGGAATGTCTGACTGACAGCCATTAGATGCATTCTGACTGAAAATGTACACGTTGCCCATTCTCGAAAATGACAGTGTTTACATTTTTCAGTCAATTTTTGGTCAATGAACCACAACACTTGCATTAGGATATAGTGATTTTCATGCCTAGGTTTTCTGAAACTCCACTACGGAAAGTCAAAAGTTCTCCTTAAAAGGTGTCTTACTTGCAGAGGATTTGTGGGGGTCTGGCTACAACTTTGGTTCTGTCCTCCCCCACTCTGTCAAGACACCCCAAGTTGCTGCACCTTTTCAGTTTTTCTAAACAAATACCCCTTTGACACCCTTACTACACTTAAAATAGTGTTTATATTACCTATACCATTTCCTGCCCATTTAAGAGCAGGAATCCTCAGCTAAATCATGAATTTCTTGTTTCTGCAATAAAAGTGACCAGTCGCTTTTTAATTCCCCATCTTTTTCATGTTCTGACAGAATATAACACATTTCATGCACTTTTAATGTTAAGGGAGAAACGTCTCCCATTAGACTGATTCCCGGGCTATTAACCTGTCTTTCTTATTGCACTTTTCATACCGAAGCATTTTAAGTTTGCAGTTTCCCGTAAATGTTTTATCCTTCAGGCTTGATAAAGTAATTTTAGTTTTATAAACAAAACATCCCGTTTAATGTGTTTAATGAATTATTCATGGACTGAGAGTTTTTAGATTCACTTAAAGCACAAATGTGTTTTAAATCACTTAATCCCAACTCACACATGCAGGGTGACTGCAGTCCAAGAAATGGACTGTTAATACTAAATTGAGAGCCCTTCAGTTTTTAGCAAACAGCTTTAATAAAAACATTGGACATTTGTGCCGTGATCTGTAAAATTGAAAGCAAGCATTACACTTCACTGCACATACATTTTGGGACAGGTGTACTCGCTTTAATTTATTTTTGCTGGAGATGACAGAATTCATTTTTTTGGCCTACAGATAACACGAAAAAAAACATTTTTCTGAGCGCTGCTTTATATGACAGTTTATGATGATGGTGAGAATACCTGGTAGGATGTATAGAAAATTAATATATTGTCCATGCAAAAAACAGCAGGGTGGACAACACCTACAGCACCCTGTAGTGGTTATGGTGCTTGAAATTTTCCTTTCATTTGCCAACAGTCTTTACGAGGCTGCGAGAAAATTCATGTAGGCTTAAATGAAGTAGTTATGGTGCCAGAAGGTCCTCGGCCGCACGTTTGTCTTAAAGGGTTAACCCATTCTCGAATGGTTTAACCTTAAAGGCTGGCTCCAGCGATGATCTACAGGTCCCCCATGTGGCATCTGGCTTCTGAATCTGACGGGAAATGCGGTGTCGCCAGGCAGGGGTGCTGTTGCTTGGCTTGAGCAGTCAACTGACCATCAGTAGCCCCCATTCATGAAAAAGGTACATCAGCTGACACTCACAGCCACCCATTGCTGTTCATGCTAATGCTTCCTCATTAGCCCAATCAGCACTGAGGGGGATGGGTTGCTGGGGACTCTTGTTTAGAATTAAAACATTGAAAGTGGTTAAATATTGAATGAAAGGACAACGCCATGGAACTCCACACACTACTACCACTTCAGTTAGATATAGCAGTTATGGTGCCAACAATGTCTCTTTGAGACCTTTGGTTTTTGAAGGTCTTTACATTTGGTGTCATCAAGCACAACAGGATGAGCCGGAACACAGCTAGTGCTTCTGATAGAAAAGCTATGGATTAGAAAAGCAATTTCTGCACATGTGTAGATCCACACTGCGGCTCTATGAGAAGAATTTGTTTGAATCAGAGATCACCAGGATCAAAGGCGTAACCAGAAACCACGGCCTCCTGCCCACAGACTATGGGCCCTGCTGGGAAACCTGTAAAAGACTAGTTAAATAACTTGGTTCGTGCCCTTTCTCTATTCTATAACCGAACAGGCGCACGAACCATGGGCTTGTTAAGCCTAACTGATAGTTTGTAACACATTCCACCGCAGTGTTCTAATTGTTCGTCTGGGTGGCCGCTGTTCGCATGAACGACCACGAGGTGTCAGTCATCTTGTTTGCATAAACGCAAGCAATGGTGTTTGGTCATCGAGTTCATGGAACTGAAAACAGACACTGAAACTCCCGAACACCGCTGGACTTCCATGATCACCTGCGTTCGGTTCTACACCACTTAGAAGGGCACTGTTCGGCGGAAAAGTTCCCACGAACAAGGTGAACAAGTTCCAGTGTAAGACTATTGACTTTTTAAACAACCGAACTAGACTGACCGCTAGCCATGATTTCATGGAACTGTTTTGGGCATAGCACCATGTGCACGGTCGTTCAAATTATGACTTTGAGGAAAATCTCAAGCCCCTGAACCGATCTTTGTGATGTTGGTCACTGTAAAAATGTAGATGAATGGATGTTCATGTAGACTCTTTCTTAATTTCTTCTTGTCTTCAGTTGATTGATATATATACGTCTTTTGTATATATATTCTTGGGCCAAATGCTCGCCACAATAATATATGTCTATATTATTGAAAAGTAGTAATACGCAATCTGACTTACGGTTTCTTCAGGTTTATTCTTAGTTACGGATACATAAAACATAATATAGGATGTTACAGGATAATGGACATTCAACAGCAGATGGTAATTGCTGGACTTCTGATGGGAGAGTTACATCGTTGTACAGAGCCAAGCCAAGAGTGAGACCGACCTCGTGTCCCTCTGTTACTATATAGATGTGCTAATACTAACGTCAGCATATAACTCTAGCCATATAAGGACAAGACCCCCGAATCCACATTCCAGAGCTCTCGGACAAAGAAAGCCTTGTGACTTATTGATACCATCTGTTACTTATGTCAATCCACACATCCATATATATAATCAATAGAAACATAGAATATGCAATATTCTACATTCCCTCTGTTTATGGTTTGTTTTAAAACCATAACACAATGTATATAACCTGTCCATTCATACATCACTTGTATCACATTCATTGAGCATAGAACAAGATGTAGTCACAATTTTCTATTATATGAGAGTTCTTAGAAGGTCGAGTTTCTATCCCTCATAATGCTTACTTTACTTCAAATTCCCTCTGTTTCAGCTATGTATTGATATCCATATGCATGTTACATCATAACTACTTGAACATAATATTTACATATAACAATAATAAATGAATAAAATACAATATTTACAAATGTTGATCCAATAAACAATGTAAAGCAATGAGAAAGATCTACCTGCTCTGGTACAGTCGTATCTTTGTAGATAACAAAATCCAAGATCGTAACTTTCTAAATAATAATAACTGTGTATCACTATCATATTCCTACAGACACATATAGCATAGTATTTTCATTCTCAATACCTGATATTATTTAAGTACTAATACATGTATTACTATAATATCCTGTCCAATTATATTTTCATGAATCGTATGGTTTCTAGCAACTTAAAATCTTTATCATTTGTATTCATGAATTACATTTCTATACCATTAATACCACCTAGTGATGATTGTATCAGTACTTTACAATCATAGTATTTAATTTGTATATTCAGTAGGCTCTCACTACCTGAAATATACCAACACTACTTATAAGTCTCATTCAAAGGATGTGTTATCAACCATGAAGTCTTATAATAATTCTTCAAATAATGTTCATGGTGTTGACAATACTTATTGTCCTAGAAATTCTCCACCCAGAAATCTTTCTAACATAGATTTGTTTTTGTTTACATAATTATAATTTTCACTAAAATTCCACCTTGTAGTAACAAACTTTAAATTCAATAGAAACATAGTTTACTTTAAAAGAACTTGGAAAGAATAATTTAAATTCATTAGCATCAATCTCTTCATTAGCATTGTGATGACTTATTAATGTAATACATCTTAAAAGCAGGATTGTCCTAATGTTCTGACCAATCCTTATTCCTTAGTACACTTCAACTGACTAAAGTAAAATAAAATAAACAAAACTTGGGGTCATACTGCCCAGAAACTCTTATTCCTAGTCCGTGTCTAACAAACTCATAACATCTTATAACAACGTATTCATTGGATACCATCATATCCAGAAACCTATTCTCCCTAGTCCATACCTTTATAGACTTAGGTCAAATATAATTGTGTACTATTCTCTTTCCATTAAATTCAATTCCTCTTGGATCTCTGAACTCTTATATCCAAGGCATTCTTAATGTATAACATTACTTAATATAAATCAATATAAATTATTCTTCCTTAGTTTTCTTCCTTATGTTACCATTGTTTGTTTTACTTCACCTCGATATAAACAAATTACTCATTATAGTTAATCTGTGAAATACTATTGAACTCAATCTTTGTAGTATTAAGTAACCATGATCCTTATTTTATCAACTTCATATTTTATCTACTTCTGATACTTCTCATTCTATGTATAGGTCATAATGTAATAGTTCTCTCCATAATACTGTCCTTTCATAATTTTACTCCATGTGTTATATTTATAAGTACTCTCTTTTGGTATTAATACTCATAACTGTTAAATAACTTTTCATTGTCTGTTTTCTTCTTCATTAATATTTAGGAATTTATATTAGTGTCAATCTTTTATTTCTTTGTAAGTCTGTTAATCTTCTGTATCGAATGAACTCTGTAGAATCTTCCATCACAGTTTGCAGATCAGATGAAAAGTCTCTTTCCAACAGTCGATGTCCAGTTGTCTGAAGGAATGCTTTCCTGATTTATTGCCACATGGATCTGTCACGCTTTACCTACATTAAAACAAATAACATGTGCAGCATCAATACAATGGCTTACAATGTTTATATCTCATTATTATTACACAGTTTAACATTGAATTATATTGACTACACAAAACATACTAATTTCTTCTCATGAGATCTACCATCTAGTGGTCATTACATTTATGCCATGTGATGTATAATCTTTCTGAACATTTTAATTTTCCAAACTTTTTATTACTCATACCTTATTAATCATACCCCCCTTTTAAACTGTTTAATAATCTGGAGGTATAACCTAATCACATATCAGATGTTACAACAAAATATTGTTTTCCACTATACTTTAGCTATAGTAGCCATTTTGTCTTAACACTGGCACCATTTTGTCACATGAAACAAACTACAAAAACATATATTGTTTCCTTCATCAAATGTATTTGTAAATCTAGGTTTTATTCTATCAAAACTTGTGTCTTCTATGTAGTCAAAATATATGTATGTCCAGGCTTTGCAAAATATAGTAATCCATTATCAGTCATGACATTAAAATCTCATTCTCATGAATTAAATCAAAGATTTTAAATCAACCTCAGAAGCAACAAAGAATAAATCCATTGTTTTTTCTTCTGTAAAATGATTGGAGTTACTGTATAATCGCACACACCCAATATAACATTGCATGTTCCTAACTGCTACATTAGTGTATTTCATTCTGTCATATTTGCAAACTTGATGTAAATTTTTATTTCAATTAATTAACCTAATACTTTCTTATAACACACATAAAACAATGAAAAAACAGTACAGACTAACAATTCATTAAAACAAACTAACATAGATCTCTATTCTTGTGCTGTTCTTAATTCTGGAATCAGCCTGTGTACATCTGTTGGCACTCATATCCATGCTCATTCCCTAAACTGATCATATCTCGTGAAGTTATCTGATTCTTATAACTTTCTGTCTTACACTGCATTGCTTGTCTGTCTCCTAATTTCGATTTAGCTAAAATTGCTTTTATTTGTCTGATTATCAGTTTACAAGGAAAGGCTTTAATTGATTTATCTCCATTTTCTCTGTCAAAATTTTCAATCAACAAATTTAATTTCTCATTTGCTTTTGATTTGATATCTCGGATAAAATATCTGCAAGATCTTAAATAATGTTGTTTATTGCACCAAAAACAAATAACTTTAGGAGTTATATTTTGCCCTATATTATCAACTCTACAGTTTTTAGTTGAATAAATTGGGAGGGGCTCAGCTGTCTGTATCACTCTACACTCCGTCCTAGAAGAAGAAGAAGGAGGGGGACGGGGGCTGTAACATCTGCACTTCTTTCTCTGCCTAAATCCACAAGTCATTGTAACCCCTTCATTATTGGTTTCCCTCCTTAAGTTATCCAAGAACAAAGCTACTTCTGTCAAAGTGCTTTTTTCTCTTGCTAACACAATTGCAGTTGGATCTAGATCTTGAAATTTTTTCACAAATTCATTAATTAACTGATCTTCAGAAAAATCAGCAACAAGTCTATATGCACTTTCAAATTTTGCAAGAAAACTAAATATATCCTCCCCCTTGTGTGGTTTTAGTTTTTCCAACATTTCAGTGTCTGCAAAATCATTCCCTGTTGTTAATTTTATTAATTGTGTTAATCTGTCTTGCTTATTTCCATATATTATTTCATCATTGTCCTCGAATTTTACAAGCGTGGTCAGCCTACATGCCATTTGAGTCGGCAGCCATATTTGAAATAGTCTATTCCTTTGTTCGTCATTTAGGCTGTATTTGTCCACATTTGACTCAAACATTTCAGCATTAGTAAATGCATCCACTGACGTGTCATAAACTGGAATACATTTCACAATTTTCATTAATTGTTCATGTATTTTCAAATTAAGTTTTGCAGTTCTGTTTTGGAATTTACATTTCTGCAAATCACTCTGTGAGGATACATTTTCAGTATCTGTTAGTTCTGGGATTAGATTCTGTGCCTGTATTTTTCTTGTATTAACACACACTAGTTTAGCTTCATTTCCAAGCTGGCAAATAAGATCATTTCTTAATTCAACTCTATCCTCTAATTCACAGACTGTTTCTGACAATGTTCTCTCTGTTACATTGTTACACTGTTCATTTAAATCTGATTTGTCTTCTGTTAACCCATTCAAATCTACTTCTTTTTCTGATGATTCTAAATTTTCTTGACCTGCATCTCGTTTACAAATCAATGCATTGTAAGTACAGACTAGTTTCATAACATTTCTGATCTTTTGTTTTTTCTTATTAACAAACAATTTCTTGGCAATTTCAGTATTGGCAATTTCACATTGTGTGTATAAAGATTGCCACAACACAGCATCTGAATAGCTGCTATTACATGCAAACTGCAATTTACTTTTCTCTGCAACATCATTTATGAATTCCATGTTACTCACCAGATCAGTTATTTCTGTCTATTTCGTTGCTTCATCCACACAGCTGCGCAGTTCTTTGCTTGGACGCTTGCCAATGTCTGCCACGTGCTTGCTTCTAGAATTCACGTTGTATCTTGTGCTTTTGTCTCAGTTGTAGAAAATAGTCTTGTACAGTCTTTGATTTGAAAACTTTCTTTTTCTTACAAACACAGTCTAGATTCTTTTTTTTCTCTTCAAGTTTGTTTTCCCAGTTCCAAAATAGCTTTGTAACTCGATTCTTCTCTCTCCCCCCTTGAAGTGGGAACAAAACTTTGAATAGAAGACTGGCTGGCTAGCCAATGTAAAAAATGTAGATGAATGGATGTTCATGTAGACTCTTTCTTAATTTCTTCTTGTCTTCAGTTGATTGATATATATACGTCTTTTGTATATATATTCTTGGGCCAAATGCTCGCCACAATAATATATGTCTATATTATTGAAAAGTAGTAATACGCAATCTGACTTACGGTTTCTTCAGGTTTATTCTTTGTTACGGATACATAAAACATAATATAGGATGTTACAGGATAATGGACATTCAACAGCAGATGGTAATTGCTGGACTTCTGATGGGAGAGTTACATCGTTGTACAGAGCCAAGCCAAGAGTGAGACCGACCTCGTGTCCCTCTGTTACTATATAGATGTGCTAATACTAACGTCAGCATATAACTCTAGCCATATAAGGACAAGACCCCCGAATCCACATTCCAGAGCTCTCGGACAAAGAAAGCCTTGTGACTTATTGATACCATCTGTTACTTATGTCAATCCACACATCCATACATATAATCAATAGAAACATAGAATATGCAATATTCTACAGTCACCCAGATTGGGGCTATCAGGAGATGTAACTTTTGTGGGGTTTTATGTATTTTTTTATTTTTTTTAATTCTTTATTTTTCGTGCATAGATATATAGATAACATTGATACTAGCAATGCCACAACAGCGATTGCCAAAGTTTTTAGTAACAGGGAATTACAGATGCATGGCATGAGAAACTGTGCACATTTTTTAAGGTTAAAGATGAGGAACAATAGCATAGTAGCTTATATGTAGTACGATTCATATGTCTTAGTAACATAGTATTAGGATTTACTGATTAGTAAGATAGCAGTGGTAACAGTATACTATGTAAAGCAGGCTGGTATTTTAGGTTACATGCCTATATAACGTATTAGGATAAAAGAAAGAAAAAATAAACACATCAATTTAACTGTATGCTTTGCCAGACAGTTCTGGGTGTAAAACAAACCTGAGTAATTACCAGCTGGTCATTGGTGACCGTGGGTTAAGTGCAGACTGGTAATGTATGTGTTGCTATACTGCTGAGATGAGGCATGAATAGGGAGGGTTAACACAATAGGGAGCGACAATTCAATGAGTGAAAAATAGATGTAGTGAATGAAAACCGTGCTCAGCGTCAGCAGATAGAGTCCCCGCGGCTGCAACCCTTCACCCAATGCCGCTAGTGTGCAGGTGCAAATAGTCCCTTATTTGGCCCGGTATATTGGTCTTTTGTGCCCTCTTGCTGAGTTGCGGCAGATTCCAGTTCTCTTGTGTGTCAGGCGTGGACACTTGCAGCATACCAAAGTCCAGCTGCTTGATTCCCAGCTAACTGAGAGTTTGTAACACATTCCACCGCAGTGTTCTAATTGTTCGTCTGGGTGGCCGCTGTTCGCATGAACGACCACGAGGTGTCAGTCATCTTGTTTGCATAAACACAAGCAATGGTGTTTGGTCATCGAGTTCATGGAACTGAAAACAGACACTGAAACTCCCGAACACCGCTGGACTTCCATGATCACCTGCGTTCGGTTCTACACCACTTAGAAGGGCACTGTTCGGAGGAAAAGTTCCCACGAACAAGGTGAACAAGTTCCAGTGTAAGACTATTGACTTTTTAAACAACCGAACTAGACTGACCGCTAGCCATGATTTCATGGAACTGTTTTGGGCATAGCACCATGTGCACGGTCGTTCAAATTATGACTTTGAGGAAAATCTCAAGCCCCTGAACCGATCTTTGTGATGTTGGTCACCCAGATTGGGGCTATCAGGAGATGTAACTTTTGTGGGGTTTTATGTATTTTTGTATTTTTTTTAATTCTTTATTTTTCGTGCATAGATATATAGATAACATTGATACTAGCAATGCCACAACAGCGATTGCCTCACTTTCAAAGCCTGTTTTTAGTAACAGGGAATTACAGATGCATGGCATGAGAAACTGTGCACATCAGCATCAAGCATCCCAGCTTCAGGCCCATCCACTCAGCGGCGTGGGAGCTTGTTGGATAGGGAGGTGGCGTCGTCGTTGGTGGTGCCCGGGATCTCTGTGGCTTTGTCTGGATCCGGTATTGCCAGTGTGGTCTGCTTCTCTGCAGGTATTTAACTGGTTTCTGCTTCTTGCTGGTGTTAGAGGGTGTCTGTGGCCTCCTTTGAGCTGGCTCCGCTGCTCGGTTCAGTTGTGCCGGTTTGCGGGCCTGGGGGATAGGTCTCCCTCTCCGGCACCATCTTGGGGCTATGTTCCGATGGAAGCCTGCAGAGCTATGGCAGGGACATGCAGGCTTTTCTCTGTGTGGGTGATATTCAGGTATGTTGAGCTGCTGTGCTCTGCTCTCCAATTTTGCCCAAAAGGCGTCGAATATGGCGTTAAGTCTGGTCAGGATATCGGGCCGTTCTTTGCGTATAGTTCTTCGGTATAGTAACACGCGGCGTCCGCCATTGTTGCTGGAGACTGCTCGCGTGTTTTCAAGGTCTTTGTCCGTTGTGGCCAGGCTGCTTGGAGGGGTTGGACCGGGATCACCCCCACCGGTCCTGGGGGGGGGGAGGGCGGGCAGGCAGTGGCTCCGTACCCCCAGGCATAGGGGCGAGGAGAGCGGCCACCTCCCCCCAGCTCCATCCGCCGTAGGCCGCAGCTTGCCATCTCGTTTCAGGAATCTGGCGATTCACCAGGGTGCCCCTAATGTGGGGAGCGTACCCTGGCATCTGTGCAAGCATCGAGTCGGTGAGTAGTTCGGTTATATCAGAGTGGGCAGTGGGAGAACCTTCAACGTGCGGCCATTCAGTTTGCAGGTCAAGCCCCGCCCCTCAGGGTTTTATGTGTTTTAAAGGTATTTTGGGGGGTTTGTAATATTGTATGTTTTTCTGTGCCTGGAGATAACTGAGTTAGTTCAGTTCCTGACTCAATTATCTCTCAGGCACAGAGGAGGAGTTTTTTAACTTGTAACTAGTCCCCTCTCAGGTCCAGTAGGTGGATTATCCTGTTTGTGTGGGAGTGTCAGGGGTGTGCTTAACTGTATCTGAAATTGTATAAAAGCAGGCAATCTGGCCAGATTAAATCATTCCAGCTTGTGCTCCCAGAACTAAACTGGCTGTTTCTGGAATCCAGACGCACCCTTCATCTTTCCAGCCTTGTGTTTAAGAACTTTTCTGGGAAGCTCCCACCCTACCTGAGCAGAATGCTGACCCCAGCTGTCCCCACTTCCTATAAGCTCCGAGACAGTACCAGCACTTTATTAAGTCTACCTCAATACAAAAAGAAAGCAGCCCGATCCTCCTTTTCCTACAGAGCAATGCAATTGTGGAACGACCTCCCGCACACTTTCAAATCTTCCCCATACCTAAAGTCCTTTAAGAGATCCATCTCTACATACCTCAAAACAGAATGCACGTGTCATGGTTGATTAAATATTTCCTACCTATGTTAAATTTTGTATTTATTTTGTATTAATATTGCTTTTGTATTTTATTGTACCCTATTGTATCAATGCAATGTTTTGTGGACCCAGGACATACTTGAAAATGAGAGAAATCTCAATGTATCTTTCCTGGTAAAATATTTTATAAATAAATAAATGTGTCGTCTGGTTACTGGGAGGGGAAAGGGGTAACCACTACTCCAGCTTGTTCCAGTGTGGAGGATTCAACGGGGAAAGTCTTTGTAAGGACTAGAGCTCCCAGCAATGAGTGTCGTCCAGTAGCTGGGGTGGATAGAGCGAGTTCACCATTCAGCTCCAGGAGGGAGCGGTTCCAGGACCCCAGTCAAGCCACGGTGACTGTAGGCAGAAGTGCTGCTGTTTGTCCCCTGTTCCAGCTAGGAAGCAGTCCTTGGCAGAGGTACCCAGCCAGGGGTACAGGGAGCTCCGCTGCAACATACATACATTCACACACACACACACACACATACATAAATACAAACACACACACACACATACAGACACACAGACAGACATACACACACACACATACAAACACACATAAAAAGAAACATTAATACAGACACACAAACAAACACACACATATACAAAATGTTTCCTACCTTTTAGGTGCAGGAGGGTGATTTTCCCTGGTGTCCAGTGGTGGCTCAGCCTGATGGGAGTCAGTGTTCCCACTTTGACTTCCTCCCGGTGTAAGCTGGGAGGAGTGACCGGGCAGTCACTTCCTCCCCCTGGAGTGGCAGGCCCTGTCGCAACTGCGACCCCTGCGTCCGAGTTAGTTCCGCCACTGACCAGGATTGATGGCAGATTGGGCTGCTGTGAGGAGACTGTCCCTGCACTGTTATACATCTTATTATTACTTTTGATTTCTCTAGGGAGATGCTAAACCTACACCTACTCTGGAATATATTTATTTTAACCATTAAATTTATCCTTTAACTCCTAAATGACAGAGAATTGAGCAGTGAAACTACAGGGGCATAATGTATACACTAACAACACTTAATTCAGCTGAAGTGATTTTAGTACTTAGACTGACCCTTTAAACCAAATAAAACACTTAAAGGGACACTCCACTGCCCAGGATATATATTCTATCTGCAGCCTATGCAAGCCCTCCCCTTCTAACCCCGCCCAGACTTTCTGTGGCTGTCCAATCACAGACTTCCCGTTGCAGCTCAATGAGAAGTCTTTGTAAGGCAGGTGCTCTGAGCAATTTCTGCCTCTTAAATGTAGTTACACTGTGCTAACCAAGCCAGGAAGTAACAGGAGCAAGTGCAATGCAGGTGTTAGAATCAACACAATGTACATAATAAACCGCATATATATATATATATATATATATATATATATAAAACTGCAAAAAAAACACGCGATAGATATGTGCAAGAAAAGGCTGTGGTTTTTTATTTAGCTTACGAACACATTGTACCAATAACTTTACTCACTTTCAAAGCAAAATAACCTGTAATCAAATATCTCTGATCTCAGAAAACACCCAGAGTTCTGCCCTTAATAGCCAGAACTTAAACATATCAATAAAAAATAACATATAGTCCACCCCCTCTTTGAATAGGCAGATGACCTTAACCCCAATAATGACAAAAAAAATGAATAGGGAGGGAGCGCGGGGGAGCAGCTGCAGCACAAATTCGCTAGCTCCCAGTTCACCAGTTGACTCTGCTGGGGCAAAGATATTCCCCCAGACTGGCTTATATACTCGTTTTCCCTGCCGAAACTATCCTCGCAGACAAGTGTTCCAATTGGATCGCTGACCACGAGGACATGAAAAATAGCTGCCGACTGCGAGGGCAGCACTTTTGCAGACAAAACTGACAGAGCACGTGCAGAGCACAGCGCTCTTAACCCTCCCAACCCCGCAATGCTCATGAGCACATGGTGTATTGATGAGCAAGGGGGTTGATCGTCAGCAAAAGGGCGGAATAGGTTCATTTATAAAAGTGTCAATTTCAATTAAAATCTGCTCTATTGTAAAAAAAAAAAACAGAGGACACACTCTTCGCACATAACGCTTTTCAGCAAGCTAAACTGTTTTAGTATCCCTTTATGACTTCGTCAGCTAGCCAAATATGTCATGTTTACCTTAGCAGGCTTATCAAGACCTGTCTGATATTCTTACCTATGTGTTCAATTCGAATTTGGTTTTAAAGTCACACTCCAAGCACCATAACCACTACAGCAAGTTGTTAGACTTTTTACCACTGCTTCCTACAGCCAGCAGGAAGCTCTCTACCTGAGCAAAGACAGGCAGTGCAGGGCATATTTCATTGGCTGAGAGTGATCAACTGATGCACAGCTAATGTACTAACCTGCACTGCAGGAGAGTTAACAGAATCTCCTGCTTAGAAACTTTGACTCTCCATAGGAAGTAGCGGAGGTGGAGCGTTTCCCCTGGCACCATACCCCCGGTAAGAAGTGAAACCGTTTTAGAACAGTGGTTGTGGTGCTTTAAATGTCCCTTTTACTATTTACAGATACTTTATACCATTCCTTTTCACTGGACTTCCTTGTGCAAGATAGCTGTTTAAGTTGTGTCAAGTGACATATATCCTTGGATAAGTATCTTGCATCAGGAAGTCTTCTGAGAAAACTGATAGCAAAATGTGATATTTCTACCACAGCGTATCTGATCTAAAACAAAAATATATCAGATGTCAAGTTTTACTGTTCTGCAGATCACCTTACCGGACTCTGCTAGGAGTTATTGAACTGTGCATTTCTGCGTTGTAGTGTTTGTTTTCATGCATTCCCATACAGTGTTCAGCCACGTCTTATGTCGGATCTTCTGGTTTGACGTGGATGTGTTATAATTAGTCCAGGAGTGACATTAATCTCTTTCAGCGAATATCAGCACATAGCTCGGCACAAACATGCACATATACATGGGTGTTACTAGAGAGGGAGCGGGGGAACTGAAGCCCTGGATGTGGGACTCTTTAGCCACAGATCTCTACAGATGGAAAAGGGGGCAGAAGGATATTAGTGGTTTTTATTTTGAATTTTTTTTTTTTTTAATTTTTATAAAAATAAAGATCAGTAATATAGGGCTCTGCAAGGCCTCTCTGAGGGTAGTGTCCCATGGGTACATGCCGGTAGGATGTGCTGGGGAATAGAAATTTGCTGCACACTACTCGCTGTTTAGCGTTAGGGGAACACAATGTATACAGCAGGTGAATGTTTCTGGCTGTTCTATCATTGAGATCCTAGAGAGGATCAGAAGCATGCTGTTCATCGGTAAAGAGAAGGGGACATAACATAGATTCAATTTGCATACCAAGAATATGTAAATTGACACCAGATCTGATCATGGGTAGGTGCACAGCTCCCAGGAGCTCTGTAGAAAAAAGCGATCAGCATGGCTTAGCCCCCACATTTTAGGTCCTGCCCCACTTGTTAGGCTCAGAGCTGGAAGGCAAAGGTTAAGAGCTGACAAGTCGTTTGAGGACACATGACAAGTTCGAGGTAATGCAGGGTTATGACATTGATGCAATTTCCTGTAAATTCCTTTTGCTGCTTCCTAGGGCACTTGGCCATCTTGCCTGAGCCCGATGCTATTTTTATGGTGTGGGAAGGATGGTAAAGCAAAAATTATTGGAAATAAATAGATTAACATACTCCAGCTATGTGTGTTTAAAAAATAATAAATAAATAAATAAATCTGTGCCTCTTTAATTCTACAGTACGTCTCTTCTTATTGGTGGCTAACTGGAGAAACTTTCTCGAGAGAATGTTAACAAAAATGGGATAGGTTTAAAATCCGTCCTGTTTCAGCAGGTTCTGCACATGCCTAGTCTCTTTGAAGAAGAAATTCCAGGGGTGTCCCATTGATTTGCCATTTGGGCAGCAGAGCCAGCAGTCCATGTATGGAGCTATGCTATTGACTACTCTATTCAGGGGATATCATTGGCTGTTAGCACCAGGGGGTGGGGTTACAGTGTCCATAGGAGAGAGAAGCAAGAAGCCATCTTGAAAGTAGCAGCTGATTAAGCATGGAAATGTATGAAAAATATATATAATTAATACATATAAAGACAGGAAGGCCCACAGATGACAAGGGGAGGCAAAAAAAAGTTAGACATTTCTGACAGCACTGTTCTGTTTGTCGCTAAGAGTTTAATATTTAATATGTGAACATTGCATAGTGTAGTCTGAGCTGCCCAAAACTCACCATCTTATTAAAAGTGATCAGTCACTCTGTAGCTGACACACTCATGCTGTGGTTAGTTAAAAAGTTGTGAAGTTTCAAACTGGAGGACTGGGGCTGTGACTCAGAGGACTGATCTGATTCTGATTTCAGTCTGTTTTAATCTGTAATGATTGTTGCTTCTGTTAACCATGTCAGCTTAGCTACATCTTGGCAAATGTATTGACACTACAGTTTGATCATACTGCCAGCTGCAAAGGTAATAAGGAGTCTATCAGTATCCTGCTGCTTTAGCCCTGTGTACAGTGTGCTGAGAGCTAATAGATCGTCAGGAGTAGCTGACATGTTTTAGAACAGCACCAACATTTACTAGAACGCTAAGGTTGTTATAGCAGAAGCATTACTGAAAATAAGATTAGGAAAGGGGAAGCACTACTAAGAATGTAGTGTCTATAGGGCAAGCATGTCAAACTTGCGGCCCACAATGAATATATTTGCGGCCTGCCTGCCCTGTGGCTGCTTTGTGCTGTGGCTGCGACCAGCATGTCTGATTCTTGCCTTCCTTTCCACGACCACAAGAGGGCAGAGTGGCTGTCTGTCTGCAAAGCAGGCCAGCCACTCCCTCTTCCCTCCTGTTCGCAGTGCCAGAGGAGCGTCTGGTCTGCTTGAACAGAGAAGAGCAGAGTTGGAACTGGAGGACGGGTGGCTCATCTTAAAGGAACACTAGAATCACCAGTGCAACTACATGTATTCCTAACCCTATAGTGTTAACACGACCATCTAGCCCCCCTGGGCCCCTCATGCCTCCATAAATATAGTAAAAATCTTACTGTATTCAAGCCAGAAGCTGTAAATCTGCATGCTGTTAGACTCAGAAAAACAAGCAGTCTGCTGACATGTGATAGCCTGATCCAATCACAGTGCTTCCCCATAGGATTGGTTGAGACTGACACGGAGGCAGATCAGGGGCAGAGCCAGCATGATTCAAACACAGCCCTGGCCAATCAGCATCTCCTCATAGAGATACATTGAATCAATTAATCTCTATGAGGAAAGTTCAGTGTCTGCATGCAGAGGGAGGAGATACTGAATCACAGGATGCTGTGCAAAGTGCTACCCTGTGCTCTGCTGACAGCAGATCTGAGTGGATGGAGGCATATTATGCCTCCATCAACTCCGAAGTCCCTCTGGTTCACTCTGAGTGACTACAACTGGAGGTGTTCCTAGCTTTCAATGTAAACACTGTATTCTCAGAAAATACAGTGTTTACATAAGAAAGGCTGCAGGGAGCTATATTTCTCACCTCAACAACCTCATTAAGCTGAAGTTGTTCAGGTGACTATAGTGTCCCTTTAAGGGAGGGGAAGAGGGGCCTGGGGGAACTTCCTGTGTAGTGTAATTTGGGGGAGGGAGGGGGCCAGTGTATTAATTTGGGGGAGGGAGGGGGCCAGTGTATTAATGTGGGGGAGGGAGGGGGCCAGTGTATTAATTTGGGGAAGGAGGGGGCCAGTGTATTAAATTGGGGAGGGGGGGCAGGGTATTAAATTGGGGGAGGGCCAGTGTATTAATTTGGGGGAGGGAGCAGAGTATTAGATTGGGTTTGCATGGAGGCGCTGAATGCTCCCCAAGGAGATGCTGATTGGCCGCGCAGCTTTTTGCCACACATGCACAATAGCCTCCCAATGCTTTCCTATGGGAAAGCATTGGGGAAGGTCAGTTTGGTGTGATCATTTAATGTAACTAAACCCCCATTATTTTTTGCCTAGATGAGGTGTTTTTAAATAAAA
This sequence comes from Pelobates cultripes, assembly GCA_933207985.1. NCBI lineage: Eukaryota > Metazoa > Chordata > Amphibia > Anura > Pelobatidae > Pelobates > Pelobates cultripes. The sequence goes on from OW240912.1 coordinate 14,873,093, forward strand.
CTATTACAATCTCTAAGATTTGAAATCATTGTTTAGTGAATAAGTGATTGCGCTGGATTCTGTATTTTGTATATTTTGGCCCCAGCAGCACCCTATAATGTATGCATGTTCAGATGAGTGCAGCCCTCTTGTTCCAAATTATTATGCAAATTCTATTTAAGTGTCACAAAGATTAAATATTTTCTTTTTCAGTTTAACTCATGGATGGCATTGTGTCTCAGGGCTCTTTTGATCACTGAAAACAATCTTGGACACCTGTGATAATTAGATTGCCATGTGAGCCCAATTTAAGGAAAAACTACTATAGGAGGGTGTTCCACATTATTAAGCAGAGCACCATTTTCATGCAATATGGGGAAGAAAAAGGATCTCTCTGCTGCTGAAAAGAGTGAAGTAGTTCAATGCCTTGGACGAGGTATGAAAACATTAGATATTTCACGAAAACGTAAGCGTGATCATCGCCCTATTAAGAGATTTGTGGCTGATTCAGAGCACAGACGGGTTCGTGCAGATAAAGGCACATTGAGGAAGATTTCTGCCAGATCCATGCACCGGATCAAGAGAGCAGCTGCTAAAATACCCCTACATAGCAGCAAACAGATATTTGAAGCTGCTAGTGCCTCTGGACTCCCACGGACATCAAGGTGTAGAGTCCTCCAGAGTCTTGCAACTGTGCATAAACCTTCTATTCGGCCACCACTAACCAATGTTCACAAGCAGAAACGGCTGCATTGGGCAGAAAAATACATGAAGACTCATTTTCAAACAGTCCTGTTCACTGATGAGTGCCGTGCAACCCTGGATGGTCCAGATGGATGGTGGAGTGGATGGTTGGTGGACGGCCACCCTGTTCCAACAAGGCTGCGATGTCAGCAAGGCGGTGGTGGAGTCATGTTTTGGGCCGGAATCATGGGAAGAGAGCTGGTCGGCCCCTTTAGGGTCTCCGAAGGTGTAAAGATTACCTCTGCAAAGTATGTGGAGTTTCTGACTGATCACTTTCTTCCCTGGTACAGAAGGAAGAACTATGCTTTCCGTAATAAAATCATCTTCATCCATGACAATGCACCATCTCATGCTACAAAGAATACCTCTGCATCAATGGCTGCTAAGGGGATAAAAGGAGAGAAAGTAATGGTGTTGCCTCCATCCTCCCCTGATCTCAATCCTATTGAGAACCTTTGGAGCATCCTCAAGCAAAAGATCTATGAGGGTGGGAGGCAGTTTACATCCAAACAGCAGCTCTGGGAGGCTATTCTGACATCTTGCAAACAAATTCGAACAGAAACTGTCCAAAAACTCACAAGTTCAATGGATGCAAGACTTGTGAAGCTGCTATCAAGTAAGGGGTCCTATGTTAAAATGTAACGTGACCTGTTAAAATGTTTAAAAAGTTAAAATGTTGTTATAAGTTTGATTTAAATAGCTTTTGAGTTCAGTAAATATGCTGCAAACACAACAAATGACAATTTTCAGTTCTCTACAACCTATAAAGTGTTTTGAAACTGTGCGTAATAATTTGGAACAGTGTATTGTAAGTTTTTTATGTTTAAAAAAAATACTGTTATCATTAGGAGGTTTGGTTAATAAAATTTGAATTGTACTCTTAATAGTTGATAACATGAGAATTATGCTGACTGTTATTTACATCAATTATTTAGGTGAAAAATATAATTTGCATAATAATTTGGAACACGGTGTATATGGGGGAACATTGCAATTACTCTAGCTTACAATTCCTCTGGCTGCAGGCAGAGTTCACCTCTCTTGGAAGTTCCTTGGAGCATTGCCGTTGTAACCAGCAACACTTTGAACTGCCCAGCTCGTGGTAGGAATATTCAGTTTCCCAGGCTCTCCTCTACCCTTTATACAACATGGAATCCCTCATGGCCTCCTTACATGGCATTACTGAGAAATGTACTCTGAGGTGGGCCCCCTGGTGCTCCTACATGGCAAAACGCCTACCCAATCCAGACTATCCGGAGACCTGCGGGGGTCCCTGAGAGCCGTGCTGGATCAGAACAGCGGAAGTTACCTGTCTCTCCTCAGTGGTGTTGACCAGGCCAGGGAGACGGATGGAGTGAGAGGCGAGATGACCAGGAGATTGTTGTTCTCCTATGTTGATCACATGTTTTTAAATGCAAATGGTGGGTGTCAATGGTGGTTTTCTGCATGCAGTGATTCCTACTGAACCAGACTGAGAGACCATTTAAAGGCTCAGAAACCCTTTGCAGGTGTTATGGCTTACTTAGCTGATTAGAGTGGGACACTATGAGCCTAGAATATTGCACTTTTTCACAAAATTCTAATTTACTGAGATTGTGGATTTGGGGTTTTCATGAGCTGTAAGCCATAATCATCGCACTTATGACAAATCACGGCTTGAACTATCTTGCTTTGCATGTACTGCGTCTATCTCATATATTAGTTTCACCTTTTATGTTGCTTTAATGAAATAAAGGAACTTTTGCACGATATTCAAATTTTTCGAGTATCACCTGTATATCTGTATATATATATGTATAACTTTGTATACCACCTACGAGTGGCTGAACATCTCAAAGCTGCATTCACTTTTGTTTTGCATGTATAAAACTAAAAAATTTAAAATAAAGATTGTTTAAAAAATATATATGTATTATAGATACTAGCAGGGCTTTTAACTAAAGTGAAAATTGGCTACTTTGACTTTTAATTTGAAATTCAGTTGAAACTCACCTTGAATTCTCACTATTTCATTAAATTCACGAATTATAGATTAATGGAAATACCACGCTGCACGTTTTCACTTTTTGTACTTGGTTACATCTCTATACCATTATATCAGTGCAATACTTGTGCATCATCATGCAAGACTTGCAGTACATTGACAAATATAGGCTGATCTCTGTACATCCCATAATGATATGTGTAGATATAAATAGCTAATGTGGAGCAATGCTCCAATTTAGTCATATTCTCGGCCTGGCAGTTATAGCCTACGTTTTAGCAGTCACATTTCAATTTCTAATTCCCTAAAACGTTTATTCAATAAACTCTGAATTGTAACGAGTCTCCTATTGTACAGCGCTGCGGAATTTGTCGGCGCTTTAAAAAATAATAACAATAATAACTGAAAAATTAACTCTAAAATGTTACGCTAAACTTGTACTGTTTGCAGCTATAGTTACAGCTGAGCTATTTTAGTTTATATATCGCCTTTCAGATTTCAATTATCTGCAATTTAGAGTTTAGTAAATAAATCCCACTAATCACCAGATTGTAAAGTGTTAAAATCTGAATTGTGAAATAGCAAAGCTATGGACTTGGAACCAAGTAACAGAATGTTTCTAAATCAGAGGGTTTTTTTTGGTTGGTTTTGAAATTATTCCAATTTAGTAAAAAAAACCTCTACGTAGTGAGCTGAAATCCAAATCCCAAACTGTTCTCTAAAGCATGAACTATCAGAGATTCAAAGCCAAATTCAAATGTGCGAAACAGAAAAAATGCGTAAGTCGGCTATGTTTTCAATTCAACTATTTCTAAAATTTGTAATTAAATGTGAATTCACGACAATTAACCGATTAGTGAATAACCGTGAATTAATAGTGTGAACCTGTGCAGAGCACTGGATATAGCTAGTGTGCAAACTCACTGACAAGCATCGCACAGTGAAACTGTCGTAGGGTGTTTTCTACATTGTAATTTCCAAGAAAAAGGAAACTGAACAAAATGTGTAAAACCACAAAAGATCCCAAAACGTAGATTGAGTCAAATGCTGCGAACTCCATCTGAAGAACAGACTGGCTACAAGATGGGTAATATATAACAAATGCATGACATGAGCACAGTCGCCCTGTCGGCCTCTGCTTAACCCCTTAAGGACACATGACATGTGTGACATGTCATGATTCCCTTTTATTACAGAAGTTTGGTCCTTAAGGGGTTAAAAAACCCCACCAAATCCCCAATCCTCAATAAAGCACAGACACCATGGTTTTGGCAAAATTATATCACAGCTTTATTTGTAATTAACATAAATTTAATGGTCATTGTCAACAGCAGGCCAACGTTGGCCTGCCCAATTAACATCCTGCATTTACAATTAACCCCTTGACAATGACCCACCCCCACATAACACCCAAACATTGAACATTTTATTTAACATGAACATAACCATTGCCACCAAAGGGCACCATCCATTGCCACCAAAGGGCACCACAAGTGTAGGGGCATACCGAGACACCCCATACACACCCCGGTTCGGAGCTACCTACGAGTTCGAACCTACCAAACCAGTCCAAAGGCCTAACTATTAGCCCTGAACTCCAAACTTTTTCCCCATCTCACTCTTTTCTCCCCCCAACTTTACTCTCCATCCCCCACCGCCGTGACCAAACGGGAAACACCTGAAAACAAAGGGAGGGTGGGTGGGACAACAAACAGGTAGTGTAACTTAGATTAAAGTGATCCTTGGATCTAAAATGGCCACTACTTATACTCCCCTTGAAACCCCACCCCACCATTTCCAATGACCAATCCCTGACCCCTAGATGGCCTGTCTCCTGGCAATGTCAAGGCCCACTCCCCTTAGCTGCGCTGCTCCATGGGCTACATTACAAACTGGGTCTATATATTGTTTGCTTTTTGTTTAATAAACCTGTGACTAATAGTAAAATGCTGGCCACACAATCTGTGACTGTAACAGCCAGGGTGGGAGCTGCACTCAGTGAGTGTTAGTCAGGGTGAGAGCTGCACTCAGTGAGTGTTACAGTCAGGATGAGAGCTGCACTCAGTGAGTGTTACAGCCAGGGTGGGAGCTGCACTCAGTGAGTGTTAGTCAGGGTGAGAGCTGCACTCAGTGAGTGTTACAGCCAGGGTGGGAGCTGCACTCAGTGAGTGTTACAGCCAGGGTGGGAGCTGCACTCAGTGAGTGTTACAGTCAGGGTGGGAGCTGCACTCAGTGAGTGTTACAGCCAGGGTGGGGGCTGCACTCAGTGAGTGTTACAGTCAGGCTGGGAGCTGCACTCAGTGAGTGTTACAGTCAGGGTGGGGGCTGCACTCAGTGAGTGTTACAGTCAGGCTGGGTGCTGCACTCAGTGAGTGTTACAGTCAGATCTGCACTCAGTGAGTGTTACAGTCAGAGCTGCACTCAGTGAGTGTTACAGTCAGGGTGGGGGCTGCACTCAGTGAGTGTTACAGTCAGAGCTGCACTCAGTGAGTGTTACAGTCAGGGTGGGGGCTGCACTCAGTGAGTGTTACAGCCAGGGTGGGGGCTGCACTCAGTGAGTGTTACAGCCAGGGTTGGGGCTGCACTCAGTGAGTGTTACAGCCAGGGTGGGAGCTGCACTCAGTGAGTGTTACAGCCAGGGTGGGGGCTGCACTCAGTGAGTGTTACAGCCAGGGTGGGGGCTGCACTCAGTGGTGTTACAGCCAGGGTGGGGCTGCACTCAGTGAGTGTTACAGCCAGGGTGGGGGCTGCACTCAGTGAGTGTTACAGCCAGGGTGGGAGCTGCACTCAGTGAGTGTTACAGCCAGGGTGGGAGCTGCACTCAGTGAGTGTTACAGCCAGGGTGGGGGCTGCACTCAGTGAGTGTTACAGCCAGGGTGGGAGCTGCACTCAGTGAGTGTTACAGTCAGGGTGGGGGCTGCACTCAGTGAGTGTTACAGCCAGGGTGGGAGCTGCACTCAGTGAGTGTTACAGTCAGGCTGGGAGCTGCACTCAGTGAGTGTTACAGCCAGGGTGGGAGCTGCACTCAGTGAGTGTTACAGCCAGGCTGGGAGCTGCACTCAGTGAGTGTTACAGTCAGGCTGGGAGCTGCACTCAGTGAGTGTTACAGTCAGGGTGGGGGCTGCACTCAGTGAGTGTTACAGTCAGATCTGCACTCAGTGAGTGTTACAGTCAGGGTGGGGGCTGCACTCAGTGAGTGTTACAGTCAGATCTGCACTCAGTGAGTGTTACAGTCAGAGCTGCACTCAGTGAGTGTTACAGTCAGGGTGGGGCTGCACTCAGTGAGTGTTACAGTCAGAGCTGCACTCAGTGAGTGTTACAGTCCAGGTGGGGCTGCACTCGGTGATGGCCCCAGTCAGGGTGGGGGCTGCACTCAGTGAGTGTTACAGTCAGAGCTGCACTCAGTGAGTGTTACAGTCAGGGTGGGGGCTGCACTCAGTGAGTGTTACAGTCAGAGCTGCACTCAGTGAGTGTTACAGTCAGGGTGGGGGCTGCACTCAGTGAGTGTTACAGTCAGGCTGGGAGCTGCACTCAGTGAGTGTTACAGTCAGGCTGGGAGCTGCACTCAGTGAGGATAGTAAGTGGCTCAGTGAGTGTGAGTGCAGCAGACTCTCTCCTTGACCTTGCAGGCAGGAGGCGTGTTTTCTGTATTTGCGGGCGTGGTTTGGAGTCGGTATGGGCGTGGTTTGGAGCCAGCGTGGGCGTGGTTTAAGAGCTTGTGTGGGCGTGGTGTGGAGTAGGTGTGGGCGTAGTTTTAGAGCTGGTGTGGGCGTGTTTTTGTAGTTGCGGGCGTAGTTTGTAGCCATTGTGGGCGTGGTTTGGAGTCGTTGTGGGCGTGGCCTCGATGCACGCTCTGGTCGTTACGTCACCCTCAGAAAGTGAGATCCGGAGCCGTGCACGCGCACAGTGACAGGTGACCGCTGGGACCGGGAGGAGGAGGAGGAGGAGGTATGTCGGTACACCGGGCGGGGAGCGGGCTGCACTACCTACCGGCACTCACACCTCAGAGGTCATCAGGGTCAAAGAACTGCTTGGCAACAGAGCTGACACTTCACTTATACTAACTGCTTGGCAACAGAGCTGACACTTCACTTATACTAACTGCTTGGCAACAGAGCTAACACTTTACTTATACCCCAGCACCAGCAGCAACATAGCTGACACTTCACTTTTACACTAACTGTAGCAACAAGGCTAAGCACTTCACTTATACTAACACTTGGCAGCATTTAACACTTGCATACTAACTGCTTGCTTGGCCTTGCAAGCTGACTTGCTTCCTGCAACACAGCAGCAGCAAGGCTGACACTTCACTTCTACTAACTGCTTGGCAACAGAGCCCCGGCACTTCTACTAACTGCCCAGCTTGTAGAGCTGACACTTCACTTATACTAACTGCTTGGCAACAGAGCTGAGCATTTCTACTAACTGTAGCCTTAGAGCTGACACTTCTACCTATGCTTGGCAACAGAGCTGACACTTCACTTATACCCTTTGCTTGGCAACAGAGCTGACACTTCACTTATACTAGCTGCTTGGCAACAGAGCTGACACTTCTACTAACTGCTTGGCAACAGAGCTGTGCACTTCTCTTCTAACTGCTTGGCAACACAGCTGACACTTCTACTAACTGCTTGGCAACAGAGCTGACACTTCACTTCTACTAACTGCTTGGCAACAGAGCTGACACTTCTACTAACTGCTTGGCAACAGAGCTGACACTTCACTTATACTAACTGCTTGGCAACAGAGCTGACACTTCACTTCTACTAACTGTTTGGCAACAGAGCTAACACTTCTACTAACTGCTTGGCAACAGAGCGAACACATCTACTAACTGCTTGGCAACAGAGCTGACACTTCTAACTGCTTGGCAACAAAGCTGACACTTCACTTATACTAACTGCTTGGCAACAGAACTGACACTTCACTTATACTAACTGCTTGGCAACAGAGCTGACACTAATACTAACTGCTTGGCAACGAAGCTGACACTTCACTTCTACTAACTGCTTGGCAACAGAGCTGACGCTTTACTTGTAGTAACTGGCAACAGAGTTGACACTTATACTAACTGCTTGGCAACAGAGCTAACACTTATACTAACTGCTTGGCAACAGAGCTGACACTTCACTTATACTAACTGCTTGGCAACAGAGCTTACACTTCTACTAACTGCTTGGCAACAGAGCTAACACTTCTACTAACTGCTTGGCAACAGAGCTGACACTTCAATTATACTAACTGCTTGGCAACAGAGCTTACACTTCTAGTAACTGCTTGGCAACAGAGCTGACACTTAACTTATACTAACTGCTTGGCAACAGAGCTGACACTTCATTTATACTAACTGCTTGGCAACAGAGCTGACACTTCTACTAACTGCGTGGCAACAGAGCTTACATTTCTACTAACTGCTTGGCAACAGAGTTTACACTACACTTCTACTAACTGCTTGGCAACAGAGATGACACTTTACTTATACTAACCGCTTGGCAACAGAGCTGACACTTCTACTAACCGCTTGGCAACAGAACTTACATTTCTACTAACTGCTTGGCAACAGAGCTTACACTTCATACTAACTGTTTGGCAACAGAGCTGACACTTTTTTTTTTAAAGTAACTGCTGCAGAACTTACACTCATGTTAGCTCCTGGGCAACAAAACTGACTTACTTTAATAAAAAAATGTTTTTTAAATGTATTATTTATTAAGATTTTATTACATACATAAAAAAATCAAAGGAGGTTGTACCATTGTACAATATATTAGGTATACCCAGCCTTTTCTACTATGAACATGCATAAGAGTGCAGGGAGTACCTGCGGTATACAATTACGCTACCCAAAAAAATACAAAATGGGAAACCTGTTCATATAATAGCATAAGGATCAGTTGGTCCAAAGTCATAGAAAATTAGATGGTATTATGATGAACCAAATGCAGATGCATATTTAGTGATGTTGCATAGCTGTATGAGGGTACAGTACATCATTATGCCAGTTACTTATAGAAACACCAACATATAATCCCAGTAACTAGACTAAACCGAGGCACTAACTCTCCATTGTTGTACCCTGACGTGTGACCCGTTGGTGTTCTCAATGTGATTGACTTTTCGAAGTGTGTTTCCCCATCCTGTCTTCTCTAGCTCGTCTCTGTCCCCATCTGTATGTCCTAGTGTTGATGCTGCAAGTCTGACCATTTTTTCCAAACCTCTTCGAATCTACCTCTTTCCTGTGCGGTGTCTAGGTTCATTCATTCACATTGTAAAATTAGTTGGGTGCCCTGTCTGTTCCCGCACAAGGCTGTTGATTAACGGAATGTGGATTTACTGGGTTGAAGTATGGGAGTAGGGCAAAAAAATAAAAAAACAAAAGGATGTTAAACAGAAAAGGTTAAAAGCTATATACATTGTACCATTGAGTTATACCCAGCTTAAGGATAAGGTGAGATGAGAATGGTTGAGAAATAGTGACATTAAAACCACCATTTAAGATAGATGCATTGAAAATGTGGAAATATAATTGAGATCTCCTGCTCCTCCATCTGCAGCAGTATGTCTTCTTACTTTCCCTCAAACTCGCTCTTGTAAGAGTTCTTTCGTCCCATTAATAACCGTGTCAGCTTAATGTAAAATTATAGCACAACATTGTTAAGAAAAATTATTATTATTATTACTGGTATTTATATAGCGCCAGCATAGTCTGTAGCGCTTTACAATAGTATCAAAGGGGGAGATTTAACAATAAATGAGACAATTACAAAAACTTACAGGAACAAAAGGTTGAAGAGGGCCTTGCTCAAACGAGCTTACAGAATATAGCTCTATAAAGACTTGTCAGTCGGTCAACCGTGAGAAGCCCCCTTAGTGACTTATCCTGGAGGGATGTCACTTAACTTCCAGACAGACCCTAAGAGCGGGAAAAGTTTGGACAGTTAATTTGACAGTCTACACGTTCTGCCAGTCATTTTTTGAGGCGGTTCTTCGTTTGTCTCCCCGCTGTCGTTCGCAGATCGACACTGGGATGTTCCGTTGTTGCAAGGTGTTCAAACCGTCTTCCGGATTATAAGAGATTTTTTTATGTTTCATTTCTTCAAACTATGAGTCGAACCAGGGAATCCCCATTTGTAGGTGATATTTAATGCACGTAGAACCATCGTGATCTTGGCAAAAGCCCTGCTTTTGGACATGGCGCAAAATAAGTCCACATACAGCTTGCACAGCCGCATATTGTCTAGGTAACTCTTTAACTTTCCTAGAAGCCTGCAGTACCCTTTATTTCATTTGATAACAGTGGACCTCCGCAATGATATCCCTTGGTGTACCTGCAGGCAAATGTTTGGATTTAGGGAGTCTGTGTGTGCAGTCCAACGTAAGTTCCTCGCATGATGACTCTGGTATCAACATATGGAATAATTGGGTCACGTAGTCCACGAGGACATCAGGGCCTACCACCTCCGGAATCCCCCAGATCAGTAAATTGCAATTGCCGGATCTGGTCCTCTTGGTCGTCAAATTTGTCTTCCAGCCACTTCAGCTTAATTTCCATATCCTCGTAAAAGTGTCCGCCATTGAGTTGTGGGCTGCAACAAGTTCTTCTGTCTTTTCATCCAAATAATAAAAGCAGGGACTCGCGTCCTACTCCATGAAGCCTCAGGCCGCATCCGAAACTTTTTATTTTAACTGCTGGGCATCGAAGCCTGCACTTCTCATATTAACTGCTTGGCAACAGGGCTGACACTTACTGCTAGCATTAGGTAACACTGACATCATGACACTGACAATACCCTTTTATTTAATCAACTACATACATACATCTGACTTGGATATCAAAAATTTGTTAATTAGTTTACATTCGTTCATACAAGTAAGGCTTTTAATCCACGGTACTTTCCTAATGTTATACTAAATGATAAAAGATGTGATTGTGCTCACCAGGTTTGTAAATGAAAAACAGCTTTATTCACAGTACACAGCATAGAAATTGCAATATTCCAGTTATGAATAATGGAAATGACTTATACAAATCAATAATCAGTGTATGGAAAACGAGAAGACAACTTTAAAGGGACATGTAAGCACTATAACAACATCTCGTTAAATTGGTTATCCTCTGGCACCATCCCTCCAGTTAGTGTTAAAGCATATCAATCAACTTAAAACAAAATAAGGGTTCCTCGCAGCCCACCTCGTAGCCCCCACTGGAGATAAGGATACAGCAGAGATTACACACTTTCTTATAACCGTACCGAATAATACCAACAATGGCTGCAGTGATAGACTGAAAGCAGTCCGCTGACACTGACAACCTTCTGTCGCTGCTTATGGTAATGATTTTTCAATAGTCCAAGCAGCACAGTGGGGATTGACTGCTGGGGACTCACATTATAAATGGTTTTACTCTGAATGGAAGGATAGTTGTATCAGACACCATAAACACTTCAATGGGATGAAGCCGTTACAGTGTCCCTTGAACTCTTATAATTTTATATTAGAGATATTAATGTATGCGTTCGCCTTGAAACAATGTTCTGTTTATATTTGCTAACTTCAGTTTCTTTTCTCTCGGCTGTTAGACCACCTGTGTGATTATTGTTGATTATTGTCTTCATCTCAATAAAGTGGTCAGCATGCAGTGGGCCTTTAGTTTTAACCCAGTAACGATTCCATTGCAGGGTTAAACACATCCCTAGTGGCTCTGTTCTTGATAGCCACTAGATGCGGTTCCCTGTGAGAGCCGAGTCAGGCTCAAGCAGCATTTGATTGGCGTAATTTGCTGTGCATGCGCACTAGCCTCCACATGCTTCCCTATGGGGAAGCATTGGATTAGCTGAGATCTTTAATATAAACCAGGGAGGCGGGGCGCGACAATGGAAGAAAAAAGGGCAATAAAAAAAATTTAAACAGAAAATTAGACAAAAAAGTGTCATTGGCACTTTGATAAATGTCTCCACGGAAGGCCATGGCAAGACCAGCACAACGAGGGAAGAAAGCTAGTTAGTACTCCTCTTTCAAACACTATAGTGTCCTTTAAACCATGCCAGGGCTATTTCTTTACAGGAAGATATGGCAGTTCCAGTAGGTAGAAGGGGTAATAAGCTCTGGGAAAACCTATTGTGTATGTGACTGAGTCACCTATATGTAAAAAAGGTGTGGTCAATGGAGCATTAGAACAGGACAGACAACTCTTACTTAGTAACAAAGAATTTAGGGCTGGCCTAGGCAGGGACAAAAAATAGCCATAGGTGAGAAGTGAAGACAGAAGCAGAGGAGTAGGGTAGAGGTTGAGGAAAAGTAGATGGTAAGTGATAAAACTAGACAGCGGATGAGAAAATATTTAAAAGAAGAAAAACTACCACAACAAGAGGACATGGTCTTAAATTAGAGGGGCAAAGGTTTAAAAATAATATCAGGAAATATTACTTTACTGAGAGGGTAGTGGATGCATAAGATAAGATCAGGGACTAATGAAAGTATTTAGAAAATTGGGCAGACTAGATGGGCCGAATGGTTCTTATCTGCCATCACATTCTATGTTTCTATAGAAAAGCGCAGGAGCTACATTTCTTATAACGCTAAAGTGGTCAGACAATCCTAGCGGGAGCATTACTAAAATCAGAAAAGGGAGAGACAGAGACAGTGCTGGAGCATTATACAGAGACTATGGGGAGAAAAGTGACTGTTAAATTCTGCCATTATTTTGATCATATTTATTAAAATCATTTAAAAACTACAGCATTTTTTACACTGAAATTTCCATTTAGCAAAAACTTGACAGAAAAATTCATAAAGTTAACGCAAAAAAATCCTAGTTTCTTTGTGTCTCCGAAGAAATTGGTGAATAATGAAATTTGACAATTAGGGCAAACAAAAAAAAAAAAAGACAGATTTTGTAAATTGACGCAAGAAAATTAGACAGGAAACTGTCAACGATAATAAATCTTCCCCTTTGTATTGTATGGAATTATCTGTGTATTGAAGCTCTGTGTATCCATTGCAGTGATCCTGGCTGTGTGTGATAGTTATCGGTATCTCATTATTGTATCCAGCTCCGGGTATGGTATCTCTGTATTGTACGTCACTTAGTCTATCTCTATACTGTATCCAGCTCTGGGTATGGTATCTCTGTATTGTACTTCACTTAGTCTATCTCTATACTGTGTCCAGCTCTGTGTATGGTATCTCTGTATTGTACTTCACTCAGTCTATCTCTATACTGTGTCCAGCTCTGGGTATGGTATCTCTGTATTGTACTTCACTTAGTCTATCTCTATACTGTGTCCAGCTCTGTGTATGGTATCTCTGTATTGTACTTCACTTAGTCTATCTCTATACTGTGCCCAGCTCTGGGTATGGTATCTCTGTATTGTACTTCACTCAGTCTATCTCTATACTGTGTCCAGCTCTGTGTATGGTATCTCTGTATTGTACTTCACTTAGTCTATCTCTATACTGTGTCCAGCTCTGTGTATGGTATCTCTGTATTGTACTTCACTCAGTCTATCTCTATACTGTGCCCAGCTCTGTGTATGGTATCTCTGTATTGTACTTCACTCAGTCTATCTCTATACTGTGTCCAGCTCTGTGTATGGTATCTCTGTATTGTACTTCACTTAGTCTATCTCTATAATGTGCCCAGCTCTGGGTATGGTATCTCTGTATTGTACTTCACTTAGTCTATCTCTATACTGTATCCAGCTCTGGGTATGGTATCTCTGTATTGTACTTCACTTAGTCTATCTCTATACTGTGCCCAGCTCTGTGTATGGTATCTCTGTATTGTACTTCACTTAGTCTATCTCTATACTGTGCCCAGCTCTGTGTATGGTATCTCTGTATTGTACTTCACTTAGTCTATCTCTATACTGTGCCCAGCTCTGTGTATGGTATCTCTGTATTGTACTTCACTTAGTCTATCTCTATACTGTATCCAGCTCTGGGTATGGTATCTCTGTATTGTACTTCACTTAGTCTATCTCTATAATGTGCCCAGCTCTGGGTATGGTATCTCTGTATTGTACTTCACTTAGTCTATCTCTATACTGTGCCTAGCACTGTGTATTGTATGGATATCTGTGTATTGTATTTTATGAGCATCTGTTGTGTTGGGTTGAGTACATGAGGTTAAGCGGACAGATGCCACAGGTCAGAAATGACGTTTACAGAGATCTGGATAGAGTCCAATACCATGGAAGGCGTCTGTTGCCGTAGCATCTTAAAACTTCACCAGCCGCCTCTGATGTCAGAGAAGATAACTATGAGGCAGTGAAGAGGTGAATTATAGATCGGTCTGGTATTAGGATGGCTAGGATTCAGGGCGGCCTCCGTATAGCACATTCTGTGGAGGCATGACCAGAGAAAATCCTAAGTGTGCGTATGGCATGTCTCTGATACATGTCCCAGGGCACACTCCTGCACCTTGTGCATCATGGGATGGTGGCGTTGCTGCAACAGAGAAATGCAAAGGACGTAAATACATTGTTTTACTTTCGCTGTGTTATTCGGCCCAGTTAATGCTTAAAAAGATACTATAGGTACCCAGACCACTTCAGCTCATTGAAGTGGTCTGAGTGCTGTGACCCTTTTGCATTTAGTGCTGCAATGTAAAACTGCAGTGTTTACATTGCCCTCTGGGGGCGCTTCCTGGATCGAAATGGACCTTTGGTTCGGTATTTGACACTGGAGGAGGAGGGCGGAACCGAGACCCAGAGCCGAGGGACATCGTCGCTGGGATCAGGTAAGTAAATAAAGGGTCTTTAACCATTTATTTAATGTGGAGAGAGGGGGTAGGCAGGGGAAACGATGGTGCCAGGAATACAGCTTTGTATTCCAGGCACTACAGCATCCCTTTAAGTAGCGTCTACTAGAGAGACAATTACTTTTTCAATTGTTCTAAAAAATGATCTAAAAATCGGTGAGCTTTCTCTGGCTAAATTCTGCCATTTTTTCCAGTAATATTCTTTTCAGAAAAGACAGCCAAATTTAGAGTGGCAGAAAAAAGGGGAAGTAAAACAGAGCCACTTTTACTGGTGTGACAGAAATATTGATAAATAGGTTGTGTTGACGGAAATACTGATGTACATAAAAAAAAAAAAAAAAAAATTTTTAAAGACTTTCTATGCGAAGTATGCAACAGACTAAAACTCCACAATAGTTTTAATAAATTGCGGGGAAAAAAACTCCCTCAAAACAGTTTGCAATACTGATAAATGTCACTCTTTTTTTTCTCTATTTTTCTTTAGCAATGTTTGCCATGCCTGTGCCTGAACGGGATTGTGTGTTCATTTCCTAAATATTTAATATGTGATTTTCACTGATTTCTTCAAAAGTACGCTTTCCTATTACTAATAAACGTTAAACTGCGATTTTTATTTATTTATTTTTAAAAAGAACCTTTGCAGTTCAGCTTCCCTCCCATGTTATATGAAGTTGGGCCGCTCTGCTGAGAGGGCACGGCTTGCAGAGAATTCTCGTTTCTCCAGCTTGACGGCAGCTGGTCTGGTGTAATTCAGGCAACTCGTGTCATAAAAGTACATTTTACAACTAGTGCAATTTAAAAACACAGTATATCTCTGTAAATTAATTAAATGTTGTTTTACTCTCCAGGAATCTGTGCTGGAGTCTGACAAGATGGTGGCATTATTTGTACATACTGTGTCTGTCTGTTTTTTTGGGGGGGTTTTTTTGTGCAAAAAATTGAGCGCTAGAGCCTCTAACATTAACTCATTTTATGGACAGTGCAATCGAAAGTGCCCGACTTTGCGAGCTCATTTAAAAGATGTCATCTTCTGTATCTAGTCGCCATGCGCGAAGCATTTACTGTATGCAATCTCATTAAATTAGTTTCATTAATTATAAAGTTACGGTATATTCAAACCCTGCTCTGAATTTCTGACCCACCCTGTACAGAATGGACTGGACATGAAAGGGCAGTGTTTTTCCACCAAAACACTGCCGAGGTTTTAATCAATATAATAATCTCGGCCCTTGGTAGTTGCAGAGAACTGGTGGTAACCTCACCTTAGTTATTGTTATGGTAGAACTCACTTTGACCTTTTTTGCCATGCTTTCCAGCTGTGTGGTTTTTGATTATTGGCCTTTTAGCATGTGATTAAACATGCTGTGTTTGTAGCAACCTTAGAATTGTTGGGTTGTTGGCTGTTGTCCATGTTACTATGGAGAATGCTTGGCTCCCCACCCTAATGGAATGCTAACGGTAACAAGCAGTCCAAGTGTGATAGGTTTGTTTGCTTAAGTAAGTTAATTAGCCAGCCATGCAAACTAATCTCAATTCAATCCCTCACGCTAAAATATATATTTTTTTCCTTTGTTGTCTCTCTATGACAGGGGTTCCAAATAAATTTTTCCCGTGGAACCCTTTGACACAGTATACCAACATAGTGGAACCCGCTGTAGCACAAACCTTGTAATAAGTGGCTTTTTAAAATTTTTTTATAATCATTTTAAAATATTTTGCTGATAAACTGTTTAGTCTTATGATACTCCTGAAGTTTTTGCTTAAAAAAGTCATTGTCTTTATCTTCGTACTCCGCGTGGTTTTGCTCAAAATGACGACGTAATTTAGCAGGTGCTAACGAACTGTTTGGCAATATTTTCTTGCAAAGTACGCATTGTGGAAATTTTTTATTTCTGGCACTTGTGAATCCAAATGATAAGTAGTATTTATTTTCTTTGTTTGAGAAGAAGATTGGCCAGCATTGTGTGCTTTTCTTTTTAATTTTGACTTGTCACTTGTCTCTGCTATTTGAGGAACAGTAGGGATTTATTTTCTTGTTTTCTTGTTATATCTTTTTTTCTCAGTTTCTATAAGTGACGAACAGTTAGAAGTAGTACCGTAATCATTTTTCTCTTCAAAGTTCCTTGTTTTAACCAGATGTCCAAATTCATGGTTGTTGGTAAAATAAACAAAACACTTCTCTAACCTTAAAAATCTGATTTTGCTACCGGACTGCAATGGATTCCGTTTCTTATAAAGCTCTTACAAAGAACTTAATGTAAGCAGGATTTTTAGTCAGTCTTGGAGCAAAAAGATTAGCACACTTTCAAACAGATCTCCCTACCTGACTGAAAAGGATGGTTTATAAAGCATAAGCAGGATTTTGAGTCCGTCTTGGAGTGTAAAAACACTCTAGTACAGATTTCACTACCTGACTGCAAAGTGTGCTGTTTTAACAGCTCTTAGAATTAACCTACATTTACTGATTTCTACAGATAGTAAGGAGAAAAAAGTACATGTAAATAAGTTTAACCAACAAAAAATATGAGAACCCCAACCCACTAGCTTGTTTTTAGCTGCAAACCTTTAGCACAGTCTCTACAAAAAAATTTAAATAAATAAACTTATCCCCATATGCCACAATGGGCAGTACTCTAAAGGTCAGTTATCTATAAAGGCAGTAAAATATACCCTTTCACTTTCCATGCCATATTATTTTGCGTGTTATATATGCCTGATTTACTTTTTTTTTTTATAGAAAATAAAGGGCATTTTTTCTGACATCTACTACTAATTTTCTCTGTCACTCATATTCTTACTGTTATGTTTAAACCAGCTCGTATGAATAACACTGCACTGACAAAAAAAAAAAGAGTGTAAAAAGAAATCCTCTCTCCTGTGAGCGGAGCGTCTGCCTGAATGCCTCCACTCTCTTTTACTGAAATGGGTGACGGAGGGGCGGGCTGACAGCAGGCATGCATAACGGCAGTCTTGCGATCTCTTAATAAGACCGCGGTCACGTGATCGCTGCTGTTTCCGACCTTCCAGTAACAGCAGGAAGCGACGGCCATCTTGAATGTGGCAGTTCACGGCGGAACTCCAATTTGGTTCTCGGGGAATCCTAGGGTTCCGCGTAACACCAATTGGGAGCACTGCTCTATTGTGATTATACTGGATACAAACAATAGAATCAGTGACACTTTCATGGTTATATATTTATAGAGAAATGCCGTACGATTGCATGTTCTCTCAGACATTCCTTCACTAGTGCTGTAAGGGTTAGTGCAGTATGGCAGGGGTTAATTTCATTTATGTGCCATTTACATTTAAAAAAAGAAAAAAAGTAATAATTAAAAGACTAGTGAATTTTTACAAAATGAATAGCGCAGCCCATAGCTAACTTTTAGCTGGCTATCGACGTGCGCTTAGATATAATTAGCAACAGTTTCCATTTGAAAAAATAAAAAGGGTTAAAGGAACACTTTAGTGTTAGTGCTACAAAGCGATATATTCCGAACATTAAATTGTCCCACTGCCCCCAGGGCCCCTACTCGTCAATGAAAGAGTTAAAACACCCCTATTTTTTTCTTACCTGTTTCCAGTGCCGAATGGCGGTGCTGGGTTCTCTGAGCACCGCTTGTATTAGGCCTTCCCTATAGGAAAGACTAGACTCACTGCTTTCTTATGGGGTTTTGCTTGACACTGGATGTCCACATGCAGCGCATGTCTTAACCCTGCAATGTCTACACTGCAGTTTCTCTAAAACTGTAATGTTTTCCATTGCAGGGTTAATGGAACAGGGACACTGCATCCAGACCACATCAATCAGTTGAAGTGTCCCTTCACACCCCCAAAGTTAAATATAAGTAGCTTTTGAATTGTTAAAAAATCAACGGTGTGACATTTCCTGATTATGAACAAAGGCGTAGTGAAATCCATTTTGGAGCATGTTGTTGAACTGTAGGGATTACATGTTTATAGAGAATAAAAATTTAACCAATACATTGTACTGGTCATTTTGTATTTAAATGTCTATTTTATATGTCAGCTGCCAAGCTAGGCAGTAAATTTCCTCGGGGCCGGAAGCTTGTTTGAGCTGGGTACTTATCAATCTATTGTTAGTGTCAGCATTTGTCATAGTTTGTCTCATTTGTTGTCAAAGTCCACTCAATAATATTGTAAAGCTCTACTGAATATGTTAGCGCTAAATGAATGCCAATAATATTAAATTGTTCTCAACGGCTACCATACCTCCCAACATCGGCAGTATCCGATTTGGGACGCCGGTGGGAGGGGAATAACAGGGTGCATAGTGCCACCAGTTACCGCAGTGTCCTATTGCCCTTTCAAATGATGCCCTCTTGGTATGATTGTTGGGGACAGTTCCCTGGTGTCCTGCTTTTGGGTGGGATGGCAGAACCTCACCTGAAAATCAGGACTGTCCAAGCAGAATCAGGATGGTTGGGAGGCATGAACTACAGTGCATGCAAAGTGGTTATTCCACTAGCCAGCAACGGCTAGAGGAGTGTAGGAATGGAGTCACTGATATCACTCTGTTCAAAATGTTGATGCACTGGCAATAAAGTACTTTTAGTAGCGCTTTTTTTCCTATTTAAAATGTAAAATTAATTATAACATATTCACAGTGTGTGGGTTGGGAGTTCAGTTAACGTGAACGTGTGAAGCTTCACTTTAATACAAATTATAGGTAGGGTTACCACATCCACCATGTTTTCAGGGAAACCTATAATGTTGCCTTATTTATGAAAACGCATGCCCTGCTTTATGTATAATGCATATTCTGCAGGATTCTTCGTTGTCCAATTACTTAATCTTATACACCTACTTCTGAATTCTACATACTACAGGGGAACCCTTTTCATGTGCTACCCATCAATATGTATACATGAAATGTGTCCCTGAAAACATGGTGGATATGGTAACCCCAGTTATAGGTGATTTTCTTGGTTTTAATAACAGTTAAGTGGTACGCAAAGGGCTGCACTTGACAATTCTGTCAGTGCTTGGAGGGAGGGTTGAATTTTGGGGAATCCCCTGGGTTTTGTCAAACTACGCCCATATCCACCTTGACCAATACAATAAGCACAATGGTGAATATTTCACCCTTGCATAGTTTCTCTGAATTCAGAACCCAAATGTATTTATATTCGGTATTAAAGAGTTACCCCAACCAAAAGCCAGTTTTTAAGAAAATACCGTTGTTGGTTGGAGTAACCCTTACAAGCATTGTCTTTCTTCCTCCCAACCCCCAATAAAAAAAATTAATAAAAAGATGAAACTTACTGGTGTTTTAGCTCTGAGGCCAAGTTGTCCCAGAAGCCTGCTCATCCTCTGCTCATGTTTCTCTCCCTTGCTGGAGGGGGAAGTAAGTCAGATAGGGGGACATGGGCAGCACTGGGCAGCACAGAACTGGAGCCAGATGCCAGTTTTGCACCGAATTGATTTTAACCATCTTCCTTTGGGCTGGCTAATGATGCCCAGTGACGCTGCCAGAGGTGGTGTTACAGAGGGGTTAATCTGTGCATCGTGCAGATTCCATGCACCATGACCACTTCAAATCACCAACGTGGTCATGGTGCTTGGAGTAACCTTTAAAATCTGTGTCTAGTTCCTGCAGGGTGTGAAAAATTGCTTAATTTGCTATTTCATTTCCCCCAGTCCTGCTAATTTTGTCTACAATTTGTAATTCTTTTTCAATGCTCAGATTTTCTGGTCTAGTGAATAACTTGCCTAAGTGTGTGGTGTTTGCAGTAACTACACATAAAGCCATATCGCGAATGCTGTTTTTTTTTTTGTTTTTTTTTTCATTGTACTCCGTCTGATTTTACATTTTTTTTTTGTTTGTAGCAGCTTCGAGCCCAAAAGAAGAGGATGACTCTGTCTTCGTCCAGATTGCGGCCTCGAAAAAATAAAATCCTAAGGATCGATTTCTTGAACACATGAAGTTACGCAACAAACTTTATTTGTCTGGAATAAGTGTTTAATCATCATTGGCCCACCATGCACACTATTTACCTAGCACGAATTGATAAGCCCCATTTTTTGCTACTTTTGTTTTGCTCCCAAGTACTATTTATGTTGCTGTTGTACCGGAGGGGTGCCGCAAGCCTGCTGCATGGAATATTTGGGGGTTCGTCCATGATATGGGACTACTCGAAGTCACACGATGTGTACACCAACCTCAGCTTCTTTACTCCGGATCCAGAGGCCGTGAAGACTCAGTATTGCCCTGTAAAATCTCCAATACTTGGTATGTATGAAGCTATACAATTATTAATATTAGAAAAAACAAAACAAAAAACAGCATCAGAAACAAAATGTGAGAGCCAAAATTTGGGAGATAAGATCATAAAACAGGAGAATTTACATTAAAACGTATTACAATAAGAAAAAGAAATAAGACAAATAAAATAAGTACCCACAGGAAAATGGCAGCAGTCCCAAAATTATTGTCCTTGTAGCAGATATTTTGTGGGATCAGGGTATGGTTTCCTAAAAACCTTGTGGGAGAGTATTTTCTTTGTGATACTGTCTAGTCACAAAGATGCTCAGAGTACGTAGAAATATATATAAAAAAAGGAAAACAGTAAAAAAAACTCCAATAGTGTAACAAGTCTTAAAAGCGTAGTGCACGGTTATATAAACATTCCAATATACTCACATTGAGTAGAGCTAAAACCAGATGTAATATGATGAATGTACAGTAGTATAAATCCCCACTTTTAGGATATTAATAGGACATGTAATCGGCAGGTATCACAGCAACAAGATGTAAATATAAAACAACAATAGTGCTCTCTGTGTAAAAGCAGAACCAGGAGTAAATATATATAAATTGTACTCACATTTGTTTGAGCAGATGACTGCTCAGTTTTTGCAGCGTTGGTGGTATAATCTTGGTGAGATCCTCACTGACTAGCTCTCTCTCCCTGTGTCTCCCAGCACTGTATCCATTACCTCTTCGCTGTGACACTGAAGGCAGGCTGCTTAAAACACAATCTCTGACTGGTGACAAATTCCAGGCCTCACTATACGAATCGTAATTGGAATTGGTCACCAGTCAGTGATTGTGTATCAAAGGGTCTTTGAGGGGGAATCCCCCTTTTCAGGTGTGCTGCCTCCCATAATGTTATTAAGCTCTGCTCCATTCTTCCTCCTCACTAATTATTAATATTATTATTGTTATTTATATAGCACAAACATATACAAATATCCACACACACGCTCGGTTACATACATACACAAGTACACATACACACCGATACACAGCCATAAGTCACAATAAACATTGTTTTAATCATAGCATTTAACTTAACTCAGCAAGGTGAGAGGAAGTGATCTGGTTCAGTGCAGGTTACCGGGCCCCTGACATAAGTGGCCTCCCGAGTCCCACAATGTTCCGATGGGCCCCCACCCTTGTCAGTCTCTGCTCCCTCGCGGTCTGAGTCCCTCGTCAGTCTCTCTATTCACACCTAAGACACAACAACCTCTGGTTTTGGTCAAACCACTATAAAAAAAGTATCACCTAGAACCGAGGAAACATGTGCAGCCAGGTGCTTGAACTGCTTCTTAATCTCATTTTAAAATATATTCTTTTAATCTGCACAATGTAGTATGGTGTCTAGAGTAAGTCGTTTTCTGTATGTTGTGTAAAGTATTTGTATTTTTTTTTTATCTCAAGTACTGTGATGTTTCTAAGGGCACATTGTTTTTACATAAGCGAGGTGTACAAAGTTTAACTTTAATTACTACTGCGCAAATCAATACATACCGAGCAGTGGTCTCTGCATGGTCCTAGTGCCCTCAGTGCCAGTGTTTCTATTGATGCATTTACATAGTGGTGGCTGCGGATTCAGGACACCAGGGAACCAACCTGAGACGGCAAGGCAATAATCTGAAATAGGGACTGTCCTGCCACAATCTAGGCAGTTGGGAGGCTTTTATAACTGATGCTGCTTTAAATATAAATCTTGCTAAACCAATGGACTATTTTTGTAGTCCTTTAGTGTTTTGTCGAGCTGTTTTTAATTTGTTATGCAAGGTATTCAAAGCCCATCCTGTAATCCAAATCCTTGGATGTCACGAACACACTCTGTACTCAGACCTTGCTTCCATTTTCCACACATTCTTTATGCTATACCCTAGCACAGGCTTCCCCAAACTCAGGCCCTCCAGATGTTACTGGACTACAGCTCCAATGATTCTCAGCCTATCTGTTTCTTTCATAGAATTATGGGAGTTGTAGTTCAGCAACATCTGGAGGGCTGGAGTTTGGGGAAGCCTGCCCTAGCATGAGGAATCTCTCACCTTATGCAATACATTCAGTGTGAGCACGCTGTACATACTCACTCCATTCACGACCTTGGATGATTTCCCTAGAATGATGTTCCAAGGTCAGGGGGTGCACTTGGATGCTGGAAATTGCTGGATTTGTCAAAATGATTGAAAACGACATGGCAGTTAAATAGAATGGATTTTAAAACCTTAGTCTCCAAAACCGTAGTTTTGGTGCTTGGAATGTCCCTTAAATGAAAACTAACATGGATAGAAATATACAAAACTTTAAAAAAAAAATAGGAATAGGAAGGCCAATATATTTATGATATAACTTTCTCCTTGATTCAAACTTTGTAATTTTATCTTATTTTTGCCTCCTTTTCCTTTTTGTAGCCAGCAGCACTTGTATGCTTTTTACTGGTCCTCGCAATTTGTTAAAGGAACACTATAGCACCCCTGTCTGTGCAGTAAGAAGGTGATTTTGCTCACCTGTTTTCCCAGGCCACGTGTGGTTGGTCGCACCTTTATGGCAGAGATTATCATCTTGATGATCTCAGCCAATCCAATGCTTTCCCATGGGAGAACATTAGCATTCTACTGCGCATGCATGGCAAAACGCCACGCTGCACCAATCAGCATCTCCTCATAGTTACATTAAATCAATGTATCTCTATGGGGAATGTTCAGCACCTCAATGCAGAGTACAGTGTGCAGCACTGAACTAGAAAGCACCTCCAGTGGCCATCTGAGTGACTGCCACTAGGCACCAATGTAAACCCATTTCTCTGAAAAGGCAGTGTTTACATTGAAAATTCTGCAGGGGCAGGATATACACACCAGAACCATGGAAATTGACGCATGGGGAAGCTATAGTGCAAGGAAAACAAGTTTGTAGTGGTTCTGATGTCTTTAGAGTCCCTTTAAGTAAATGTTCCACCTAACCTCTACCCCTTCATGAGCACTGTAAATTGTAAATTAAGGCAATGTAAGTAGTGGAACAAAATAAAAGCAGGAGTGATGTCCGCTACTGGCAGTTATGTTTGGTATTTATTGTGTACACACCTTATTACACTCAGCACAGAGATATTGTTAACATTTGTGACCAAAACTGAGAAATCTGTATTTTCTTTCATTTATATGGAGCTACATTTTATGATATCAGTTTATTTGATGTCATTACTGCCTGGTCCCATTATCTTTTTCCTGGCGTTTCTGGAATCTGCCTATCAAGTCTATGACTCTTTCCAAAATTCTAAAACTTGAAGGAGCACTATAGGGTCAGAAAAGCAAACATGTATTCTTGACCCTATAGTGTTAAAACCACCATCTGGGCCCCCTTGCACTCCTAAATATAGCAAAATCTTACTTTTATTGCAGTCTGCTGCTGGCTCTGCCCCTGATCTGACTGCTTGGCTGACATCATTAGAAGTGATTCACAATGCTTCCCTATAGGATTGTCTGAGACTGTCAAAGAGGCAGATCAGGGGCAGAGCCAGCACAAGTCAAACACAGCCCTGGCTAATCAGCACCTCCTCATAGAGATACATTGAATCAATTCATCTCTATGAGGAAAGTTCAGTGTCTCCATGCAGATGGCCACAGGAATCACCTCTAGCAGCCATCTGAGGAGTGGCCAGTGGAGTGATCACCAGGCTGTAATGTAACCCCTGCATTTGCTCTGATAAGACAGTGTTTTCTGCAAAAAGCCTGAAGGGAATGATTCTACTCACCAGAACAAATACAATAAGCTGCAGTTGTAATGGTGACTTTAGTGTCCCTTTAAGTGAGGCAAGACTTTGGGTAATGTTGCAGGAGTGCTATTGTGCCTTCACAATATAGGGAGATGTGACACATAAAGTTGGATACACTGCAAATAACGTGCCATCTATTGAATATAAAACGGTGTTAGGAAACATATACCCTATTGTGAAACTATTTACTAAAGTAGACACTTAATGGTCCTGAGGATTATTGATCATTTTCAAGCATTATTGATCAGTAAGAATTTGGACTAGGAATAAAATAAGTTACTAAATGTGTGTTGTACTTTATAGTTCAATTAAAGATGTGATTTATGCTTGCCACAAATATGTAAAACAAAATGACATCAGTCAGTTTACTGCTGTATCCTCCACATCATGTTTTTATTTAGGATTAGATTATAGTAAAAAAGATATTTTGCAGAATCTCAGTAGTAGATTCACGGAATAACCTCCGAGTGGTAGTGAAAAAGAAGCCGCAGTAACAAAATTGATGTAAACTTGGGAACTGCATCTGTGTAATAGAGCTAATATGGTGAACGGGCTTGATTAGAGAGTTACTCCAACCAAAACAAATGTTTTTATAAAATAAATAGATAACGTTAAAACTCACCTCGATCCAACACTTTTCTCCCTGCAGCTTAAAGAACCACTATAGTGCCAGGAAAACATACTCATTTTCCTGGCACTATAGTGCCCTGAGGGTGCCCCCACCCTCAGGGCCCCCCTCCCGCCGGGCTGGATGGCGAGGAAAGGGTTAAATCTGACCTTTTTTCCAGCACCAGGCGGGGAGCTCTCCTACTCCTCTCCGCCTTCTCACCTCCTCCTCGGCTGAATCTGCATGTGCGGCAGGAGCTGCGCGCGCATTCAGCCAGTCTCATAGGAAAGCATTCATAATGCTCTGAAACTGCTATGTTTATTAAAAAAAGGGTTAATCCTAGAGGGACCTGGCACCCAGACCACTTCATTAAGCTGAAGTGGTCTGGGTGCCAATAGTGGTCCTTTAATCTTCCATAGCTGACGTCACTCGCCGGAGGTGATGGGAGTGAGGGCGTGCTGAGGGAAGGACATGGGCAGCGGCAGAGGGATTAAATTTTGTTTGTGCAATATTTCATAACAAAATCATTACTCTGTAATAGAATTACTAGAGGAGAGTGATTGATTAAATTGTGTTATGGTACGCACATTACATCGTTGCATATTACTTTGGGTTAAAAAAAAAAAGACTAAAATCCATCAACTTCAACCTTGAAAGCCATTCGTTAATACTTTTGACCCAAAAGAAGACAAACAAACCCAATTGTACTTATTTCCAATTATGCCACAAAAAGGGACAAAATCCTTCCTGACGCCATAATGGCAACCTCTTCAGGCAGAAGATTCCACATCTTTATTCGTACTCTAAAGAACCCATTCCTCTGCTGTATGTGAAAACTCTTCTCACTCTTCCCTGTTAATAAAGAAGCGAATCGACTGATGTCATTCTGCTCTGTCTACAATTTGCTGTTAGTGATGTCAGTGTGTTGACACCATCAGGGAGTATTGGACCGCCGTCGGTTTGTTAAAGGAACAAAGCAACTTTAGTTTAATTAAGTGGTTTTGGTGTGTAGATCAGTCTCAACACTCGTTTCTTCGCGATTTAGGAGGTAAATCACTTATACAACCTACCTAAGAAATAAAATGTTTAAACTTCCTTTATTGCACAGTCTGCTAAAGGGATCCTATAGTGCTAGGAAAACAAACCCATTTTTCTGGCACTAGCTTCTAGAGCGCCCCCCTCCCGCCGGGCTAAAGGGGTTAAAACACAGTCAGCCACTTACCTGAATCCAGCGCCGATGTCTCTCAACGCTGGGTCAGGCTCCGCCCATACTCTTCATGGTCGCACTCGCGTTAGACCTCCCCGTAGGAAAGCATTGTAAAAATCTGATGCTGGAGGTCCATTTGGATTCCGGAAACCCTCTGAGGGCAGACTTCGAGCTACAATGTAGACATTGCAGTTCCCTGGAACTGCAGTGTTTTACATTGCAGCACTAAGTGCAAAAGGGTCACAGCACCCCGACTGCTTCAATTAGCTAAAGTGGTCTGGTTGCCTACAGTGTCATTTAAATTTAGAATGTATCTCCTGATCTGTTAATTGCCTGCTCGAGACTGCTACAGCCTCCTCTGTGTGTTAAAGTTCAAGTAACAGTGCAGAAGATAAAAATTTCTAACGTAAACACACTGTGTTGTCACATCTGATTGAAAATTAAACTTGAAAACCAAAACAAACATTTCGGATACGGCTGAACAAATCTGTAAAAGGAACATAAAAAAATATATATAGTGAAGTACAGTTAGCGCAATCAATCATGCGCTATACATGAATGCACTCACGAGATTGCGTAGAATAAAGCGCTCATAAGGTGCCTCCCCCGTTGTAGTGGGGGGCTAGTGGTCCCCTTTTCGTTGTAACCAATGGTACAGAGGACTTCGAACGGGTGAGGATAGAAAATCAATTATTAATATAAAAGGTGAATAATCACCATCAGCATAGGATAAAATAGAAAAAAAAAGGTTGGTCCTACGCGTTTCGTTTTCTTAGGAACTTCCTCAGGGACCGTAATGACAATAAAATTAATTATAATATTACAGAATGTAAAAAAACTTGTTTTACATGCATGCGGTGAGAGTCACAGCCAGCCATGCAGTGTGGCTAGGGCTGCATAAACAGAAACAAAAGTGATTTAGCTCCAAAGTGGCAGAGAATTGAGCAGTGAGACAGCATGGGTATGATCTACACACCAAAACTGCTTCATTAAGCTAAAGTTGTTTTGGTGCTTTAGAGTATCCCTTTTAAATAGTATGGTTTTTTTTTGTTTTTTATTTACAGTGGCATGGTCCCTGCGCTTGTTGCCAAAGTTTAAACCCTGTGGATTGGGCCTGTCCTTCTCAGATAGGTATGACTCACTGACTTTAACAAATGGCCTATGAGACACGCAGGCTGAGACACATATAGATACCCTGTGACACACGTTATTCTGCATAGCTGTGTCCAGGAATTTCTTACCGCTGTATACACTGTCCAAATAAAGGTCAGATATGACACAACCCTCCATCCGTATGACTTAATTTAGCATATCGAATAGGTCACTGTGAAGATGATTGACCAGTAACAAATCAAAACATGTTTTTAAGGCAATATTGGAAAGGCAATCCATGAATTGAGGTTTGAGACAGTGGACGAGTGCACTGCGGAGCTCTTTTTACTGTTGTATTTGTCATTTTTGTCAGTAACGGCCGTGGAAAGCGTAGTCGGAATGTGTACTTTGGATTGTTTGCCCTTTTACCTGTTTAAAACCTGGTTGCCAAATAGTTGTTATTTATTTATTTTGGAGAGCTAAAATTTAAAGGGACACCAACTTGAAATATCTGTGACACAATCTTTTAAAGGAACACAAAAAAAAATCACTTTCAGATTACATATACATATATATATATTCCAATAAATTCCTGCACTCGGGCCATTTATCCAAAACTAGTGCCGGCTGCTGTAAGCCAGGACCAATAAATATAAAAATATCAATAATGTGTTAAAATGTCATGCTTTATTTAAGTTTTTTTTTTTTTTTAAACGTGAATTAATGCCTCAGTCCCCGTTTGGGACTTTCATCAGGGTCAAGGGTAAGTTAAGACAAGAAAACAGGCATATTTGTAACAAAATAATAAAAATAATTGACTTAACCTAGGTGCATAGTGTAACACGACTGGCATCCCGCTGTGCAAAGTGCGCATTTCACCCTGATGAAAGTTCCAAACGGGACTGAAACGTTGATCCACATTTAAACTTTTTTTTTTTTTACAAAAATTCAAGCCTGAATGAGTGACCTTATGTCCTATGTATAGCCCTGTTTATTAAAAGATTTTCAGACAATGGTTTCTATTGGCCCCCAATATATTTGTATAACGTTCCCTCTGATGTGCTGTTTTTCCAAACTAAAGAGATTTACATTTTTTAACATTTCTTCATAAATAGAATGCTCCATTCCTTCTATTAATTTTCTAGCTCGTCTCTGCACTTTCTCTAGTGCCATGATATCCTTCTTTAGAACAGGTGCCCAAAATTGCACAGCATATTCAAGGTGTGGTCTTACCAGCGATTTATGAAGAGGGAAAATTATATTTTCATCCCGAGAATTTATGCCCCTATTTATACATGACAAAATCTTACTGGCTTTAGCAACTGCAGATTGACATTGCATATTGCTGCCTAATTTGTTGTCAATAACCGTTCCCAAATCCTTCTCGTGTCTCGTTGTCCCTAATTTACTACCATTTAAGGTGTTAGTTGCTTGTGCATTCTTTACCCCGAAGTGCATAACTTTGCATTTCTCTACATTAAATTCCATCTGCCATTTTAGCGCCCAGTCCCCCAATCTATCTAAATCCCTCTGCAGCAAAGCAATATGCTGCTCACATTTTATTAATTTTGCAGAGTTTTGTGTCATCTGCAAACACTAAAACGTGGATTTCAATGCCTATTTCAAGATCATTTATGATATGTTAAATAAAAGTGGTACCAAAACAGAACCCTGAGGGACACCACTTACCACTTTTGTCCAAATTGAAAATTTACCAATTATAACAACTTGTTGTACTCTATCCTAAAGCCAATGTTCTACCCAAGAACAAGAATATTCATCTAGACCAATTTCAATTGCCGTATCAAATGCTTCAGCAAACACCCTGATCTATACTTTTACTTACTTCTTTATGGAATGCAATTAGGTTAGTTTGACTTGACCTATGTTTCATAAAACCATGCTGATTATTGGTAATAACAAAGTTCTTCCCAATGAATTCCTGAATATTGTCCCTTAATAAACCTTCAAATACTTTCTCAGTCACAAAGGTTAAGTTTACAGGTCTATAAATTCCAGGCAAAGATTTTGAACCCTTTTTAAATAAAGGAACCACATCTGCCTTCCTCCAATCCTCCGGTACAATTCCTGAAAAAAAAGAATCTTGATTTAAATAGAGAGGTTCACTTATTTCCACACTTATCTCCTTAATTACTCGTGGGTGAATACCGTCAGGCCCTCAAGCTTTATTTATATTAATTTTCTTTAACTACTGTAGCACCTTGTCTTGAGTCATCCCAAGTTATCATTTGGATATCTCTTAGTACATATAACATTATTTTTCTGTTTGTATGTTTAAATGTGTGTGATTTGGTGGGAAGTAAACAAAAGTGCAACTGGTGGTGCCGCAGTCAAGATATTTGAAATTGTTAATTGTATAAATGTATGTGCCAAGTATTTACTGTTTACATACAGAATCTCCCCATTGTACTTGCAGTCTACAACAAATGCATGTCTTAGAAGATAGTTACCCGTAGTTAGACAGAATAATTATAATATGAAAGTATTTTCTAATTCTCTTTCAATTTACACTTTATGTAATTGTTTTTTTTTTTTTGTAAATCTCTGTTTATTTGTTTTCCACAAAACAAGATAGTCATCAAGCAACATTTATGCATGAAGTCAAAGTGTGTATAGTGCAAACTTCCGTCGTAGCGAATGCGGTGTGGCTATTTACATATAAAACGTGAAAATTACAGAGCCAGCCATAAAAAATAAATTAAAGTTAAAAGTAGTTCTTATTTAATTCTTTGTGTGCCACAGTCACAGATTGCTGTGTATAAGGGACTAATATGTGTATAAAGACAATGTTGTGCTCCTCAGTAGAAGACAGTTTAGTCAGTCTGCTTGAGCTAAGACATTACATTGATGGATATAAGTTTATTTTCACATGGAATATAGGCCAACAATCTAATCTGGGAGACCAGTTCCCACAGCCAATTACTTTGATCATAACTGAGAACAATGTTCCTCAATTACGATGTAGAAGTGGGAGAGATTTCCGTTTTAGATGGTCCACAAAGAGTAGATTAAATTAAATCTCATTAAACATTTCGGTGTTTGTGAAAAGGAACAATATCCCTTAGAGGTATGGAATTTAAGCGTTATATTAACTCTTTCGTGATTGGTCTGGACCAAGTATAGGCAATCTGTGCGACAAGGTTTTCTACGTTTGCTTTGGATCTGTTGAAACCAAAAGATATTTTATAGTGTTTGTAGAACTACAGTTCGCTTGATGCTTTGTCAGCTGTAGGTCTCCTGCTGGCGGCGTGGCGCTGGCATACAAGTACGTTTTGTATACACTGCCAATACGCAATTCACATGTCCGCATTAACAGCGACAATTTCTCCCAGCCTGCACAAACCGGAGGCTTTTGGACGCCTGCGATCTTTATAGCAGTGCTTGAGAAATTTGCTTGGAATCTAGGAGCCAGCTAAAAAAGTTAGGAGCCAGGTTTTTCAACGTCAAAAATACAATTCTTAAGTGGATACTATAGTCACCATAACCGCTACAGCGTAATGTAGTTGTTCTTAAGTCTATAGCCTATCCGTGCACGATTGTCAAAGTAAACACTGTCTTTTCAGACAAAAGACAATATTTACATAGCTGCCTATTAATATCTCTAGTGGCAGTAACCCTGACGGCCTCTAGCGGCACTTTCTCGGTAGGTACTGAACAATGTGTAGCACCTACATTGTGTATTCATGCTTTGCAAGGAGGCACTGAATGCTCTCCATAGGGATTCATTGATTGTCTACGAAGAGATGTTGATTGGCGCAGAGTGGCATTTTCCCGCGCATGCACAATAGTCTCCCAATGCTTTCCTATAAGGGGGAAGCATTGGATTGACTGAGGTCTTCAGTATTAAAGGAACACTATAGTTACCTAAATTACTTTAGCTAAATAAAGCAGTTTTAGTGTACAGATCATTCCACTGCAATTTCACTGCTCAATTCACTGTCATTTAGGAGTTAAATCACTTTGTTTCTGTTTATGCAGCCGTAGTCACACCTCCCCTGGCTATGATTGACAGAGCCTGCATGTAAAAAAAAAAACTGGTTTCACTTTCAAGCAGATGTAATTTACCTTAAATAATTGTATCTCAATCTCTAAATTGAACTTTAATCGCATACAGGAGGCTCTTGCAGGGTCTAGCAAGCTATTAACATAGCAGGGGATAAGAAAATCTTAATTAAACAGAACTTGCAATAAAGAAAGCCTAAATAGGGCTCTCTTTACAGGAAGTGTTTATGGAAGGCTGTGCAAGTCACATGCAGGGAGGTGTGACTAGGGTTCATAAACAAAGGGATTTAACTCCTAAATGGCAGAGGATTGAGCAGTGAGGCTGCAGGGGCATGTTCTATACACCAAAACTGCTTAATTAAGCTAAAGTTGTTCAGGTGACTATAGTGTCCCTCTAATGCACTCAGCCATGGAGGTGGACCCAGCCATGTGATTTGGAGGTAAGCAGATCACCTAAACACACATTCACTGGCACACACACTCACTGACAGACAGACAGACACGCCCTCTCACTGACAGACACGCACTCTCTCACTGACAGTCAATGCACACTCTCACTGACAGACACGCACACTCTCACTGACAGACACGCACACTCTCACTGACAGTCAATGCACACTCTCACTGACAGACACGCACACTCTCACTGACAGACAGACACACAATCAGACATACATACTCTCACATACAGACACACATATACACTCTTACTAACAGGCACACACACTGATACTGCAACACTCACAAGCACTTTTTCACATACACAAGTTATAATTTATTTGATATAAATTTGCCCACCCAGCCCCCCTACCTTTAGGGAGAGCTGGAGTGGATACTGGGGGTCCAGTGGGGCGGCACTGAACGTCTCCTTGCTAAGCCCTTGCTCACTGTTTAGTTAGCCAGGACCAGAATGACGTCATATTCCGGCATCACTGCGAGGCGCACGGGAGCAGAGCAGGAAGAATAGCGCTCCCTCGCAGCCTCCGCACTCAGCTGCCTCCCTCTATCAGCACTTCATGCTTCACAAGCCGGCCGCCCTCGCTCTCAATGAGCCGCCTCCCATGTGAATTTCCATTCTCTTTAGTCGATCAATAAAATATAATACAGACAAATACAAAAAGGTGTGGCAAGAGAGACATAATTTAAATTGAAAAGGAATGAAGAATAAAACAGGTTAAGAGAGGTAAAAAAGTGGAGGAATTGTCTACATACTTCTAATGTGCAAGGTACAGTCATTGAACAATGCTATTAGGCACTGTATTCATAGTTTATATTATTTTATGATCACAATAGTCATGCAGTCAAACAGCAAGAAAACCATCAGACAGAAGATAGAATGCAATTTATTTGATTGGTTTTTGTTAGGGCTATTTTTCTTTCCTCCGGGGATCCTAACGACTGCAGTCCGTACTTTAGGAATTCCAATCAGCACATCACACCTACAGGCCTGGAGAATTGACTAAATTCTGCGTTTATTGGTATAACGCTTCAGATTATATAGGTATCTGATCATGTCGCATTACATCACATTATACAGAATCCGCAATTATTTTGGACTGCTGTCAAAGATTGCTCGTAGTCTCAAGACATAAGTCGCTTGTATTTCTATGCCTAAATTCCGACTTACAAAAATAAGCAATAAGGTCAGGAAGAATTGCAATCTGGTACGTTCCATATTATTAAAGTATTAATGATTTATACATCTTTTATATGAATAATATTTCTCTTATATGGGTAATATGTATACGTAGTCTCAGGATGGAGGGGTAATATAAAATGATGGATTGGTTATATGATTTCATTAAATCAGTTTACATATCTCGTAGTAATGAACTATTACCTGCATATCACTATCCTAAGAATTCAAGAGCTAATTCGTTAGTGGAATTTATTACCTTGAAATAAAACTATAAACAAAACCAAACTCTGCCTTGTTAATTTTACAAGTGGCCTGATTGTATTTGTATTTTATGCAAATTTTGTGATATACCATAATAGCTTGGGGAACCCGATTGTTTGCTTGTGTGTGTGTGTGTATAAATATGTATTTATATATATATATATCATGATTCTCAGGAAGTCCTTAATTTTATTTTCCCCAATTTTCTGTATTTTGACTTTTATTTTTCTATGTTTTTTTTTTTTTAGTTGGCCCTTTAACAATTGTCTACAGCAAACCCCCAAGTTTAAAAAAGATTCAAATGAAGAATCCCTATGTGACTCATGGGGGATACTTTAGTCCAAGACACTGTTTCGGGCGCTACAGAACCGCAGTTATCATCCCGCATCGAAACCGAGAGGTACATCTCCGATACTTGCTATACTATCTGCATCCTTTCCTGCAGCGACAGCAACTACACTATGCAATCTTCGTGGTGCATCAGGTACGTTTCTCCAGCTTTTACGAAACCTGTCTTGCAAGTAACCACATTTCAGAACAGTCTAATTGGAGGATTAAGTTGGAGAATCAATTTAGCTACGGTCTAAAACAGTCCCCCATTCTTCTGTCCTCTACATTTTCTGAAAAAAATATTGTTTGCGTTGCTTGTGTGAGTGTAAAATTATAACTTTATCCTCGTGCCTCAATCTTACAAGTGCATGTGCGCATATGCAGTCAAATAAAAAATATTAGAGAGGAAACTGTGATTTATTTTATTTTAGCATTAAAACTCTTAAATTGCTCACTAGTCATATATCCCTGATCTTTGTTTCAAAATATAACTTTAAAAGGATTATTTTAAAGCGAGACTCTTATCCCTGATTATTTTTTTCCTAATTGTGCTGCTTCATTTGTAAAAAGTTTTTATTGACATCATTTGAACGCCTATCAAGGCACAAGCTGGCAAATTATTTAAATCTTATGGTGTTCCATGATGCTTTGCATATAGCTAATTTTTTATTGTTTATTATTATTATGTTATTATTTATATAGCGCCAGCAAATTCCGCAGCGCTTTACAATGGGTGAACGAACAGATATGTAGTTGTAACCAGACAAGTTGGACACGCAGGAACACAGGGATTGAGGGCCCTGCTCAATGAGCTTACATGCTAGAGGGAGTGGGATAAAGTGACACAAAAAGGTAAGGATAGTATTAGACTAGTGACAGTTGCAAGAGAGGAATCAGTCGGGAGCTATTAACAGTTTAATTGATGCGCTTTTATGAGGAAGTGTGTTTTTAACGATTTTGGAGACTGGGTGAGCATCTAACGGAGGAGGGAAGCGAGTTCCACAGGAACGGTGCAGTCCTCAAGAAATCTTGAAGGCGAGCATCAGAGGTGGGAGTACAAACAGAGGATAGACGTAAGTCTTCAGCAGATCATAAGGGCCTAGGGCCTACTTGTGTATTAGGGAGGATAGATAGGTCGGAGCAGCATTATGTAGCGATTTGAAAGCAAGAACCAGAATTTTAAATTGAACCCAATATCTTACAGGAAGCCAATGTAGGGACTGACAGAAGGGTGAGGCATGGGAGCTGCGGGCGGACAGGAAGATGAGCCTCGCCGCCGCATTCATTATGGACTGTAATGGTGCAAGTTGGGAGCAATGTTTTTGAGATGGAAACGACAGGATTTGGCGATAGACTGAACATGAGGCGTGAAGGAGAGGTCAGAGTCAAAGAGAACACCTAGGCAGCAGGCCTGCATGGTGGAGTTGATGGTAGCACCGTTGACTTGGAGGGAGACAGACACAGGAGTAACAACACTTGAGGGAGGAAATTCTGTTTACATCTTATTCACATATTATGGTTGAAAGATGCTGGTAACTTGGGACAAAATATTTTAATTGGGTTTATTAGACTGAATATATAATCAAATGTCACCAACTCATAAACAGTACAGTGGCCAAACAAAACAAACTTCGAATAAGTGGTATTACTCTTGGTACTCTACCCTTTCACAAGCTACGAATGTGCTTAAACAAACAAGCGCATACAAAAGTAGAACATTTAAATTTAAAAATGTGCAGTAACCAACTAATTAATATACTTTATTAATCTGTAGGTTTTATATTTACTTTTATCTGTTCATGCACTTGTGCCTTGAATGTATTGAATCATAATGTGTTTGTAAGTGTCCCCAGTTTTCTGAATGATGTGCGGAGTTAGCTTTTT
This sequence comes from Pelobates cultripes, assembly GCA_933207985.1. Classification (NCBI taxonomy): domain Eukaryota; kingdom Metazoa; phylum Chordata; class Amphibia; order Anura; family Pelobatidae; genus Pelobates; species Pelobates cultripes. Next base: position 14,908,635 of record OW240912.1, read on the forward strand.
TTTGAGGGGGGTAGGGGGAGTCGGACAGAAGTTTCGGGTTTTAAATGGCTAAATACAATGGCATATGTAATGTTAGTTATTCCGTGTTTAAAGTGACAATCTCATCTAGAGCTGACGTCCCCCTTTTTTTTATATACATTACGGAGGAACAAAGTGTCCAAAATACATTGAACATAAAAACATTCTCACCCCGGACTGATTATAATTTGGAACATATGGAAGAAGGAGACTGCTATGGAACAAAATAGTGCTTATAGTGTCCCTTTAGATAAGGTAGTACATATTTGTTATATGCCGTGTACGTCGGGACCTGCTTTTCACAAGAAGTAGTTGCAAATAGGGTAGTACTTATCTATCTACTATCATAGTTCTAAGAAATAAACCAGTTTGTTACGCAATAATGAATAGACGGTAACCATTGTTCTCCTTTTCACATACCACATTAAGTGGTTCGACACAAGATGTTTATAATACATGTGATCTTCCTTTTCTTGTAGAATCAGGTGCATTTATATCAGCTGCAGAATGTGGGAACGGGGCTGGAGCAGCTAAAGCTGTTTATACAATTCAATTTGTATAAATATCATTTACACTTATTGATGCAGTTTGTCTTCTTGACAAATTGTGTGGCGCTACCATGTTGGTTCTTTATTACTAATAATAATCAATAATGCAAGACAGTTTAAATCTCTGCTCAGTGACCCAGTAGGCTGATACTAATGGATATCTCAAGTAACCATTTACATATATCATCATTTATTTATATATTTACTAAAAGGTTTCATTGTTTTGGGATTGTTTTCCATAGTTTTTCATGTTAATTGATTCCCTTATCATTATTGGGGATAGTGCAATTATCGGTTCTGCCGAGTATTAGAGCCGATATTCTTAACAATTCTGCTTATCGATATTCGTCTTTACAGATCTTATCGATAACTTACTCGCCTCTCCCAGTAACTGTATGCTGCCAGCCAATAAGGCGTCATGTTACGAGCTCACATCACCCTCCCTGTGGGACAGTAAATAATCTGCTGTAATGCACTAGGCTGGCTTACTGAGAGTCATAGGAGTGTGATTGCTGTCAGCATGTTCCGCGCCAGATTTGTTCTGTATTTTATTTTTTATGTGAAATAATATCAAGACCCACAACATATTGGATAAGGGGTAAGATAAACATTGCATGTATGCACTTTTTCATTTCTAAGTTAAGCACCTGTGTTTTAGAGCTGCTGGGTTTTTTTCCACTTTTTTTCATTTTTTATATTATTGTGCGTTATTTTTGAACTCTACTTTTTATTTAATTTAGGATAGAAGCTTGAGCGCCATCATGTGGCAGTTTGCTTCTTCCATTTGTTTGTACCACTACCCAGTGACCTGTTTCTTTAAAGGGAAACAGACAGTCGTAAGGTTTTAAATCGAACTTCCAGCTGTAATTGTACCTTCACTGCTGGCAAGTATGGGACCTGACCTGCTTCCTTGCTTAGGTTAATCCTTGTGTGATACAGTGCTGCATCACAACATGTGTGGATGGTTAATTGTCGTTTTGTTTTGTCTTTGATTTTTTGATGTCTTTCTGTCTTGGGCCTTTAGCTCAGGCCTTAGTCATTGTTTATGTTTGGCTCTCGTGTGGTGGTCCAGGTCCACGTGTGCCCACCTTTAGCCTATTTCTGTCTTTGGCATTGCCAGCCCTTTATGTTCTCCGTGGCTTGTTCCAGTGTTGAATCGTTATTTCTGGACTATCTGTTCCGTTTGCTCTGTAAAAGTTAAGTTAGAAAGACACTATAAATGTACATTTCAGTATTTACTGAAATGTAAACAGAGGGGTACACCGTAGCGCAGGTTAAACCTTATATCATATATAATATCAAATTTTGTATAAAAGCACATTCACAAAGATAGAGCCATACAATAACCTGGCTCTAGTGTGTATCTCCTTAGGATCCTTTTGGAAGACCCCAATTCAGGTTGGTAAATGATTCAGCTGGTTTCCTCTCAAATGATGTAGTAGCAAGTCCAGGTAAAGAATAACAAATTTATTGATATGTAACAAAATAAAATAAAGGATATAAAATAAGTAAATATTAGTCCAAGAATCACCAAAACGCGTTTCGCCGGATGTGGCTTCTTCAGTTGGTGTGTCCAACCTGGCGAAACGCATTTTGGTGATTCTTAGACTACTATTTGCGCTTTTATATCCTTTATTTTATTTTATTTTGTTGCATATCAATACATTTGTTATTCTTTACCTGGACTTGCTACTACATCATTTGGGAGGGCACCAGCTGGAGCATCTTCCTACCTGAAGTGGGGTTTGGATCTCCCAAAAGGTTCCTAAGGAGATACACACTGGAGCCAGGTTATTATATGGCTCAATCTTTGTGAGTGTGCTTTTAGTCCCTGTAATGTAAGCATTGTCAAATTTACAAAACAGCTCATTTTTACACTACAGGGTTTTACTACAGGACCAATGCACCCAGACCACTTCATTGAGATGAAGCGCTCTGGGTGTCTTAAGTGGTCAAATGAATGTAGAATGTGCGTTCCAAAGGGTACGGCTTATGGCGCTTTCCAGACTTCCTTTTGTACTTGTACCAACGTTTTGTGTTCTCACATTTTAATCTTGATTAGATTGTGGGATCAGCTGTGCCCAGCCTGATAAAAGAAAGAACACGTCTCGTTGCAGAGGAAGTATTTGAAAGTTGTGTCGAAAATTCGACTACAACTGATGTGCAGATATGTTGCTCAAATTTTGAGAAATTATTAAATAAATAGTTCATAATAAAATGGAACATTAATATAAACACGTTATAGTGCATTATTTACTTGTTCCTAATCTTCCCTGGTCTTATTGTGCCCTGCTCCAGGTTTGACTTGTATAGCGGTAACAACCTGCCATTACTATAAAGCACAGTAGCTATATTCCTAGTTGGAGCAGAACCCTCTTCACCTCTTGTGTCTATAGCAACATTTATTTTGTCTGTCAGAGTTAACTATCTCTACTGTTTAACTATAAAACGCTTTGTATTTGTTCAAAGTTGTTGTTTTTTTGGAGTTAGAGGGTTTTATTTATTTTTAGTTATTTACAACTGACTTACATTAATTACACAAACTATTCAATTACGTGATTTATTATTTATAGAGCACAAAAAGGGTATTTTAGCATCACCAGCAGTCGTGTGTCACCCTCGCTGTAGATTTTCATGTCATGTTTTACGTAATTTACAGATGCCTTCCAAATGGGTGGTATAACATAGAATATTGTCCAAATCCCCCCACATCCCAAACCCAGTTTGCCAATTTTCCAGTGAAACTCTCTGCTGGCCACCAGGGATTTTGCAGAGTCTGGGTACCTACTGTACTGATGCGTACAAGTGGATGACTGACTCTGGGATCAATCAATCACACAGTGAGGTAGATGTGCGTGATAGGATTTTGCTGAAACATATGATGGCTACATACATACAGATTCTGTAGTCTATGTCAAAAATTACAAAATCATTTTTATTTAATTTTTTTTACAAGTTAGAACTGTTTACCAAAAAGAAATACATTTAACATTTTGTTGTTGGTGATCCTACTGTTTTCGTCTCTACAACATTCTAATTAAAACCCATTTCTAGAGAAGGGGCGCCACATGGAAAAAAAAAATGTTATAACTTTTTTTTAAAGAAGGCATATTAAAATTGAATGTATTTTGTTTAGGAAACTTACATATATTTGTAATATACATTTTATTGTATACATGCGCAGTGTCTACATTCTTTGGCTACTCTGGACCCTGTCAATCTCTCAGCATTTCCCAGAGTGAGAGACTCGACTGTTTAGATAGACAGACACTAACTCGGTTCCAAGAAAACTGTGTATCAGCAGACACCGTTTTGCTTCTTTTTAATTGAAGCGAAATTGGAAAGATATGTTATAAAAATGAACACAAAATGACTTAGAATCGGGAAAGTTGTAGTCCACCGCCGTTGGAGAGGTTTAACCCCTTAAGGACACCTGACGTCTGACATGTCATGATTCCCTTTTATTCCAGAAGTTTGGTCCTTAAGGAGTTAAATAGTTGTCTCTAGTTAACTATTGCTTGCGTTTGTTATTGTATAAATTCCCGTTCACCGGATTCTTCACTGATAAAATAGACGAGTATATAAATGGCAGCGTATTGCTTGTTGACATTTTTTTTTGGGGGGGGGGAGGGGGGAATTATGTTTGTATGTTTTTACCAAGAATCTGACTGACACGTATCATGATAAATGCATGCAGAGCTCTGATAAGGATATACACTATCACAAATCAATATCACGTTATCAGCTGAAATTTTGCAGTGGACATAACAAACTTGTATGCCTTCAGTCTCTCCAAATATACTTTTATTGAAATGTGCAGGGATATTTTTGCATTTCTGGTGTATATCTTTAGACATACAAAGAATACCCCTGACAACGGCCAAGCTCGTTCGTACGTTGTGCCATTTGAGGTAACTTGTGGCCCAGCTGGAAAATGACTAATTGAACCAGAACCTTAAGATGGTCTTATCAGGAATTGGAAACAAAACCAGACTGGATAAGGAATGCACCGAGGATCTGAAAATACCCCTTAATTAAAATGTGATTAGAAGAGTTTTAATGATGTTTCCCGTTTTTTCTTTGAATTATTATTTTTTAATTTTTTTTGCAAAATGATGGCGTTGGCAATTTACCTCCTGGAACATGGCAGGCACTTTGCAGTAAACTTCCAGTCAACATCATCGCATCATTGTGTAAATTAATTACAAGTCTATTCTTGGACAAACAGCCTACTGATTACAGCAGTAATTATTTTAGAAGAGGAAAGTGTATATTTCATCTTACCCACAAAATACAAGGATACATTGCATTCCGTACAATTTATAAAGATACATTGCATTCTGTATCAGTGCAATTTAAATCAACATAAAGATGTTGAGTGTTATTATTTAGCATTTTGCAATACCTTGCTGGGTCTCAAGGACATACCCTACGCTCGTTTGTTGACAGTATTAGAGATTGTTCAAAGCAAAGGCAGGCAGACTGCCATACATAAACCTAGTTTGAGCCTCGCAAGTCTGAGAATTTCTAGCTTAACGCAGCTGCCACATCCTACCGTGTGTTTTGTAAATATAGAATATTTATGAAATACTCATACTAACTGACACAAGTAATGAGAGGAACTATAGCCTAAGCATACACAGGATTATTTTCACAAGGTGACCGTAAGCAAACCTCTTGCTACAAACACAGCCTTTAATGTTCCACCAATGTGAAGCTCATTGATACAAGGCTTTAATGTCCCTTTAAAGCCTGCGGTCGACACAGCACCTCTGTTGTCACTCTGCACTACGTTGGTGTTTACTAACTAGAATCTGTTGGAGGAATCCGATCTATTGATTGATGAATGATCTGAGCATAGGAGAGCCAATCCAAAGGAAGTCACTCCCTGTTTTTTTGTTTATCGAATCGGTCGCTGGAGGATGGCTATATATTTATGGAAAGTCACAACTCATTCTTATATTGTGTATTTTGATGCAATTGAGTGCATATACAAATTGCTGAACAATACACAACAAACACACCACGAGCAATCTGCATATACAGGGAGTGCAGAATTATTAGGCAAATTAGTATTTTGACCACATCATCCTCTTTATGCATGTTGTCTTACTCCAAGCTGTATAGGCTCGAAAGCCTACTACCAATTAAGCATATTAGGTGATGTGCATCTCTGTAATGAGAAGGGGTGTGGTCTAATGACATCAACACCCTATATCAGGTGTGCATAATTATTAGGCAACTTCCTTTCCTTTGGCAAAATGGGTCAAAAGAAGGACTTGACAGGCTCAGAAAAGTAAAAAATAGTGAGATATCTTGCAGAGGGATGCAGCACTCTTAAAATTGCAAAGCTTCTGAAGCGTGATCATCGAACAATCAAGCGTTTCATTCAAAATAGTCAACAGGGTCGCAAGAAGCGTGTGGAAAAACCAAGGCGCAAAATAACTGCCCATGAACTGAGAAAAGTCAAGCGTGCAGCTGCCACGATGCCACTTGCCACCAGTTTGGCCATATTTCAGAGCTGCAACATCACTGGAGTGCCCAAAAGCACAAGGTGTGCAATACTCAGAGACATGGCCAAGGTAAGAAAGGCTGAAAGACGACCACCACTGAACAAGACACACAAGCTGAAACGTCAAGACTGGGCCAAGAAATATCTCAAGACTGATTTTTCTAAGGTTTTATGGACTGATGAAATGAGAGTGAGTCTTGATGGGCCAGATGGATGGGCCCGTGGCTGGATTGGTAAAGGGCAGAGAGCTCCAGTCCGACTCAGACGCCAGCAAGGTGGAGGTGGAGTACTGGTTTGGGCTGGTATCATCAAAGATGAGCTTGTGGGGCCTTTTCGGGTTGAGGATGGAGTCAAGCTCAACTCCCAGTCCTACTGCCAGTTCCTGGAAGACACCTTCTTCAAGCAGTGGTACAGGAAGAAGTCTGCATCCTTCAAGAAACATGATTTTCATGCAGGACAATGCTCCATCACACGCGTCCAAGTACTCCACAGCGTGGCTGGCAAGAAAGGGTATAAAAGAAGAAAATCTAATGACATGGCCTCCTTGTTCACCTGATCTGAACCCCATTGAGAACCTGTGGTCCATCATCAAATGTGAGATTTACAAGGAGGGAAAACAGTACACCTCTCTGAACAGTGTCTGGGAGGCTGTGGTTGCTGCTGCACGCAATGTTGATGGTGAACAGATCAAAACACTGACAGAATCCATGGATGGCAGGCTTTTGAGTGTCCTTGAAAAGAAAGGTGGCTATATTGGTCACTGATTTGTTTTTGTTTTGTTTTTGAATGTCAGAAATGTATATTTGTGAATGTTGAGATGTTATATTGGTTTCACTGGTAATAATAAATAATTGAAATGGGTATATATTTGTTTTTTGTTAAGTTGCCTAATAATTATGCACAGTAATAGTCACCTGCACACACAGATATCCCCCTAACATAGCTAAAACTAAAAACAAACTAAAAACTACTTCCAAAAATATTCAGCTTTGATATTAATGAGTTTTTTGGGTTCATTGAGAACATGGTTGTTGTTCAATAATAAAATTAATCCTCAAAAATACAACTTGCCTAATAATTCTGCACTCCCTGTAATATATCAGGGCTGTCAATCAGCCAGCCAGGACATATTGTTCCAGTTGCCTTATGTCAAATTCAGTGTAAATTTTAAACATGTTGCGAGTGTTGCATGAGCACGCCACACGCACAATAGGGAAGGCTCTCTCTCTTATCCCACTTGCAGGAACTGTGCTATGAGCAGGCGCATGCTGTGTTCCCAGCCCAGTGTGTGTGTGCATTCCCAGAGCAGATCGCAAAAAGATAGCAACAATCTGCGACATAATTATCCTCCGAAATGGCAACAAACCGCTGTAATAAAGAGACTATGGCGGACTAACTAATGGCTGTCGTTGGTCCTAATTTTTAAAACGAAAAAAAAACTCATTACGATGGAAAAAGAGCAGAAGCAATTGTGTTTAAAAGAAATAAAAAATAAAAAAAAAACTATAGAGTATAGAAGCTGGGAATATTAAAAAAAAAAGAAATTATAATTTCTAGTAATGATTGAAAATGTCATTTGAATAGTCCAGACATTCCGTGCCTTCCAAATTTAGACCAAACTAAGCTTACTAATGTGGAATTCTAATGTCCGCAGTAACAATATGGAGAAGAGCGGCCTAGGCATAGACGGCTGTGGGACTCTCGTGTTAAACCAATCAGATTGTTGGATAGAGAACAAAAGGATGACCCCAGTAGCCTGCTAGCTCCATAGCTTCTACAACGGGCTGTGGAGGTTATGGTACTTGGTGTATCCCTTCAAACTGTTTGTTTCCTCTTCGGACTAAATTGGCCAAATAAATTATACATACTAAAAGGACACAATAATGGGATATGATAAGTCTATGCAGATAGTAATGCTGGGAAGGAATTTCAAATGAATTGAAATACAGATATTTTACTAGATTCCCCAAACCTATTAAGAGGGACTTGTCTAAAATTGGTCCAATATCTTTTTTTTAATTTTTTATGCATTGTATAAATAATGAAAAAGTTACCTGCGCTCTCTCCTTAATCCCTATGTATATTTAAACAAATGGGCGTTATTAAGTTACTCCAATGGCCACTGGAGGGAATGCCCACCTGCCAACGTCAAGGCAGACCCCCTCAGGTGGGTCCTACACTGCTTCCTTGAGCCTCTGGCAAAGATATCTCTAATGAGACAGAAATGGGTGTTTTTTTATATACATCCCAAACACTTATTAACCCTTAATAGGGAACACATGAGATGGGTGGCAGCATTGTAACAAAGCTATGTGATACAAAAAGTAAATACAAATACAAAAAGATAAGTCCTGCGCTCACTCCCATTACTCCTGGGCGGCAGCAACGACCATAGTACATGTGTTCCCTATTAAGGATTAATAAGTATATAGGGGTGTATTTAAAAACTACCCCTCGGGGGCGTGGCCAGGTACCGGAGCTGAATGGACGCACACTTCTGAAGCTCCCGCGGGTTTCGGCACTTTGGAGCAAAATAAACGAACTAACGAGCACTAAACCTCACTCCTCGCTCCACCATGTCACAGAGGCAGAAGGGCAAGGCCGCCAAATCGGACCGGGAGTCCTTCTTTCTGGCGAGAACCGCCGAAACAAAAGCGCGGGACGGACGCGGCCTGATCAAAGATGGCGCCGCGCGAGACTCACGAGATGGCTCAGTGTCACCGCCAGCCTCACCATCCTCAGCGGCTGACGACGGACCCCTCACGGTCGGCACCATGCGGCTTATGTTTGCAGAGCTCTCAGACAAGCTGCAGAATAGCATGAAAACCCAATTGCAAACCTTGGCAGCAGACCTCCACAAGGATATCACTGAGGTAGGCCAATGCACCTCCCACTTAGAACATAAGATGGATGAATTTGCAGAGGCCCATAATAGCCTAGCTGACAGGGTGCAGGGCTTTGAGAACTCCCTCACTAGCTACCAACTTAAACTAGCAGACCTAGAAGACAGATCCAGGAGAAACAATATACGTATAAGGGGTATTCCAGAGACAGTTGCCCCAAAAGAATTAGAAAACTACCTGACGAATCTGTTCCAAGCCCTCACTCCCACAATACACCCGGATCAGCTTATAGTGGATCGGGCACACAGGCTAAGACGCCCAAAGCACCTCCCTCCAACCACAGAGAGAGATGTCATTGCCAGAGTGCACTTCTACCATACCAAAGAGCAGCTGATGAAAGCCAGCAGGGCCTCAGGCTTGCCAGACCCCTACAGCCGAATCAAACTCTTTGCAGACTTATCTGCAGCGACGCTACAATTCAGGAAGAACCTAACCCCAGTGACAACCACACTGAGAGACCACAACATCGCTTACCGATGGGGTTACCCCGCCAAGCTCCTGATTCACTACAGAGATGCCCTACACGCCATTCCGACACTGGAACTAGGAATCGCCAAGCTACAATCCTGGGGCCTCCAAATGCCTGAGGTACACCGACATCTCCCTTCCAAGGTCCCAAGACTTTCCCCGGAGTGGACTGTGAACTGATACACGAGGGGAATGCCATCTCCAAGGACTGCGGTAAAATCTTTGACCTCTTAAGTGGTCACCCGCCTCCCCTCAGTGTATTATAATGCATATTTTGGTTTGAATGTTGTTCAGATGTTTGGTTATGATTTCATGGGGGTGCTGACGCTCACTCCCCCCCCCACAGTTCATGGGTAGCACCCTTTCATGTGTTCCATGTATTGAACCTCCTGCCGGTGCAGATGAGACTCGGGGAGTACTGTGAGCTCACCCTCCTCCCCCACATTGCCCGAAGCTTTAAAGGAGGCACAACCCCTCAGGCCTACTACTCACCCTTCATCTTTAGCATGGCAACGCTCCTTGCCGCCACCACAGTGAGCCACCACCTCAAAGAGGACGCTCACCCCCACGACCCCAACCACATGCGCCCGAGCTCTCCTCGGGGCATTTTGGCTTCCTAGCTGGAAGCAAGATAGGGCTGGTTGCCCACGTGTTTGTCTCCCCCCCTAGTTACCCCCCTGTTTATCCCCTCCCACCCAGACATACTCGGGGCCACCAACAGGTCCCCCTCGAAACCCACCCTCCAGGAAAACTATACATTGCAGCCTCCACCAATACGCCTATTCGACCGTACTGTGCCCAGCACTGCTTCAGTAGCAAGCATAGGAATTACTACCACTAGTGTACCTGCCCACAAAATAATTAAGTATGAAACTAGTCTCATATAATGTGAATGGCTTGAACTCCCCAGGCAAGCGCAGACTCCTTCTTAAAGACCTTACAACCAATGGTATAGACGTAGCTTGCATACAAGAGACCCATTTCAAACGTACCCACCCCCCAGCTATCTTTACTAGACAATTCCCCATGCAAGTGCACTCTCTCTCTGCCACAAAATCCAAGGGAGTATCGATCTTTATCCACAAAGATGTAGCCTACACTCCACAGCGACAGTACATAGACCCAGAGGGGAGATATGTTATACTGGTGGGTCGTTTCAACGATACACAACTGACGCTGGTGGCAGCGTACCTGCCCAACGACCGACCACGCCACTTTCTGTCTTCCCTCCTGCGCAAAATCGAAGATTATAGGTTAGGGGACCTGATACTCTGCGGAGACTTTAACTGCATACAATCGCTAGGGCTAGACACTACTGCAACCCCCACGGGCGCAAACAAACGGAGACTGGACACATCATGTAAAGCACTCTCCAAACTCCTTGACCAATACGACTTATACGACGCCTGGAGGACCATGCACCCGACAGACAGGGATTACACTTTTCACTCCAGAGTCCACAATACATACACGCGCATAGACACCTTTCTCCTACACAGGACACTACTGCCGCAACTCACGCAGTGCACCATAGGGGAAATATCCTGGTCAGACCACGGTCCCGTCTATCTAAACTTACTAGACACTTTCCAATTTCGGGGCCGGGGGTCCTGGCGTCTAAATGATTCGCTGTTGTCCAATGCACCCTTTGCGGAACACATAAGAGAAGAACTCCAAGCATACTTTGCGCTGAACGCGACAGGAGAGGTCTCAGACTACACGGTTTGGTCGGCGCATAAAGCAGTAGTACGGGGGCTTTTCTTGAGACGAGCCGCCTTCCTAAAGAAGCAGAATACGTCCGGCCTCCTTGATTGCCTTAGGCAAATAGCTATAATCTCTAGGCAGAATAAATCTAAGCCCACCCCTGACCTAGCGAAACAGCTCAGAGTGCTTTACGCACGAATGCAAGAGCTGAATACAGAAAAAACCAAGCGCATGCTCCACAAACTGAGAGCCAATGTATACCACAATAGTGGGAAAGCCACTAAATACTTAGCCGCCAGGCTACGAAATCAATGCTCTAGCTCCAAGATAGCCCACGTGGTGGGAGGCGACGGACTAAAGAAGGTTACCCCCATGGATATTAGCCAGGAATTCGCTCATTTCTACTCTAAACTTTACAACCTAAAGGAGGAGGGCAGCACTCACAATGCTAGCTTAGACGACATAACCCAATTTTTATCCCAAGCCAAACTCCCCCAACTAACGAGCGTACAGGCAGAAGCACTAATCAGGCCCATTGAGCTCACAGAGGTGCTTGAAACGATCGCCAAATTGCCACAAGGGAAGTCACCAGGAGCAGATGGGCTCCCAAACGCCTACTACAAAAAATTTGCGCACGTCCTGGGCCCCCACCTGCTAAAAGTGTACCGTAGGGCGACTGCCACGGGCGCGCTCCCACCAGAGATGCTCCGGGCTACCATAGTAACCATCCCGAAACCCGACAAACCCCCGGACACCTGTAAAAATTACCGCCCTATATCGCTTCTAAACTCAGATGCAAAGATCTATGCGAAGATCCTAACGAATAGACTAAATAGGGTCCTGCCATCCCTTATTGGGGATGACCAGACAGGGTTCATACAAGGAAGACAGGGAACAGATAATACCAGGAAACTGTCGCTGATCCTGGATTACCTCAGGGGGACCAGAGGAGGCGGTCTATTACTAGCACTTGACGCCGAAAAAGCTTTTGACCGCCTAAGCTGGCCCTTCCTGCAACAAGCCTTGAGAGCCTATGGGTTCCCCCCCCAGTTTGAGTCACAAATTTTTGCTCTGTATGCGGGTCCGACAGCCCAGGTACTACAGGCAGGCTTTATGTCTGACCCGTTTCAGTTGTCCAATGGAACGAGGCAGGGGTGCCCCCTATCCCCCCTGCTGTACGTGTTGGCGTTAGAACCCCTCCTGCAAACGATTCGAAACCATCCTGACGTCAAAGGGATCCAAATTAAGGGAACAGATTACAAAGTTAGCGCCTTCGCGGATGATATCCTCCTTTATGTCACCGATCCCATGACCACGATCCCTGTAATTATGCACATCATCAAGGAATATGGCCTATGCTCCTACTACGCACTGAACACCACAAAAACCCAAGCCCTGGGAATTGGCCTACCCCCCCAAATGACGGAAACACTACGCATGACATACCCTTTCGAATGGAGGCGGGATAACATCAAATACCTAGGTGTTATGTTCTCCAGACGCCGCGCTGACCTAAGCGCAACCAACTATATCAGGGTCTGGACAGAGTGTAAACAATCCCTGACAAAATGGGGATCCCTCTTCCTGACTTGGACTGAGAGAATAGTGGCGATTAAGATGTCCATACTGCCCAGGTTACAATACATTTTTAGGAACCTCCCATTACCAATGCCACAATCCTATTTTAAAGCGATACAGAGCGATATCACCAACTTCATCTGGAACAAGGGTAAACCCCGCATCTCAATGAAGCTCCTACGAGCTCCAGCTAGAGCAGGAGGCTTAGCAGTCCCTGACGTGCGTACCTATTACCACGCATCCATATTAGCAGCAGCCATCCCCCATTTTGTTGACCAAAGCCCCCCGCAATGGGTCAGGCTTGAGAAGCTCATGATGACTCCGTATGACATCACCCACATACTATGGCTCCCGCAACAGCTTCGCCCCCCCCTAAAAGATATCCCTTCCCAACTCGCCCTACTCATACGAGTTTGGGACGCACACAGACATAAACTGACCTCCAGCGGCCCTCTGTCCCCAGCCACACCGACACCGGCTCTCACATACTGCATTCCCACCTTCTACGCTAAACCGTGGCAGGAGAAGGGGCTCCAACACTTAGGCCAATTCCACGCTAACTCAAAGCTCCTAGACTTTCACACCCTACACTCACTCCACGGTGTCCCCCTGACATCTCATTTTTCCTACAGACAACTTCATTCTTTCCTGCACAAACAAGCTACACAAGTACCGCCCAGCCAAACCGCCACCGACCAACTTACAACATGGGAAAAAATGTGTATAAATAAAAAACTACCCCCACTATGTAAGCCAATCTCCACGTGTTACCAATTGCTATTAGACTTCACACCTCTCTCAGAGGCCACGCCAGCTAGACAATGGGCAGAAGATCTGACCATTGAGCTCACTCACAAAGAGTGGAACACTTTATCTACCGCACCCAAAACCCTCCTTAAATCAGCACCGTTACTGGAGCAGAACAAAAAAATGATTTACAGATGGTACATGGTCCCGGAGCGGCTATCTAAAATGTACCCCGCCGCTTCATCCACCTGCTGGAGATGTCGGGAACACACCGGATCAGTTTTACACATCTGGTGGACGTGCTCACTGATAAAACCCTTTTGGGAAGCAGTGCACTCCTTCCTACAAGACCTCACGAAACTTACACTGCCCCTAGACCCGCTCACGTACCTGCTACTGCACACTCCCCCCCACACTCCTAAGTACCTCCAAAAACTAATTTTCCACACAACACTAACGGCTCAACGCCTTATAGCGCGGGCCTGGAAATCTCCAACCACTCCTAAGATACAAAACGTACTCTCAGAAATAGCTGAGCAGAGGCTCTATGAGCGTTGCTTCACGAATATATGCCCACCCACCCGTACAGGGACGACAGCATGGGATGTGTGGGACGCGTGGAGATTGGCAAACCCTGAGTAAGGCGACTCATTCCTGTACCATAGCAACATGTATGCATTGTATTGACCCACTGTGTTCGCAAAGCGAAAGAGCATCGGATTAGGCTACGCATGGGGAAGTATACTCCAAATTACACAGATCTCCCCAGCCCATGTGTGGGCGCATTGACTAGAATTACACTAAGCAATTTTGTGCGGCTTATTTTTCTTAACAACAATATTATTAATACCACTGTCCAAACCATTACTGTTTTACCAAGCTACTATGCTACTACGCTATGTCGCCTTGTACCGAGTGACATATACTGTAACACGGAAACCCCCCCGCCCTCCTTCTTCTCTTCTGTACCCCCCCCCCCTGTTCTTATCAACAATAAAAATTGTCAAATTGAAAAAAAAAAAAAACTACCCCTCTCTGTCTCATTAGAGATATTTTTGCCAGAAGCTCAAGGAAGCAAGGTGAAATGTCGGTGTAGGACCCACCTGAGGGTGTCTGCCTTGACGTTGGCAGGCGGGCATTCCCTCCAGTGGCCATTGGAGTAACTAAATAACGCCAATTTGTTTAAATATACATAGGGATTTAGGAGAGAGCGCAGGTAACCTTTTGGTTTTTACTGTATGTATTGGGGCTGATGTGTACTGTGGTCGTTTCTGCCGCCCAGCAGTGATGGGCGCAGGACTTGTCTTTTTGTAATTGTATAAATAATGCATTCAATTAAAATAGGCAGAGCAAAACAGGCAATCAAAATAATAAAGGATAAAATTTAAGTGTGAAGTTGCTGCATCTACAGGCTTTATATAAACTGCAAGTTTTCACTGTCCAACCAAAGACATAATCAGCAAGTTAAAACACTCTAATGCTTTTATCTGGGACTTTTTCTTGAAGATGTAGTAGTTCACATAGCAGCTTTAGGAAGTATTTTGGTGTGGAGGAGCTCTGACGGAGCAGGCGGGGTTACAATACAGAATACTGTGGGAGGATCCCACAGACATAAAATCAATATAAGTTGTATTCATGCCTGTAGTGCAGGGGTAGGCAACCTTCGGCACTCCAGATGTTGTGGACTACATCCCCCATAATGCTCTTACACCCATAATGCTGAAAAAGCTTCATGGGAGGTGTAGTCCAAAACATCTGGAGTGCCAAAGGTTGCCTATGCCTGCTGTAGTGTCTCTGTAAGACTTGTGTTGTAAGATACCTGCCTGCTTCCAATGCAGGATCAGCTAATCCTCCGAAACCCAAAGGAAAAATTAAAGTGCTTCATAATTCAAAATTAGAGTCTTGTTGTACAAGTGAATACAAACAGCTGTAGAATGCATATACAAGATGCTTATTTTGCATGAGGTATATTTAACTAAGCAATCTTGCACTTCTAGGCTGGAAATGGCACATTCAATCGAGCCAAACTTTTAAACATTGGTGTGAGAGAGGCCCTACGACTCGATAATTGGGACTGTCTTATCTTACATGACGTGGATCTAGTGCCAGAAAACGATTACAATCTCTACGTCTGTGATGAATATTCACCAAAACATTTGGCTAGTGCAATGGACAAGTTTCACTACAAGTAAGTAATGTGTGTGTTTTGTAGGATTTTCTGCTTCATATGATCATAATATCTAACTTTGTAGTTACTAATATTAGTACCACAAACAAATATTTTAAAACCCCAGATCTCACTCGAGCGGCCGGAGGCGTCGCACTTGCAGATGTTTACTGTTTATGCTAATGTTATTTTCTTGTTGCTTTCAACTACCAAACCTTGCCTCACATTACTACTGTTGGATCAATGCAAGTTAGTGATTAGGAAGCAGGGAAAGGGGCTACCCAGTCATCTGTCATAGGCATTTCTTTTGGACGATGAGACACGCAGTCCTGCTCCAGTCTCGCAACTCATAAGAATCTAAGCAACAACATATACCCCCTCCGATGCCCCCTTGGTTAGGGGTGTCTACCCTTCTTGAGTGATCTTTATTAATCTTACCTAACTCACACCATCGGATAATGGCACTTATTTTGTATGGCCTACTCTTACATATACAGGGAGTGCAGAATTATTAGGCAAATGAGTATTTTGACCTCATCATCCTCTTTATGCATGTTGTCTTACTCCAAGCTGTATAGGCTCGAAAGCCTACTACCAATTAAGCATATTAGGTGATGTGCATCTCTGTAATGAGAAGGGGTGTGGTCTAATGACATCAACACCCTATATCAGGTGTGCATAATTATTAGGCAACTTCCTTTCCTTTGGCAAAATGGGTCAAAAGAAGGACTTGACAGGCTCAGAAAAGTCAAAAATAGTGAGATATCTTGCAGAGGGATGCAGCACTCTTAAAATTGCAAAGCTTCTGAAGCGTGATCATCGAACAATCAAGCGTTTCATTCAAAATAGTCAACAGGGTCGCAAGAAGCGTGTGGAAAAACCAAGGCGCAAAATAACTGCCCATGAACTGAGAAAAGTCAAGCGTGCAGCTGCCACGATGCCACTTGCCACCAGTTTGGCCATATTTCAGAGCTGCAACATCACTGGAGTGCCCAAAAGCACAAGGTGTGCAATACTCAGAGACATGGCCAAGGTAAGAAAGGCTGAAAGATGACCACCACTGAACAAGACACACAAGCTGAAACGTCAAGACTGGGCCAAGAAATATCTCAAGACTGATTTTTCTAAGGTTTTATGGACTGATGAAATGAGAGTGAGTCTTGATGGGCCAGATGGATGGGCCCGTGGCTGGATTGGTAAAGGGCAGAGAGCTCCAGTCCGACTCAGACGCCAGCAAGGTGGAGGTGGAGTACTGGTTTGGGCTGGTATCATCAAAGATGAGCTTGTGGGGCCTTTTCGGGTTGAGGATGGAGTCAAGCTCAACTCCCAGTCCTACTGCCAGTTCCTGGAAGACACCTTCTTCAAGCAGTGGTACAGGAAGAAGTCTGCATCCTTCAAGAAAAACATGATTTTCATGCAGGACAATGCTCCATCACACGCGTCCAAGTACTCCACAGCGTGGCTGGCAAGAAAGGGTATAAAAGAAGAAAATCTAATGACATGGCCTCCTTGTTCACCTGATCTGAACCCCATTGAGAACCTGTGGTCCATCATCAAATGTGAGATTTACAAGGAGGGAAAACAGTACACCTCTCTGAACAGTGTCTGGGAGGCTGTGGTTGCTGCTGCACGCAATGTTGATGGTGAACAGATCAAAACACTGACAGAATCCATGGATGGCAGGCTTTTGAGTGTCCTTGCAAAGAAAGGTGGCTATATTGGTCACTGATTTGTTTTTGTTTTGTTTTTGAATGTCAGAAATGTATATTTGTGAATGTTGAGATGTTATATTGGTTTCACTGGTAATAATAAATAATTGAAATGGGTATATATTTGTTTTTTGTTAAGTTGCCTAATAATTATGCACAGTAATAGTCACCTGCACACACAGATATCCCCCTAACATAGCTAAAACTAAAAACAAACTAAAAACTACTTCCAAAAATATTCAGCTTTGATATTAATGAGTTTTTTGGGTTCATTGAGAACATGGTTGTTGTTCAATAATAAAATTAATCCTCAAAAATACAACTTGCCTAATAATTCTTCACTCCCTGTATATCATGTTGTCAATCGTACAATTTTACCACTCTCAAATATATTCCTGTAATGAGCATGCTCTTAGATTGAATTTTGGCATGTATCGCTATCAATCTTAATTTCTGTTTCCGACCCTGCATATGCCGCTTAAACTCAGCCTAGGAAGTCATAGTAGTTTATTCCTTGTGTTCTTATCTTAGGTTAGTGCCTGATTGTTGACTCCTAGCGTGAAACCCTTGTTTTATATATATAAAAAATAAATGTGTGCAGTTTTGTTTTGGCACCTTTAAGGATTCTACCTGTTGATACATGTTTGACTGATGCTGAAGTGTCTATTCATGCCTCTGTTGTACTATATGCACTAAATAATAATTTAATTCATTCTCAACTGCTCACACTTAAATGGTCACTCTGAGCACGAAAACAACCTCAGCTTAATATTTGTTTTCCTTCTCTTTTGGCAGTAAATAGCACTGCCATCAGCCTCCAGTGTGAGATTAAAGGGATTCTCCAGTGCCAGGAAAGCAAACCGCTTTCCTGGCACTGCAGGGTGCTGCAGTGCCCCCCATCCCATGTTGCTGGGTCAGGCTCTGCCCACGCTCCCCCTCCCCCCGCCGATGTCAGCTGGCGGAGGAGACCTAATGCGCATGTGCGGCAATGGCTGCGCGCGCATTAGACCTCCCTATAGGAATGCATTATTTAATGCTTTCCTATGGGGAAAATCTGACGCTGGAGGTCGGTATGGATTCCGGAAGCCCTCTAGTGGCTGTCTGTTAGACACAGAGGACAGACTTAGAGCTGCAATGTGAACATTATGTTTTACATCGCAGCACTAAGTGCAATAGGAGTACAGCACCCAGACCACTACAATTAGCTGCCTGGAGAGTCCCTTTAAATAAAGAAATTATAGCTTCCCTTTAAGAAAAATATTTTTGGAGAAGTACATTTGGAACCTATTCCAGCAGAATTGTTTGTAAAAGATCCATATATTTAGTAAAATATTTTTATAGCTTACAAAAATACTTATTGTGTCCTATTGTGTGCTGTTCTAAGAGTGCTTCTCGGCCGTTTGTTGCTGGGCCGAATTGTGGTGGATCTGCTTAGCTTCAGAACTTGCAAAAGAGGGTGGAAAATTTGCAAAGTTAGAGAATAAGGAAAATATGTTTGAAAAACTAATACATGTAATTTTTTAATGTAAACTACTGTACACTTCAAGTGCATTAAAATGTTCTGTTATTATTTTTATTTTTTAAACTAGTCCTTGCCTTTCAATAGGCATTATCTTTCTTTTAGGGGCAGTTTCTCTTTCCTCTCACCCCAATGAACATGAAAGTTTTCTAAATATGAAATACAATTACCTCTGTTGCATCTTCTTCTAGATGCAAATTAAATCAATCCCATGATTGCTTTGCATTAAGGGTGTGTTTTTACTAGTGTCTGCTGCACACGCCACCCTTGTAAATACTTTAACCATAAAACTATATAACTCTTGTAATAAGCTAATGAAGTAGTTTGAAACTATAACCGACAAAGGAATTCCAACAAAATGTTCTATTCCATTTTCAACCACTAGAGGTCACCCCGGTGCTATGTATTATCAAAATAATTTTTCAACTTTCTACTTCAGTCCTTACTTAAAGAACCAGTTCAAATCCATAACGTATGATATTGCAGTAGTTATGGTGCCAAAAAGATATGTTTGCAGTCACTTCGATTTCTGACCTTTCAATTGTTGACTGATGACAGGTCTGTTCCACGTTCTGCTAAATGTGAATCAGTCCAATAGTAGTTTAGTTGGGGCTGCATGGCTTTGTATCTAGTGCAGTGCCCAGCAACTGTTTGTGACTTCTTGCATTCACAAAATACTTTTTTTTTTTTGTTGCCTTTTTTATGCTTGCTCGTTTATTCTTTGCCCATTTTCTGTAATACAATGTATATTTTGAAAACTTAAATAAACCTTGAAAATAAAATGTATCAGCTTGCTGTTATGAGTGTTACTCAGTGTTGGTTTAGCAGCAAGGCAGGCTTGGTCAATGTTACAATGTTAATTCTCTGCCATTTAGGAGTTAAATCACCTTTGTTTCTGTTTTTGAGGCTCTAACCACACCTCCCTACTCTGCGACTCACATAGTCTGCATGAGAAATAAAATAGTGTCATTTTCAATCCTATCTTAACTTACTTTAAAAGTTTTTATCTCGTTGATTACGAGCGGTATACGTTACCTGAATATTCATTGCCAACTGTATGAGAGTTGTTAATATGCATTGATGAAATCTGTTCACCCTTCCCCCCTGCCCTCCCTCCCTCTTCTTTTCTGTACCCTTACCCGCACAAAACGATAAAAATTGTCAAATTTAAAAAAAAAAAGTTTTTCTCTCTCTCTCTCTCTCTCTCTCTCTCTCTCTCATTGAGAATGCAGGAGATAAGAAGTCCTTAATTAAACAGACTGTGTAATAAAGGAAGTATAAATATTAGATCTCACTTTACAGGAAGTGTTTAGGAAGGCTGTGAATGTTTCCAAAGATTAGGTATCAAGGATACAGATTTTCTTTGAGTATAATTATATTATTGTTATATTATTATTGCTGGTATGATAAACACCCCCAAAATTTTTATTTTTATTTTTTTTATTTCTCAGCTTACCGTACTGGACGTACTTTGGTGGTGTTTCTGCAATAACTCCTGATCAATACATGCGGATTAATGGATTTCCAAATTCATACTGGGGGTGGGGTGGAGAGGATGACGATATCGCCATTAGGTAAATCACAATAACATCAGATTCTTAAATTAAGGTATAATTGTTAGGCTTTTAGTTTATTTTATTTTTTATTATTAATATATTAATGAACTCCTTCATGACTGAGGCTCTTTCAATATTATATGCGTTCATGACCGAGGCCTTTTTGGCTCTATTGATATGTGTACTGTCCACCATCAGTTTATGCTGTTTTTTAATTAAGAAAAGGCATGTTACTTTTCTATCAATGAGGAGCTACTGATTGGCTTAGAGTGTCAGCTGACCTTTCTTGCCAATCAGAGGATGCCCTGCCCAGCTTTGCTACGTGCTTCCTGTATATCAGATTTAGAGGCTGGGTGCTTCCTGGGGGACCTGGAGATTGGCCCTAGAGGCAACATTTGGGGTTAAGCCATTTGAGAACAGTTTAATCCCTTAAGGCAGGACTGCGCTCGGGGGATGAAGCTGCTATAGTGACTGGAGTGTCCCTTTAAGTTTAAATAATAAATAAATGGGAAAAAAAAACACAAATGTATCCCCACATTTACACACCGACATGCCAAGCAAATGTACCCCCACATTTACACACCGACATGCTAAGCAAATGTACCCCCACATTTACACACCGACATGCCAAGCAAGTGCACCCCCACATTTACACACCGACATGCCAAGCAAATGTATCCCCACATTTACACACCGACATGCCAAGCAAATGCACCCCCACATTTACACACCGACATGCCACACAAATGTATCCCCACATTTACACACCGACATGCCAAGCAAATGCACCCCACATTTACACACCGACATGCCACACAAATGTACCCCCACATTTACACACCGACATGCCAAGCAAATGCACCCCCACATTTACACACCGACATGCCACACAAATGTATCCCCACATTTACACACCGACATGCCATGCAAATGTACCCCCACATTTACACACCGACATGCCAAGCAAATGTAACATTTACACACCGACATGCCAGCAAATGCCCCCACATTTACACACCACATGCCCAGCAAATGCACCCCCACATTTACACACCGACATATGCCAAGCAAATGTACCCCCACATTTACACACCGACATGCCAAGCAAATGTACCCCCACATTTACACACCGACATGCCAAGCAAATGCACCCCCACATTTACACACCGACATGCCAAGCAAATGCACCCCCACATTTACACACCGACATGCCAAGCAAATGCACCCCCACATTTACACACCGACATGCCACACAAATGTATCCCCACATTTACACACCGACATGCCAAGCAAATGCACCCCACATTTACACACCGACATGCCACACAAATGTACCCCCACATTTACACACCGACATGCCAAGCAAATGCACCCCCACATTTACACACCGACATGCCAAGCAAATGCACCCCCACATTTACACACCGACATGCCAAGCAAATGTACCCCCACATTTACACACCGACATGCCAAGCAAATGTACCCCCACATTTACACACCGACATGCCCAGCAAATGCGACAAGCAAATGCACCCCCACATTTACACACCGACATGCCAAGCAAATGTACCCCCACATTTACACACCGACATGCCAAGCAAATGTATCCCCACATTTACACACCGACATGCCAAGCAAATATACCCCCACATTTACACACCGACATGCCAAGCAAATGCACCCCCACACCAACATACCTACATATTCACACACTGACTTTCCACACAGACACCTCTACACATTCAAACTCAGTGGCATTCCTTGCTAGTGCAGGCATTGACACATGAGAAGATGCCAAGTCTGGTTAGAGGTGGAGGGAGGGTCACTTGGTTAACATTGGGTTCCTTTTTGGAGTAAATGCCCACACCTGTTTTTTACTCCCTGCCCAGGCTTGGCATAGACTAAATGATTTCTTCTTATTAGGGTTCGTTTATCAGGAATGAGTATCTCTCGAACGCCACTAAGCGTGGGTCGTTATAAGATGGTGATGCATAGCCGTGACATTGGAAATGAGGAGAATCTAAAAAGGTATTTCTTGTGAAGTAATATTTTTGTTCTACATACATGTATTGAGCCATAAGTCAGCAATGAATGAATTGAACAAATCCAAAGTTATTGATTATGTCTGTTTGTCACTTTTTTGTCACGTTCCATCTCTTGTTTTATATAGCACCTAAATGGGCTGTGTTAATAAAGAGTTAAAGAATTGGAAATTGCTTCTCACAGTAATACGGTATAGATAGAATGACATGGTTATTATTATCATATAATAGAAACAGTAACTAATTTAAAACATGTTTTATCACACTATGAGGGCATAGCATTGAGACAGGAATTATTGTAAATTGAATGCGTTTCATTGATTAGTTTAATTTGCTACAAGTGGATCAGAGCTGTTTTATTTGATTAAAATCCACTGATTTTAGGTTCACACAGGCTGCAGGTCCTATATGAATTTCTCTCAGCATAAAATTACTGGATATTCTGATCCTTCCATAGAATTTATACAATGTATCTCCAAACACAAGTCCAACTGAATAAATTATGGAATTAAAGGAACTGTACAGGTAAAAACAGCATCCCCCCAACAGTAGTGTCTAGTGTCACTAAATGCATTTTTCCCTAAATAATGTAAAAAAAAGCTTTAAAATTACCTGTTATCATCTTTACCTTGATCAGATTATCTGCCCCTCCTCTGATTTCATGTCATACCTCCCTCCTTCCTGTATTTCAGCCATCGTCAATAGGAGACAAAAACCAATATAGTGTAATACAGTTACAATTCAAACACAAAGGGAGGGGAGATAGAGAACTCACGAGGTCAAAGTACACGATCAGTGTGGAGCCTATTATTAGAATGGGGTATGAAACTCCTTACCTCAAATTTTAATATGTATCAATATGCAATTTCTCACCAAAAAAAACCCCAAAACATGTATTCAATAAAGGTGTTTCCACTGAAATGTTTACATTCTGAAATAGAATTGTTTTAAAAGCTACACTGAGAATATAACTATACTTTTAAAATATATTTTGCTTTTCTCATTTTTATAAAACAGTAAAACTAAAAGCTAAACCATCGTGACTGGAGGGTGATTTTACCTCCACCATCCCTACCACGAGATTATTTTTTTAGGGGGGCTAGATTAGTCCATTTCCCCTGCTTCCTACACTCATGGAATAGACTGTAAGCGACTCGCTCATATTATTATAATTTTTTTTTTTTACTTTTGGTTTTCCATTCCTTATGCCTACTATATCTTAAAGGGACACTATAGTCACCAAAACATATTTAGCTTAATGAAGCAGTTTTTGTGTACAGATCATGCCTCTGAAGTTTCACTGTTGAATTCTCTGCCATTGAGGAGTTAAAACACTTTTGTTCCTGTTTATGCAGCCCTAGTTTAAATTTTAACAGAATTTGCGATAAAGGAAGTGTAATCCTAAACGAGGAAGTGTTTAGGATTGCTGTCTATGTCTCATGGAGGGAGGTGTGCCTACAGAGGCATAAAAAGAGTGATTTAACTCCTAAATGGCAGAGAATTGATCAGTGAAACTTCAGAGGCATGATCTGTACACCAAAACTGCTTCATTGAGTTAAAGTTGTTTTGGTGACTATAGTGTCCCTTTAATGATTAAACAACCCTTTTCCATTTGCCTTTTTTATATTTATTATCCTTTCCTCCTTGTGCCAGACCATTAAAATGAATGCATGCATTTTGTTCTGCTCGGCCCTTCATGTCTCGTGTTAGCTCTTCTGTTGGCTTAAATTTACTAATGGATTTTAGGTAATTTTGATTGGCAGCAGAGCGGGAACCTAACTTAAGCCCCACCCATTGTCAAGTTTTGTTAACTTCGCAGCGATTATTATTATTATTTATAAAGCGCCAACAAATTCATCAGCGCTGTACAACAGGTGGAGCAACAGACAGGTATTTGTAACCAGACGATTTGGACGCACAGGAACAGAGGGTGTTGAGGGCCCTGCTCAATGAGCTTACATTCTAGAGGGAGTGGGGGATAGTGACACAGAAGGTAAGAATAAGCTATGCCTAATGAAAGATAGTCCCGATAAGATAGTCACAACTACAGCACACAAACATAAAAAGTGACCCAGACAAACGGTTGATGGTTGCCGGATAGAAGCAGATTAGATCATTTCTGTTGACAGAGCTACTTTCAGAGTTTTGCCCTCCGTCAGCTGACACGAATTGTTGAAATTCGAAGACGTTAATGTTTGTCGTCCATATCTGTCTGCCCTGCCTATATTCTTTCCCTTTCTTGCCCAGGAACTTTGCCATCATACCACTGTTTGAACATTTGTGTTTAGGTGAGTTCCTGTTTTCTTAAATATTTACCCCGTCTCTTCAATCCGATAATATTCATGTTTTTATTATATATATATATATTTTTTGTCTTCTCAGCACCTTTTCAAAACGCTGCATCACATCCAAATAGCAACCGTGTGTATTAAAGTTTATCACAGACAGTCCTTGGAGCTTTATTATTATTTATTGCCTGACTTGCCGTCATCCTGCATCTTTTTTACCTTTTCTAAAGCCATTTGCAATTGCCCTACTTGCCCTCCTTCCTTCCTATCTTTTTTTTTTTATTTTATTTTTTTTATCTGAAATAATATTTATTTATTTTGTGGCATGATTCCTGCTGGGTGGTTTTACAGGATTCATGTTGCTTTCATTCTCGTTAAAGTCCAATAAACTGTGAAACAAAGGTTCTGTCAACATTCCTATAACTGTCCCCCTCCTTTTGGGCAGGGAGGAGGGCAATGATCTGATCAGTGAGCTAAGCTGCTGGTCTGCTCCTTGCTAGTCTTTCACCATGAGGGAGCATCGCCAGTGACCTGCACCCATCAGAGGTGCAGACCTGCTACTGCAAGAGAGCAAAGGGCCGGTGGGAATATCTGGCCTGTGTAGCAGCGCTATAATGATACTGGGCCAAAAGGACACCTAGTGCAAAATAAATAAATAAAAATAATAAATTCACTTACAATAATAAAATAGTCTACACACATGTTGTGTAATGAAGAGATTAAATACATTTAATGAAAGCTTGCCTGCATAGCCATTCTGTGTGTGGGGACTACGTCATTGCCCCATTCTCATGTGCACGTAAGAATCTGCTTGGAACATGTTGTAAATTGATTTGGTAGCACCATACATATTCATGCACAATGACTCTTTGGGGTCGGAGGGGGTAAAACAAATTCTCATCAAATACTCCACCTCTGCCTGACATACAATGTAATGCATAGCTAACTTGTATTTGCTATTAGATTGTGGCAGAAATACAAAATAGACAATGTCACTATAAAAATAATCTAAAAGGGATATTTACCTTTGAAGTACTTGCATTTGCTGCAAATTCCCATGATTTTGAAGGGTCTGCTGGGAGCTAGCCCAAAACGAGAAACAGCCGATCTTTAGTTTGAAAGGTAGCTGAGCATAATCTCTAAACCCTGCCCAACAGAAGTTTATATGACACTTGACAGCTTATATGTTATTATTATACTGACTGTTCCATTCACAAGCCACTGGATGTAATTACATGGCAATGTGCACTGATTCAGAAACACTTCACTGCATGTTAGTAATGGTCAGGGGCCTGCCCTAGCAACAGGGATCCTGTAGGTTTATGATGCTTGGAGTGTCCCTTTAAATATCCTATTTCAATTTGACTTGAACAGCTCTATATGGAGAGGCTGATGGCGTGATGTGGCACTTCTGAAAGTAGCGCTTTACGAGGAACCATTTTCTTTGTAGCGCAGTTATAAATTATCTTACCCGAATTCACATGAAATTCTTGCCTGTAAAATTCTCATAGAATGTTTTATATTGATGAATATATATTTTAACTTTTATTAAATCTTTTCATTAACTCAGGTACATAAAAGTCTCACTGCAATTAAGTAATAAAGCAGTGAAACAATTTACATTTATACGGTACATAAAAATAAAAAAAGTCATTACTTAAACTGTTTCAAATTATCGGTTTAAATGCTTATCATTCCTGGCTTTGTTCTTTATATGCTTGTAATGTTTTATTTCTGTGTAACTTTGTGGTTCGTTCTTTTTCAGGTTGCATGTGTTATTGGTTGTTACACAGGAAGCGTATTTAACATATTATGAATATACCTTGAATGCAATTGGAATATGTAAAACATGTAAAAATAGATATTCGTAAAAATACATGTAACCGTATTAATTAAATAGTGTATATTTGGAGGGAAAAATACATAAAATAAAATGCTACTGTAAGGTTGTGCTATAAATGGTTCTGAGTCTTTGTGAGAGCTCTGTAACGGCACCCCCAGACATAAAAGGGTTAAACCGCCGTTTAGTAGATCTTCCCCTTCCAGAGAAACAGGCACAGCTCCTGCAGAACACCAATCCGCCGAACCGGAAACCATACGAATGCTGTAAACAGCCGAATAGGAAAAAACATACGAATAGGTTTACACTCCTAGCAGTCGAACTGTCTCCCCTTTAGACACACAGCCCTGCTGCTGAAGGGAGAGACTGACTGTCTCCCCTTTGGCTAAACAGCCCTGTCGCTGGGGGGCAGGACCGACCGTCCCTACCCCCTGTGCTGTATGTGCAGAGACCACGGTCCCATCTGCACAGTTGTGGGGCTTACTGTCTCCCCCTGGTACATTAAGCTGCCGCTGGGGAGAGGGGGTAACCAGCTCCTCTCCCATACATACTTCCAGCCGCGGGGGAGGGAGACCGACTGTCTCTGCTCCCAATACAGAGTCCTGCTGCTGGGGAAAGGAGACTGGGCTCTCTATTCCCGGTAGGACACTCTGCCACTGGGGAATGGAGACTGGGCTCCCAATTCCCTGCAATATCTCCCGCTGGGGAATGGAGACTGGGCTCCCAATTCCCTGCAATATCTCCCGCTGGGGAATGGAGACTAGGCTCCCAATTCCCTGCATATCACACTGCCGCTGGGGATCTGAGCCGACTGCCCAGCATCCTTGTAGCTCACCCTGCCACTGGGGAGGGAGGACGCTGCTCTCCTCTCCCTGCAAGGTACACTGCTGCTGGGGGACAGGACCACTTGTCTCTGCCCCCTGTAACTCAGCCTGCCGCTGGGGAATGGAGACTGGGCTCCCAATTCCCTGTATATCACACTGCCGCTGGGGATCTGAGCCGACCGCCCAGCATCCCTGTAGCTCACCTTGCCGCTGGGAAGGGAGGACGCTGCTCTCCTCTCCCTGCAAGGTACACTGCTGCTGGGGGACAAGACCACTTGTCTCTGCCCCCTGTAACTCAGCCTGCCGCTGGGGAATGGAGCTTTGGCTCCCAATTCCCTGCAATACCGGTGAAGAGACCTCGCTCCCATCTCCACCTGCCGCCTGGGATTCCTCCCAGTAAATCTCAACAATATCTTCCCAGCTGAATGGGTCTGGAACTGGATCTGTCACCTTGCTGTCCTGCTGAATCTTCTCAATGGAGTGGAAGAGATCTCGGTAGTCCTGCTCCAGTTCCCACTCCCGGGTTGCTAGGTGAGCCAGGTCTTGCTCAATTTCGTGAGTGTCGTCCCAGTCATACCTGCTCTCCCTCCACTCCAAGAGATCACCGAACCGGGCTTGTGTAGGGCTCCCAAACTCAGGCTCTGCAAGAGCCTCCCATAACAAGCCAGGACCATCAAACTCCTCTCCCTCTGGCTTGTCATGCTCGGCTGTTCAGGGCAGGTACGGTGCCCCATACCACCAGAGCGCCTGGTAGGCATCTTCCAGCCAAATCTCCTGCCATACTCGGAGCTCCAATTCCTTCACCCATTCCTCCAGGGGCTGCTCTCCCAGGAAGGGCATCCGCAGGGCCACTTGCTTCTGCAACCACTGCTCTTCACTGGGGAGACTCTCACCCCGCTGGTATTGTACATTATCCAGGGCCTGGTACCAGATGCTTTTCCTTAATGCATCCCGGCGATCCAGGTCCTCCTCCTCGTATAACACTGCTGGTTCCATTCTGTTGCTTTTAGAGTCGCTGTACTGGGACATGCGTTGCCCCCACTTGTAAATCCAAAGAAATGGTGTCTCCTGTAGCTGTCCTTCTGGCTGTAGGAACGATCCCGCCGCTTGCCACCAATTGTAACGGCACCCCCAGACATAAAATGGTTAAACCGCCGTTTAGTAGATCTTCCCCTTCCAGAGACACAGGCACAGCTACTGCAGAACACCAATCCGCCGAACCGGAAACCATACGAATGCTGTAAACAGCCGAATAGGAAATACCAAACGAATAGGTTTACACTCCTAGCAGTCAAACTGGAACAGCATACAATAAATCCCCCCAAGAATGAGACAAAGCTCTGTGTTGAGGGTCAAGCAGTGAACAGACAGAGCTGTGGGTTTATTGTTCTTATGTACACATTCTTACACATTAGTACCACCCACAGGGTTTTGGAACACAACCAATAAACACATACAATACATTCAGACACTCCCACACAAAATCCTCCCTTCTGCCTGTGATACAATTAACTTACACAATGGGTAATTTAATTAGCACAAGCAGAGAAATACAATTTTTCCACATTATTCATAACTTGAAAAGTATGCATCACATTCACATTTTCAGAATCAGCATACTCCAAATACAAACATACGTCAAAATCATACAAATTGGTCCAGTGGTTCAAAAGATAGATCGTAGTCCTTTGTGACCACAGGAAGCATGGCTTTTCTGCCCAAAACCAGTTCCACAGAGTCTTCTATCCTGGAGATAATTAGAAGTAATCCAATTATCTCCAAAGACAGAGGCAAAACTCCATTGAACACATGGCAGCAAAAAGACAGTAAAATACAATAAAATACACAAGGTTACATTTATGACATAAAATACAGACATGCAACATATGCCCAGATAGCTTAGGTCTGAGCGCACATTATTACTGAATGGCGCTCAGAGCACACACATACAGTTCAATTGCCATGGAGCCAAAGTCTTTCCCATAGTCTTTCATTATACGAATGGGCTCCATGGCATAGCTATCTGGGGTATCACTGCTCAAACAGGGCAAGCACCAAATGACCCGGCTTTCTTGTCTTTGCAGGGGAAAATCAAACCTTTTAACATGGGGCCATAATCCAAAGGCAACAGGCGAGCAACCAGGCTTCTCCAATGCAATGTGGCGAGATTGCTCTCGTCACAATCTCTATCTTATCTCACCCAGGAGGCTGCTGTCAAGGGGCATTGCTTTATGCCTTAGTAGCTGATAAGAAGGAACCTCCCAATCCTGTTAAAGGACCACTCTAGGCACCCAGACCACTTCAGCTTAATGAAGTGGTCTGGGTGCCAGGTCCTTCTAGGGTTAACCCATTTTTTCATAATTATAGCAGTTTCAGAGAAACTGCTATAATTATGAATGGGTTAAGCCTTCCCCCAAAGCCTCTAGTGGCTGTCTCATTGACAGCCACTGGAGGCGCTTGCGTGCTTCTCACTGTGAAAATCACAGTGAGCATAGCGTCCATAGGAAGCATTGTAAATGCTTTCCTATGAAACTGAATGGCAGCTCTTGCCGCGCGTGCGCATTCAGCCGAGAGGAAGGAGGAGGAGAGCTCTCCGCCCAGCGCTGGAAAAAGGTAAGTTTTTACCCCTTTCCCCTTCCAGAGCCGGGCGGGAGGGGGTCCCTGAGGGTGGGGGCACCCTCAGGGCACTATAGTGCCAGGAAAACGAGTATGTTTTCCTGGCACTATAGTGGTCCTTTAAAAGTAATAAAAAGGGAACTGTGAATGACAGTTAGGGAAGGTGTGTGGCTAAGGCTGTATAAATAAAGTACTGAATTGAATAAAGTATTACCCTCCTAAATGTCGGAAAAATTAGCAATGATCTAGCATTAATTAAGCTGAAGTGGTTATGGTGCTTAGATCGACCTTTTAAAACATTGTACTTGTTTTCTTAAATGGAGTTTTACAGGGAAGCTCTATGCATCACTACATCTGTTGCACACAGTTGATTCTAACTTGTGACCTTAGGGATCTATAACTCTGCCAGTTTTGCACGAGTACGCCATTCAAGCCCCGCCCCTTCCGCACTTGCTCCCTAAACTGTGAACAGGGATTTTCATTAAAACTGAGAGCAGCTATATTATGTCAGCAGTTACTTTTATTCTATAAGACAAATGACCTTCATGTCTCGCATTCCATAATGGGCATGGGGGTTAAGAGATAAGATCAAACCTCACTGACTAATACGTCCAGTATAGAGCCTTTGGCTAAAATATATTTAATGTATTACCAGTGTAACGGGGAAGAGTAGATTTGTCATCTGGATTTAAAGTGGTGATAAATTCATGTTGGCCTAAATCCCCCCCTTCATGCATTGAATGCACAATCTCTCATAGAGATAAATTATGTATTTAAGAAAAACTACTACGGTATAAACTGATCTCACCTTCTCTGCAGACCATCTGTGTCGTCTTCTTCATGGGTGTGACATTCAGACTGCACTTTCTGCATTCGCTAGGGAGCCACCACACTGTAGGAGCTCTCTCCTGCTCTCTCTGTCAATCAGTTTTACACTGTAGTCTATGATAAATAAACAAGTTTGCTAGTCCAACGTAAGGATTACATTTTATGCTCTTTAACCCCTTAATGACTGAGCAAAACATAAACAAAAACTTTAATTTGCGCTATATATCTGTTCAGGTGTAATTCACCTCTTTCATTTTATGTGCACCCACACTTATTATATGTAATTTTATTCACAAACACTGGCCAAAATTAGTGTTTAATATTTGAAAATGCAAAAAACTAATTTGAACGTCAATTTTGGCCAGTGTTTGTGACTAAGTGGCTACTAAAAAAGACTGGACATACCCCATTTGGGTTGTCTACTTTTGCAAATGGTATGCCACTATGGGGGTAGTTCTCATTCCTGGGCTACCATACGCTCTCAAAGGTAACGTAACCAATCTGGCGAATTTCAATGTGAAAAAAACTGAAATGCAAGCCTTATATTTGACTCTCTACCTTTTGAAAACACCATAAAACCTGTACATGAGGGGTACTGTTATACTTGGGAGACTTCGCTGAACACAAATATTAGTGTTTCAAAACGGTAAAACGTATCACAACAATTATATTTTCCGTGTAAGTGCCATTTGGGTGTGAAAAATTCAAAAAATTTCACTTTCACTGACAATACCGTCGTCGTAATACATGTTACTGTTTTGAAGCACTAATATTTGTGTTCAGCAAAGTCTTCCGAGTAAAACAGTACCCCCCATGTACAGGTTTTATGGTGTCTTGGAAAGTTACAGGGTTAAATTTAGTACTAGCAAATTAAATTCCTTGGACTTTTGGCCTGGGTTGTCGGGCTGGTCCTGCTAATTGTAATTAATAAAATTACCTAATTATGTAAAATGATTACATAAATATATACGTAGACTTATTATATATATGTGTGTATATAAATATATATATGTATATAATTTTTTTAAATAATTTTTATTTATATATGGGGTATATATATATAGTGATATATATACGTGTATACTTATGTATATAGATATATATTTCGTTCTACATGTATTTTGATATCAATATATATGTATATATATTAATTTTAGAATGGAGTTAGAACGAATTTACACATATATATTTTATTTATTTTTTATTATTTTTTAATTTAATTTTTTTACGTATTTACAGATGTATTTATATTATACATAAATATATATATAATGAAAATTATATATATTTAATCGATATCATTGTACGTGTATTTTGATGATATATATATTTATAATTATATATATATAAATATTAAAATACACTTAGTGTATGTGTATATATGTGTGTGTATATATATATATATATATATATATATATACTTAGATCATATATATATAATCTAAGTATAGGTTATTTATTTTTACACTGATTTTACTTTTATTTTATTTATTTTGAGACAGCAGGGGGAGTACCTGTCATTACAGGCACTCCCCCTGCTGGCACTGCCTTGGACGGCTAGGCCGTCCATGTGATTGCGAGGTCCTCGCAATGACCTCATGATCACATGGCCCAGGGGGGCCGAAGAGGACGGAGGGGGACTCCCTGGGCTCCCAGGTGAGTCCCCATACAGCGATCGCCGGTGACCGGGTAAGTACAATGGATGGTTTGGGCATTCTATGCCGCCCTACGCGTTTAGAGCTGCTTCCTTAAGGACAGCATAGAACGCCCGCCGTCCTTATGGGGTTAAAATGAGTGTAACGGACCGTTTTGCACACAAGGGGTAAAAACCGTTTAGGCGATCGTCCCCTTTCAGAGATGCAGGCGCAGCTACTGTAGAACACCAAACTCCCGAACCGCAAATAAGGGAATGCTCCAATCTCCCGAACTGCATACAATATAACACTCCAAACTCACGAACTGGAACCATACGAATCGCTGCTAGCAGACAAAAAGGAAAAGCATCCAAGCGGCTTACACTCCTAGCAATCAGTCTCTGTCAGCATTCAGTAAATCCCCCCCAAAGACGAGACAAGGCTCCGTGTTGAAGGTCAAGCAGTGGTCTGTTTAATGAGGGCTACCTGCCCAGTATTTATGCAAGTCTCCCACCTGGTGGACACTCCCCTAGGGGACCAAATGGGAGACTGTGACAAAAGACAGACAAGTATCAATTTAGGACACACAGACACATTGTATTCCCACAATGCATCCTGGCTTCTTCCCCTCTGCCCTGGAGATAACTGAGAAGTAATTCAGTTATCTCCCAGGACAAAGGCAAATCGCCATTATGCACGTGGGGATACTAAAACAAGAATTATTATTAAAATACACCATGTAGGACATGTTACATTAAACCCATACATTTAACATATCCCCAGATAGCTCAGGTCTGAGCGCACGTTATTAAGCGAATGGCGCACAGACCACACGAATACAGTCCAATCGCCATGGAGCCAAAGTCTTTACAAAGTTAGTTCTCATACGAATGAGCTCCATGGGATTCCTATCTGGGGTATAATACAGTCAGGTAAAACTACCGAACACCGGGCCGTTCGTGCACTCCCGTCGAACAAGAAGGGAGGTCAGCGGGTTCAGCGGTGTTCGCGCCAAACTGTGTCCGTTTTTAGTTCCATGAGTTAGGCGTCGAACACTGCTGTGCGTTCGCGTGTTTAAAATGGCCACGACCTCGTGTTCATGATACGAATGGCGGCCACCCAGTATTCGTCAATTAAGCTGTGGTTAACCGCAGCTTCTGGGGGATCAGTTGCTGGCACGCTCCAGCTCCCAGGTGGTCTAGTCATTCGTGCGGTTGTTCGATAGATTGAATCTACCGAACACCGGGCAGAAAAGCACGAATAAGTCTTTTCTGCAGGGGAAACAAAGTCTTTTCACATGGGGCCATAATCCAAAGGCAGCAGGCGAGCAACCAGGCTTCTCCAATGCAATGTGGCGAGATTGCTCTCGTCACAATGAGCATTAGTAGTATGTACCACAACAGGTACACTTTGATGTCCTTTACGCCTTAAAGGGACGCTATAGGCACCCAGACAATTTCATCTCAATGAAGTGATCTTGGTACCATGTCCCTGTAGTTTTAACCCTGCAGCTGAAATCATTGCCGTTCTGTGGGTAATTTTAAGTAGCCTTGTAAAATCAAAACTGTATTGTTTTGTATTTGTGTGCTGTTCCTTATTTTATATTGTGTACATTGCAGTGTTAGAATGCTACTAATGGTTGTCCTAAGGGTATTTTGGTACTTATTTTGTAGCAATTTGACTGCCAAATCTCTGATA
Organism: Pelobates cultripes; assembly: GCA_933207985.1. NCBI lineage: Eukaryota > Metazoa > Chordata > Amphibia > Anura > Pelobatidae > Pelobates > Pelobates cultripes. The sequence continues at coordinate 14,942,834 of OW240912.1, forward strand.
AATATTGAAGTAAATATAATTTTTTCTGAGTTTTAACATACACACATATAGCAAGTTTTTTAATGAGTATTTCATAAACCTGATCGGTGCTACTACTGTGCAAAACTGCATATTATGTCCAGCTACATTTTGGGAGTTTTTACAGTTTGGAGTTGGAATACCCCTAATTTTTTTTAATTCTTTATTTTTCCGTGCATAGTGTGAACAAACATGCCAGTATCGCCACAATAGCAGGTACCAGCCGGTGAGACAATACAGAGTAATCAACCTTATGGCAATCATTGTCGTGTCAAATCAGTTAATTCACAGCCTGTATGCTAACTGGGGTGACCGTCGCTGGATTCCAAGCGTATGACGGTCTGGGAGCGTTGGTGGGGTCTTTACTACTTAGACTGTCTTGAGGTAGACCCAAGGTTCATAGCAATGTTGGTGTGTCTTGGATGTCTTGGAGCAGGTGCATGGAGTCTCCATGGGTTACCTTGAGAGTGCGAGACATGCGCCAGCAGTAGCGTATATTCTTTTGCTGTAAGAGTGAGGTAAGAGGCCTGAGGGACCTCTGCCAGGCTAGGGTACTGTTCGAAAGGTCCTGGTAAAAGGTCAGTAACATGCTTTCAAATTGGTATGGGGACGTCCCCCTGAGGGCCATAAGGATTGTTTTGTCTGTCCCAGACTTGAATTGGACCACCAAGTCCCGCGGGACCGCTGCCGGTGCCTTAGCCGGTTTGGAGATACAGAATAGGACATCTAGAGTTATAGCTTTGGCCTGCCACAGTGGTAGCAGGGCGGCCATGAGCCTCCTCATGAAGTGTGGTAATTCGGCTTCAGGTATGTCTTCCGAGATCCCTCTAATTTTTGCTATTCCGATGTCGGGCATCTTCTTGTGCCGCGAAACTGCGGTCATACATCTTGCCATTGTTTTGCCAGTTGATGTAGAATTTTTTGGTAAAGAGAATGTTTTTTGCATTTCTACATGCACATTACATTTTGACGGAGAATTTTTTTAAATATATGTGCCACAATGATCAACCCCCCAAATTATGCTCTGCTAACTCTTCTGAATAAAACAATACTCCCAATGTATGTGTTTGGCACTATCTTGCAGAGTTTCAATGCCATATAAGTGACCCTACTATTTAGTTTTTTACAGTTAGAATTTTGATGGGCCTATTCTGCTTTTTGGGACAGTGTATGACTTCATTAATTAAATTTACCCGATAAATGCATACCATTTGTGAAAATGGGGCATTGTCTTATGGTAGATTTTGAGCCTTATTATACAGCTCATTTAGTACCAAAATGTCTCCACATTTTTGGCATTATTTGGCATTATTTGCAATTTAGCTGTATATTTTGTAAGCTTGATATGTGCTATTGTAATAAAAGTCACTAAATCGTACAGAATGACCCCTTTCTCATATCCTTGTCAAGTGTTTGTGAAAATACAGAGCTTAATTTATAACCTGCCCATTGCAGTTTTTTTTGAAGATGAGTTTATGGTGCATTGGGGTCACGGAGGGAGACCCTCCAGAGTCTGTTCAAACACTAGATCCAGTTAGAGAATCAATTTGAGTGAGCATGATGGCTCAGCTGCAGTCTTCTCTATTGATTTAAAGAGCTATATGCAGTGCTGATTTTTAAACACTATATGCAGCTCATCATACAGACAGAGGAGCCCCAGATATCCATTGATGCCTGCGTTTCCTGGTGTGTTCAGAGATTTAACCCTGCTCACACTGCATTGCTCTCTGTTGGGATTTAAATCCCCATTTAAAGAGCTGCATGCCAATCTCGCTCTGAGCTCAGCATGCAGCACACCTGTCAGTCTGGGGCCACTAAAAATTATCTATTGATACCTGGGTGTCCTGGTGAAACCAAGATCTATTTATCAGCATTTAAATGGGAATTAGTAACACTGCTCACACCACATTTTCAGGATCTGTCATTATGCCCTACAGGCATTAAAGGCCAGTATAGCTAGGATGTAATGACATGTCCTAACGCTGTTAAAGATTTAATTTCAAGTTGGTACCTTACATTGTTTCACCTTGTTTTGGGTTTTTAATGTATTTAACCACACAAACTCTATAAGCATCGCTGATCTGAGTGGTTGTCTTCAGTTTGTGCCTTGTTTTGTTTTCACCATTTAGATTGCATTATAAAAATAATGGTAAAATAAAAATAGGTATCCACTCACAACATAAGGAGCCCTAATTGAGCTCCTACTGGGCTTAACAAGAGCAAGTCAACGCTCCAAAAATAACTATTCTTCTCAAAGTGTTAATAATTAATATTGGATGGCTAGTTGGGTAGAAAAAAAACTTCATTACTTGTGAGAAATTGGCCAGTAGAGTTATTGACGATCAGGGTTATTCACTAAAGTCAAATTCCAAAGTGAATTTCAGATTTAAGGCCAGAGTAGTCGAACTGAGAGCACAGCAGACTTATAGAGTTTTTCCAGTTTGGCTGGTTTTACCTTAGATTCGAAATTCACTTTGAATTAACACTTTAGTCTATACCTATATCTATGTACATTATTAAATTACCTTTTTTCTTTTCTTTTAGACATAATCTCTTGAGCAACACAAGAAGAACATGGAGAGAAGACGGAATGAACTCACTGGTCTTCAGTATGCTATCCCGAGAAGAAACCCCTCTTTATACGAACATCACTGTAGATATTGGAAATCCACCCACAACAACCACTAAACCAAACAAATGGAAATTGTTTTAAGTTGGCCTTTAAAAGATAGGACTTTCCCACATGTCCTCCAACTGACTCCTTGTGAAGCTCAAGTTGGTGGAGAGCCAGATTGGTTGAAATCGTTATCGAGACCACAACCTAAGCCATCCAAGAATGGTCTGCAACATAGGTGGTTTACCTTGGTTTTTATCTGTTATTGGTCTGCGTTTACCATAATAGTGAGCAATATAGACCAACAATGGCTGGAAGGCCAAACTTGGACTACAACGTTTATTCAGAGACTAAACAGTTCTGTATCACTAGAGGGTGATTTAACTCTCCTGTTGTCATAAGGGGAATAAAGTGAAAACTTGCCACCGCCATATTAAGTGGGGGTACAATGAATATTAAGGAACCAGTTTAAAGTTAACCAATACTACCAAGAAACAGTATGTTACCCTCTTTTAAACACAGTTTAAGGTTAATCTCAAGTTTCATAAACAATGTTACTTATTGTTTTTCTTTAGCTTGTTCACTGTGCTGAAATATCTGGTTGTGTTGCTGTACCAAATAATTTAATACATTTTTATTGCAGGATCTTTTTCCCCCCATAGACAAAGATCTTGTGTAAAATTAAGGAAAGGCAAACCATAAAGAAGTCTCCATCCATGGTTTGTAACAGAGATGAAGAAAATATATTTATTGCACAATCACTTTCTTGGTAAGAGTCCCTTTGATGTATTAAATTTATTTGACACATCAACTGCTAGGTTATCCACCGATTTGCTCTGAAATATGTGCTGCTTGCGCCGTCATATGGGCAAACCAAGAGCAAGAGTTACGTATGAGGAGTCATTCTGGTTAAAAGTTCTTATAGAGCAGCAGTCACCATGGAAACCAATGGAATGTTCCATTCGTTTGCTCCACATTTAAAAAAATTGCTTCAGAATTGCTCTTTAAATAAGACGTTTTGTTGTGAAAAAAAAGAGACCATCACCATATGAAGGTAAAGGTACACGCGCCTGCTGTAGTGGTGTTGGTGTCAGGAGTGCCCTGGCACCTTCCCACAGTAAATAGTCAAACTGTTTAACCCCTTAAGGACACATGACGGAAATATTCCGTCATGATTCCCTTTTATTCCAGAAGTTGTGTCCTTAAGGGGTTAAGGATGGTTTGGACACTTACCTGGGACCCATAGGAGTGCTCTTCGTTTCCCCACTGCTGCTGTAAGATCTTGGAAGGAGATTCCTTCAGCGCCACAGAGCTAAGCCTTGCCATGGAGGTGCCACTGAGGGCAGCCCTGTATGGTCAGGCTTAACTCAATGGCAGGAGCTACCAGCAGCCAGGGATGAGGCACTGACGGGTGTTTGGTGGCACAAAATTGTTTGTTAAGTGTTCCTGTATGTATAGTTTTAATTTAGTAAAAGTTTATTTTATTCTGCATTTTGCAAAGTTTGTGCCTTACCTTGGGAATTATTTCTGCTGCGTGATAATTGATTTATACTTCGTTACAGATTACATCCTCCTTATGGACAGTAACTAGTTCTAGTGGCGTCCCACAATTCCAAGCATGAAGAAGCCCTACTAAAAAAAACATGGGCATACATAATGGAATACCTGAAAATGGTTGACCCATTGAATATATGGGCTAGCCTTGCGTAAACAAAAAGTTGCTCTAAATAAAGATACGCAAATACTAAGTAGTTGATTTGTGATAACACTTGAACTAGAAGCTGTGAAATTTAGACACTTCATTTCAGTTAATATTCCATAGTGTAGAATCCATGTTTGTAGGGGGGCGCTAAACTAACTGAGATAGAGTTTGCTGTGTTATATTTCATGGAAACATGGTGCTAAATATGGTCTTGATAGAACCATTTTGTGTTTTTTTATGGACGGTATGCCTTATTTCTTTATTTAAATCTCCCTTTAAGCACAGCTTTATACATCTATTGAATCTTCTGATTCTTAGATATTAAAGGTAAACCGTTACTTCCAAGAATGTTTAACATTATGTAAACTTATTCCCGGTGTTTTTATGAGACCTGAAAAATAAAATTAAATGTAAAAAACAATATTTCTTCATCCTGCAACTGGATACCTCTGTTTTGGTTCCTTGGGAGAAGGAGAAACAAACTGTGGAGGAGATCTATGAAAGTGTTGTGATCCAAAAGGTGGCCAAAGATTCTCTGGGTAAATCACCATTGGAGCCAGCAAGCACGCTCTATTGGTGACTCCCCCTTTTTTTACATCTCTGCCCCACTTTTCAGGACACTTTGATAAACCTCTCCCAGTGGTTTTATTTCTCCTACTCCATTACAGTGTGTTCCCTGAGTGAGGATATAGACTAAGTAGCTTTTAAGGACCTCTTTGCATACTTGCCAAGTTTGGCCCTGCCGGAATCGTGATGAGTGGGTGGGCCCACAGGACAGATCCACTTACTGAAATGGCATGCGAGCCTGGCTCACAGAAAGCCTCCCGGACAGCTACCCTACACAGAGGACCATGCAAGGATCACTTCTAAAGTTCTCCCTGCATGTTCCTAGTGACCGCTGCACACCACTAGCGCTTCTAATGACATGCTCGCAGTGTGCTGCCTCGGGGACAGTTCAATAACATGCCTTCTAACTGTCCCGCTTTTGGGGACACCAAGGAACTAAAACGAGACAGAACCCAGAATATAAAGAACGAAGATATATATTTTTATTTTATTTTATAAAATGTATATACAGTACTGTAATTATAATAGTGGAGGAAGACTCTAGAGAAAATCCTGTTTTGTTATAAATATTCTTAAACTTTTGAATGCTTGGTGTATTTGTTTTTCTCAGCCATGCACAAACACACACGGCATCATCTCACTACAAATCACAGTCAGAGAGCAGTAATCGGCATTTTACAGTCCAGAAGATGGATTGCTTCCATATCCTCTCTTGCAATGTCTACACCAGTTTGCAGTTAGTTGTGCTGGGTGTTTTGTTTTTGTTTTTAATGTATTTAAACGTTTTGCTCTAATGGCCGAAGACTGCAACTTCCAGAAAGTTTTGTGACCCTAAAGTGATACAGTGGGGTGGGCTCAATAATACTATTACATAGTTACACAGGATGAAAAGAGATTTGCGTCCATCAAGTTCAGCCTTTTTCACATTAATTTGTATATTTTAAACAGTTTAAGACTTTCCAATTTTGCAACAAACTTACAAAAAACAGTCCTTATTGACCCCAAAATTACATTCAGATCTCTCTTGGAAGAAGCTCTGATAAAAACCACCTCTTCAGGCAGAGAATTACACATCCCTATTGTTGTTACTGTAAAAAAAAATAAAAAAAATTCCTTTGCCTTAGGCTAAATCTCCTTTCTTCCAGTCTAAATGCGTTACCTTGTGTCTTATTGAAAGTTAAGTGAGTGGAATCACTTCTTGATTTGTTAATAGCTGATAATTAACAATTAACTGATCATTGAGTATTATTTTTAAAGTTTTGCAAATAAAATATAATGGGCCAGCTTTAGCCTGTAGTGTCCCTTTAAGAATATTGCAACGCTGTAAAGTTCCATGTTTTCAGCACTCTAAACAAATGTGAGGTAGGCTGAGCTTGATGGACGCAAGTCTCTGAAGATGAATTTGAATGATGTTTGAACAGGTGTTTCTTAAAGAGACCGTGTGAGTAAGAACCAGTGTTATTACATGCAGGTTACCACTTGGGAGCTTGTTTTCTGTAGATGAAAGTATCATATCGTTCTCTGGATTCCTTTTTTTCGTGAATCTCTTCGAGTTCAGCTGTGAAGCAGATTAAAGATTTTTCTTCACATTTAAAATATTTAAATACACGTTAGTGTATCAATTTGTTGTTTTTTTAAATTATATCTACTTAAATAATATTTTTCTAAAATAAATCTGTGGCAATCTATTTTTGTGTGTGTGTGTGCGGATTCCATTCTGAATATTTTCTCGAGAGTACAACACAGAGGTTATGGTGGTTCCTGCGATACCATGGAATCCTCCATAAACCATCTTTCAAGATGCACAAGTAGATCCCTTTTTCCCACAACTGTTTCTACGACACCTGTGGGAATTGGCCAAAACCTATGGGACCAGCACCACTTTTTGTTATTTTTTAAGGTAATATAAATTGGGTTCAGGCACTCATGATTGCTGCAGGAAGGTAGGTTTCAAGCGTGATAAAGACCTCTGTGTAGGCTGAAACGTTACTGCTTTTGTTTATTACTAAGGGCAGCAACACCTCCCTGGCTGTCAGTCAGACTGTCAATTAGACATCCAGAGAGGTTTGCTTCAGTGTTCATTAGTTTGACAGAGCTAACAAACGTGTCAGGTGTGCTGAGCTAGTGTTCACCTACCTTGCTCCTTTCTTGAACTGCTGTACTACGGCTTATTGAGAAGCATAGAAAAGCTGCGATCACAGGTCCAGAACAGAGGCCTCTCAAATGAGAAGTTTTTGATTGAAGTGTTCCCCGGCACAGTCTGGGCTGGGTAAAAAAAGGGTGAGCTTGCAAAGCTGCTGAAACTGTTTTTAGATATGAAACCCCAAGAAAAAAATGCAGGATCAGATGCATGCTTTCATTGGGGACACATTTACTAAGGTTTTTCTTCTTCTAATGGAGTGTTCTTTTAAAGTGGCTCTGTCCCCGTCTTACATCTTTGCATAATTTGCAAAGACCCCTGACGATGACATTGCCTTTGGGGGTTCACTGGCCATGGGGGGCAGAGAAAGTAGATTTTATTTACCTGTCCCCTATTCATATTCTCTTCGGTTCATGACACTTCAGCTGCCAGGAGCCGAAGTCAGCACTGCACTCTCGCGGATGTGTGGGATCCTCCATAGAAAGGATGGTAAGCCGAAATGGTTATTTCAAATATTGTGCAAAATATTAGTTTTATCATATAAACATTTTGACATTTGTCAACACAGAATTATTTCTAAATAATTCAATCAAACAGAACTTCCCAAAGGACCCTTTATTTTCCTATGTGGTGTGAATAAACATGGTATGGAATCTGGGGGACTCACATTTCATATATTTAATTTAGCGTTTTAATTGTAATTGCTTGCTGCTTGCACACAGCAGACTACTCTAGTTACTAAATTTGAAATGAATTTGAAAATTGTGCCTTAATTCCTTAGCAGTTTCAAGTTACTTGGTCCCACATTGGAAAATCTGATATACATTTTTTAATGGGCTAGAAATGAGTGCTCATTTGTATCAATTTAAAAGGGGTGTGCAAAATGCAAAGGGCTAGGAATTGCTCAAATATTTTTCCCTACACATTTTGAGGGAGACAAATCTTCGGAACTTTGTGAAAAACCCCTATAAATGTTTCATAAAACTATAAGGATAGTAAAATATAAAGATATTTGATTAATATGGAGACTTCTGTCTTAGGGCAATAAATATTAATGAGACATGTTATATTTGCTGTGATGTATTTATTTATGAGTGCAAAAAAAACTATTCACTATGTTGAAATAAAAAATGTAGTTTTCATACTTTGCTTTGAGTGATTTTATCACATGCATTTAATAATGTTTTACCTCTGGAAGGTATCAGGATCGCCTTTCCCTCCAGACTCTATTAACCGTCTCATTTTCCAGTCTAGTCTCTTTAGTTAAATGTAATCTTTCTAACATTTTCTTCCCCAGCTTTTCATCTCCTTCTCTCTATTCCATTCCATCTTTTGTATCCAAACAACACCATACTCTTTGTCTTAAATAATTTTTATTTCCCCACCTTTCCAATGCCTCTCCCCTAATCTTCATGAGCTATCATATTTGACGCTCATCATTCAGGACAGAGATCCAAGCTAACACGGATTTGAATCCAAGCAAAGGAGGAAGATATAATGGACGTTCAGGCCACAGTATCCAACTTGGATGGCTCAGTCCAAATACTCCACACTCACCAATATAACCTGTCCCAACGAATGACACCACTCGAAGACCAAAACCCCCGCAACAATGTAAAAATGTGTGGTATCATGGCCACAATCGCGTCTGCTGAGCTATGCCATTACATCAGGAGACTGCTTGCCTCCATTCTACTGCCTGCGGTTAACAAGAAAATCACCCTAGATGGGATCTACCGGATTAAAGGCACAGCTAAACCCACAACCTCGGCGACAGGCGATGTAATTGTATGATGTACTTCCACCGCGGACAAGAAACGCATCATTGTAAATATACACAAGGTGGAGTATCGTACATATAAATTCTGAACGCTTGAATCCTTAAGGAGTGTAATCCTATAATAAGGGAGAAAGGAAAACAAACACTAGCGCAATATTGTCTGAATGGAAAAGTTGGAGAAGATTGAGATATGTATATACACTCATAAATAAAGAGCCAGTAAATTCTCAGCTCAAGATATCAGTGTGGTGGGATTTTGTAGGGTCCCACTCCCTCTTCTGTATGCTGCAACAGCCTCAGATCATTGATAGCAGTCACCAATTCAATAATTCATATATGTGCTTTATTTTCCACAAAGATTTAAAAACAATATAAGATTTATTGTGGTTCGATCTATATTCTGCCCTTCTTTTAAGTCGTTGAATGCCCACTGTTTGCAGGTGTCCTGAGTACCGAACCACAACAACTGAGGAAGCTCCCCAGAAGGGCGAAAGGTGTTTTGGAAACTTGAATGACTTACCACTCTAACTGTAAGGATTTTTTATCTTAAATTTATGCAATGGTGCAAATGTATGGGTCCTGTCACCACTCATCTCCGGTCCAATGGAGTTCCCTATCGGTGGGGGTCCACCGGCTCTCTGTTGGTAACCCGCAACAGAGTTACTCCCCTCATCAGCTCTCTGGAAGACACCACTACCTTCTTTCAATCTCTTGGATCTCAATCCACCCAAACAGGCACCACCTGAGACTTGGGACCCGACCTTGGCTCCTGACTATCCTGGACACTTGCAGTATCCCTGACAACAACCTGGGCAGGAACACCCAGAACCAAAGTTTGGATTTACCAATCTACTGTGCCACAGTATGCACTCAAACATATTCAGCCATGTTATTGTTGTTTTCATTTTATTTTCATTTTCCTTTATGTCCTTCGTGTTGCAGTAAACACTGTAAAGGCGACAGAGCAGGGTTGGATGTGCCACAGGTAAACCCTGATAATGGATGGCTTACTTTCCAAAACCACTATTGTTCTCAGTGAGATATACCTTCTCCCTCCCTACCCGTCCCCATTTCGGGTTTTCTTTTGATTTATATATTTATTTAATTAATTTCTCTATATTTTTCTACTTTTTAATCTAATTTTTTATTTTTCTTTAACATAGAAACCTAGACTGTGACGGCAGATAAGAACCATTTGGCCCATCTAGTCTGCCCAATTTTCTAAATACTGTTAATTAGTCCCTGTCATTATCTTAAGTCTAGGATAGCCTTATGCCTATCCCACTCATGCATGTTAACCTCTACCACTTCAGCTGGAAGGCTATTACATGCGTCCACTACCCTCTCTGTAAAGTAATACTTCCTGATATTATTTTTAAACTTTGCCCTTCTAATTTAAGACTGTGTCCTCTTGTTGCGGTAGTTTTCCTTCTTTTAAATATAGTCTCCTCCTTTACTGTGTTGATTCTCTTATGTATTTAAATGTTTCTATCAAATCCCTCCTGTCTCATCTTTCCTCCAAGCTATACATGTTAAGTTCCTTTAACCTTTCCTGGTAAGTTTTATCCTGCAATCCATGAACCAGTTTAGTAGCCCTTCTCTGAACCCTCTCTAAAGTATCAATATCCTTCTGAAGATACGGTCTCCAGTACTGCGTACAATACTCCAAGTGAGGTCTCACCAGTGTTCTGTACAATGGCATGAGCAGTTCCCTCTTTATACTGCTAATACCTCTACCTATACAACCAAGCATTCTGCTAGCATTTCCTGCTGCTCTATTACATTGTCTGCCTACCTTTAAGTCATCAGAAATAATCACCCCTAAATCCCTTTCCTCAGATGTTGAGGTTAGGACTCAATCAAATATTCTGTACTCTGCCCTTGGGTTTTTACGTCCAAGATGCATTATCTTCCACTTATCCACATTAAATGTCAGTTGCCACAACTCTGACCATTTTTCTAGTTTACTTAAATCATTTGCCATTTTGCTTATCCCTCCTGGAACATCAACCCTGTTCATAGGCGTGCGCATGGGGTGTGCCTGGGTACACCCTAATCCCCGTGGCACGCCTATGGTTTGAGTCCTGCAGGAACAGCGTTCCTGCAGGCACTCAGTGCCCCCTGTTTCACCTCTTGCCCCTGTCATGGGAGGGCAAGAGGTGATGATTCCACCCACCCTGCAGTTCAGCCGCGGCGAGGGAGCTCTCTGCTCCCTCTCGCCGCGCGCTGATGCCGGGAGCCGGAATATGACGTCATATTCCGGCTCCCAGCTGCAGCAGACAGCCCGCGCGGCGAGAGGGAGCAGACAGCAGAGAGCTCCCTCGCCGCGGCTGAACTGCGGAAAGGCGCCCGCCCCCACTGGACCCCAGGGAAAAGTCCACCAGCACTCCAGGTAGGAGGCTGGGTGGACATTTTTTTTTTTAAATTAAAATATAATAATTTGTGTGTGTGTGTGTCAGTGTGTCTGTGAGTGTGTGAGTATGTGTCAGTGTGTGTTTCTGTGAGTGTGTGAGTATGTGTCAGTGTGTGTCTGTGAGTGTGTGAGTATGTGTCAGTGTGAGTGTGTGTGTCTGTGAGTGTGTGTGTCAGTGTGTGTGTGTGTCTGTGAGTGTATGAGTGTCTGTGAGTATGTGTCAGTGTGAGTGTGTGAGTGTCTGTGAGTGTGTGAGTATGTGTCAGTGTGAGTGTGTGTCTGTGAGTGTGTATGTGTCAGTGTGTCTGAGTGTGTGAGTATGTGTCAGTGTGTGTGTGTCTGTGAGTGTGTGAGTATGTGTCAGTGTGAGTGTGTGTGTCAGTGTGTGAGTGTGTGTCTGTGAGTGTGTGTGTGTCTGTGAGTGTAAGTGTGTGTGTGTATAGAGTGTGTGTGTGTGTGTGTGTGTGTGTGTGTGTCTGTGTGGTGTGTGTGTGTGTGTGTGTGTCTGTGAGTGTGTGTATGTGTGGTGGTATTGTTGTGTGTGTGTATATATATATATATATATATATATATATATATATATATATATATATATATACACACACACCGTAAGTGTGTTTGTGCTAGGGTGCCCTAATGCAATGAGCTGCTTATGACCCTGTTACATATCTTTAGTATCATTAGCAAAAGACATACCTTACCATCAAGACCTTCTGCAATATCACTAATAAAAATATTAAAGAGAATGGGTCCAAGTACAGATCCCTGAGGTACCCCACTGGTGACAAACCCATGCTTCGAATATACTCCATTGACTACAACCCTCTGTTGCCTGTCACTCAGCCACTGCCTTACCCATTCAACAACATTGGAATCCAAACTTAAAGATTGCAGTTTATTGATAAGCCTTCTATGTGCAACAGTGTCAAAAGCCTTACTGAAATTTAGGTAAGCAATGTCTTCTGCACCACCCTGATCTATTATTTTAGTTACCCAATCAAAAAAATCAGTAAGATTAGTTTGGCATGATCTCCCTGAAGTAAACCCATGTTGTCTCTGATCTTGAAATCCATGTGATTTTAGATGTTCAACAATTCTTAATTTAACCATTCTCCTGGGTCATACATTTGAAACCTATCTTTTCCTTTTCAGCACAAAGGGATATACTCGTGACTACTCAGGGGCCACTCACCATGGCATGCTCTATATACCCACACCCTCTCCTGTGTCTCACTAGCACCTAGCCTAAGATTGCATAGGCCCATAACCTTGTAATAACCTCAGGCTTAAGGGCCAATATTTCTCGCAGGTAAAATATACTTGCAACTCTTTTGTACCCCGATTGCTACAGACCTGCACACCTGCTTAAATTTCAACTGAAATACTTACACTGTTACACTTGACATATTAAGTCAGCTTGTTTTACTCTTTAGAAAAAAAAAAAAATTAGACGGATGACTCTGCATTGTATATAACCCATGTGTCATTGCCATAGCACTGCGTGCTCCCCGGCACTTTGCCTTTTCCTTTCTGTAATGTACATTACTTTGTCTCAATAAAAGAAAGAAGAAAAAAAAAGAGTGTAAGGAGACAGCCCTGCTTGTGGATGGGGGGTCTTCCTGCTTTCATCAGGTTTTTGGGTTGGTGGGAGTTTCATCACAAATTCAAACAGGGATCTGTACCAGTTTGACCTACAGCCACAACCTCCCTCGTAATAGCTAGGGGTGTTTAATCAGTTAAGCTGGAGAATCCCAGGGAAGCCAAAAGGTAGGAAACTGGACGGTGGGTTTAAAAATGTAAATATTGCTTGTGTGTCAGTATGTCTGTCAGTGTATGTATCTGTGTGTGTCAGTATGTCTGTCAGTCTAGGTATCTGTGTGTGTCAGTATGTCTGTCAGTTTAAGTATCTGTGTGTGTCAGTATGTCTGTCAGTGTATGTATCTGTGTGTGTCAGTATGTCCGTCGGTGTATGTATCTGTGTGTGTCAGTATGTCTGTCAGTGTATGTATCTGTGTGTGTCAGTATGTCTGTCAGTTTAGGTATCTGTGTGTGTCAGTATGTCTGTCAGTGTATGTATCTGTGTGTGTCAGTATGTCTGTCGGTGTATGTGTCAGTATGTCTGTCAGTTTAGGTATCTGTGTGTGTCAGTATGTCTGTCAGTGTATGTATCTGTGTGTGTCAGTATGTCTGTCGGCGTATGTATCTGTGTGTGTTAGTATGTCAGTGTATTTATCTGTGTGTGTCAGTATGTCTGTCAGAGTATGTATCTGTGTGTGTCAGTATGTCTGTCAGTTTAGGTGTGTGTGTGTGTCAGTATGTCTGTCAGTGTATGTATCTGTGTGTGTCGGTATGTCTGTCAGTTTAGGTGTGTGTGTGTGTCAGTATGTCTGTCAGTGTATGTATGTGTGTGTGTCAGTATGTCAGTGTATGTATCTGTGTGTGTCAGTATGTCTGTCAGTGTATGTATCTGTGTGTGTCAGTATGTCTCAGTTTGTGTGTGTGTGTGTGTGTGTCAGTATGTATGTCGGAGTATGTATCTGTGTGTGTCAGTATGTCTGTCAGTTTGTGTGTGTGTCAGTATGTTTGTCGGAGTATGTATCTGTGTGTGTCAGTATGTCTGTTGGAGTATGTATCTGTGTGTGTCAGTATGTCTGTCGGTGTATGTATCTGTGTGTGTCAGTATGTCTGTCAGTTTAGGTGTGTGTGTGTGTGTGTCAGTGTATGTGCCTTTGTGTGTGTGTATCAGTATGTCTATCTGCGCATACATCTAAGCATTCAAACATCAACACTACATACAAACACACCTCTGTGTTAAACCCCAAAATTATATATAAGGACACCCCTGCATTTAAAAACCCACATTACACATAAATGCATGCTTGCATTCAAACACCATCACCACATACAAATGAACCCCTACATTCACACAAAAATACTCCATACAAAAACATGCTTACATTTACACACAAACAGGGCTCAGTGCTAAATACACTCTTGCAAGCACGGGAAAATGGTAGAGCCCCAGCTGTCAAAGCATTGTTGGAGTTGCACGACAGATGGGGATCTACCTTTTTGCCACCCTTGCAATAAGGGTTTCTACTTTAGTTCAGCCACTGCGTTGGGGTAGAGGGTGTGATTGCATGTCAGGGAGTGGGGGATCAGGTCCAGGGGACCCAAGCAAATGCTTGTCCAGAATTCAATCAATAATAAAGACTGCCCTAATGGCAAAAGAAACGTATACAGACTGCCTTAAGCAATTACAATAAAGCTTCCATCCCATAACATGTACAGATATATTTGATCTTTCAATAAAATGTACTTAAATAATTTTTAAACATTTCTGCCTCTTTCTTGATAAAACAGCAATCCTACAGGATTGACAATGTGACAATGACATGGGGTTACTACAAACCATCTGGCCATCTTCTTTACAAAGTTTGCCGTTTGTACACACCCTTAGCTGATGTTTTCACAAACTCAGGTAGGCTTTAAAAACAAGTAGACTGAATAGTCTGTCCACAAGAGAATCACAGTAGCTGAAAATAAAAATAAAAAAATGTATTTAATTAATTCAGGATCCAAGCACAGAGAACTGAATATAATTTATTGATCTAAAAGGTTTGCAGTGCAGAAAAAGTGTCATTGCAAAACTATTTTAAGCATACAGTATCTGCTACATAAATGAAATCTGTCGTTGTTTTGGGGGGGTGGAGGAGGAGGTGTTTTGTTTCTTTTTATAAAATACACAGATTTACTGAGGTTTATTGAAGAGCAGTGTAAAAGCTGCCTGGCCATGACTTGCTTTGGGAGTTTACTGCAGCCGGGCAAGGTGAGAATGATATTCTAACAGATAATTAGTTACTCCACCGGGTTACTGTTGTCCTTTAAACTATGTGTCGGGATTATGTGTTTTTTTTTGTCATTTTCTGTATTTGTGTTGGAAAATGTTCTTAAAGGACCACTATAGTGCCAGGAAAACATACTCGTTTTCCTGGCACTATAGTGCCCTGAGGGTGCCCCCACCCTCAGGGACCCCCTCCCGCCGGGCTGGATGGCAAGGAAAGGGGTTAAACCTACCTTTTTTCCAGCGCCGGGTGGGGAGCTCTCCGCCTCCGATCCTCCTCGTCGGCTGAATGTGCATGCCGCGCGCGCATTCAGCCTGTCTCGTAGGAAAGCATTAATGATGCTTTCCTATGGACGCTGGCGTCTTCTCACTGTGATTTTCACTGTGATGAGATAGCCACTAGAGGCTTTAGAGGCTGGATTAACCCATTTATAAACATAGCAGTTTCTCTGAAACTGCTCTGTTTATAAAAAAAAAAAAAGGGTTAATCCTATCTGGACCTGGCACCCAGACCACTTCATTAAGCTGAAGTGGTCTGGGTGCCTAGAGTGGTCCTTTAATTAAAGAAAGTTTTTTTTTTAAAATGGCGTATATCCATTTTTTTGTAAAATTTGGGGTAGTTGTGAGTGATCTGTAATTAGATCTTGTACACTCAGAGTCAACGTGCCACGACATAGGCGGTAACCTTCATCTTATGACATAGAACATCCATATACCAAAGGTGCCTGCATGAGTCTTATTTGTTCCAATATGTTACTGTCACTTTAATGAAGGAATTTGATTACCGCTGTTGTCTCTAAACTTTATACGGAAGTTCATAAGAACAGTAATACAAATTTTATTGCATACTTTCAAGATCCTGAAGTCATTTTAAATCATTTACCAATTGATGGTGCAGTTTGTCTCTGTTCTGGTTTGTACTCTTACTTGTTCATGTAAATTGTCGGACACAACAGCAGAGTTATAAATATTTTACAAATCCGCTATTTTTGTGGCTTGGCTATTTTGTTCGGCAATTTGCAATGCCATGTCAGTTTTCTATAATTATTGGTTAAGTGGATAACATCTTCCCTTTTATTCCATGTGCAGCCCTCAAACTCTAGTATGCACCCGAAGTTGCTCAATCTCTTGGTTCCTGTATATAGCAACATAAAATGGCAACTAAAAATTGTACATAGAATTGTATAAGACTGTCCAAAACAAACTGGATATGAAAAAAGTACTGCAGTAGCAACCTCTTTCAATCACACCAAAAATACAATAAAAGAATGAAAATATGTGAATGTCATGAGCCTCGATTTAATATTTTTAGATTACGTTTTTCAAATGATTTCATATTGTTCATATTAAATTTAGAAGTATCAAAAATGTTACATATATAAATATATTTAAAAAAATAAAAATATTACAAAATGAAGATATTTTTCATAATATTCAATTGTTTTGTTAAAGCTTATCCAAAAATATTACATTGAGGCTTTAAATATCTTACGAAAGAAAAATCATTAACAATGTAAACTTATATTCCATGTCGGGGATCAGGGACCCTGTTTTGGGTTCTCAGGCAGGTCTGATGGTGTAGGAAGGAGGCAGGAGATCTGGAGAGTTTAAAAATAAATTTAATGAGCAAGACGGTGTATTCCATTATTCCCTGTTTTTCTACAATAAAAATATAGAACAGTTTTTTAAAATTTATATTAAGTGCATACATTTACAAATACAAGAATCTGAGAAACATCCTCCGGTAGTCTATCCGTCTCGGAGAGCTAAAATTAGGAGTTTGGAGATCCAATGTCCACGGTAATGTTAATGTACAGAGGGTTGTGTTCTATCGATAGCAGTTTGTAGGAGCAGGAATTCAGCCCATCTGTCTTATAGACCTTGGGAACTCTGTTCAATTGCTGCATTCTGTTTTAATAGAAAACAGAAACAAAACTATATAAAATACATAGTTAAAGAGAAACTATTAGTTCCCAGGACTTTTAATTTTATGTTTACATATACCCTATTTTCATAAATATTCTAAAATTAAAACCACTTAAGCTTAAGTTTCCTATAAAATGTAAAATCGTACAATAAAATTGTACATAACAATGTATCAATCAACACCCGTCTAACAGCACAGATAGAGCATAGACAACTACAGAGAACAGTAACAATGTTTCCTATTCTCCTTCTCCGGTGCATTCTGTGCCCTGAAGATTGAGAAGAAAATGGAGAATCACATGGAAAAAATGTTAAAACAAGTCTCAGTTGATTTTCAATGTTGTATTCAATAGTGAAATCTCCAGAAAAGTGTCAGTTTCCCTTTCACGTAAACTCAGAATATCAAAGCACACTATCCAGAGTGTAAACTGGTGAGTATGTCACATGTTTTGTTTTGGATTATTTATTTTTACACTGCTGACAGAGAAGTAACTACAAACCTCGGGGCCCCAGTGCAAAGATTTTATCTCATTCCTCCCTCATTCCCCTCCATGTGTCTCATTCCCCTCTCCATGCGTCCCTTTCCTCCCTCTCTAACCTCCATGTGTCTCAGTCCCCCCTCCTCTCCATGTGTCCCTTTCCTCCCTCTCTCCCCTCCATGTGTCTCATTCCCCCCTCCTCTCCATGTGTCCCTTTCCTCCCTTATTCCCCCCTCGCCTCTATGTGTCCCTCTCTCACCCCTCCCCTCCATGTGTCCCTCTCTCACCTCTCCCCTCCATGTCTCCCATTCCTCCCTCATTCCCCCATCTCCTCCATGTGACCCTTTCCTCCCTTATTCCCCCTCGCCTCTATGTGTCCCTCTCTCACCTCCCCTCCATGTCCCTTTCTCACCCCTCTCCATGTGTCCCTTTCCTCCCTCATTCTCACCTCCCCTCCTGTCTTTCCTCCCTCATTTCCTCTCTCCTCCCTCCCCTCCATTTGTCCTTTCTTCCCTCTCTCCCCTCCTCCAGATGTCCCTTTCCTCCCTCTGCCCCCTCCCCTCCATGTGTCCCTTTTCTCTCTCTCCCCCCTCCCCTCTATGTGTCCCTTTGTTCCCTCTCTCCCCCTCCCCTCCAGGTGTCCGTTTCCTCTGTAATTGCCTCCCTCAGTTCCCCTCCATGTGTCCATTTTCTTCCCCTCTCACCCCCCCTCCATGTGTCCCTTTCCTCCCTCACTTCCCCCTCCATGTGTCCCAATACTCCCTCATTCCCCCATCCCGATGCCCCTTTTCTTCTCCCTCTCCCCTCCATGTATCCCTTTCCTCTCTCTCTACCACCTCCCTTCCATGTGTCCCTTTCTTCCCCCCTCCCCTCCAGGTGTCCCTTTCCTCTCTCATTGCGTCCCTCATTTCCATGTGTCCCTTTCCTCCCCTCCATGTGTCCCTTTCCTCTTTCATTTCCCCCTCCATGCGTCCATTTTCTTTCCCCTGTCCCCCCTTTTCTCCAGGTGTCCCTTTCTCACCCCTCTCCTCCTTTCCCCCTCCATGTGTCCCTTTCCTCTCTCTCCCCCTCCCTCAATGTGTCCTCCCCCCCCTCCCCTCTATGTGTCCGTTTCTTCCCTCATCTCCCCCTCCCCTCCAGGTGTCCTTTTCCTCCCTCTCTCTCCCCTTCCTCTATGTGTCTCTTTCCTCCATCTCTCCCCCTCCCCTCCTTGGTCACCGCTATGGTTCCTTGTCTGACAGGAATTTCTCTCTTAGTGAGCACCTCCTGTCAGACTGCTCGGCCACGCTACTTGGAAGATGTTGGATGGGCCAAATTAAAGGAACACTATAGGGAACACAAACATATAGTGTTAAAACCACATCTATCCCCGGTCCACCCCCCTTGCCTCCGTAAATATAGTAAAATCTTACTTGTGTTCAAGTCTGCAGCTGTTCCTTCTGCCCCTGACCTGCCTGCATGCCTGACATCATCAAAAGTGATTCGGTGAGCCAGTTACAATGCTTTCCCATAGGATTGGCTGAAACTGTGAAGGAGGCAGATCAGGGGCAGAGCCAGCACAAGTCAAACACCGCCCTGGCCAATCAGCATCTCCTCATGGAGATCCATTGAATCAATGCATCTATATGAGGAGAGTTCAGTGGCTTCATGCAGAGGGCTAAGACACTGAATGTCAGTGCTGCACATTGTGCCCCAGGAAGCACCTCTAGCAGCCATCTGACAAATACAGACATTGTGCCATTCATGTGTAATCCCATCCTTTCTGTGCCTATAAGTAAATAACCCAGATCCAGTATACCCACCTCTTGGAGTTCACTTCGTTGCCCTTGTCCCGTTTGTGCATAATCATGGTGTATTTGGCAATATCCGGTGCAGGTTTAACCACTTTCATTTTATGTAATATAACCCTGGAAATAAATGTGAACAACTGTAAAATATCAGTTTATTGCATCATATAATCTCTCATATAATGTATAAAACATTGGAGATGATTGCTGAAGGCTAAGGCCATGTGGCTGAATGCAGGAGAAGACCATACCAGTGACTCTACCCATGATGTAGTCATAAGGGGTCCAGTGAAGGGCATACTGGGTAAGTGACATGAAGGTACAAGTCCCCAGCGCCTCTACCTTTATGACTCTCATACCATCTTAGAATGAGCTGGAGCTGCTGCCACCTGATTGTACAATTGAAGAGTGTAAATGAACTATTGATGGGTGTGTAATTTTACCATCGAAGAGTGTGAATGAACTATTTATGGGTGTATAAGTTAACTATCGAAGGTTGTTAATGAACCATTGAAGGGTGTGAATTAACTATTGATGGGTGTGCAAGTTAACTATCGAAGGTTGTTAATGAACCATTGAAGGGTGTGAATTAACTATTGATGGGTGTGCAAGTTAACTATCGAAGGTTGTTAATTAACCATTGAAGAGTGTGAAGGAACCATTGAAGGGTGTGAATGTACCACTGCTGAAAAGTGTGAATGAACTATGGAAGGAGCTATTGGTACGTTAATTAGAGCAGAGTAATGGGGAGCAAATGCCGACATTCTTATACTATTTGATGACCAGTGAGTTTCTCCCCAGGTTATTGTGCATTGACTATATGGGTCAAAGAGCCTTGCAGAGCACGGCAAAACAGTCGTCCACAAAGTTAGTAAAAGAACTTGGTAATTATAAGTGGACAGCCGAAGACGTGAATGTAGCCCACTCATGTTTAAACACTTGTCACGCTATGATTTGTGCTACAATTTTTGAGGCGTCACCATTTTCACTGGTCCAAACCTTTACCGTCTACGCAGATCATCATCTTCCGCTCCCCATCCCCAGTAATTGTTGGAATATCCGTTCACTTTGGCAAACTGGTGTTGCGTCAATGCAGTCGCACCACCGAAATAGGACTTATAATAAACCCTAAAAGAGAAAATAAAAATGTTTCATAGTGCAGAGGAATAAAACCTAATCATACCAATTTCTCAGAACAGTAAATATGTTTATGGTCCCTAGTGGCACTAGCAGGTCGTGTTTAACAAAATATTTCTGGAGTATCAAGCATTTGAAACAGATTTTCTCTCTTTTGGGCTTGGTTTTGCAAATTGGAAGAATATGAATATACAAACGCTTCTAACACACAGACTATACAATATCTAAATTAAATGCACTCAAAGTATACTTGTCATGTTACACACAACTTTATTTAATTTAATAGTAAATTGAAGGGCTATGCTAAGCATCAAAACAAGTTTAGCTCAATGAAGCAGTTTTGGTGTATACATGTTCCTGCAGTCTCACTACTCAGTTCTCTGCCATTTATGAGTTAAATCACTTTGTTTATACAGCCCTAGCCACACCTCCTGCGTGTGACTTACACAGACTCCCTACTAACGTCAAAGTGATTTGATTCATTCTCCTGGCAGAGAATTGAGCAGTGAGACTGCAGGGGCATGATTTATACACGTAAATTACATAATTGAGCTAAAATTGTTTTAAAGCTTAGAGTATCCCTTTAAATGTCATCTTTACATAATAATCCACCAGGTAACCCGTCTTTCATATGCAAACTGGACAGAATAGAAGGCATGAGAGCTACTTTTTGAGATTAATTCATCATAAACTCTATTTTACTGACGGAACCTTGTTTTCTGCTCTAAATAAATATTATTTGGTAACATGAGCCTCTGCAGTTTTAAACCCAACCAATCACATGGATCCCCAGTTATGTTTTCACCAGTCAAGCCCACCATGAGTGAAACTTTTCAGGAGATGCACTCTGATCGGTTGACGAACAGCTGTTGGTAAAGCAAATCAAATCGTGAGACCAACAGCTGTAGGTGAAGAATCCATTCAGCTCATCTCAATAGCTCAGGACATTTTTAAATACCGTCAACACTTACATCCATCCTTCTTGGTAATTAACACATCAAAGTCTTACTTTCTACAACTCTAATATGACCACGGAGGAACTACATCACAGATGAAGACAATGTTATTAATAATGGCAGGTTGTCAGAGATACAATATGGTCTTTCCCCTACTTGTAGTTTGTGGTGTTTCTTCCTACCACCAGCTGCTTGGGTTCAGTGTCACAGAGATACAGGTTGAAATCATTTTCTGGGAGAAGGTCCACGTCGTGGAATATAAAGCAGTCCCATTCCATTTCCTTTAATGCCTCCAAAAATCCCACATTCATCAACTTCGCTCGATTGAACTTTTTGTTCTCTGCCTGAAACACAAAACAAAGCATTTACCTGTAACTCATGGTAACCCTGTTGTATCCTTCATTTACAGCAGTGTTTGTGAACCTGGTCCCTACCGCCCACTAGCGGGCGATTCAAGCTTTTATGGTGGGCGGTGGTGGGTTTTATCCATGTCCCTCGGTTCTCTGGCAAATGCTCAACGCAGGCGTGCACCTGCCTCCAGCCATCATGAGAGACCTTACAAAAACACCTAACATACATTGCGTGAATGCTTCTGTTGAGTAAATTTGTTGAGATAGCAAGGGACAGAGGCCTCTGACGCTTTCTCTTTGTTCACGGTTACACCAGTTATTATCTCGTGTTGATTTGTTCATACTAATGTACTTTCATAAAACTAAACATTTTGGAATGTTGAACCCCGAGCTCAGAGCTCATTGTTAATACCTTAAGAGATATTGTGAGGACCCTTCATTCATGGATCAGTCTTTATCTACCTTTTCTAACACATCTGATGGGTGGGTGTACCTGGTGAATGATATATATTCCATACTCCAACTGCTGCCTCTGTAGGAATGGGTGTAGGTGATCGAGCATATAGAGAAGGTGCCTCTCCCGGTTTCTAAATGGAATTATTATAGCCACTTTTTGCTGCGCTCGGCAGCTCTCTGGACGATACATACCGTATTCCACTGAAGGGTTCTTCGTACTCACTTGCTCTAGAGTTAGAGCAGGGTCAAATGAGAACTTTGTAGCACCCTCTGCAGGGGAGACAATACAACATTAGAGAGCTGTATCTGAAAATTGTGGCTCATAAACATCAAGGGCGCTGACTGTAGTCATCCCTGGTACAGGAAAAGATAATATGGACATTTCTGAAAGGGACACTCTAAGCACCAGGACCACTACAGCTCAATATATTGGTTCTTGGGCAAAAGGATTGTCCCTGCAGGCTGAGCAGTGTAAATGCTACCTTTCCTGAGAAATGGCAGTGTTTACAATGCCTCCTATGGCCACCTTTGACAGTCACTAGTGGCATTTCCTGGGTTCGGTCCTGCAAAGATTGCAGGACCAATATTCAGTGCCTCTATGCTCTGCACGTTGAGCATTCCCCATTGAGATACATTGAGTCGATTTCTATGAGGAAATGCTGATTGGTACAGGGCGACGATTGGCACATGCCCACTTGCAACACAATGCTTTCCAATGGGTAAGATTGGATTGGCTGAGATCATTGCTGACCTCAGCCCAAGGAGGCGCGTCGATGGGGTCAGTCTGGCACGTTGGGGGAGAGAAGGCAAATAAAATGTTTTCTAACTTCTGGGGGCGATAATCTAATCGGGCATATATTGCAGGGTTTTCGAAAAATAAATTTTTGGTGGGGTTTCTGGTGGGGAAAACATCAAATATAGGTTTAATGCCTGGATTAAAAAAAAAAGTAAAAATTTTTAAAATGCTAATTCATACACAAAAATGTATGTATGTCTACCTTTTGTGTATTAGAACAATAAACAATAAAGGAACAGAGATTTTAATGAATGTATGCATTTTATTAAAAATTCTTGGATACATTTTTTTATTTCACTGTTTTGTTTTTTACTATAGCACAATGTATCCATAATCAAATGTAAAATTTTGAAACACAAGGTTTTAATGCAAAAAGTAATAATTATGACGGCTACTTTGCAGATAAATCATGGTATAATTAGAGAAGCAGGAGACTCTTAATCTATGATTTTTTTTTGTGCAGTTCTTCTGATACATAGACTAAACTAATGTAATTCTATTTCAATGTAAATTTGAAAGGAATACTCGAAGCACCATAAGTACTACAGCTCTAGCGCCCACCCAGGATAGGTAGTCAAAACGTTTGCAAGCAGTTTGTCAACTTAATTGGGGTCACCTGTCTGCCGGTCATAGTCTCTTATGGAGCCGGAAGTTACTGCTGGTATCTTCTGTGGGCTCCACTGAGTGAATCCCTCCATTGCTGGCCTGGCCAGGTAAGTGCCAAGTGACCTGATGCCTGTGTTGTAATGGTTGTAGTGGTTATGGTGCTTAAAGTTTTCATAGAAAATCAATACAATGACCAGAGGCATAACTAGAAACCATGGGACCCCGATGTGAAAATTGCCGTGGCACCCCCCATACGTATACCCCCCACCCCATATGTCCCCGACCCCCCACAGGTCCTCGCCCCCCCACACACGCAGAAACAAATATAGATACATACATAGAAACATAGATACACACAGACATGTAGACACACACACATACATACAAACACATACATACAGAGATACATACAGACACACACACACACACATACAGACACACACACATACACACTGAGACACATACATACAGACACACACAGACACATACACACACATACATATAGACAGACTATTACACACAGACACTCACACATACAGACACATACACAGAGACACAGACACACAGCCACACACTTACATACAGACATACATACACTAACACACACACATACAAACATACATGCAAAATGTCTGTCACCCTCCTGTTTCCTACCTTTTAGATGCAGGAGGGTGACTTCCCTGAGGTCCAGTGATGGCTCAGCCTGATGGGAGTCAGAGTTCCCACTCTGACTACCTCCTGCGCGGCTACCGGTGGGTTCTGGTAAGAAGTGACAGGAGCAGTCACTTCCTTCCTGCCCTCTGATATCATCACAGGGGGCCCGGTAGCGCTGTTAAAGCCCCACAGCGCAGACCGTGCCCCCTGGATATTCATTGCCATAGGGTGGCCCTAACAGCATGGGCCACCCGATGGGCCCCTTTGCGTGTGGCTCCGGTGGATCTTCTGCACGACCGTAGCCGCAATACATTGTCGGTGGGCACCCGGTCGCCCCTGGAGTGACGGGCCCGATCGCAGCTGCCATCCCTGTGACCGCGGTAGTTCCGCCACTGAAATGACCTCAAATGAAATTGAATATCTATGCAGCTTAGAATATCGGTTGAGTATATTCACAAACAGTAAATTAATCAATAAACAGATAAACAGTAGTATACTCACTCAGATTAGGAGATAGCAAGGGACAGAGGTTTAGCTTTTGGTTTGGCCCTTGTGTAGCAGACTTGGATGATATGTCTTTATCAAGCCCCTCATCTGAGATGTCCGGCAGAAAAGCTACCAGCGAGTTCTTATACTTGGGAGTGATGTTCGTGTCTTTAACAAAGTGAACGATGGCAAATACAACAGGAAATATCATGAATGTCACAAGAACAAAACACATTTTCTTCTTGACTGGGCAGATATGGGGTATGCGGAGCCACATTTTTAGATTCTTTCTGTTGTTAACAATGTTTAATTCTGGGCAGAGCTGCTACAAAAGTCCCAGAAATGGAAGATAAAGAGATTATAGAGAAGGAATAGTCATGACAGTCTTCCTATCTCGAAAGATGACATCCAATGGTTACCCGTCAATCTCGTGGATTCATTCATAGTCATCTAGGACTGCTAACCTGCAAAATAAAGCCACATATATACAATTAAACAGTGATTACAAGTATAGGGAATATGCATGGATATGTATAGGTCAAAATGAATTAAAAGTGAGAGCAAGTGAATTAAGCAAAAGGTTTTTCATTTTAATAAATTACCACTATTGAACAATCTGAATAGGTTTATCCTTAAAGGAGCACTATAGGGTCACGAACACAAACATGTATTCCTGAACCTATAGGGTTAAAACCACCATCTAGCCACCCTGGTCCCCTCATGCCTCCCTAAATATAGTAACATCTTACTTGTATTCAAGTCTGAAGCTGATTACTTTGTCCCTGTTTCCTTTATACCTACCCACTGCCTGCTGACATCATCAGAAGTGGTAGCCTGATCCAATCACAGTGCTTCCCCATAGGATTGGCTGAGACTGACAAAGAGGCAGATCAGGGTCAGAGCCAGCATGATTCAAACACAGCCCTGGCCAATCAGCATCTCCTCACAGAGATGAATTGAATCAATGAATCTCTATGAGGAAAGTTCAGTGTCTGCATGCAGAGGGAGGAGACACTGAATGTTTGGATGTATTTTAGTGAAGTTATCACTAGGCTGTAATGTAAACACTGCATTTTCTCTGAAAAGACAGTGTTTACAGCAAAAAGCCCGAAGGTAATGATTCTACTCACCAGAACAAATTCAATAAGCTGGAGTTATTCTGGTGACTATAGTGTCCATTTAAAGGTATCCAACTGCAAATGTCTAAGGCAATCTTGCTGTTTTTTTTAACATAAAATATACAACATTCCCTTTTAATAGATGTTGCACTGGTTGTCCCAGAGACGTATAGCCTTACATGTTACGGTGTTAGGTAAGATCCCTATTTTATTGAAGATAAAGGATCATAAAATGTGTACATTAACCTTCTAAGTTTACAAAAAAAGAAGAGAAAACAAAGTTCAATACGGACCTTACAAGACGTTTTGTGGAAAATCCGTGCTTTACCCCTACTTGTTATTTAAAAATCCGACAGATTAGAACTGGCCTTTTACCAGATATGTTGTATTGCTTCTAGGTATGTTATCTCCTGCTGCTCAAATAAAGAGTTTTCAAAAATAAGTAAAAAAAATAAGTTCAGAGTTTGAAAAACAAATAATCTTGTGTTATAAAGAAATGTAAAAATTACTTTCCTTGGGTGGACACGTAGAATGTTAATTTTGCTGCGATACTTGCTAGACGGGAGTCTGTTACAGTAATGGGGCCGCATGCAATAAATGTAAAGGTTAATGTTAAATTGCTTCCTATGGTTTAAGTGAGAAAAGTCTGAGGGGTTAACCCTTCACGTGCAATAAGAAAAAGCAATACAGTGTTTTTAATCAGCCTTCTGGCATTCAGTACCTTAAAGGTACTTTTACGGCATAATAAATTTATAACAAATTAACTAGCGTAGATAGCTGCCGAATCCAGTGTATGGACGACCTGCCAAGCTCTAAATTAACCCTTCCAGTGCTGCAGCACCAGAATAAACATAGACCGCAATAAACATAACGTGACATTGTCATTTTGCAGGGTTTTTTAACAAATCCTTTTTTTTTTTTGTCCCTTTATTTCTATGTTTTCTATTCTTGATATATTCTAATTGCCTTTGTTTTAATTTTATACACAAGAAAAACCAGGGACGACTTTTTCCTTTGGAGAGCATGACTTTTGGCACTGGGTGGAGCTCAAGAAAGGTTCTGTTTCTATCACGAGGCTAATTTACGCAATGATTGGCTGAGAGTACTTGGCTGACTCTGACGTTCTCCGCCTAACACTGCTAACCATTGTTGTTCGGGATAATGCAAAGTCATTATCATGATCAGCAGAAAGAGGTCAGGATAGCGTCAAGCTAATGAAAAATGGTTTAAAACTGAACAATGGAACAACGCCAGAGGACTCCACTAGCCATAACCACATCAATGATACAAGGTGGTTATGGTGCTGAGAATGTCCCTTTAAGGTGTTATCAGATCCAACACTGCTCTCTTTCCAATATCACAGAGTAAATATATTTACTCCAATAATTCTGGGCTCTATTTATTTATTTGACATGATAATGTTTGTTAAGCAATAAAATGTGCGCCCCGTGTATACAATTCACGCACAATAAAGGGGGGGGGGGGTCATAATAACAACAACAAAAAAGCAGAAGGTGCAAATAAAAAAAAAATAATAAAAGTTTTTCTTTTTTTTTTATAGAAAATAATGTAGCCCCATGTAGCAAAAGCGCAGCTTAGTGGAAAGGGGCCTTGACAGGGCTAGGAGGTGGGCATAGGAGGAAGCATGTAAGGATTGGTGGTTTTCGGGGCTAGGAGTTGGGCTGAATAAATAGACAGCCATCTTAGAAAAACTACTTTTCACTTGCCTGTCTGGCTGAGTTTGTGTGCACCTTGTGTGTTCACTCATTTGGCCTGGTAGGGTTTTTTTTCTTCTCTTTTTTGCAGGATGGACGAGGTGGAGAAGATGCTGGAGCACATCAGGACAGAGGCGAGGAAAAGTGGAGTGGATGCTGAGTGGATCTGGGCACGGCAGGGATCTGTGTTGGCGGCGGCGGAGGAGCAGGATGGCGGCGGTCGGCTATCAACTGTGACGCGGTGGCTGGAGCGGGCTGTGGGCCTGGATGCAGGCGCGGTGGCCGCATGGTTGAGGCACCACCGGAGCCTAGGTGGGGCTCTTTCTGATGAGCGGCGGCCCAGGACACTGGCAGTGCGGCCTCTGAGCCGGCTGGGGCCGCGCTTGGAGCGGGGGCCTCTGTGGGCGCCAGTAGGCCCCCTGGATCGATACGTTGTAAAGACTGCATTAAACATTCACACACTGCCAACAGAATTCACAGACTGGCTCCAGGACCACCCAGCGGCAGCTGGCTCCAGGACAGGTGAGTGCTGGGGCAGGAGGTCTCTCTGGGGTCCCCTTTGGCAGGAATGGGGCTGCTGAGTAGGTGCCCAGGTCTTTTAGGCAGGAGGGCAGGGCTCCAGGGGATCTGAGGTGGTCCCCTCACGTGAGTGGAGGGAAGCTGGGTTGGGATGGGATCGGGGGTGGAGGGCAGCTGTTGGGATGGAATCGGGGGGTGCAGAGGTGGGGCTGCAGACTGTGTAGCGTGGGTTCCCCCCTGTCAGGGGAGGGTGGGGATTCAGACGTGGTCTGGGTAGCGTGGGAAAGCTTGTGGGCTGGGTTGGATCGGGCGCTTGTGGGGGAGTCACGACTCGACGCCTTGCTTTGGTTTACATTCAGGTTGTTTAGCGGGGAGCGCATCCCCGGCAGTGGTAGATAGGAATATGGCGGCGCTGGCATTTTGGTTTAAGTTACACTGGTTGGAAGATATTACGAATGCTTTTATGATTCGCCAGGCGCTTAAGGGGTATCGGAGGGGATGCAGGATTCCTGATGCTCTGAGGCCGGTGTCCGTGAGGGTGTTAAGAGGTCTCATTCGAGTGTTGCCCGAGGTATGTTTTGACGAGTTTCAAGGGCTCCTGTTTAGCGCTGCGTTTCTCTTGGCCTTCTTTGGCGCATTTCGGATCGGGAAACTGGTAAGCTCTAATCAGGTGTCCGAGGTGCGCGTGCAGGAGGGGAGACTTGTGCCTCACTTGGCCCGGTCCAAGACCGATGTCAGGTGTGTGGGAAATGACGTGACGCTGGGTGCCCTGCCGGACTCAGTATTTTGTCCAGTGACCACGGTGTCACTGTATATGGCTAGGAGACCCACAGTTGGGGGGGTCGTTGCTGGTGCATGCGGATTGTTCTTCCCTATCTCACCTACAGTTTGCCAAGGTTGAGCCTGGCGATAAATTAGTGTCCGTTAGTGATGTCGAACGGTTCGCCACGGACTCATCATTGAGTAAACTTTGACCCTGTGCCTCACAGTCAGCAGACACATTCCAGCCAATCAGCAGAAGACCCTCCCTCCCAGACTCTCCCACCTTCTGAACAGCTCACTAAGAATGCAGCTTCAAAATGGATGCTGTACATGGTCAAAGTTTACTGAATGATGAGTCCGTGGCGAACCGTTCGGCGAACTGTTCATGGCGAACCGTTCGCGAACCGTTCGGGACATCACTAGTGTCCGTGTTTTTATTGGGTTAGGTATGTAAGGGGTTTTGTCCTGATTCCGCCTGCCCATATGGCGACTATGCACCTGTCATGTAAATGCAGAATTCATTTCAATGTCTATATTCAGCACGTCTGAGTAATAAAACAGCAGAGCATTGAGGTGTGATCGAGACAGCACAGTGTGGGTTGAGCAATGTAGGATGATATGTCGAGAGTGATCATAAAACGCTTCCTTATCTACAATGCAAACAGACATAAAGTAAGTAAAGGAGTGCTACGTCCTCCTAGGACATGATGCATTGACAAAGGGGGTATCCGAAACATTCGCCTATCTATGTATGCCCTTCAATAATTGTAGCACATTTGTTGCACACACCATCTGTTTGCACATAATTTTTTCTTTACCTACATTATAACTGCACTGTCTGAGCTACAGTGAGAGGTGCATGCAGCCCAGGAGGAACTGGATTTGAGCTTTATTTCAAGGTATTGCAGTAAGTTAACCATTACTTCAAACCAGGGCCGGGCTGGGGAAAACTATTCGGCCTTGGCATTAAATTACAGTGGCGCACTGAGAATGGGGTGGGGCCTTAAAGTTTTTTTGTGTCATCACCAATGACAAGCACGCCCCCTCTCAATGTGAGCATGTTAAGATCAATGTTCTCCCAGGTCAGCCCATGCACAGAGCCATACTGAAGTGCTCTCGCATTAGGAAAAGGCCCTGTATTTGTTCTGCGCAGCGCAAGTGGATTTTTTACATATAGTCAAGAAACAAAGTGGAAACACCTCCCAATACGTGGTAGTATAGGAAAAATACAAATAACCTGAAATATAGGTTGTGATTCATTAATGGAATCTGTATAAAGAATTAAAAAGCTGACAGCGTAATACAGTATTGAATTGGTGAGTGATATTTAATAGAAATAGGTGCACTCACAAACAAACATGAAATCAGGCTTCTCACCCTCCCAGGGGTAGTAATGTGATGAATAGAAGATCCTCCGTGGGATATATGCAAAATAAAGAACCAAATATAGTGAAGCATGTAATGAAATTACAAAATTATATTTATTGGTCTCACTTACAAGTGAAGAAATATAGTAGGCGTATCTCCATACAACATGGAACTCCCAAGTGATGCAGAGGTAGATCCAATGGAGAAGACAGAATAAAAAAAGTATAAACTACATACAAAAATACATAATGAAATAAAATAAAATATAGCAGCGTCTAAAAACTTAAAGAATATGTCCAACGCGTTTCGTCCAGCAAAAGGGGATCCCTGAGGAAGCATTTACTTAGGCCCCCTGACTACATATAGATACACACAAATACACTACCTGACACACACATGCAGATACACACTGACCGCATATAGATATAGATACACACAAGAACATAAAGATACATACTGACCACATATAGATACACTAACACACACAGATACACAACCTGACACACATGCAGATACACAGATAAAAACACTGACATACATGCAGATACAAAGGTACACACACTGACTACATATAGATACACTGACACACACAGATACACAACTTGACACACATACAGACACACAGATACAAACACTGACACATACAGATACACACTGACTATATACAGATACACACACAAACACAAACGGACAACATACAGATACAGAGACACATTCTGACAGACGTACTGACACAGAGACACACACATACAGCCATACTGAAACACATATACACAAAGACATACTGAACCACACAGACACTGACAGACTCACACACACACATACATACAGATACACTGACAGGCATACTGACACACATACACACAGACACTGACTGACATATTGACAAACACATACATGCAGAACCACACAGACACTGATAGACTCACACATAAACATACTGACACACTGACAGACATACACACAGACATACATTCTGGCACACATACAAACAGACAGACATACTGAAGCACACACACATGTACATACTGAACTACACAGACACTGACAGACACACACACACACAGACAGACATACTGGCACACATACATACAAACAGACAGACATTATGGCACACATACACACAGACAGACATACTGAAATACACATACACACAGACACTGACAACCACACATACAGACATTTTGACACACACAGACAGCCATACTGAAAACACACAGACACACAGACATAATGAACCACACAGACACTGACAGACTCTCACACACACAGACATACCGATACACTGACAGACATATTGGCACACTAACAGACATACACTGACAGACAGACATACACACATACATACATATATACATACTGACACACACACACACTCAGACACTCATGCAAAATCTGAAAACCACCCGCCATACCTTTTCCTGAAGGGTGGCTTCCTTGGGGTACAGTGGGCGGGCTGGGGTGGCTGGGAGTTAAGCTATCACTCTCTCTCGGCCTGGCCCCATCAGGAACAGCAGGTCCTTCCTCCCGCACAGCTCCGGTTTCTGTGGGAGGAAGTGAGGCGCGGCTGTCACTTCCTCCCAGCCGGCTGCCGAAAAGCCAGGGCCCGATCGCGCTGTTAAAGCGCTTCAGCGTCCGACCGGGCCGCTGCTGACACAGGCCCACCGGGTGGCCCTAAATGCAGAGGGCAGTGGGCTTCCCCAGCAAGTACAGGGCCTGAGCAGCTGCGCCGTTTGCCCCGCGTTAAAGACTACCATGTATGTGTAGATAATCCAGAGTTGTGTAGGGGATCTAGTGTGTGTATAAGGGATGTAGTGTGTGTTTGGAATGTAATGTCTGGAGGGGTGCAGTGTGTGTGTGTGTGTGTGTAAGGGGTGCAGTGTGTGTGTGGGGTAGTGTGTGTGAAGGGTTTTGAGGTATTGTGTGGGGGCAGATTAGGGCATATATATATATGTGTATATGATCGCTTTTTATTTAAAAAAATGTCCTTTATCTCCACCCTCCCTTCTTACCTTTGCTCAGAGCAAAGCAAGCCCTGGTGGCCCGGTGGTGAGTGAACTCTAGCCTGCAGGCTTGAGCTCCAGAGTTTCCTCTCTCCTAGAAGACCAGTGAAAGAGATCTCTGATCCCCCATCAGTCCTCATGGCACACAGTAGGGCCAAAGCTTGGATAGTTCCAGCCCTCTCTTCTCCCCTGTCGACCTTGGTTCATGGCCATCGCTGTCCATGGGCATTTGACAATTTGCCTGATGACCAATCCAGGCCTGCCTCAAACATTTACTTTTGTGCAAACAGACATTCAATTAAACACTCGGGCTTTCTCACATTGATTGACTGGGTTAGATGCAATTTAAAAAAAAATATTACTATATAAGGAGAATATTATAAAAATACTTATACTATATTATTCAATACAGTGCACTCGGTACACCTAGCTTATCACAGCATATATATCATGCAGTTAACCTATAACTCTTGGTGACTGCACCCTGGGGCCCTGAGACGCACATTAAACATTGCGAGTGTCCTATTAGATCTTGGATCATTGGGAGGTGTACTTTTGATTTGTTCACAAATTCTTTGCAACTGGTAAGAAATAAGCAAATTCCTTTTAATTCACGCCCAAATAAATCGATCCATTAATTCTATGAATGATGTTGGCAGTGTGTGAATTTTGTATGCAGTCTGTGAATGCTGTGGGCAGTGTGCGAATGTTGTACGCAATCTGTGAATGTTGTGGGCAGTGTGTGAATGTTGTATGCAGTCTGTGAATGCTGTGGGCAGTGTGGGAATGCTGTGTGCAGTCTGTGAATGCTGTGGGCAGTGTGTGAATGTTGTATGCAGTCTGTGAATGCTGTGGGCAGTGTGGGAATGATGTATACAGTCTATGAATTCTGTGGGCAGTGTGTGAATGTTGTATGCAGTCTATAAATGCTGTGGGCAGTGTGTGAATCTTGTATGCAGTCTGTGAATGTTGTGGGCAGTGTGGGAATGATGTATACAGTCTATGAATTACTTGGGCAGTGTGTGAATGTTAAATGCAGTTTATGAATGCTGTAGGCAGTGTGTGAATGTTGTATGCAGTCTATGAATGCTGTGGGCAGTGTGTGAATGTTGTATGCAGTCTGTGAATGTTATATGCAGTGTAGGCTGTTGGCAGTGTGTAAATGTTGTATGCAGTCTATGAATGTTGTGGGCAGTGTTTAAATGTTGTATGCAGTCTATGAATGCTGTGGGCATCATATAAATGTTGTATGCAGTCTATAAATGCTGTGGGCAGTGTGTGAATGTTGTATGCAATTTATGAATGTTATAGGCAGTGTGTGAATGTTGAATGCAGTCTATGAATGCTGTGGGCAGTGTGTGAATGTTGTATGAAGTCTATGAATGCTGTGGACGGTGTCTGAATGTTGTATGCAGTCTATGAATTACTGGGCAATTTGTGAATGTTGTATGCAGTTTGTAAATGCTGTGGGCAGTGTGTGAATGCTGTATGCAGTCTGTGAATGCTGTATGCAGTGTGTGAATGCTGTATGCAGTCTGTGAATGTTGTGGGCAGTGTGTGAATGCTGTATGCATTCTATGAATGCTGTGGGCAGTGTGTGAATGCTGTATGCAGTCTGTGAATGGTGTGGGCAGTGTGTGAATGTTGTATGCAGTCTATGAATGCTGTGGGCAGTGTGTGAATGTTGTATGCAGTCTATGAATGCTGTGGGCAGTGTGTGAATGTTGTATGCAGTCTATTAATCGAGTGGGTAATGTGTGAATGTTGTATGCAGTCTATGAATGCTGTGGGCAGTGTGTGAATGTTGTATGCAGTCTATTAATCCAGTGGGTAATGTGTGAATGTTATATGCAGTCTATTAATTCAGTGGGTAATGTGTGAATGTTGAAAGCAGTCTATGAATCCAGTGGGCAATGTGTGAATGTTGTATGCAGTCTATGAATGCTGTGGGCAGTGTGTGAATGTTTTATGCAGTTTATTAATCCAGTGGGTAATGTGTGAATGTTGTATGCAGTCTATTAATCCAGTGGGCAGTGTGTGAATGCTGTGTGCAGTCTGTGAATGCTGTATGCAGTCTGTGAATGCTGTGGGCAGTGTGTGAATGTTGTATGCAGTCTATGAATGCTGTGGGCAGTGTGTGAATGTTGTATGCAGTCTGTGAATACTGTGCAGTTTGTAAATGCTGTGGGTGTGAATGCTGTATGAATGCTGTATGCAGTGTGTGAATGCTGTATGCAGTCTGTGAATGTTGTGGGCAGTGTGTGAATGCTGTATGCAGTCTATGAATGCTGTGGGCAGTGTGTGAATGCTGTATGCAGTCTGTGAATGGTGTGGGCAGTGTGTGAATGTTGTATGCAGTCTATGAATGCTGTGGGCAGTGTGTGAATGTTGTATGCAGTCTATGAATGCTGTGGGCAGTGTGTGAATGTTGTATGCAGTCTATTAATCGAGTGGGTAATGTGTGAATGTTGTATGCAGTCTATGAATGCTGTGGGCAGTGTGTGAATGTTGTATGCAGTCTATTAATCCAGTGGGTAATGTGTGAATGTTATATGCAGTCTATTAATTCAGTGGGTAATGTGTGAATGTTGAAAGCAGTCTATGAATCCAGTGGGCAATGTGTGAATGTTGTATGCAGTCTATGAATGCTGTGGGCAGTGTGTGAATGTTTTATGCAGTTTATTAATCCAGTGGGTAATGTGTGAATGTTGTATGCAGTCTATTAATCCAGTGGGCAGTGTGTGAATGCTGTGTGCAGTCTGTGAATGCTGTATGCAGTCTGTGAATGCTGTGGGCAGTGTGTGAATGTTGTATGCAGTCTATGAATGCTGTGGGCAGTGTGTGAATGTTGTATGCAGTCTGTGAATACTGTGGGTAGTGTGTGAATGTTGTATGCAGTCTATGAATGCTGTGGGCAGTGTGTGAATGTTTTATGCAGTCTATTAATCCAGTGGGTAATGTGTGAATGTTATATGCAGTCTATTAATTCAGTGGGTAATGTGTGAATGTTGTATGCAGTCTATGAATGCTGTGGGCAGTGTGTGAATGTTGTATGCAGTCTATGAATGCTGTGGGCAGTATGTGAATGTTGTATGCAGTCTATGAATGCTGTGGGCAGTGTGTGAATGTTGTATGCAGTCTATGAATGCTGTGGGCAGTGTGTGAATGTTGTATGCAGTCTATGAATGCTGTGGGCAGTGTGTGAATGTTGTATGCAGTCTATGAATGCTGTGGGCAGTGTGTGAATGTTGTATGCAGTCTATGAATGCTGTGGGCAGTGTGTGAATGTTTTATGCAGTCTATTAATCCAGTGGGCACTGTGTGAATGTTTTATGCAGTCTATTAATCCAGTGGGCAGTGTGTGAATGCTGTGTGCAGTCTGTGAATGCTGTGGGCAGTGTGTGAATGTTGTATGAAGTCTGTGAATACTGTGGGCAGTGTGTATGCAGTCTATGAATGCTGTGGGCAGTCTATGAATGCTGTGGGCAGTGTGTGAATGTTGTATGCAGTCTGTGAATGCTGTGGGCAGTGTGTGAATGTTGTATGCAGTCTGTGAATACTGTGGGCAGTGTGTATCGTTTGTGTGCTGTAAGTTAGAGGCCAGGTATGAGCTTCCTTGGAGTACAAATTTCCACATCGGCATAGGAAGTTAAGCAATCTAAAATTCTAAAACGTGATTTTGTTGATATATAAATACTATAAGAAAAATACACATATGATGACCTTGAGTTACACATGCAAAACAGCTGAGCAAATACTAAATATTATACATATATATATATAAATAAAATATAATATAAATGAGGAAGCATCTAATAAATATAAATGCAGAAATATACCTCACAAAAAAAGGACAGAGTTGTGCAATCACAATGTTTCAACACTTGATTCTTCCTCAGGAATGTATAGATCAAACGTAATATATGTGTCATAGGGCTCTGTATTCACAGAGAAACAGAATTCTCGAGTGTTTCATATTCAGCTTAACAATCAGGCTATAATAACACGCGTAACTTATTTTACATTTTGTTTTTAAATGTATTTATGCCTTTTTTTTTTCCTTTTGTATTTTAAATGCAACAAGCTCTATAACATAAATATGTTTGTTTTAATTAAGAAAACCCACATGAGAGGGAGGGGTAAGGATTCAGTAGGTATTTGAATGGATTCGGAATATAAAATGAGGCAGAGTTCAGGCTATGTAAGCACGTTCTATAAAGACAGCATTCTTATGGTCTTTTTCAAAATATATCCCTGGAATTCCTCATTATTGTGATAACATGTAACACATAAAATACAGACAGACAGATCCAGCAACGAATATCTCATCTGTAGAACCATATGACTAATTTATATGTCAGATGTCACTCACCTGTTTTTCTTTTAACAGTTTAATTCCATAAGAAATTTGACTTTTTCCCGTCCATCCTTGGTGCACATTGTATCCGTACTACCTAGGTCCATAGGTGTCCTTTCAGTTATGTGACACTCCCTGTTCCCTGCCACTCCTGTCACATATCTGCAGTTGGTGTGGAGAGTCCCGGAGCTAGGGGCAAGCATTGACAAACATTAGGAAAATAAACACCATCTGTTCACCGGAAGCAAAGCAGGAGAGCCGCAAAGAAAATAAAGAAAGCAACAGAATGAAAGGACGTGGTACTATACAGGACTGGCAGGGAAACTTGGGACGATGGGCACTGAGCCTTTGGCATGAAGAATGTGTGGGCACCGGTCATGCTTGAAGCTCTGTGGTCTTCACTTGCCACAGCTGCTAAGTCCTCAGGTTAAACCTTGGGTACCCTACAATACCATATCTCAGGGATCAGGATCTCAGGAACTAAGATTACATTCAAACCTTGGGTACCGTACAATACCATATCTCAGGGATCAGGATCTCAGGAACTAAGATTATATTCAAACCTTGGGCCAGCTGACCCCAGTTGAAAGCCTGGAAGCTGAACTATTTTAGGAAATATCATTAACATTCCCAAATGACCTGTCCAAAAAACAACCCACATGAACACCCGATTAACACTTTAAGAACCTGCAAACTACACAAACAGGGTTATTTACAAAGGTGAGAGTTGTTTAGAATTTCAAACCTAAGGTCAAGATAGTCGAACTGAAAACACAGTTGACTTGGATAATTCCAGTTTAATTATTTGCAGTGATGTCTTCAAGATTTGTATTTAGGGGGGGGGGGCACATGAGGGGCCTGGGACAAAAGTAGGGGGGCAGTTAAAAGACATGTAAATATGTGTGCATATATTATATAAATACAGGGCTCGAAAAATTCCTACCGCCAGGAAGCCTTGGCAACTAGAAATGTTGCCCTGACACCTGGGATTTTTCAGACCTTTGCTAAGGCGCGCAGGAAACATTAAAGCCGGCCGCCATGGGGAGCATGGAGGTGGTGCACGAGGGGGCAGTAACCTTCCTGCAGTTCCTCTCTGCTCCCTCACGCGAAGTTTAGTGAAATGAAGTCACTCATTCCCCGGACATCACTACAGAGAGCGAGCAGGGGAGCAAAGACATGCTGCAGGAAGATTATAGAGGAGCCCCAATGAATGTCAGGGAAAGATCCACTCAGATCTCTTAAAGGTAGGGAGTCTAGGTGGATTTAAATTAAAATGAAAGTAGCAATTTATGAGTGTGTGTATGTGTCTGTCGGTGTCCGGGTGTGTCTCAGTCAGTGTGTGTCTCAGTCAGAGAGTGTGTTCCTGTCCGTGTGTGTCTGTTTAGGTACCTACCTCCTCTGATTGAATGAAAATGTGTTTTTAATTAACCGTTTTTCCCTCGCCGTGTCAGTTTCGCCACGGCTGGACCGACCGCTAATGCTGAGATTATCAATGACAAAACAAGCTCACTACAGACAACCTTACTGACACACACAAGGTCACTACAGACAAGCTCACTGACACACACATGCTCACTACAGACAAGCTCACTGACACACACAAGCTCACTACAGAACAGCTCACTGACACACACATGTTCACTACAGACAACCTCAGTGACACACATGCTCACTACAGACAAGCTCACTGACACACATACTCACTACAGACAAGCTCACTGACACATGCTCACTACAGACAAGCTCACTGACACATGCTCACTACAGACATGCTCACTATAGACAAGCTCACTGACACACATGCTCACTACAGAAAAGTTCACTGATACACAAGCTCAACACAGAAAAGTTCACTGACACACAAGCTCACTACAGACACTACAGAGGGGTGGGGCTTCCATGCAGAGCAGCGCTTACAGTCGGGGAGGTGGATTTTCCATGCAGGGGCTGAGATGGCGTGCCAGGGACGCTGCTGCGACTTGTAAAGGGAGACTCAGTGCACCCGGCTTTAATTTCAGTGATGCCCCTGATTATATTGGCCTTAAGTTCGAAATTTACTTTAATTTACTTTGAATTCCCATCAATTCTGACTTTAGTTAATAACCCTGATAGATCGATAAATCACTGAAAGTACTTTTCTAACAATTAACCCATATTTTAAGCATGCGTGGGATAGGCACAAGGCTATCCTAACTATAAGATAAGGCCAGGGACTAATGAAAGTATTTAGAAAATTGGGCAGACTAGATGGGCTGAATGGTTCTTATCTGCCGTCACATTCTATGTTTCTATGTATCTATCTAAAAACGTTAAAAAAAATTGAATTTACATCAAACTTATTCAATCTCCATCAATTAAAGCATATTAAGTACATATAAGCACTGTAATAACTAAATAACTAGCATAATTGATAACACAAATAATACACATGTACACCGTGCTCAATAGGTCCTATTTTAATAAGTTTAAAGGGACACTGCACTGCTCAAATACAAAATAAATAAAAATCACTGTTTTTGTAAATATACCCCAAATGTAAACTTGCATGCATTTAATTATGCACTTTTCTTTGGAGTTATATCTAAAAACAACTCACAAAATCTTGTCTGCTGCCTTTGCAAACTCTCTCCTTCTAACCCTTCTAACCCAGACCTTCTGTGGTCCAATCACAGACTTCCCAATGTAGCTCAATAATAAGTCTTTGCAAGGCAGGTGCTCTGGGCAATTGCTACCTCCTGAGTATGGTGCAAATAAGCCAACCCAACCAGGAAGTAACAGACCTGTTGTCTGCTTGAAAATCCAGAAGGGGTGTAACCAGTATAATTTATAAAAGTGGCAATTTCTATTGAAATCTGCACTATTTCCAAAATGGAAAAAAAGAGGACACTCTCTTCACACATAAAGCTTTTCACCAAGCTAAAGTGCTTTAGAGGTATGGAGTGTCCCTTTAAATTAACAAACACACATCTCGCGCAAGTCGATTTGGAACACAACAGGTTAATGACAAAGATGTCACCTTATTATCTCACTACGCCACCAAAGGAGTCAGAGATAGGTCAGATCATTCCAAGGTGGGTCCATTTTGTTTGTCTGTTACCTTGTGATCACATAGTATCAACCTCAAGGTCGCATCATTAATGATGACATAATAAGTTAAAACCAGTTATAAGCTGATAATGAATACCGACTTCGACCTTTCTGTAGAAAAAAAGATTCTGACATTTTTGACATTTTTGGAGTGATTGCTTTGGGAACACTCACTCAATACCAACCAGAATTCGGATAACATTATCAGTCAGACACCAATACAGTTTTGAAATGTAGCACTTAGTCATTGGTTGAATGTTACTCACTTTAGTAATATCAGTTTGAATATTGTTAATGTTTTCCTGTCTGTTCAGCTCAAACTGATAAGAGGACAGTTTTTATTACAGTTACATGAATTAAAAGAATTCACGGAAATAATATACTGTTTTTACTGCTGTGTATTTATGGTTTTCTTTTTTGTGTTATATGCACATTGATTTGATAATGTGTGTTAACAGAGGGTGACAACCAGTAGTCCATTATGGGTCCATTTTGTTTGTGTGTGTGTTAGTGAGTAGGTATTTGTGTGTATGAATGTGTTGGAAGAGCCAATGGTTTTGTAGCGTTAGGGAGTTCTGATAGCTGAGTTTTGTATTTGGATTTATAGATGAGATGCATCTTTGAGTTTAAAATATTATTTTGCTAGTTAAGGCTACACTAGAGGATGTGGACTGCTTTTTTTGTTTAACAAAGATGTATTGATTTGATATAGTTTACACAATTAGTTATTCCGGTTTAATTTCTGTCATTGCTCTGTCTGTATAGTTTCAACAAGTGCGGGGAAAGGGTATTCGCAAATAATTTGTAATAGGCATTGGTGAGACCGTCGGGTCCAGGTGATTTGTCAACGGGTAATTTTTTTAATCACCAAAGTGATCTCCTCTAAGGAAATAGGCTGTCGTAGTGATTGTATTGCGGTCGGTGTCAGGGAGGGCAAGCAGAGGTCCTGTAGGAATCCGTCTATGTCCTCTACGGTCGGGACCTTAGTAGTACCCTCGTCACGTAGATTGTACAGCTGACGATAGTAATCTGCAAACATATTAACAATTTCTCGTGGGTCAATAGTTTTGTGACCTTTTCCATTTGTGAGGTAGGCAATCCTGGAGGCGATCGTTTTTTGTTTCAATTGCGCTGCTAGTTTAGCGCCGGCTCTATTCCCTGCCGCGAAGAATTTGTGTTTTGATTTTTTTAAGAGGTAGGTTGTTTTAGTTAACTCTATATCTCGTAATTGTGTTTGTAAGCTCAAAAGCTTCCGTTGTATCTCAGGGGTGGGTGCATGTTTGTTGCTGTGTGTGACGTGTTTGATCTCATTGATAAGGGCTAAGCATTGTGCTTTTTGTGTCTTGTAGGCATGGCTTGCGTGCTTTATGAAGCTGCCTCTAATGACCGCCTTGTGTGCTAGCCAGACATAGTCCGGGTCAGTGTTCTGCTTATCATTGTCCTCAAAGTAGTTTTGTAGGTCCTGTGTGACTTCCTGGATTATGTGTGTGTTCGTTAACAAGGTGTTGTTTAACCTCCAAGTTCTTTGGCCAGTCTGAGGGAACCGGTCCTTGAGCGTTAACGTGATTGGTGCGTGGTCGGACCATGTGATGTCCCCGATGGTAGTGTCTAGTATCTTGAGGAGGGAAGTGGTTCTAACCAGGAACCTATCTATTCTCGAGTAACTATTGTGTACCGCCGTATGGCATGTGTAATCAGTTTCATTGGGGTGTGTAATTCTCCAAGGGTCTACATAATCATGTGTTGCTAGGATATCGCGTATGTTATGCGATTGTGCGAGCCGTCTCTTAGAGGTGTTGGGTGTTATGGTATGTGAGGCAGAGGAATCTTTAATGCTATCCAGGAGAAAGTTGGTATCGCCTCCAAGTATTACCTCCCCAAAGCTGTACATATTCAACAAGGCAAATATTCGGTGCAAAAACATTTCTTGGTTATCATTAGGTCCATATATATTCATTAATGTGAAGGGGTTGTTGTTAAGGTGGCACTGAATGATGAGATATCTACCTTTCTTATCGCTGATCTTGCGGACCAGCTCGAAGGTGACGTTCCTACTTATTAAAATAGAGACTCCTCTTTTTTTTGTGGAGCAGCAGGAGTGATGATCTATCGGAAACCAGGGGGAGTTAAATTTGGGCCGTGAGCCCCATTTAAAATGGGTTTCTTGAAAGAAGGCAACCTGCGCCTTACATTTTTTGGCTTCTAAAAGTGCCAGTTGTCGTTTATGGGGCGTGTTCAGCCCTTTGGCGTTGAGAGAAAGTACAGTGATTGACATCCTTACAGCTATAATTAGGTGGGCAGGGAGGTAAAGGCTATGCCGTGCTACTCAGCCCCTAGTGTCACCTTACTTCGTCGATTTCGTGGGTGGGGGTTGGGGGGGTGTGGTAGGGTTCAACATACAACAGTACAACTTGAACTATATACAAAACCCGTTAGCCGGGTGGCTTAGTGCAGAAATCTGCCGACGGGTAATAAAATGGCTTACTAGGTAAGCCGAGTGGGGCTCTGTGGGTGCTGACGGGTATTACCGGTTACGGTTTTTCTATGTTATATATAATTAAAAAATATATATATATATTTTTTTTTTTTCTCGTTTGGATTATATTGCCCTGAATTACCGGCAATTACCGGGCGTAACGCTATATGTGTGCGCCCCTCTGTTGATACACCGTACAGGTAATATTTCTTAACAGTACAATTAGATCTAGGAAAAGGGAATAACAGTGCCAATCAAGTAACGTAAACAGTAAAGCGGTTTTCCGCCTGGGTGGGCTCTCGGCTGTTAGATACCTTGCAAGTGAGCACAGCTGCGAGGGTGCACCCGGGGGGAACCAGTTTGTATAGTTCTTGTGTGGGATACATATCTGTGCTCCATCAGTGGTGTTCTACATCCTTGGGCCTCGTTTGGTGGTGTGGCGTCATCGGTGGGTCCGCCGCGTGCCATGGGATAGGTCGGTAGTCCCAGGGTTGTTTTCTGGGTGGTGAGGGTGCTGGCGAACTGGCGATGTCAAGTCGAGCCATTGGGATGTTCCATTCTCTGAGTAGTTTTGCGCCGTCTCGTGGGGTAAAGATTACTAAGTCCACTCCATTTCGTTTCAGTAGGATTTTCGTGGGATATCCCCATTTGTACGGGATAGCTGCATTCCTGAGCGCTGCGGTTACAGGTGCAAACGCTCGTCTCTTGTTCATGGTTGCCGCTGACAGGTCAATGAACAGTTTGATATCAGCAAACGGCTTTGGCAATGATGGGTTGGTTCTGGATGCTTGCATTAGGCGGTCTTTGACCTCAAAGTAATGTATTCTGGTGATTACATCTCTCGGTGTAGTTGGAGGTAATTGCTTCGGCTTTGGTAATCTGTGAGTGCGATCTAGGCGCAGGTCTGAGGTCTCCAAAAACAGATCTTTAACGAATGTGGCCAGATCTTGAGGGCCCACTGTTTCAGGGACACCTCGTAGCCGTATATTATTTCTTCTGTCCCTGTCCTCGTTATCTGCGATTTTGCTCTCTAGGAAGTGTACTTTTCGCTGCAGTGTCGTGTGCGCTTCTGCCAGCTCATTATGAGCCTCTCTCAGCCCCTCCGTTGCCTCCTCCAAGTGTGCTGTTCTGTCTCCCAGGGCCTGAATATCTGCCCTGACGTCCGCCGCCATCTTGGAAAAGTCCGACCTAAGGTTGGTCTGGAGCGACTGTAGCATGCTGCTCACCGAGGCATCAGTGGCTAGGTGGGTGTTGGGGATGCCAGGGGGGTCTAGGCTTTCTCCACTCTCGTGATCCGAGGCGGAATATTGCGCTCCGTCGGCGCCATCTTGGACGCCGTTGTTCCCCATCGTGAGGTGAGAGTGCAGCGTCTTCTGTTTTAGTTTTTTGGAGGATTTAGTGGTCATGTCCTCCCCTGTTCCCTCGCTGGCTTGCGGGAGATGTGGTGGGTGAGTATCGCTGGTTTCCACGCTGTGTAAGCCCACAGAATGGCGGAGCTTCCAAGTTATGCGACTGCTTCCATGCTGAGTTAAGCCACGCCCCCATTCCGGTTTAATTTCTACCAGGGGTATGCAACCTTCAGCGCTCCAGACCTTGTTGACTACATCTTCCCTGATTCTTTGCCAGCATTATAGCT
This sequence comes from Pelobates cultripes, assembly GCA_933207985.1. Lineage (NCBI taxonomy): Eukaryota > Metazoa > Chordata > Amphibia > Anura > Pelobatidae > Pelobates > Pelobates cultripes. Next base: position 14,986,586 of record OW240912.1, read on the forward strand.
GTAAGAGCATTATAGGAGATGTAGTCTACAAGATATGGAGTGCCGAAGATTGCCTACACCAGATCTAAAATATATAAATTGGTAGGATCAGTGCTCCCACCAGTTTAATGCCAAATACATATATAATTTTATATTGTGTGCATATTTTACAGTACACTGATCTCCCAATTTTTGACTTTTCTGATTCGTTTCTGAACTCAGTAAAAAAAATTCTGCCCAGCCAAATCGACAAATGCCGAAATTTGGACATTCCAAAATTTTTCTATTTTGGGGGGAAATGGTCCAGCTGAACCGAAATTTCTCACCATGCACAATTTTAATATAGTGCCAATTCAGCCAGACATTTAATAAAATCTAACTTGTGCTTTGGAAGGGTGTCAGGCAGTGCTTATAGCCACTAAAGGAGTTTTCCCCGTAAAGACTTTTGAGAAGATCTTCGTGCTCAACGTCATCACACACAGAATAAAAACATCAAGCATTCTTAAATATACACTCCGAGCACCACGACTACTAGAGTGCACTGATGTAAGTAGTCAAATCTTTTCTAACAGTTTGACATCTTTCCGGGGGTCCCCCGGGCACCACCTCCTGCCTCCCTACTTTCTGCATTGTATCTCTACTAGAAGCGTCCGGCTGACACACCAGCTGGTGCGCACAATTCTGCGTGAAGCATTGGATTTAACCAAGATCATCAGAATTTTATAATCAAAGAAGAAGCTGTGTGGCCAAAAAAAAACCATAAAGACTGTCCTGACGGTGGATTGCGGGTGAATTTAACAGACATTTACTTTGTTTAATTTAATAGAGTTGGGGTCCATTCATTTTAAAGGGGAGAAGAATACTCTATTTTTGGAAATAAATATATTTACTTCAAGCTATAATGTCCCAATTCTTGGCCTTCCTGCGATATTCCATTCCTGGCAGGGTTATTCACCTAAGTGAGATTTCAAAATGAATTTCAAATTTAAGGCCACAGTGGCCAAACTGAAAATAATCTCCATTTGTTTAAACATACACAGGGATTTGGGAAGAGCGCAGGTAACTTTTTTCTTTGGTTTTTACTGTATTTATTGGGGCTGATGTGTTTTATGGTTGTTGCTGCCACCCAAGAGTAGTGGGAGTTTGAGCACAGGACTTTTTTTTTTGTATAAGCTGAAAATATAGCTGACTCAGAGATTTTTTTTTCCCTTTTTCGACTATCTTAAAATAAAATTTGAAATTCACTTTGAATGATCCTTTTAGAGGAAAACCCCGGTGGGTTTCATTCTTGGAAAAAAACTGATCTCAAAGGTTGTCTGCCTTCATTCAGACTTTTACTCATCTATCAGAGATAGATCTATCATGTTACATTATAACTTTTTTCACACAGCGATGGTTTTGATAAGGTGACTATCTTTGTACTTTGAACAGATCTTAACTGTTTGTCTGCATGATATCGCAGGTTGCAGATAAAACCAACTGTCCCGTCTAGTCTGCTTATTTCTTTTTACTCTAAAAACTAATGGCTTTTATACATGTATAAAGAACTGACACCAAGTTACATTATTTAAGAGATTTAAGATGAAAGTTTTGTCAATTTAGGGGATATTAGCCCATTGTTATCGAGCTCTTTCTGGCAATATTTCCAAACCAATCTGGATGTTAACCATATGTTATAAGAAGCGTTTTGGTACCAGGCAAGATAACTTACAAATGGATTTCATTCTGAGAGACCACCACATTTAGGTTGGAGCTAAAATGGTTGGTTATTAGTGCATTAAATATTTAAAATACAAATAAATAAATACAAGCCTCTGAATGCCACTGAATTGAGAATTAGCACATAAGATTTATTGTTTCTGCAACGGCTCCAATTCCACTATAAAAGGTTTTACGATTTATTTGCCCAACATTGGCCTTCGGCAGCATTCTAGGAGAGCAGGGACATTTAGCAGGTCTCTTTGTAAGGTGTCATTCATTGAAAAATATACAGGGACACTCTACTGCCAAAATGGAAAATAAGAATCGCTGTTTAGTAGCGATATCAAATGAAAACTTGAATGCATTTAATTATGCTTTTTTTTTTTCATTGGAATATATATTTTTAAAAACCTGCAAAAGCTGCAGATCTCTTCTCTGCAGCCTTTACAAGCTCTCCCCTTCTAATCCCGCCCAGTGGCTGTCTAATCATAGAGTTCCCAACGCAGCTCAATGAAAAGTCTTTGCAAGGCAGCTCCTCTGAGAAATTACTGCTTCTTGAGTCTAGCTCTACTGAGCTAAACAAACCAGGAAGCAACAGGTCCTAAAGTTTGATTGACAGCCAGGGGGGTGTAACAAGGTTAATTTATAAAAGTACCAATTTCAATTGAAATCAACCCATTTTTGAAAAATTAAGAGAGGACACACTTTTCACACATAAAGCTCTTCAGCATGCTTAAGTGCTTTAGGGGTCTGGAGTGTCCCTTTAATTATGTTCTTCTGATTCCCTCCTCACTCTTTTGAGTAGTGAGGTTTTATTGTATTTTGGGCTTTCATATCTGTTACCTTCCACATAAATATATATATTCTATAACAATAAACTTTATAAATTGTTTTGGTTGTATGACCATAAGTTTAATGTTGTGCATTAGAAATTATAAAATCACAAATAATTCCTAAAATGTGAATTTGAGATGGCATTTCAACCCTTAGATTCTCAAACACATCAGTCCAAGTGCTTCTGGGCTTTTCTAAAATGTGGTCACCCATTCTGCCACCTAAGTTTAATATTTATGATCCGAGTCATTGCACCTTTAAAAATGCTCATACTAGAACTGTCCCTGATCCCCCAAAAAATTCTTGAAGTGTCGTCTGTGAAAAACACTTTATCTACATTTCTGTTTGTTCCACGGAATTTGCACAACTGCCGGATTGCAGTTCGCAATACAATGAATGGGCTACAGTTTTCTGATGTATCAGATCATAGAGAAGACTTGACATAAGTCATAAAATGTCTTATGGCCATCTCTCCAAAATAAGGGTATCCTTCTACCGTCTCTCGAACCTGGGCAAAGAAGATTTATCTCCCACTCATTTTTGGCCTCCCCTTACACGGTTTAATTGTTTGAAAAATGTAATAAACTTAAATAGAAATAGCAATGTGTCGACTAATCCTGTAATCAGAAATAAACTTTAAAGATCTAAATAGCGAAAAGTCTCTTATCTTCTAACATGTCAAAGGTTAACTTTTATTAATGTGTATTTAGTGAGTATGTGTGCCTCATTTTATAGTAGTTCAGTATATCTGCACTAAACAAACTAGTCGGTGGTGTCTATGTGTGGGCAACAGTTTCATGCATTGTAATGGTATAAAATCATTCGAGTACTATTTTATATTTACTCTCCGAAGTCTGAAAAACACAATTATATGCAGGTACAAATAAGTATACTACTAAGCATTTGGCCATTTATTGGTCAATAGTGAGAATGCTCCATGAGAATGTTTCATGAGTTTATCGTAAGACTAATAAAAGTGTATAAATAAAAAAAAAAAATGCAAACAAGTAATAGAAAAACCGTAAAGTAAAAGCACTTGTACAGTGAAAAAATAAAAAATAAATCGTATTTATACAATGGGTACAATAAGTCACTTATTGCTAGATCAATAATACGGCTCGTCGGGCATATCACAGGAATCTCAACCTCAGTAGCCAGCTGCTACAGGTTCACACAGAGAACACACAGAGAAATCGCTGCAGTGGGCAAGTTAGGCTGAACAGCAGTCGGTCAGATAAGAATAGAATGTGACCCAATATGGCTGGATAGCAAACTAAAAATCAGAATATCATTAAAGCAAAATCATTGAGTTTTATTAATTTTAATTTGATGACAGTGGTCCTTTAAGAGTTAAAGCGGTCAAAGGTCTTTCATCTGATGGAGAGGTTGTCTGTTATGATCTTATGGCAAGGATTAATCCAGGAAGTGCCGCGATTTAAAATAATCAGCAATTTCCCAGCAGCAGACAGGGTTTAAAAATCCCATATCTCTGCAACGAAATGGGTTAAAGGCAAACTGCCATAATTTAGAATAGAACATGTTCTCTTCCAAGCAAGCAGCTGCACATTTAGCTGTATATAGTATATATATATATAAAATAAAATAAAAAGTGAAAGCGGACAATCACCTATTTCACTATACATGGAGTACATAGAAAGATAGAGCGGTTGTGTTTTTAGGGACGTGCAATTTGTTTGTCCCAAATTGAAAGTCGGATGAATGCCTCGATTTAATATTGTTGGATACGTTTTCTAAATGATTTCATATTATTGAATAAACATTTAAAATTATTTAATATTATGAAAAAAAAATAATATATAAATTGTCATACATATTGATATATTTTTTGATATTTTAATATTTTTTTTAAAAAATCATTTGGAAAGCATATCAAAAAATACTAAATCAATGACGAATTTGGCCATTTTTTTGGGGATCCATTCATTTTGATAAGGATCCCAAATTAAGGACATGTACTTAACAGCTGAAGGATCAATATTCACAAAATTTAGATTTTTTAAATTGATTAGTAGATAGATATCTAATATTCTTAAATATCCCACATAATTAGACCAAATGAGGGAGTTATCTTTATACTGCCTCTCTTGGCAAACATCATTTGAATTTCACTACCACCTGTACGCTGATGACATACACTGCTGATATATCTCTCCTCCCTGGACCTCTCCCCTGCCGTCCTGCGATGTGTCACTGCGATGTGTCACTGGATGTACTCCCGCTTTCTGAAACGTAATTTCTCTAAAACTGAGCTCGTTGTCTTTCCTCCTCCTAATACTGATCCTCCTCTTTCACTCTCCCTTCAGGTTAGTGGTATCCACATCAGTCATTTCTTGCAAGCACGTTGTCTTGCCGTTATACTTGAGTCTGGCCTCACCTTTGAGACTCACAGCCAGTATGTTGCCAAATCTTGTAGATTCCATCTTAAAAACATAGCCAGCAAAAGCTGCATTAAAAACACCAGTAAGGAGAGGTACAAAACAGCACTCCCTGGCACGGACTCTTAGAGTGTGAAAACATACAGCCACAACGTTAAGGGGTTGAACACCCCAGTCAAACGGTATTGTCTTGCCAGAGACCTTCCCAGGACCCAACCAGATATAGTGTGTTTGCAAGAAACACACTTCAAAAAAGTCTCTCAACTCTTGCAAACACAATACCCCACCCAGTATCACAGTACCTCTCACTCCAAAACCAAGGGGTCTCAATCCTGATCAGTAAGGATGTTTCATTTAAGTCAGTCACTCTATGAATCCATAGACGAACAAGGGCGATATATTATTTTGGTTTGCGAAATCAACAACCTGGGAAATTTCCTCCATAAGATTCTAGCCAAACTCTTGCCAGTCCAGAGGGGCATCACAGCCATATGCGGGGACCTCAACAATGTCCTGACCAACACTGGACTCCACTGTACGCCCCAACACTCCTAGGTTTGCCACCCTTACACGAGAATGCAAACCACTAGTACGCCTGCTGCGTGAGCACGGACTGTACGATGCATGGAGAGTTCTCCACCCTGAGGAGAGGGACTATACCTCACACACCTTAACTAACTGTCATCCTGCTCCATAGGTGCCATATCGTGGTCAGACCACGCCCCAACATACCTAGACATGCAGGATACTTACGAATATAAGAACCGCAGCCCATGGAGGCTAAATGAAACCCTACTAAATGATGCACAATTTTGCCAGAAACTAGCCATTGACATTAAAAATGACTTTGCCACAAACCAGACTCACCAGAAACCTTATGGCAGGCCCACAAACCTGTAATCAGAGGGCTCTTCATTAGGAAGGCCAGTGCAATAAAACAAAAAACCCAAGCCAAAACAAAAGGTTGGCTGAAGGAACTATACCTCTTAAATAAACAAAACCAAGAATCCCCAACCCCGGCCATAAAAACACAAATCAGGGAACTGCTCAGCGAAATCAAAGAGCATGACCTGACCAAAATGGGATTTGGCTTATGGAAACTAAAATCAACCCACTACACCCAAGGAAACAGGGCGAGCAAGATATTTACCAGAAAACTAACGCAAAGGTGCACAAATACCAAGATACCGTATATTCTAAACACAGCAGGGGAAAAGAAGGTAACCCCTAAAGACATCAGCAATGTCTTTGCAGATTATTACGAATTCCTGTAAAACCTAGCGAATGACACTAACCATCACTCTTGAGGGAACAAATAAAACCCTACAAGCACCCATCTCAGAGGAGGAGGTACTCCAGGCCATCACTCACCTACCAAATGGGAAAGCCCCAGGCCCAGACAGACTCATCAACACCTATTACAAAAAATCTGCAGAAACATTAACTCCCCATCTAACCACACTGTTCCAAACCGCAACCCTCAAAGCAGAAGCACCCAAAGACATGCTTGAGGCCCAGATCGTTACGCTGCCCAAACCAGGGAAACCCCCTACATGTAGCCAAACCATTCGCCCAATGTCACTTCTAAACACTGACACCAAACTCTATGCAAAAGTTCAAGCCACTAGACTGAACAATATCCTCCCTTCACTGATACATGACGATAAGGTGGTTAGACATGGGTCAGACAATACGAGAAGGTTATCAGCTTAATGCATAGCCTACACAGAAGCCAACAGGGGGGCCTGCTACTCTCCATGGATGCAAAAAAGGCTTTTGACCCCCTCAATTGGACTTTTCTGGACGCAGTTCTCCTAAATACAAATTCCCACCAGCCTTCATAAACGCAGTCCACGCACTATACTCATGTCCCACAGCTAGGGTCCTTAACTCCGGGTTCATATATAAGCAAATAAATATTACTAACTGCTCTAGGCAGGACTGTACTCTGTCGCCACTGCTCTATGTACTGGCATTGGAGCCCCTGGCCGCTGCCATCAGAGCAGATTTGTCCATCCATAGCATTTCTCTAGGCGATAGTGAGTATAAGCTAAAGCTCTTCGCAGACGACATACTGGTAACAATAACACGACCACTCATATCCTTACCGATTTGATGGCACAAATCCAAACATACGGAGCCATCTCCTATTACAAATTAAATGTCACCAAAACACAAGCCCTGGAATTGCACCTAGGTGAAGACTTAACGAATAGGCTGCAGGCGGCTTTCCCTCTGGACTGGCGACACAATCACCTAACCTTTCGGGGCCTCAAACTCACCAAAAACCCAGTCCACTTATTTAAGGACAACTATGTCCGCCTTCTCAAAGAATTCACAGACACCCACAGTCATGGAAGGGACACTTTCTGTCCTGGTTGGGCCGGAAAGCGGCAGTGAAAATTACTCTCTTACCTAAAGTCCAGTATCGCTTCCGAACACTGCAAATACCTCTACCGAAACAATACCTGAAAAACATACAACACACGCTCTAACGTCTTTCATATGGGAGGGGAAAAAGGTGAGGGTGGCAACAGGAACTCTACAACAGGCAGTGGGGAGGGGGAGTTTGGGCCTCCCGAACCTAACAACCTACCATAGAGCAGTTTTTCTGCACAACATAGCCCAAATCAATCAACCTATCAAGGCCCCCCAGTGGGTCAAAATAGAATCACACTGGTCCCCTCTGAGAGATCTTAGATCAATCCTATGGATGCCGAGCTGCCCCAGACACGTCCTCGATGACCTCCTACACAACACCCAGACTCTAATACAAATGTGGGATAAAATGAGAGACAAACCTGTGGTGGAACCACAAATACCATTAGCCACCACACAGCACACAATAGGGCAGATGATCCTGACCTTTCCTAGAGAGCAATGGACGGGGAAGGGAATACACCATGTCTACCAGGTCTTTGACAGGGGTTGCCTGTTGCCATTCCCTACCATCCAAACCAAATATAATCTCCCCCACAGAACCATATTCTCCTACCTCCAGCTAAAATCTTACGTGACAGATAAACTATGCTCCCTGATAGACTCCAACAACACAAAATACATGTCAAAATTTGAGGAACAATTTGTCAGTACCTCACCCCCCCAAAAAGGCAATGTCCTGGGGGTACATTGAGTTAAACAAGAGGCAGACACACACGATAGACAAACTAAAACAGACCTGGCACAATAAACTGGACCAAATTATGGCAGATTGGGAATGGGAAAGGGCTTTTATGGCACACAAGGGGCTCACAGCCTGCACCTCCCACCTCAAGCTACAGCGAAAAATATTATATCACTGGTACTTAGTGCCAGACAAACTACACAAGTTATGGCCAACAACCAGTAACATATGCTTGAGGTGTGGATGGTAGGTGGGCACGATGCTACACATTTGGTGGTCTTGCTGCAAACTCAAACTCTTCTGTGACACCGTAGTAAATTTACTCCAGAAAATCCTACCCACACCACTTTCAGACCATTCCAAGGTCTGCCTTCTGTTCATGTTGCCTAGGGACATCCCAAAGTATATCAGGGTCATCCTTTACCACACACTAATATCAGCCAATTTAGTAATCTCCAGGTTGTAGAAGAGGACCCAAATTCCATCAGTGGAAAACCTTATTAAACAGGTAGACTTAAACTGGACATATGAACCAATGACTACAAAACAATTTGGTACACGCACAGGCATCCAAGAAGCCCACAAATAATGAGTAGAAAAAAATTAAAAACACACACTGATAAGTCAGTTGAACGACCTCTTGTACCGGTCTGTAATGAGATGTCAGGAACTACATCAGACTGTAGCTAGCTAAATAACTGTCTAGTTAAACATACCGCAACTGTATTCTCACCAGTTGATGCAACCATGATATTATGATAAATAATGTAACGTGATGATAAGAAACTGTTTCCTTCACCCTATATGTACCCCAATGTCCCCCTTTTCTTCCTTCCGTAACCCCATTTACGACTTTGAAAACCAAATAAAATTCAAATTATAAAAAAACAAAAAACATAGCCCGCATCTGCCCCTTTCTTACCCAAGATGTTACCAAAGAGCTTGTCCATGCTCTAGTAATTTCACACATTGATTATTGTAACCCTCTCCTAATTGGTCTTCCCAAAAGCCGTATTGCCCCACTACAGTCTGTAATTGTCACATTCTGCTCCTGTTGCGGATCATTTCTGTCTTGGCTTCTGATATCCAGGACTCTTTTTACAATTCTTGTTTCGTTTTTCCTGGCTTTTCTGGTTTTCTATTCTGTGTCTGGTTTTCTTTATGCTAGGTTCATTCCTTTATTCCGTTCCTGGAATTCCCAGTTTCCTGGATTCCTTTGAATGTTTTTTTTTTCCTTTGCATTAATCCTTTTTGTTTCAGTCTGCTCTTGCAGGCAGTGGATTCATTTCCTCTGCTCCCTTCTT
>OW240912.1:14996023-15006094 GCA_933207985.1 Pelobates cultripes
TTTACTGAGAGGGTAGTGGATGCATGGAATAGCCTTCCAGTTGAAGTGGTAGAGGTTAACACAGTAAAGGAGTTTAAGCATGCGTGAAATAGGCATAAGGCTATCCTAACTATAAGATAAGGCCAGGGACTAAGTATTTAGAAAATTGGGCAGACTAGATGGGCCAAATGGTTCTTATCTGCCGTCACATTCTGTTTCCATGTTTCTATGCCTCGGACTTTGAGTAAAATGAACACTTCAATACAGATGTCTATCTGACTGCGTAGGATGCTGTTTTGTTCTCAGCTCTTAGAAAGATTTTATTGTGAGTAGGATTTTAATTCAGTCTTGGAGTATAAAGAACACTTTAATACAGATATCACTACCTGACTGCAAAGGATGCTGTTTTGCTAATAGCTCATATTTTTGTAGCAGAAGTAATGTTTTTGTTTTCTTTGTGGTATAAAACTGATTTATAAAGATTGTAAGCAGAATATGTATAAATTTTAATTAAAATTATTTCTAAATAAGTTTAACAACAACAAAAAAAAAGTAGAAGTCCAGCCCTGACAATAACAGAGCCTTTCAATACCCCTACCTAACAGAGCACCTACCTAACAGAGCTTCCCAATGCCCCTACCTACCAGAGCCTTCCAATGCCCCTACCTAACTGAGCACCTACCTAACAGAGCTTTCCAATGCCCCTACCTAACAGAGCTTTCCAATGCCCCTACCTAACAGAGCATTTCAATACCCCTACCTAAAAGAGCCTTGCAATGCCCCTAATAGAGCCTTCCAATGCCCCTACCTAACAGAGCCTTTCAATACCCCTACCTAACAGAGTCTTTCAATGCCCCTACCTAACATATCCTTTCAATGCCCCTAACAGAGCCTTTCAATACACCTACCTAACAGAGCCTTCCAATGTCCCTACCTAACAGAACCTTGCAATGCCCCTAATAGAGCCTCCCAATGCCCATAATAGAGCCTTGCAATGCCCCTACCTAACAGAACCTTGCAATGCCCATAAAAGAGCCTTCCAATGCCCAGACCTCACGTATTTTCTATATACATATGGATACTACAATACAAGGCATTTTTCTGTCTTACCACACAGTGTTCTGGTTTTTGGTTCTACCATCCTTTCCTTGCTCTGAAGAACTCCACTTAAAACCGTCATACTCACGGTGACCGCTCTTTGTTCCTTGATATTAGTAAACACAATTTCAGAATTTACTGAGTTGAATAATGCAAAAATAAGTTAAAAAAAAACTTACCTCCACTGCATTTCATTTTCCCCAGCCCATGTAGACAAAGTATATAAGTTTTAAAAACTAATAAAAACAGAAGACGATCAGAATCAATGAAAACAATTAACAAAACCACTAGCGTTTTTTGTTTGTGCTAACACAGCCAAGTGACAGTTTATCTTTAAGGCTCTAAACTGGTATGATTTACTGTTTAACAAAGATTAAAAAAAAACAAAAAAAAAAACACATTTATGTACATTCAAAGAGTAAGGTCAGAAGCCTCAAACAGGCTGTGAGATATTTACAGGCCATTTTTTACAGTTACAGTAACTATAAAGTGTCCACTGTTTCACAAGGTGCTGTTATTTTCTTTAAAAACTATAATTTATTTCAAATTGCTGAAAAACATTTCTCAATACAAAAAAACAGACTGTGGCAGGAAAGAGTTGCATTTGCTCCATGAAAGTTCCACAAGGGAGAAAATAAACGCGTTCCACGCGAAACGTGCTGACTTTTTTTAACACAAGAATTGGTATTTACAACGGTGAAGGGTTATCTGTTAAGTCCTGCAGGACTATTTGAATGAATATTACAGCCTGGCAAGTTTATCAGAGATAAAACTGCATGAGCCACACGGTTTTACTCTCTTCCTATCAAGTCATATACAATATAGTGCGGCTGTATCGCTTCTTCAATTTACAGGGATTTGTAAGGTGGGCAGACATTGGAGAGGAGGGACAGGAAGAAATGAATTTTTTTTTTTTTATAGCGCAAGATGTATTTTCTGCAGAACTGAACACTGATTTTTTAAATTTTTTTTTATTTTTATTTTTTATTTTTGCAGTGCATATTCGTTTTACATCTACGCGTGAGGTACCCCAAAAGCAGTTCTCTAGCATGTTTAGTACATAGCTAGAACAGTTGGGATATCAAAAGTACATGCACAATTTTAGATTTACGTGGTAGACAAATCGTTAGGTTCACCGCTTATTGTATAAAGGTAGGCTTAGTCCTGAAGTTAGGGCAAATGGTGTGGTAAGTCCCAAGGGATTGCTGGAAATCTGTGTTGCCAGGGGCATAACTAGGCAGTCCAGGGGGGTTTTGGCTTGCGGCAGGGAAAGACAGTCTAGTCGTCAAAAGGTGAGCCTCCTAGGATGGGGTGCATAATAGAGTGCGTGTGTGCCCAATTAGTTTGTGGGCGATGGGTACCGTTGATCCATTAGGGCAGTCCTCTCTCCCATTTTGCTGGTCAGCCTGTGCCTTGTACGGGTAAGGAGCAGGTCTGCGCCGGTGGGCTGTGAGTCGGGTAGTTCTGGCCTCCTGGAGATAAGCCCTCGCTGTCAGGTTGGTGGGAGGTCAGGCTGATGTGCGTCCGCACGATTACTTGCCGGTTCCCTGGGGCCGTCGGCTTGCTCCTGTTGGTCTTCGGTCTCCCGCCGCCTGTTAATGTACCGCTGCTTTCGACCTTTTGGGCGGCTTGGTGCTCGAGGTGTCCGTGCCTTCTCCCTTTTGACCCCACTGGGGTGAGTATGTGGCTTAGTGACAGGCACTGTCTTTGGGTTCTTCGGGAACATAAGAGCTTCCAGCTTGTACCAGAAAGCTTGGAAGGCTCTGTCCAGTCGGTGCTCTATTTCTGGCTGCTCGCTGTGGGTACTGGGGGAGCATGTTGCCTCCGCCATTTTGGGTGTAGTGCCGCCGCTTGTTGCAGGCCCCTGCGTTGCCTCAGCCTTCTTGCTGGGTCGTGCCAGGGTCTCCCGAGGGTAGACCGGGATAACCCCCACCTGTCCAGAGGTGGGGGAACGAGGGACTGGTCTCCGCTTGTCGGCCGTGGATGTCAGTGGGGTAGCGGCCGTCTCCTTCACGCCGACCACTTGTGTAGGCCTCTTAGGAAGGACAGGTGCAGTATACGGACTTTGTTGCTTGTGTGGCATCATTGTGTGCCCCTGGTTGTCACCTTCCAGCTGGTGGCCTTTTTGGACCGATTAGGTCCTGTTTCGGTGGCTGAAATCAACTTAATTAGTGCTGCAGAGCAGGAGTTAACCAGGTTTGTGTCCTCTGCTCTCAGTGGTCAGGCTATGCCCCCAAAGGACACTGATTTTGATATAAATGTTGTCTTTTTTTATATAAAGACCAAGCCACCATAATAAAAAAAGAAATAAAGAAAAATAAAATCCCATTTTTTGGATCTCAATAAAAGAATTTCTTTTACAAAAAAAAAAAAAAGATTATTATCTGAGTTGCAATTGGCGAAGAGGCAATACAGCATTAAGAGGTTTATACGAGAAGAGTCGCACCACACAAAAACAAAAGTTTTAGACTTTAGAAAAACAGACTTTTCTAAAATTAGAATATGTGTAGAGGAGTCATTATCAGACTGGAGCAATTTAAATGGCGTCCAAGAGAAATGGGATTATTTAAAAGTTGCACTGCTGAAGGCAACAGAAAATTGCATTAGGCTTGTCAGTAAAAGAAAAAAATTCGAGAAACCACTGTGGTACTCCACAGATGTGGCCAAAATAGTAAAAAAGTTAGCATTTAGTAATTATAAAAAAACCCGGAATGAGGAAGACAGAATGATCTATAAGATTAGTCAGAAAGAGGTTAAGCAAGTTATAAGAGCTTCCAAATCACACACAGAAGAGAAAATAGCATAGTCAGTAAAAAAGGGGGTCAAAACTTTTTTTAGATACATAAATGAGAAAAGAAAAGTAAAACAAGGATTAGTTAGATTAAAAACAAAAGAAGGAAGGTATGTAGAAGAGGATAAAGGTCTAGCTGACTGCCTCAATGAATATTTTTGTTCTGTATTTACAGATGAAAATGAAGGAAAGAGACCTCAGTTAGGAAAAAGGACAAATGATTCATTTATTACACATGAGCAGGCCCGGACTGGCCATCGGGCACACCGGGCAAATGCCCGGTGGGCCGCGATGGCCGTGGGCCGAGGCCGGCAGGGGAGGTCCCAGGATCTCCCCTGCCAGCCCGTGCAGGGCCAGCGCTATCCGAGCGCCGGCCCTGCTGTGTGCCTCCATGGCTCGGTGGGGAGATCACAGATCTCCCTCACCGGCCCAGAGGCATGGAGATGCGGCCGCCGGCTGGGGAGCAGAGGACAGCTCTAACAAGCAGCTCCGCCGGTTCCTCTCTCGAGATTCTGGGCGTTGCCGCGGTTACCGCGGCAACGCTCAGATCTCGCGAGAGTGAACTCTAACCTGCAGGTTAGAGTTCACTCTCACCACTGGACCACCAGGGAAGGCAGCATGGTCCCCCCTCAAGGCTCCCCTCCCAGGCAGAACGGCTCCCTCCCCCTCCCAGGCTAAAGGTAAGAAGGGAGGGGGGGGGAGCATAACTTTTTTAAAAATTATTCATAAATATATATATATATATTTAAAATAAATTCCCAAACAGCACCCCCAGACACACACACAGCACCCCAGATACACACACAGCACCCAGACACACACAGCACCCAGATACACACAGCACCCAGACACACACAGCACCCAGGCACACACAGCACCCTCACACACACACAGCACCCTCAGACACACACAGAACCCAGACACACACACACCCTCAGACACACACAGCACCCAGATACACACAGCACCCAGACACACACAGCCCCCCAGACACACACACACAGCCTGGGCTGCACACACAGCCTCCCCAGACGCACCCCCAGACACACACACAGCCCCCCAGACACACACACAGCACCCCAGACACACACACAGCCCCCCGGAACACACACACACATGCATGGGCACCACACAGCCCCGACACACACACAGCTGGAGACACACACAGCCCCAGACACACACAGCCCCCAGGGCACACACACACAGCACCCCAAACACACACACACACAGCACCCAGACACACACACAGCCCCAGACACACACACACACACACACAGCACCCCCCAGACACACACACACAGCACCCCCAGATACACACACAGCACCCCCAGACACACACACAGCACCCCCGACACACACACACACAGCACCCCAGACACACACAGCACCCCAGATACACACAGCACCCCCAAACACACACAGCACCCCAAGATACACACACAGCACACCCAGAGACACACACACATATATATATATATATATATATATAAAATAACCCTCAGTGAGTTAACAGACAAAGAAAATTAGAAACCTAGAATGTGACGGCAGATAAAAACACCCTCACACACAGCACCCCTCTTACACAAACACACTGCGCACCTCACACATACAATACGTCCAAATATATATATATATATACACACATACTACAGCACCCCTCACACTGCACCACTACACACATTACGCTCCAGATACACGCTAGATCCCTTACCCTATATGCACTCTTAATCCTCTACACACACACACACACACACACACACAATCTTCTATACAGACTCTGGGTCCTTTACACACTAGTAGAAGGAGGGAAGTGATCATGCCATTGTACAGAACACTGGTGAGACCTCATTTGGAGTATTGTACACAGTACTGGAGACCGTATCTTCAGAAGGATATTGATATTTTAGAGAGAGTTCAGAGAAGGGCTACTAAACTGGTTCATGGATTGCGGGATAAAACTTACCAGGAAAGGTTAAAGGATCTTAACATGTATAGCATGGAGGAAAGACGAGACGGGGGGATATGATAGAAACATTTAAATATATAAAGGGAATCAACATAGTAAAGGAGGAGACTATATTTAAAAGAAGAAAAACTACCACAACAAGAGGACATAGTCTTAAATTAGAGGGACAAAGGTTTAAAAATAATATCAGGAAGTATTACTTTACTGAGAGGGTAGTGGATGCATGGAATAGCCTTTCAGCTGAAGTGGTAGATGTTAACACAGTAAAGGAGTTTAAGCATGCATGGGATAGGCATAAAGCTATCCTAACTATAAGATAAGGCTAGGGAGTAATAAAAGTATTTAGAAAATTGGGCAGACTAGATGGGCCGAATGGTTCTTATCTGCCGGCACATTCTATCTTTCTATGTTTAATGGCTATTTCTCTCCTTCCCACTGTAACTAGCTGAGATTGTTGTAATGTTGCCAAGCATTCTATTTGCAGTTTCTATATTCAGGGAATGTTGCCTAAAGGGTGTGTCCCTTATAAAAAGAGATGGAATATTGTATCTATAAAACGATTTCATTGTTTTATGTTAATCTGTTAGTTAGTATTATTTGTTTAACATCAAAAGATTTTTTATTTTAGAAAAAACTGTTGTATTACTCTGTTTCCTTTTGTTGTATGGGTGGCATTTGTTGAGAATGCACCTGTATTAGTTCGAATTGCACTCAGAAAGATAGTTTTAGGGACATGATCAGATGTTTCATTGACATTTTTAATTCCCAATAAAAGTAATAAAGAAGGAATCACTGCAAGGGAAGTCTGTCATTTAAAGGGACACTCCATACACCTAGATTTCTTCTTCCTTGCTAAATTACTTTATGTGTGAAGATTGTGTCCTCTTTGTAATTTTACATAAAGTGCAGATTTCAATACAAATGGGCACTTTCATAGATTAACCTTGTTACACCTCCCCCCCACCCCACATCTGTCAATCAGAAAACCAGTCCTGTTACTTCCTGGTTTGGTTAGCTCAGTGGATCTAAACTCAAGAGGCAGCAATTGCCCAGAGCACCTGCCTTGCAAAGACTCCTCATTGAGCTGCATTGGGAAGTCTGTGATTGGACAGCCACATCAATTGTGGGTGGGGCTAGAAGGTGAGGCTACGGACAGTTTCCTGGATTCCTTTAAATGTTTTTTTTCCCCTTTGCCATTAATCCTTTTCGTTTCAGTCTGCTCCTGCAGGCAGTGGTTTCATTTCCTCTGCTCCCTTCTTCGCAGGTATGTACTGTGTGTTTTATTGTTGTTTATTTAGTCATGCATATGCATAGGACCCACCATAATTGGAGTACTTTGGTGCACTGGTGGGCTGCATACATTGTGGCCATTTATGTATGTCTAAATGTGTATTAGTTATTTCTCCTCTTGTTTTGCCTTGTATCTCTTGTCTTGTTTTATTTTGTCTTGTATTCCCAGTCCTGTCCTGTCCTGTCCATGTCCTGTTCATGTTTCCCTCATGTATTGTGTACATGTTCTGGGTTCTGCTTTCTGTTCTTCTCCGGTTCTGGGTTTTTCTAGTCTTGTCTTATCTCGTTTGGTGCCTGTTCTAGTCTTGCCTTGTTTCTAGTACGGGATGCATATCTGCCTAATATCAGCTCCTGGCATCCGTTAAGCTGCATCAGGGCTCTGGTATGTGGTCGCACAAACCCTGGTGCTCAACACCAGTAGGCGTGTGGTTACCCTACACCTGACCCTTATTGTCCATTTCCACTCTGAGACTCCCATCATCCTCATCAGGCACACAGGGGTCCCGGTCTTCGGACAGCCACCCACAACAGTAATGAATACTGCTGCCAGACTGATTTTCCTCTCTAGTCGGTCCTCTCACACCTCACCCCTCTGTCAGTCCTTACATTGGCTTCCTGTATCCTATAGGAGTATATTCAAAGTGTTGCTAACCCAAACATATAAAGCACTGAACAATTCTAGCCGCTCTTATATCTCTTCAAAGACCCATAGGTATGCCCCTTCTCGTTCCCTCCGCTCTGCCCATGACCTTCTCTTGTCCTCTGCCTGCACCCGTACGGCCAACTCTTGCTTGCAGGACTTCTCACAGGCGGCTTCCTTCCTATGGAATAGCCTGCCTACCGCCATCAGACTCTCCCCTAGTCTTCAACAGTTTAAGAAGTGCCTTAAAACCCATCTCTTTAGGAAAGCTTATGGCCTCCCAGAGTAACCTCTACCTCACATACCTGTCCCTTGCTCTCTCCTAAAGGGCAGCACTCTACTCTCTCCTACAGCTCTGCTTCACTCCCATCCTATTTGATTGCTATTTCCAGTCCTAATGTGTTTTATACCCCACCTCCTATAGACTGTAATCTCGTTTGAGCAGGGTCCTTTTCAACCTATTGTTCCTGTAAGTTTTTTTGTAATTGTCCTATTTATAGTTAAATCCCCCCTCTTATAATATTGTACAGCGCTACAAGGAAAGGTTAAAGGAACTTGACATGTATAGCTTGGATGAAAGACGAGGCGGGGGGATATGATAGAACAATTTAAATACATAAAGGGAATCAACACAGTAAAGGAAGAGACTATATTTAAAAGAAGAAAAACTACCACAGCAAAACGACATAGTATTAAATTAGAAGGGCAAGGGTTTAAAAAAATTTCAGGAAGTATTACTTTACTGAGAGGGTAGTGGATGCATGGAATAGCCTTCCAGCTGAAGTGGTAGACGTTAACACAGTAAAGGAGTTTAAGCATGCGTGGGATAGGCATAGGGCTATCCTAACTATAAGATAAGGCCAGGGACTAAGTATTTAGAAAATTGGGCAGACTAGATGGGCCGAATGGTTCTTATCTGCCGTCACATTCTGTTTCCATGTTTCTATGCCTCGGACTTTGAGTAAAATGAACACTTCAATACAGATGTCTATCTGACTGCGTAGGATGCTGTTTTGTTCTCAGCTCTTAGAAAGATTTTATTGTGAGTAGGATTTTAATTCAGTCTTGGAGTATAAAGAACACTTTAATACAGATATCACTACCTGACTGCAAAGGATGCTGTTTTGCTAACAGCTCATATTTTTGTAGCAGAAGTAATGTTTTTGTTTTCTTTGTGGTATAAAACTGATTTATAAAGATTGTAAGCAGAATATGTATACATTTTAATTAAAATTATTTCTAAATAAGTTTAACAACAAAAAAAAAGTATGAGAAGTCCAACCTTGACAATAACAGAGCCTTTCAATAACCCCTACCTAACAGAGCCTTGCAATGCCTCTAACAGAGCCTTGCAATGCCCCTACCTAACAGAGTCTTTCAATGCACCTACCAAACAGAGTCTTTCAATGCACCTACCTAACAGAGTCTTTCAATACCCCTACCTAACAGAGCCTTGCAATGCCCCTACCTAACAGAGTCTTTCAATGCACCTACCTAACAGAGTCTTTCAATGCACCTACCTAACAGAGCCTTGCAATGCCCCTACCTAACAGAGTCTTTCAATGCACCTACCTAACAGAGTCTTTCAATGCACCTACCTAACAGAGTCTTTCAATGCCCCTACCTAACATAACCTTGCAATGGCCCTGAAAGAGGCTTCCAATGCCCCGACCTCACGTATTTTCTATGTACATATGGATACAATACAAGGCATTTTTCTGTCTTACCACACAGTGTTCTGGTTTTTGGTTCTACCATCCTTTCCTTGCTCTGAAGAAGTGCCGCTTTCCACTACCAATTTAAACATCAAGGTGACGAGCATCACTTCCCCCTGATCCTCCACAAAGAAAGAACTGTATATATTTATTGCACTTTATAAATGTATATATTTCGTACACTCCTTGATGTTTCTATTTTCAATACCCTTTATGACTAGTTTTGATAGTACGAAGTTTGATCTGCAGCAGTTAAAGAGTGTCCAGCTTAGCTAGGGTGATAAAGTACCCGGGTTTAATTTGGCAAACCCTCTACAAAGCCTCACACCTGGTCCTTCACATATTCCACCCTTTGACAATTGCAATATACGACTCTCACCATACTCACGGTGACCGCTCTTTGTTCCTTGCAGGCCCGGACTGGCCATCGGGCATACCGGGCAAATGCCCGGTGGGCCGCGATGGCCGTGGGGCCGAGGCCGGCAGGGGATCTCCCCGGCCGGCCCCTGCAGGGCCAGCGCTACCCGAGCGCCGGCCCGGCTATGTGTCTCCGTGGGCCGGTGGGAGATCAAAGATCTCCCTCACCGGCCCA
>OW240912.1:15006194-15032946 GCA_933207985.1 Pelobates cultripes
AGACACACACTGCACCCAGACACACATAGCACCCCCCAGACACACACAGCACCCAGACACAGCACCCAGACACAGCACCCAGACACACACAGCGCACCCAGACACACACAGCGCCACCCAGACAGACACAGCGCCCCCCAAACACACAGCACCCAGACACACACAGCACCCTCACTCACACACAGCACACACATATATATATCAAATAACCCTCAGTGAGTTAACAGACAAAGAAAATTAGAAACCTAGAATGTGACAGCAGATAAAAACACCCTCACACACAGCACCCCTCTTACATACACACACTGCGCCCCTCACACATACAATAAGTCAAAATATATATATATATATATACACATACATACATATACACACACACACACACACACACACACACACACTACAGCACCCCTCACCCTGCACCACTACACACGCTCCAGATACACATTAGATCCCTTCCCCTATATGCACTCTTAATCCTCTACACACACACACTGGGTCCTTTACACAGTAGATCTCCTACACACACACACACTACATTCCTTGTCAGCAAACACATACAACATTCTCTAAACACACCCTCTCTGCAACCCCTACACACACTACGTCACCTATACACACACACTTCAGCCCGTATGCACACACTCGCTGCATCCCCTATAAAACTATGCCCCCTATACACACACTCTACAGCCCCTAGCCACACATATTACACCACAAACACAAATTAAATTGACCTATTTATACAATACCACACCACTCTCTACACACATGCAATCCCACAAGCAGGCTCCAAACATATGCACCATGCACTTTCCTGGCCCTTTTGTCCTCTGGTATCCCACTTGTGGAAACACCAGAGACAGACAATTTAAAAGCAAACACAGCACAAGCATGTTATTAAATTTGCTTGCGCTGCGCAGAACAAATTCAGGGTCTTTTTCTAATGTCAGAGCTCTTCAGCAGGGCTCTGGGCATTGAACCAACATGCTCACTTTGAGAGGGGGCGTGTTGTCATTAGTGATGACAAAACACACACTCTCTGACCCCGCCCCTTTCTTAGGGGGCCGCTCTGATTGAAAAATGCCCGGGCCTAATTTTTTTCCCAGTCCGGCCCTGGTTCCTTGATATTAGTAAACACAATTTCAGCATTTACTGAGTTGAATAATGTAAAAATAAGAAAAAAAAAAAACAAAAAAACTTACCTCCACTGCATTTCATTTTCCCCAGCCCATGTAGGAAAGTATATGTTTTAAAAAATAATAAAAACAGAAGACGATCAGAATCAATTAAAACAATTAACAAAACCACTAGCGTTTTTGTTTGTGCTAACACAGCCAAGTGACAGTTTATCTTTAAGGCTCTAAACTGGTATGATTTACTGTTTAACAAAGATTAAAAAAAGCAAAAAAAACAAAACACTTTAATGTACATTCAAAGAGTAAGGTCAGAAGCCTTACTATAAAGTGTCCACTGTTTCACAACGTGCTGTTATTTTCCTTTAAAACAATACTTTATCAATATCGACAGAGATCAGGGGGCATCCCGCTCTTAACAAGCACCCTCCAGCCCGAGTAACACCTACCATGGCGCAGACATGAGGGAACCTAGCAACAAACAAGTCTAAAAAAGGGTTAACATAATGCATGTGTTATACTATATACTGAAAATGTACCATTGTTTCTTCACCGTCTCTTTAACACCAACTGAAAAGCTTTAAATACCCGCAAAAATAAAGAATTTAAAAAAAACAATAATTTATTTCAAATTGCTGAAAAACATTTCTCAATACAAAAAAACAGACTGTGGCAGGAAAGAGTTGCATTTGCTCCATGAAAGTTCCACAAGGGAGAAAATAAACGCGTTCCACGCGAAACGTGCTGACTTTTTTTAACACAAGAATTGGTATTTACAACAGTGAAGGGCTATCTGTTAAGTCCTGCAGGACTATTTGAATGAATATTACAGCCTGGCAAGTTTATCAGAGATAAAACTGCATGAGCCACACGGTTTTACTCTCTTCCTATCTAGTCATATACAATATAGTGCGGCTGTATCGCTTCTTCAATTTACAGGGATTTGTAAGGTGGGCAGACATTGGAGAGGAGGGACAGGAAGAAACCAAAATGGATTTTTGTTTAGCACAAAATTTATTTTCTGCAGAACTGAACACTGATTTTGATATAAATGTTGTCTTTTTTTTATATAAAAAACACGCCAGCATAAAAAAAAGAAAAAAAGAAAAAAAAAATCAAATTTTTTGGATCTCAATAAAAGAATTTCTTTTACAAAAACCCCCCCCAACAGATTATGATCTCAGTTGCAATTGGCGAAGAGGCAATACAGCATTAAGAGGTTTATACGAGAAGTGCTTTAATGGCTATTTCTCTCCTTCCCACTGTAACTAGCTGAGATTGTTATAATGTTGCCAAGCATTCTATTTGCAGTTTCTATATTCAGGGAATGTTGCCTAAAGGGTTTGTCCCTTATAAAAAGAGATGGAATATTGTATCTATAAAACGATTTCATTGTTTTATGTTAATCTGCTAGTTAGTATTATTTGTTTAACATCAAAAGATTTTTTATTTTAGAAAAAACTGTTGTATTACTCTGTCTCCTTTTGTTGTATGGGTGGCATTTGTTGAGAATGCACCTGTATTAGTTTGAATTGCACTCAGAAAGATAGTTTTAGGGACATGATCAGATGTTTCATTGACATTTTTAATACCCAATAAAAGTAATAATGAAGGAATCACTGCAAGGGAAGTCTGTCATTTAAAGGACACTCCATACACATAGATACCTTCTTGCTTGCTGAAGTACTTTATGTGTGAAGATTGTGTCCTCTTTGTAATTTTACATAAGGTGCAGATTTCAATACAAATTGGCACTTTCATAGATTAATCTTGTTACACCTCCCCCCTCCCCACCCCCCAGCTGTCAATCAGACAACCAGTCCTGTTACTTCCTGTTTCATTTAGCTCAGTGTAGCTGAACTCAAGAGGCAGCAATTGCCCAGAGCACCTGCCTTGCAAAGACTCCTCATTGAGCTGCATTTAGAAGTCTGTGATTGGACAGCCACAGCAATTGTGGGTGGGGCTAGAAGGTGAGGCTACGGACAGTTTCCTGGATTCCTTTAAATGTTTTTTTACCCTTTGCCATTAATCCTTTTTGTTTCAGTCTGCTCCTGCAGGCAGTGGATTCATTTCCTCTGATCCCTTCTTTGCAGGTAAGTACTCTGGATGTTTTATCGTTGTTTATTTAGTCATGCATATGCATAGGACCCACCATAATTGGAGTACTTTGGTGCAGTGGTGGGCTGCATACATCTTGGCCATTTATGTATGTCTAAATCTATGTCTAAATGTTTATTAGTTATTTCTCCTCTTGTTTTGCCTTGTATCTCTTGTCTTGTTTTATTTTGTCTTGTATTCCCAGTTCATGTACAGTCCTGTCCTGTCCTGTCCAAGTCCTGTTCATGTTTCCCTCATGTATTGTGTACATGTTCTGGGTTCTGCTTCCTGTTCTTCTCCGGTTCTGGGTTTTTCTAGTCTTGTCTTATCTCCTTTGGTGCCTGTTCTAGTCTTGCCTTGTTTCTAGTACGGGATGCATATCTGCCTAATATCAGCTCCTGGCATCCGTTAAACTGCATCAGGGCTCTGGTATGTGGTCGCACAAACCCTGGTGCTCAACACCAGTGGGCGTGTGGTTACCCTGCACCTGACCCGGATTGTCCATTTCCACTCTGAGACTCCCATCATCCTCATGAGGCACACAGGGGTCCCGGTCTTCGGACCGCCACCCACAATAGTAATGAATACTGCTGCCAGACTGATTTTCCTCTCTAGTCGGTCCTCTCACACCTCACCCCTCTGTCAGTTCTTTCATTGGCTTCCTGTATCCTATAGGAGTAAATTCAAAGTGCTGCTAACCCATACCTATAAAGCACTGAACAATTCTAGCCGCTCTTATATCTCTTCAAAGACCCATAGGTATGCCCCTTCTCGGTCTCTCCGCTCTGCCCGTGACCACCTCCTGACCGCTGCTCGCACCCGTACGGCCAACTCACGCTTGCAGGACTTCTCACAGGCGGCTTCCTTCCTATGGAATAGCCTGCCTACCGCCATCAGACTCTCCCCTAGTCTTCAACAGTTTAAGAAGTGCCTTAAAACCCATCTCTTTAGGAAAGCTTATGGCCTCCCAGAGTAACCTCTACCTCACATACCTGTCCCTTGCTCTCTCCTAAAGGGCAGCACTCTACTCTCTCCTACAGCTCTGCTTCACTCCCATCCTATTTGATTGCTATTTCCAGTCCTAATGTGTTTTATACCCCACCTCCTATAGACTGTAATCTCGTTTGAGCAGGGTCCTTTTCAACCTATTGTTCCTGTAAGTTTTTTTGTAATTGTCCTATTTATAGTTAAATCCCCCCTCTTATAATATTGTACAGCGCTACAAGGAAAGGTTAAAGGAACTTGACATGTATAGCTTGGATGAAAGACGAGGCGGGGGGATATGATAGAACAATTTAAATACATAAAGGGAATCAACACAGTAAAGGAAGAGACTATATTTAAAAGAAGAAAAACTACCACAGCAAAACGACATAGTATTAAATTAGAAGGGCAAGGGTTTAAAAAAATTTCAGGAAGTATTACTTTACTGAGAGGGTAGTGGATGCATGGAATAGCCTTCCAGCTGAAGTGGTAGACGTTAACACAGTAAAGGAGTTTAAGCATGCGTGGGATAGGCATAGGGCTATCCTAACTATAAGATAAGGCCAGGGACTAAGTATTTAGAAAATTGGGCAGACTAGATGGGCCGAATGGTTCTTATCTGCCGTCACATTCTGTTTCCATGTTTCTATGCCTCGGACTTTGAGTAAAATGAACACTTCAATACAGATGTCTATCTGACTGCGTAGGATGCTGTTTTGTTCTCAGCTCTTAGAAAGATTTTATTGTGAGTAGGATTTTAATTCAGTCTTGGAGTATAAAGAACACTTTAATACAGATATCACTACCTGACTGCAAAGGATGCTGTTTTGCTAACAGCTCATATTTTTGTAGCAGAAGTAATGTTTTTGTTTTCTTTGTGGTATAAAACTGATTTATAAAGATTGTAAGCAGAATATGTATACATTTTAATTAAAATTATTTCTAAATAAGTTTAACAACAAAAAAAAAGTATGAGAAGTCCAACCTTGACAATAACAGAGCCTTTCAATAACCCCTACCTAACAGAGCCTTGCAATGCCTCTAACAGAGCCTTGCAATGCCCCTACCTAACAGAGTCTTTCAATGCACCTACCAAACAGAGTCTTTCAATGCACCTACCTAACAGAGTCTTTCAATACCCCTACCTAACAGAGCCTTGCAATGCCCCTACCTAACAGAGTCTTTCAATGCACCTACCTAACAGAGTCTTTCAATGCACCTACCTAACAGAGTCTTTCAATGCCCCTACCTAACAGAGCCTTGCAATGCCCCTACCTAACAGAGCCTTTCAATACACCTACCTAACAGAGCCTTGCAATGCCCCTACCTAACATAACCTTGCAATGCCCATAAAAGAGCCTTCCAATGCCCCGACCTCACGTATTTTCTATATACATATGGTTACTACAATACAAGGCATTTTTCTGTCTTACCACACAGTGTTCTGGTTTTTGGTTCTACCATCCTTTCCTTGCTCTGAAGAAGTGCCGCTTTCCACTACCAATTTAAACATCAAGGTGACGAGCATCACTTTACCCTGATCCTCCACAAAGAAAGAACTGCATATATTTATTGCACTTTATATATGTATATATTTCGTACACTCCTTGATGTTTCTATTTTCAATACCCTTTATGACTAGTTTTGATAGTACGAAGTTTGATCTGCAGCAGTTAAAGAGTGTCCAGCTTAGCTAGGGTGATAAAGTACCCAGGTTTCAACTCAAAACAAAATTTGGCAAACCCTCCACAAAGCCTCACACCTGGTCCTTCACATATTCCACCCTTTGACAATTGCAATATACGACTCTCACCATACTCACGGTGACCGCTCTTTGTTCCTTGATATTAGTAAACACAATTTCAGCATTTACTGAATTGAATAATGCAAAAATAAGCAAAAAAAACAAAACACTTTAATGTACATTCAAAGAGTAAGGTCAGAAGCCTCGAACAGGCTGTGAGATGTTTACAGGCCATTCTTTACAGTTACAGTAACTATAAAGTGTCCACTGTTTCACAAGATGCTGTTATTTTCCTTAAAAACAATACTTTATCAATATCGACAGAGATCAGGGCGCATCCCGCTCTTAACAAGCACCCTCCAGCCCGAGTAACACCTACCATGGCGCAGACATGAGGGAACCTAGCAACAAACAAGTCTAAAAAAGGGTTAACATAATGCATGTGTTTTTGTACTATATACTGAAAATGTTTCTTCACCATCTCTTTAACACCAACTGAAAAGCTTTGTACTTAAATACCCGCAAAAATAAAGAATTAAAAATAAAACAACAAAAAAAAACAATAATTTATTTCAAATTACTCAAAAAACATTTCTCAATACAAAAAAACCTGACTGTGGCAGGAAAGAGTTGCATTTGCTCCATGAAAGTTCCACAAGGGAGAAAATAAACGTGTTCCACGCGAAACGTGTTGACTTTTTTTAACACAAGAATTGGTATTTACAACGGTGAAGGGCTATCTGTTAAGTCATGCAGGACTATTTGAATGAATATTACAGCCTGGTAAGTTTATCAGAGATAAAACTGCATGAGCCACACGGTTTTACTCTCTTCCTATCTAGTCATATACAATATAGTGCGGCTGTATCGCTTCTTCAATTTACAGGGATTTGTAAGGTGGGCAGACATTGGAGAGGAGGGACAGGAAGAAACCAAAATAGATTTTTTTTTAGCACAAAATTTATTTTCTGCAGAACTGAACACTGATTTTGATATAAATGTTGTCTTTTTTTTATATAAAGACCACACCAGCATAAAAAAAAAGAAAAAAAAAATCTAATTTTTTGGATCTCAATAAAATAATTTCTTTTACAAAAAAAACCCCAACAGATTATGATCTCAGTTGCAATTGGCGAAGAGGCAATATAGCATTAAGAGGTTTATACGAGAAGTGCTTTAGTGGCTATTTCTCTCCTTCCCACTGTAACTAGCTGAGATTGTTGTAATGTTGCCAAGCATTCTATTTGCAGTTTCTATATTCAGGGAATGTTGCCTAAAGGGTGTGTCCCTTATAAAAAGAGATGGAATATTGTATCTATAAAACTATTTCATTGTTTTATGTTAATCTGTTAGTTAGTATTATTTGTTTAACATCAAAAGATTTTTTATTTTAGAAAAAACTGTTGTATCACTCTGTCTCCTTTTGTTGTATGGGTGGCATTTGTTGAGAATGCACCTGTATTAGTTTGAATTGCACTCAAAAAGATAGTTTTAGGGACATGATCAGATGTTTCATTGACATTTTTAATACTCAATAAAAGTAATAATGAAGGAATCACTGCAAGGGAAGTCTGTCATTTAAAGGGACACTCCATACACATAGATACCTTCTTGCTTGCTGAAGTACTTTATGTGTGAAGATTGTGTCCTCTTTGTAATTTTACATAAGGTACAGATTTCAATACGAATTGGCACTTTCATAGATTAACCTTGTTACACCTCCCCCCTCCCCACCCCCCAGCTGTCAATCAGACAACCAGTCCTGTTACTTCCTGGTTTGATTAGCTCAGTGTAGCTGAACTCAAGAGGCAGCAATTGCCCAGAGCACCTGCCTTGCAAAGTCTTCTCATTGAGCTGCATTTAGAAGTCTGTGATTGGACAGCCACAGCAATTGTGGGTGGGGCTAGAAGGTGAGGCTACGGACAGAAGATCTGCACTTTGCAAGCTGTTTTTGAATAAAGCCCAATTGAAAAAAAAAAACAACCCATAAATAAACGAATGCTTGTTTTCATTGTGGTTATATCTACTAATTAGGGATTTTTATTTGTATTGAACAGTGGCGTGTCCCTTTAAGAGACTTGAGCATGGATTTTATCATGACAAAAGGATATAAAGATAAAATAAAGATCCAACAAGGGCACCAACATGGGCGCAATGACATCACTTTCATTCCACCAATCAGAATTCAGCACAGACCACAGGGAAAGGAGCCAACATTCTAAATTCCTCTTCCTTTGTTACTCCCATTACACGAACACCCCTTTATTTTTAATCTTTCCTTCTCATTACGGTGGGAGCTTTCTCACTATTTTAGTAGTTACATAAATCTATACCTTCTTTTGTTGGGTTTTAATGCTATTTTTTTTTTCTTAAATAATTTTTATTGAAAAGGTTTTTTTTTTCATAAAAGACAATACAATACAACACAACAATTACATACAAATGGTAAGAAACATTACTTCCATTTAAAGAACATATCCGTGGAAATTTTCTTTACGCATTTCACTGACCAAAAACAAGACAATACATTTAACTTACATATCTACATATACAAGACAATGCAGCAAAGGAGAGAGGAGAAAATACATAGCGAGTAAGACTGTATATCTTATATTATCCAAAGTATAGCCAATCTAACAATGTTTATCTTTAAATTTGTAAGGAAGTTAATTTTGACAGACATTTTATTTGCTGAAAACTCTATTTATTAATCCGCTCCCAACACTTCGTCCAAACAGTTTATTTTTTGTTTTATTTTTTGTTTGTTCAACATCAGTTCCATTTTAATCTGAAACTTAAGCTGGGCTCTGACTTGATCCCAAGGGACGTCCCTATCATTTTTCCAACTTCTCGCAATCACAATTTTGGCAGCTAAAAAAAGATGAATAGGGATAATTTTCCACTCATACGCCATTGCCGGCCAGTTTAGATGAAGCAGGTTTTTTTTTTATATTTAATATTTTTTATTTGTGCACAGCTGTTTTGACATACATTCTCAGGGTGCCCCAAGAGCAATCCTCGAGTTTCCATTTATGCTTAACAGTAGGAGCAGTAAGAAAATCAGCACAATTTTTTCGTAATAACAATTAACAGGTAACTAATAGCGTAATAGCAGGTTGATTCCTCAGACAAGTGAGCAGAGTGAGCATAGTATGTAGTTTGTCACCATTGCCCTGAGCGTTGGGTTGGTGTCAACCTATAGAGAAAAGTGGCTAGTAAGGAGCCATAGAAAGGCATATAGAAGACATGGAAAGTATTGGAAAACATTTTCCTCGCTAATGACTGATGCAGAGGGGTTATTTAACTCAGTTGCTTCTCTCTTATGGCCGCATGCCTATGTGACAGTCCACCCCCCCTCTGGGTCAGCCAACTCCAGTCCTTAGCAGAATGCATGTGTCATCCATCAGGCATCCTTCGCCCGCATGGGGACCTCTCCAGCCCAAGGCTTGTTCGAGGGCTGGCATCTGTGTACCACAGACCTGGTTTCTGCAGCAGTCCAAGTCTGTTCCCTGCCGGGAATGATCGGAGGGTCGAGGTGGTATTCGCCACGGGTCGCGGGCGATCTTCCGACCTTGTGGGCGATGCGGGGTATGTATGCCCCTTGTGGCTCTCAGCCTGGGAAGGCGAGCTGTAGGTTTCGTGTGTTTCCTCGCTGGAGTGCCGCCTTGAGTAGGTCTCCTCGCAGGCAGTCACCCTGAGTTCCCAGCTCCTTTCCGCTTGCTTGCCTCGGTGGTTTAAACGGAGCCAGAAACGGTGGAATATGGCATCCAGCTTCTTCAGGATGTCTGCCATGTGGTCTTTGGTGGTTGCTTGCTTGGGACTCACAAGTTTAATTGCGAGGGAGTGGCATCCGCCATTTTGCCGCGGCTATATTTTGCTCAGCAGTCTTGTCTGAGTGGTAAGTATTAGCTTAGTCGTTCTGGTAAGCTTTAAATGGACAGGGTTAACCCCCACCTGTGCTGCGGTGCCAGACCCCGGGTAGTAGCGTGGGTGGATCGTCCGCCTCCCCCACTGCCTCATCCCGGGTAGGCTGCAGCAAGGCTCCCGGGCTCTCCGGGTGAGTGAGTGCTGGCTTGTGTTCGGGTTTTGCAAGCCCCGGTCTCCTGACCTCTGTTATGTGGGTTGCTGTATGTGGAAGCCCCAAAATCAGGTAAAATACCCCAAAATCCAGCTTTGTTTCAGGAGCTCTGGCTTCCCACGTCTTGTCGGCTCAGAGGTCAGATGAAGCAGTTTTAATG
This sequence comes from Pelobates cultripes, assembly GCA_933207985.1. Classification (NCBI taxonomy): domain Eukaryota; kingdom Metazoa; phylum Chordata; class Amphibia; order Anura; family Pelobatidae; genus Pelobates; species Pelobates cultripes. The sequence continues at coordinate 15,016,394 of OW240912.1, forward strand.
CTAATTTTGATATTTTTAATTGTAACTGATTATATTTATTATAATTCCTTTATCACATATTCATTATTTTTTTTTTCCTTTAGTTTGGTTTTTCACATGAATGTATACTATTTTGTTTATGCTATTTATTTAGACTTTAACTCTGCAGTTGTACATTGTATCCTTGTATACTGAGTGCTAGATTAACAGTGCCCTCTGTTGGCCAAATTGTGCATATCAGTGGAACGGTTTCTCATAGGGACAGGTGAGTCGGCTTCTCTCAGTTATCTTAGATATTTAGCATTCTCTACTCAGGTTCCTCTCACATCTTTTTCAAATAAATGTTATCATTTGAGGATGCTTTTGATAGACCGACTACACCTTATTTATCAACTCGGTTTTACCAGGAGGTCATTGTGTGGTCTACTCCTCCTCGATTGTTTGTTGTTGTGTTTTTTTGGGGGAAGGCGGGGGGGTAGGTTTGAGGGGGAGCTCTCATTTAGGAGTTTGGATGTATGGATTTTTAATTGTGATTTTATCTATTCGTTTTAATTTTATGTACATTTTTTAAGGAACATTTTTTATTGTTCAGTTTTAATTCATTTAATTTTTTATCAATAAATATGTTTTACTTCCTTTTTCATACATTGCGCAGTGGATCCATTTTTGTCATATCACATTTTATAATTTGTCAACTTAGTACTTTATCTTTTTTAAGCTTTATATATTTATTTTCATCCCTGCTGCTCCTGCACACCTAGTTTTCCCCGCGAAATTAAAATTATTTTTTCATCCATTTGTATTTATTAATTTAATGCACGAACACGTGGAGGCCATCTTGTTTTGTCGAACGCGTCCAGCGGGATTTGGTCGTCGAGTGTCTGGAACTATTTTCGGACACCGCTGAGACTTCCAGGACCAGTATATGAATGAAGCGGCACACGACCATCAAACTCACAAACACTTATGTGAACGATTGTTTGACATTTTACAGTGCCTTGCAAAAGTATTCTCCCACCTTGGCATTTTTCATGTTTTGTTGCCTCACAACATGGAATTAACATGGACTGTTTGAGGATTTGCATCTTTTTACAGAGCATGCCCACAACTTTGGGAAGATGTTTTCTTTTTGTTTATTGTGAGGCAAACAACAAATAGGACAAAATAACAGAAAAGGTCAATGTGCATAACTATTCACCCCCCTAAAGTCAATACTTTGTAGAGCCACCTTTTGCGGCAATAACAGCTCCAAGTTGCTTTGGATGAGCTTGCCACATCTTACGACTGGGATTTTTGACCATTCCTTCTTGCAAAACTGCTCCAGCTCCTTCAAATTGGATGGTTTGCGCTTGTGAACAGCAATCTTTAAGTCTGACCACAGATTTTCTATTGGATTGAGGTTGGGGCTTTGACTAGGCCATTCCAACACATTTACATGTTTCCCCTTAAACCACTCAAGTGTTGCTTTAGCAGTGTGTTTAGGGTCATTATCCTGCTGGAAGGTGAACCTCCATCCTAGCCTCAAATCACACACAAAGTGGTACAGGTTTTGCTCAGGAATATCCCTATATTTAGCACCATCCATCTTTCCCTCAACTCTAACCAGTTTCCCAGTCTCGGCAGCTGAAAAACATCCCCACAGCATGATGCTGCCATGTTTCACTGTGGGGATGGTGTTCTTTGGGTGATGTTATGTGTTGAGTTTGCGCCAGATATAGCGTTTTCTTTGATGGTAGAAAAGTTAAATTTTAGTCTGATCACACAAGAGCACCTTCCTCCATACATTTTGGGAGTCTCCCACATGCCTTTTCGCAAACTCAAAACGTGCCATTTTGTTTTTTGCTGAATGTAATGGCTTTCTTCTGGCCACTCTGCCATAAAGCCCAATTCTATGGAGCGTACGGCTTATTGTCGTCCTATGTACAGATACTCCAGTCTCTGCTGTGGAACTCTGCAGCTCCTCCAGGCAGTGGCGTACATACCAGGGTGGCAGGGGTTGCGGCTGCGACCGGGCCCGGCCCACCAAGCGGCCCGGCTGCCCCTGCGACCCGGTATGTACCCACAGGGCCAGCCTCTTCTCCTGGGGGGCCCAGGAGGCGGCCACCTCAGGGCCCCCCAGCGGGCGGGCTGTCTGGGTGGCCGGCGTGCGAGGGAGCACTTTCCCCTAAGTGCTTCCTCTTCCGCTCCCTCGCGCACCGCACTGATATCGGAGCCGGAAGATGACGTCATCTTCCGGCTCCGGCATCCCTACGCGGTGCGCGAGGGAGCTGAAGAGGAAGCACTTAGGGGAAAGTGCTCCTCTGCGCGCCGGCCACCCAGACAGCCAGCCCGCCCGCCCAGGAGCCCCAGGAGCCCAGCAGCACCACCACTGGACCCCAGGGAATCCCCCCAGCACTCCAAAAGGTAAGGAGGCTGGGGGGATTAAATTTTTAAAAAAACATCTGTTAGTGTGTGTGTGTGTGTTAGTGTGTGTGTTAGAGTGTGTGTGTTAGTGTGTGTGTTAGAGTGTGTGTGTTAGTGTGTGTGTTAGTGTGTGTGTTAGTGTGTGTGTGTGTGTTAGTGTGTGTTAGTTTTAGTGTGTGTTTTAGTGTGTGTGTGTTAGTGTGTGTGTTAGTGTGTGTGTGTGTGTTAGTGTGTGTGTGTTAGTGTTAGTCTGTGTGTTTTAGTGTGTGTGTGTGTGTTAGTGTTAGTGTGTGTGTGTAGTGTGTGTGTGTGTATGTGTTAGTGTTAGTGTGTGTGTGTTTCAGTGTGTGTGTGTGTGTTAGTGTTAGTGTGTGTGTGTGTGTGTGTGTGTTAGTGTGTGTTAGTGTTAGTGTGTGTGTTAGTGTCAGTGTGTGTGTTAGTGTGTGTTAGTGTTAGTGTGTGTGTTAGTGTTAGTGTGTGTGTTAGTGTGTGGGTGTTATTGGCTGTGGGTGTTATTGGGTGAGTCTGTTATTGGGTGTGTCTGTTACTGAGTTTGTCTGTTACTGAGTGTGTCTGATGTCTGTTAGTGAGTGTGTGTTTGTCAGTGAAAGTGTATGTTTTGTAAGTGAGTGTGTATGTATGTCTGTCGCTGAGTGTGTCTCTGTCAGTAAATGTGTGTGTCTGTTAGCTAGTGTGTATGCGTCTGTTCGTGAGAGTGTGTGTCTTCAGCATTTACCTTTCTCCAGCGCCGGACTTCCTTGGCGCTGGGGATCCCTCCGCCTCTCAGCTCCGAATGCACATGCGCGGCAAGAGGCGCGCGCGCACATTTAAACCGCCCATAGGAAAGCATTACTCAATGCTTTCCTATGGACGTTCAGTGTCTTCTCACTGTGATTTTCACAGTGAGAATCGCGAAATCTCCTCTAGCGGCTGTCAATGAGACAGCCACAGAGGCTGGATTAACCCTCAGTGAAACATAGACGTTTCTCTGAAACAGCTATGTTTTCAGCTGCAGGGTTAAAACTAGAGGGACCTGGCACCCAGACCACTTCATTGAGCTGATGTGATCTGGGTGTCTGTAGTGGTCCTTTAGGTGTGTGTGCAGCATACCGCGGTCGCGGTGTCACAGCCCTGCTACCAGGTGCCCACCGCCATGTGATGCGGCCCCGACCAGCGCTGAGTAAGCGCGCGGGGGGGGGGCCCCACGGATAAATTTTTGTACCGGGGCCCCATGGGTCATGTGTACGCTACTGCCTCCAGGGTTACCTTAGGTCTCTGTGCTGCCTCTCTGAGTAATGCCCTCCTTGCCGGGTCCGTGAGTTTTGGTGGGTGGGCGGCCGTCTCTAGGCAGGTTTGCTGTTGTGCCATGTTCTTTCCATTTGGTTATGATAGATTTGATGGTGCTCCTGGGGATCATCAAAGATTTGGATATTTTTTTATAACCTAACCCTGACTTGTACTTCTCAACAACATTGTTCCTTACTTGTTTCGAGAGTTCCTTGGTCTTTATGGCAGTCTTTGGTTAGTGGTGCCTCTTGCTTAGGTGTTGCAGCCTCTAGGGCCTTTCAAAAAAGGTGTGTATATGTAATGAGAGATTATGTGACACTTAGGTTGCACACAGGTGGACATCATTTCACTAATTATGTGACTTCTGAAGGTAATTGGTTGCACCAGAGCTTTTTATGGGCTTCATAACAAGGGGGTGAATACATACACACATGCCAATTTTCTGCACATTAGGTCTCCCTGGCGAGTGGGCGGGATCAGTCTCGCCCACCGGCCGACGCAGTCAGAAGGAGGAACGGCGCAGAAGGAGAAGCAGCGACGTGGGACACCCCTTCAGCAACCGGGGATTGGGGGGTGGGAGGGAGAGGGGACCTGCAGTGCCAGGAAAACGGATTGTTTTCCTGCCACTGGAGTTTCCATTTAAGGCTGTAATGTAACAAAATAGGTAAAAAGTCAAGGAGGATGAATACTTTTGCAAGGTACTGTATAACATACGAAAGAGACCGGCCGCACCAGCTGACTGCATGGAACTATTTTGGGCAAGAGCCTCATGTGCAGCTGGGCAGAAATGGGACTTCCATCTATCTCCCGAACCCCTGAACCGATTCGCATGATTTTTCAATATGTTGTTCCCCTAATTCAGTGATAGTCAACCTTTTTCTACCTACTGCCCACTAATGCATCTTTTTGGTTGAAAAAATTTCCTTACCGCCCACCAGTTTTCGCGCAAGTGCAGAATATTTTTTAGAAAGGAGGGTGTTTTAAAAAAAATAAATGTACGTACATTTATCTTTTTATTTCTACTTAATGCATGTTTATAATGTTTTTAACTTTATAAAGTTTAATGAGAAAACAATAAAGTAAATAGAAATTACCTTTACTAGTGATTAATGAGATCCTTGAGGTTGATGCTGCAAGACTAAATATTTGATATCTGGTTCGATTTTCGTAAGGAACAAACGAAGGTCTCCTCTTTTCGGTGATATTCAGACGACTTCTCTGTTTGCGCATAATATGATTTCTCATCTGTGCATCAGCTCCCCTCCTCTCCCTCCTCAATTCCCCTCCTCACCTTTTTTTCCCCCTTTTTAAAAAGGTTTTAACCTTCCTTATAGCAATGCCCAGTAGGAAGGCTGAGCTAGGTATCCCACTTACTATTACTTACTATAGCCCACTATAACAGACAGGCACACATACATACATACATACATACAGACACACACACACATACATACAGACAGACAGGCACACACATACAGACACACAGACAGGCACACATACACACACACACACACACACACACACGACACATACATACAAACAGACAGGCACACATACATACAGACACACACACAACACATACATACAAAGACACATACAAAGACACCCACATACATACAAAGACACATACATAAGACACACATACACACACATATAGACACACATACAAAGACATACACACATATACATACAAAGATACAGACAGACACATACATACAGACAGACACAGACACACACATAGACACAGACACACACACAGACACAGACACACACACAGACACACAGACACATACAGACAGACACACACACATGACATACATACAAAGACACATACACAAACAAACACACACAAAATATTTTAGTCACCCTCCTGTTTCCTACCTTTTTTTTTTTTTTTTTTTTATTTTTTTTTTTTTTTAATTCTTTATTTTTGCAGTGCGTATAGTGGTTACAGGCATACATATGGTACCCCAACGGCATTCCATATGTTGATATCTAGACATTAGTTACAGTGGGGGGTAGATAGACAATGCACTTTTTTTTTTTTTTGTTACGTAAAGATAACAAGCTAATAGTCGCTTTATGGTATAACATGCTTGGTTAAAATTGCGTTTAACTTCAACTAATTGCACATCAGATTGTAGTAATATTGCCATGACAGTAATCTAAGACAATTTAAGACATAGAGGTTGCTTGACAAATTAATCCAGAAGGGCATCCAGACGCAGCTCTACCAGACAGTACATAGTTGTAGAAATCAACAGTACATGCAATTTAACATGAGTATAGTAGACGCTTTTCATCCCCTGAGTCTAGTAGGGCACTTTGCTTAGTAAGGTATGCATTCTGGAATATCATTCTATGTGGCATTCTTACTGGTTCTGCACAGACCTATACTAGGATACAGGCAACAAGCTAGGCACATAATAGTAAATAGGCTGTGCTAGAGTTACAGGCTATTCTGGCGTGTCACATTTTTAAATATTAGAGGATTAGCTGTCTAGACAACTGAGTAAATTTTAAAGTAGGTAAACTTATGCAACATAGTGAGCATGTCAATGGGTTACATTTGTACGGATTAAGCCATCAAAAATGCGTGAGTGTTTTATTTATTTTTTTACCCCCCCAGGTCCACTTCAGCAAGATGAAAGTCCTTGGCTGTGTGGCTTGAGACCCGTCCATGCAGTACAAAGGCATAGGAACCCGGGAACCGCCGTGTCAGTTGCAGTCCAGCCGAGTGGCAGTGTGCTAGTCCCCCTGTGGTGTGCCTGCGGTGCAATCCAGCGCCTGCCTCGGGCAGGAGACAGATCCCCGCCGCCATGTTGTTATCCAGTGCGATCTTGTAGTCGCGTGCTGTCGGTCTCGTGTTCCTGCTTCTGCGCGGCTATCCGAGAGGGTCAGCGTGTGTGGCTCCGTCGCCGAGGCTCCGTCTCCCACCGTGAGTGTGCCTGGCTGTGTGTGGGTGGTCGCTCGCAGGCGCCGGTCTCCACCCGTTGTTTGTGATGATGCCTGCGGAGGTACAAAGTGGCTCCGGCTTCTCCACCACGGTTCAGCTTGTCCCAGGATGCTTGCCTGTTTCTTTGCTTCCCATGTTGGCTTGCCGGCAGCGTACAGTGGAGACGTGTTTCTTCCTTCATGCTTGGGTAGCTCGCCATGTGGTCTCCGCCATTTTGGTTGCGGTCTCTGCGTTTTGGGGTGGCTCTGTAGCAGCCTGGAGTGCTGGTTCTTCCGCATGTCGGCAGGCCCAGGGTGGGGACCGGGATCACCCCCGCCGGTCCAAAGGGGGGGGAGACAGGGCCGGACCCCCCTAGCCTCCTGCTTCGCCTTCACCGCTGGTGGGCAGGATAGCTGGGCAGCGGCCGTCCACCCCGCTCACTGCCCAAGCGGTCCCCATCGTGGGTGACGGAGAGAGCGCCCCTCCGAGGGACTAGAACTTTGCAGCAAGCCTCTCCTCGGAACCAGGGTGGCTTCTTGCACTGGGTAGCTGTTGCCAGTTGTTAGGTAAGTATAAAGTCGAGTTTTAGTGTTAAAACTGGGAGAGATTGCAGGAGCTGCACGATCGTGCGACCGCTCAGCATGGCGGTCCGGCCCCGCCCCCCTGTTTCCTACCTTTTAGGTGCAGGAGGGTGACTTTCCCTGGGGTCCAGTGGTGGATGGGAGTCAGAGTTCCCACTCTGACTCCCTCTGCATCCTCCCGCGCGGCTCTCAGTGTTAGCTGGGAGGAGTGATGTGCGGTCACTTCCTCCCAGCTCGGTGATGTAATCACAGGGGGCCCGGTCGCGTTGTTAAAGCGCCCAGCGCTGACCGGGCCCCCTCACAATCCACATCCATCAGGTCGCCCTGACAGCATGGGCCACCCGATGGAGCCCTCCATATGCGGCCCCGGCGGTTTGGTGATGGCGGAACCCGGTCGAGGGGTTGAATCCTCCACACTGGAACAGTGATTCATGATTAGCCCTTTCCCTTCCCAATAACCAGACGACACATAGTTCTGGGAGTACAAGCTGGAATATGTATAAACTGGCCAGATGGCCTGCTTTTATACATTCTGAACACAGACAAGCATGCCCACGACACTCCCACAGAAAACAGGAGATAATTAAGTCAGGAACTGTACAAAACTCAATTATCTCCAGACACAAAAAAAAACACACATTTTACAAACACCCCAAAAGTACCTTAAAAATACATAAAACCCCCACAGAAGTTATATCCCCTGATAGCCCCGATCTGTGTGACCAACATATCCTAAAATCACCCAAATCGGTTCAGGGTTTCAGGATTTTCCTGGAAGTCACAATTTGACCGACTGCACGCAGGGTCCTATGCCCAAAACAGTTCCATAAGATCAAGGCTAGCGGTCAGTCTAGTTCAGTAGTTTAAAACCAAACATAGTATCGAACAGAATCCATTGACATACCATGGAGCTTGTTCCTTTCATCCAGATGAATGATCCCACCGAACAGGGTTCTTCTAAGTTATATAAAAAACGAACGCAGGCGATCATGGAAGTCCTGCAGTGTTCGGGAGTTTCAGTGACCGATTTCATTTATTTTTTTATTTTTATTTTTTTTCCTACATCAGAAATTGGGCTTAATTTATGCCTCTTTATCTCAGAGGTCCAATTTTAGTTCCAAGAACTCGACGACCAAACACAGCTGTGTTTGTGCAAACAAGATGGCCGCCACATCGTGTTCGTCCATAGGAAATGCTGCCACCCAGACGAACACTTAGAACACTACGGCTAAGATCGTTACAATGTATCCATAAGGCTTAACAAGCTCCCGGGTGGTCCATACAGGGAGTGCAGAATTATTAGGCAAGTTGTATTTTTGAGGATTAATTTTATTATTGAACAACAACCATGTTCTCAATGAACCCAAAAAACTCATTAATATCAAAGCTGAATATTTTTGGAAGTAGTTTTTAGTTTGTTTTTAGTTTTAGCTATGTTAGGGGGATATCTGTGTGTGCAGGTGACTATTACTGTGCATAATTATTAGGCAACTTAACAAAAAACAAATATATACCCATTTCAATTATTTATTATTACCAGTGAAACCAATATAACATCTCAACATTCACAAATATACATTTCTGACATTCAAAAACAAAACAAAAACAAATCAGTGACCAAGATAGCCACCTTTCTTTGCAAGGACACTCAAAAGCCTGCCATCCATGGATTCTGTCAGTGTTTTGATCTGTTCACCATCAACATTGCGTGCAGCAGCAACCACAGCCTCCCAGACACTGTTCAGAGAGGTGTACTGTTTTCCCTCCTTGTAAATCTCACATTTGATGATGGACCACAGGTTCTCAATGGGGTTCAGATCAGGTGAACAAGGAGGCCATGTCATTAGATTTTCTTCTTTTATACCCTTTCTTGCCAGCCACGCTGTGGAGTACTTGGACGCGTGTGATGGAGCATTGTCCTGCATGAAAATCATGTTTTTCTTGAAGGATGCAGACTTTTTCCTGTACCACTGCTTGAAGAAGGTGTCTTCCAGGAACTGGCAGTAGGACTGGGAGTTGAGCTTGACTCCATCCTCAACCCGAAAAAGGCCCCACAAGCTCATCTTTGATGATACCAGCCCAAACCAGTACTCCACCTCCACCTTGCTGGCGTCTGAGTCGGACTAGAGCTCTCTGCCCTTTACCAATCCAGCCACGGGCCCATCCATCTGGCCCATCAAGACTCACTCTCATTTCATCAGTCCATAAAACCTTAGAAAAATCAGTCTTGAGATATTTCTTGGCCCAGTCTTGACGCTTCAGCTTGTGTGTCTTGTTCAGTGGTGGTCGTCTTTCAGCCTTTCTTACCTTGGCTATGTCTCTGAGTATTGCACACCTTGTGCTTTTGGGCACTCCAGTGATGTTGCAGCTCTGAAATATGGCCAAACTGGTGGCAAGTGGCATCGTGGCAGCTGCACGCTTGACTTTTCAGTTCATGGGCAGTTATTTTGCGCCTTGGTTTTTCCACACGCTTCTTGCGACCCTGTTGACTATTTTGAATGAAACGCTTGATTGTTCGATGATCACGCTTCAGAAGCTTTGCAATTTTAAGAGTGCTGCATCCCTCTGCAAGATATCTCACTATTTTGACTTTTCTGAGCCTGTCAAGTCCTTCTTTTGACCCATTTTGCCAAAGGAAAGGAAGCTGCCTAATAATTATGCACACCTGATATAGGGTGTTGATGTCATTAGACCACACCCCTTCTCATTACAGAGATGCACATCACCTAATATGCTTAATTGGTAGTAGGCTTTCGAGCCTATACAGCTTGGAGTAAGACAACATGCATAAAGAGGATGATGTGGTCAAAATACTCATTTGCCTAATAATTCTGCACTCCCTATATATAAGCTGGAGTCGTGTAGTGCCGCACGCACATGATTTCTTATTAGTGTAGGGAAAGGATGCTGCCGCTTTCAGGGATTAGGAAAGAATTCTGCAAACTTGTACATTAGTGGAGTGCACTTCATATCTGAGAGTCATATAGAAGTGTCACATACTGCGGTTACATCGGAGTTTTGAAAAGTAAATTTTTTTTTGGTGCTAAATAGTACATTAGTTGGGTGCACTTCATATCTAAAAGTCAAATAGAAGCGTCAAATACTGTGTCACATTGCAGTTTTAAAACTTAAAATTTTTTGGGTGGTAAAAAGTACATTAGTGATACATTGTTATTTTCTAGGTGCTAATCTGCTAATTAGTAAATTTGGGGCGTGCTCTTCATATCTGAGAGTCAAATAGAAGCGTCAAATATTGCGCTTACAACACAGTTTGGAACATTCTTATTTTCTGGGTGCTAATCTGTTAAATAGTTAATTTGGGGCGTGCTCTTCATATCCGAGAGTCAAATAGAAGCGTCAAATAGTGCGCTTACAGCGCAGTTTGAAACATTCTTATTTTCTGGGTGCTAATCTGCTAAATAGTAAATTTGGGGCGTGCTCTTCATATCTGAGTATCAAATAGAAGCGTCAAATACTGCTGTCACATTGCAGTTTTAAAACTTAACATTTTTTGGGTGCTAAAAAGTACATTAGTGGGGTGCACTTCATATCTGAGAGTCAAAGAGAAGCATCAAATAGTACGCTTACAGCGCAGTTTGAAACATTCTTATTTTCTGGGTGCTAATCTGCTAAATAGTAAATTTGGGCCCTGCACTTCATATCTGAGAGACAAATAGAAGCGTCAAATAGTGCGGTTACAGCGCAGTTTAAAAAATTCTTATTTTCTGGGTGCTAATCTGCTAAATAGTAAATTTAGGGTGTGCTCTTCATATCTGATAGTCAAATAGAAGCGTCAAATAGTGCGCTTACAGAGCAGTTTGAAACGCTTTCGGCGTTCTCACCTTGCTGCTGCTCGCCTGTCTGTGCTGCAGCGTAACTTCGGCCTTCCCGTTCACTGCCTCATATGCGACGTGCCCACAAGGTGGAACTCCACCTTGCGCATGCTGGAGAGACTGTGCAAGCAGCAGGCGATAGTGGAGTTTCCGATGCAGCCCGCACGGGTCAGTCGCTCTGCGGAACAGCACCACTTCACCACCAATGAGTGGGCCTCCATGTGAGACCTGTGTGCCATTTTGCACTGTTTAGATTACTCCACCAACATGGCCAGTGCCGATGATGCCATTCTCAGCCTTACTATCCTGCTTGTATGTCTCCTTGAAAAAACGCTTTGGGTGATGATGGAAGAGGATGTGGCACATGAGGAATAGTGATGTCGCGAACACGAAATTTTCGGTTCGCGAACGGCGAACGCGAACTTCCGCAAATGTTTGCGAACCGGCGAACCGGGCGAACCGCCATAGACTTCAATGGGCAGGCGAATTTTAAAACACACAGGGACTCTTTCTGGCCACAATAGTGATGGAAAAGTTGTTTCAAGGGACTAACACCTGGACTGTGGCATGCCGGAGGGGGATCCATGGCAAAACTCCCATGGAAAATTACAAAGTTGATGCAGAGTCTGGTTTTAATCCATAAAGGGCAGAAATCACCTAACATTCCTAAGTCACACTGAATATGGATTGACACCTGACATATGACATATTGACACCTTGACATATGGATTGACACCTGTCCTCAGAGCCCCTGATGCACACAGACACAGAGCAGAATAGGGACTGGTCCCCCTACATAGGGTCACTTGGCAGATATGGATTGACACCTGTCCTCAGAGCCCCTGATACACACTGACACAGAGCAGAGTAGGTACTGTTCCTCCTACATCGGGTCACTTGGCAGATATGGATTGACACCTGTCCTCAGAGACCATGATACACACTGACACAGAGCAGAATAGAGACTGTTCCTCCTACATAGGGTCACTTGGCAGATATGGATTGACACCTGTCTTCAGAGAACATGATACACACTGACACAGAGCAGAATAGACTGTTCCCCCTACATAGGGTCACTTGGCAGATATGGATTGACACCTGTCCTCAGAGACCATGATACACACTGACACAGAGCAGAATAGAGACTGTTCCCCCTACATGGGGTCACTTGGCAGATATGGATTGACACCTGTCCTAGGGATCCCTGATACACACTGACACAGAGCAGAATAGAGACTGTTCCCCCTGCATAGGGTCACTTGGCAGATATGGATTGACACCTGTCCTAAGGATCCCTGATACACACTGACAGAGAGCAGAATAGGGACTGTTCCTCATACATAGGGTCACTTGGCAGATATGGATTGACACCTGTCCTCAGAGACCATGATACACACTGACACAGAGCAGAATAGGGACTGTTCCCCCTACATCGGGTCACTTGGCAGATATGGATTGACACCTTGTTACAAACTGCTATTTGTAACGGGCCCATTAAATGGCAAATTGCCCTGCTTCCCTGGGTTGTGGAAAAGCCTATTTGCCAGCCTCCTCCCGCATGACTATGGCCCCTGGGAGATTATGAAAATGTATGCACTTTTATTTGGTGTGTATGGCCTTTAAGACTGTCAGTGGGCATATTGGGGCTTATGGACTCTTTATGTGACTGGTGCTGGCCCTTTAAACACCTTTTTGGGACATCAGGAAGATTGGGACACTGCCCCTTTAAGGCTGTGTCCCCAGACTTGTTGGGGACACTGCCCCTTTAAGACGGTGTCCCCTGTGTCCCCAGACCTGGTGCAAACCCTTTGTGCCTGCCTGGCTAATTCCCACTTGGTTCAGTAAATGGAGCTTACTGAACCAAGTACCACACAGGCAGACCACCCAGAAGTGGAAGTGTGCAGGCAATTTGTTTCCCAGAAGCGCGTTAACCGCAGCTTAATTCGACAATGCATGGAGGTCTTTGTTCGCTTGTCAACACGCGGGCGGCGGCCATCTTTGATCATTCGACGGTGTTTCAGCGGTATGTGTAAGCCAACCATGGAACTAAAATCGCTACATTATCGCTAACACCGCCACCCCATTCAGCGATGGGACTTAGTCTTTTTTTCAGCCGTTTTTTTCAGCCTTATTTCAGCTGCAGAGACTAAGTCCCATTCGGCGATGGGACTTAGTCTTTTTTTCAGCCTGAAATAGACCTACCTCACAGCCCAAATCTATGGAACTGTTTTGGGCAGGAAAATGTGCTTGCGGTCGGTCATAAAGGGACCTCCAGCTAACTTTTTAACCCCTGGATGTATTTGGCTGATTTTTGGTTATGTTTATGTTTTAAGTGTGCTGATTCCAAATATGTAATTATGAAGATGGGATGTGTAGTTTTAAAGTTACAGTGTATGGCTAAAAATTGTATTTTTACTGCCTGTGTTTAATTATGTTAATCTCTTCCCAAACGTCATTTCGTTCAAAGTGGAGAGAATGTTAAAAAAATATATTTTTGTTCGGAGTGTGAGAAATGCTTTTCAGCCGCTTCTAATCTTAAGCATCATTTGAGGAGCCATACAGGAGAGAAACCTTATTTGTGGTGTGTTTAGTATTGTTCTGATCAGTTTAATACCTTCCGCGTCTCCTATCAGTGGACGTGTATATGGCAGCCATTTTAGGAACCGTACACCTGGGACCCGAGCAAGGTCACCTCGTTCAACAGGCTTGCAGCGTATCCTCCAGGAAGAAGAGCCTGAACCCTTACCGGCTGCACGTGTCTTACCTGTACATGGAAAGCTGCTGTGGTTCCTTGATGAGCCAGCTGCCCGTGAGTTAACATGTCCCGTGGAGAAGCACTCTGTCCTGTAAAGCCTCACCAAAAAAAAGGAGTGGTGTGTTTAGTATTGTTCTGATCAGTTTAATACCTTCCGCGTCTCCTATCAGTGGACGTGTATATGGCAGCCATTTTGTCAGATTCAAGTTCTTGTGCCCCACAGTTCAAATTAACATTCAAATGACAATTCATGACAGATCACACAAGTGAATAGCCCTGCCAACGTCTTCTCGGAATTTTTTCGTTATCTAAGAAGAAATAGAAATGCAAGAGCAGAATAGAGACTGTTCCCCATCCTCAGAGACCATGATACACACTGACACAGAGCTAATGTGCCACCAGATAGGAGTGGTGTGTTTAGTACTATTTTTATCAGTTTAATACCTTCCGCGTCTCCTATCAGTGGACGTGTACACGGCATTGATTTTTGTAACAGGGAGATGGAAGAAGATGCTTGGTCGGTCCTCTTACTGCAAATTTGGGGCACTGCGCGGTCAAGCTAATGTGACACCAGATAGGAGTGCTTGGTCAGTCCTCTTACTGCAAATTTGGGGCACTGCGCGGTCAAGCTAATGTGACACCAGATAGGAGTGGTTTATTACTATTTTTATCAGTTTAATACCTTGCGCGTCTCCTATCAGTGGACGTGTACACGGCATTGATTTTTGTAACAGGGAGATGGAAGAAGATGCTTGGTCGGTCCTCTTACTGCAAATTCGGGGCACTGCGCGGTCAAGCTAATGTGACACCAGATAGGAGTGGTGTGTTTAGTACTATTTTTATCAGTTTAATACCTTCCGCGTCTCCTATCAGTGGACGTGTACACGGCAGTGATTTCTGTAACAGGGAGATGGAATAAGATGCTTGGTCGGTCCTCTTACTGCAAATTTGGGGCACTGCGCGGTCAAGCTAATGTGACACCAGATAGGAGGGGTGTGTTTAGTACTATTTTTATCAGTTTAATACCTTCCGCGTCTCCTATCAGTGGTCGTGTACACGGCAGTAATTTCTGTAACAGGCAGATGGAAGAAGATGCTTGGTCGGTCCTCCTAACTGGAGACTGTGTTGCTGTACGGGTAGCAGGTGGAGCCATTTATAAAATACACACTGCTTTGCAGACCAGGTATCAGTGGTCAGATGGACCCTTGCCCCAACACTGTGTGCCAGACATGCCATTACTTCCTTTTGCACAGTCGAGTACAGGTTGGGGATTGCCTTTTGCGCAAAGAAAGTTTGGCCGGGTACCTTCCACTGCGGTGTCCCAATGGCTACAAATTTTTTGAACGTCTCAGACTCCACCAGATTGTATGGTAAAAGCTGGCGGGCTAATAGTTCAGACAAGCCAGGTGTCAGACGCCGGGCAAGGGGGTGACTTTCTGACGCTTGCAGACAACTAACTGCTATTCAATCTATAACAGTGAAAAAAGTTTTGAAGCCACAGTGCAGCACCAGAGGGCCTAAAAATTAGGCATGTACACATGCCTGAAAAATTCGGTATTGTAGCAGCGGCCAGAAAAAATTATGTATGTTTCACAGGCAGAAAGTGCCCTAAAACATGGCGGCTTGAACCCTAGTTGGTGGCAGATAAGTCACGCAAGTCAACCGGCATTCAGAGCTAAAATACAGCAGCGTGTGGACCATTTTTAGCCCAAGGCAGCTCATCTCATCAGGCCTTTTTTACATAGGGTCACTTGGCAGATATGGATTGACACCTGTCCTAGGGATCCCTGATACACACTGACACAGATCAGAATAGGGACTGTTCCTCCTACATCGGGTCACTTGGCAGATATGGATTGACTCCTGTCCTCAGAGACCATAATACACACTGACACAGAGCAGAATAGAGACTGTTCCCCCTACATAGGGTCACTTGGCAGATATGGATTGACACCTGTCCTAAGGATCCCTGATACACACTGATACACACCTACTTGGATGGTATAGACATTTTTAGCTGCTCCTGGCCCGAACACCTGACCCACATAGGAGCCGTAATAGACCGGATTAGGGAGTCCGGACTGACCCTAAAGCCCAGTAAGTGCCATATAGGAACATGTAAAAACCTCCCCAAGATAGTAGTATGGGCCCCAGAGTGTGAACAGGCCTTCCAACAGCTCAAGACGGCGCTCATTAAATCACCTGTACTTTCTGCTCCTGATCCAACTAAACACTTTCTCGTCCATACAGACGCTTCTATGTTTGGATTGGGAGCAGTACTGAGCCAAGTCGGAGCAGATGGTGGCGAGCAACCCGGGGCTTATCTAAGCCGTAAACTTTTGCCCAGGGAAGTAGATACACTGCCATTGAAAAGGAGTGCATGGCGGTGGTGTGGGCCCTCAAAAAGCTGCAACCTTACTTGTATGGACAACCGTTTACCTTACTCACAGATCACAACAAATTTGGGGCACTGCGCGTGCAATCTAATGTGCCACCAGATAGGAGTGGTGTGTTAAGTAGTACTATTCTTATCAGTTTAATCCCTGTTACGTCCCCTATCCGCTGATGTGGAGCAAGACGCAGCAGCAGAAGAGGACTCAGCCGAGGAGGTTATGGAAGAGGATGGAGTAGGAGGAGTAGAGGAGGTGGCAGCAGGCCTGCCTGCAAGTCGTGGTGGTGTCACCAACTCCTCCGCAGAGCCACGCATTCCATGCTTGGCAGCCATCAGCAGGTTTGCCCAACGCGCAGTGTAGGTGATATACCTGCCCTGACCATGCTTT
>OW240912.1:15039570-15070043 GCA_933207985.1 Pelobates cultripes
CGCTCAACGCAGTTTTAAGTCTCTGGAACGCCGTTGCACACTCCGGGGACCAGGCTACCTGCTTGGGTAGGGACTTTTTGGTCAGGTCGGTGAGGGGTTTTGCTAGGGTGCTATACTCAGGGACAAACTTTATATAATACTCTGCTGTGCCTAGAAAGGCCAATACCTGCATCTTGGTTTCCTCTGTTTCCCAGACCCTACTCTATGCCCTAGGTATTGAACCTCTGCCATACCCACATGGCATTTCTCGGGTTTCAGGGTGAGGCCGGCTTCTTGTAACTTCCCAAATACCAAGTGCGTCAAGTGTGCCTCCCATATGCGCTATGGATGGCAATATCATCTAGGTAGGCACATGCGAAGTCCTGCATTGCTTCCAGAAGTTGGTCCGCCATCCATTGAAACGTAGCTGGGGCATTCTTCATCCCAAACGGCATGACCTGGAATTGGTATAGCCCGAATGGGGTGTCGAATGTCAACTTAGGGATGGCGGCCGGGTCTAGCGGATTTTGCCAATATCCTTTGCACAGGTCCAGGGTAGTTAGGAAGTGCTCGCTGGCCAAGCTATCGAGCAATTCGTCGATCCGTGGCATGGGGTATGCGTCAGTGATAGTCCGATCGTTCAGTTGCTGGTAATCAATACAGAAGCGAGTCGTACCGTCTCGCTTCGGTACTAAAACCACCGGAGACGCCCAGGGACTTTGGGAAGCCTCAATAACTCCTAATTCTAACATTTCTTGGATTTCTTTCCACAAACTGGTCCGTACTGCTGCCGGGATATGGTACGGCTGTTTCCGTAATGGGGTCTCCCCTTGTGTTTCCACCCGGTGCACCGCGGCGTAGGTGTACCCGGGTAGGGCCGAGAACAGCCCACCGTATTCATGCAGTTGTTTTGCGTCTGCCTGTTGTATGGGGTCTAGTTTCTCCCCCAACCCGACCTGCTCTAAGGTACCTTGGTTAGCTGCCAGTAGGTCGGGTGAGGGGAGTCCTTCACTATCATCAGTGGACGGGTAGGCAAACAGGAGGTGGGGCAGAAATTTCTCCCATTGACCGTAGGACTCTGTGAACGCTGTGAGCATCTGCTTAAGCATGCCGTTGAATTGTTCACAGAGGCCATTGGTCTGGGGGTGGTAGGGTGAGCTAAATAAGGGTTTTACCCCGCAGCTCTGCCACAACTGTTGAGTTACAGTTGCCGTGAACTGTGTTCCCTGATCTGAAAGTATTCCCCAGGGGAATCCTACTAGGGAAAAGATCCTGACTAGAGCCTCTGCTACCGTCTCCACCTCAATGAGTTACTGTAAATCTGTATGTTGATTGGTTGTTGTCTTTGTTTGCTGTGGGAGGTCCTCTTGCAGGAGAACACTATTCCTCTACTTCCTGCTGCAGCTATAATCATTTATGCTCAGCTCTTGGGAAAGGAATAGAAGACCGCAGTACCATAACCACTGCAGGTCTTAACAACTGGTGGCAAGCGACGGGATTGAATCAGAATTTCAACAGAAGGTGATGTGGAGGCTAAACCTATATGGGCCACATCAGGGATGGTGATGCAAGACTTGTCACAGTCGAGCGCAGAACGCATAGCACAACAGGCAAGCTTAAACCAAGGAGACACCGCTTCCTTAGCTGGATCTATAAATGGAGGGCAGCGGAGAAAGATTAATTATGATGCTTTTAAAAGTTTTTCGGAGGGTAAGATGGAAATTGACGCATACCTACAAGATTTTGAGTGTCAATGCGTGTTGGAGGGTCTGGAAGCAGAGCAATGGGCCGCGATTTTAAGCAGCAAGCTCACGGGCCGAGCAGCAGAGGCATACCGAGCAGTTCCTGACACAGCCATACACGACTACACCAGGGTAAAGGACATTCTGCTAGCCAGGTATGCCGTGACCCCAGAGACTTACAGGAAAAAGTTTCGGGCATTACGTAAAGAGGGCCGAGAGTACTACACCGACTGGGCCTTTAGGATGTATCGGGCAGCCCAAAACTGGATACAAGGCTGCCAGGCCACAACGCTAGAGGAGGTGCTGCAACTCCTCTTACTAGAACAATTTTTTGACCACACACCTGCAGCTACCAGGGACTGGGTCAGAGACAGGAAGCCGGCCACAGTCGAGGAAGCGGCGAAGCTGGCGGACAAGCATCACGAGGGAAGAAAAGGAGAGGCTAGTGGAAACCATCTTTGGGTAAGGTCCAGCGCTCCAATGCCAGGTCCTGTGATCAACCCCAGACCGAACACGGCACCACCCACGGCACAGTCTAATGTTAACCAGAGACCCCCATTGGTATGTCATCAGTGCAATCACTACAAAATACATTGCCCTCAGCGGAGCAGAGGCAATTGGGAACGACCACCACCACCGAGGGCAGCCGCTCATCACTATCAACATCAGCCGCTGGAAGACCACAGCCCTGATTCTGAACAATGGGCCGTACTACATGAGATGAACCTAGCCCAAGCTGAGGGGGATAACCGGGTGCACCACAGACAATGGGTCATAGTAGATGGAAAGGAAGCTGCGGCACTACTCGACAACCAAGTCCCGCTGCCTCCTTTCGTGCGAACAAGATGGCTGCCGTTTTCTGTTCCACGTGGCATTCAGCTATACGAACAGCGGCCACCCAGAGAGCGTTTAATAGATGGTTCTTTTGAAGTTAATGAGCCAGGAGGGTGGTTGGTGTTCGGTAGTTTCAAACTACCGAACCAATAGATTCAATATGCATAAAATACTGTAGAAAAAGCCCAAACATAGAAGAAAATACTGAACAAAAGTCTATTTTCTTCACAGTATGAATACTTAAGGAAATATTGAATTAAATGTCCTACCTTTATTAAAACAAACTAATAGTCAATTTCATGAATGGAAGAACATGGAGATTTCTTGGTGGGTTAAACATCACAAATGCATATATACTTCCTAGATTAACTTAACTGTTTAGATTGATTCCTCTTCATCCAGAGCAGTTGCAATGATACAAACTGGTTTTAGGAAATGTATTTGGTTAAGGAAATCATTGAGAGTGAGGACCCTTATCTTGAAACCATCACAAAGTGGAGTGGTTATGCCCAATTTTGAGCAATATTACAAGCAACTCTTACACAATTAGAGTGGGCAGTAAATTAAAAATGTTATAAGATTGAACAACATTTTTGTAGTTCTGATTGCTTGGGCAGTTTTGGTGGGGTTACTTCATGGTGTTGGGGATTATATAAAAAGAAAGAAAAAGAACGGGCCAACAAAACTACCTCTAAAACTACTTCACAAGTTATTTGTAATCTGCTTGATGTTTGGAAAAAGTTTAAAAAAAGTATGGGTCTGACCAATGAAGTAATCTGTAAAAATCCAACAGATATTCTTATGTTTAATATAGAAAATATCAATTTAGAGACCTGGCAAAAATAAATTGGCATATGTAAAATAGAAGATTTTGTTTCCCATAGTAAGAGAAGACCCTTTTCCCAATTACTACAAAATTGTAATCTCCCCAATAGAGATATTTGTAATTACTTAAGTGTAAAGGGATATCTCAATTAACATCTTTATATGGGAGAATTAGAGACAATAGATAGATTAGGGTCATTGTTGGATAAAAAAAGATTGCAGCAAAATAGTTGACCAATGCAGAAATTTAATTAAATGTATGTATGATTCATAGACATAGAAACATAGAATGTGACAGCAGATAAGAACCATTTGGCCCATCTAGTCTGCCCAATTTTCTAAATACTTTCATTAGTCCCTGGCCTTATCTTATAGTTAGGATAACCTTATGCCTATCCCACGCATGCTTAAACTCCTTTACTGTGTTAACCTCTACCACTTCAGCTGGAAGGCTATTCCATGCATCCACTACCCTCTCAGTAAAGTAATACTTCCTGATATTATTTTTAAACCTTTGTCCCTCTAATTTAAGACTATGTCCTCTTGTTGTGGTAGTTTTTCTTCTTTTAAATATAGTCTCCTCCTTTACTGTGTTGATTCCCTTTATGTATTTAAATATTTCTATCATGTTCCCCCTGTCTCGTCTTTCCTCCAAGCTATACATGTTAAGATCCTTTAACCTTTCCTGGTAAGTTTTATCCTGAAATCCATGAACCAGTTTAGTAGCCCTTCTCTGAACTCTCTCTAAGGTATCAATATCCTTCTGAATATACGGTCTCCAGTACTGCGTACAATACTCCAAGTGAGGTCTCACCAGTGTTTTGTACAATGGCATGAGCACTTCCCTTTTTCTACTGCTAATACCTCTCCCTATACAACCAAGCATTCTGCTAGCATTTCCTGCTGCTCTATTGCATTGTCTGCCTACCTTTAAGTCATCAGAAATAATCACCCTTAAATCCCTTTCCTCAGGTGTTGAGGTTAGGACTCTATCAAATATTCTGTACTCTGCCCTTGGGTTTTTACGTCCAAGATGCATTATCTTGCACTTATCCACATTAAATGTCAGTTGCCACAACTCTGACCATTTTTCTAGTTTACCTAAATCATTTGCCATTTGGCTTATCCCTCCTGGAACATCAACCCTGTTACATATCTTAGTATCATCAGCAAAAAGACATACCTTACCATCAAGACCTTCTGCAATATCACTAATAAAAATATTAAAGAGAATGGGTCCAAGTACAGATCCCTGAGGTACCCCACTGGTGACAACCCAAGCTTCAAATATACTCCATTGACTACAACCCTCTGTTGCCTGTCACTCAGCCACTGCCTAACCCATTCAACAATATTGGAATCCAAACTTAAAGATTGCAGTTTATTGATAAGCCTTCTATGTGCAACAGTGTCAAAAGCCTTCCTGAAATCTAGGTAAGCAATGTCTACTGCACCACCATGATCTATAGTTTTAGTTACCCAATCAAAAAAATCAATAAGATTATTTTGCATGATCTCCCTGAAGTAAACCCATGTTGTCTCTGATCTTGAAATCCATGTGTTTTTAGATGTTAAACAATCCTATCCTATAACATGATTTCCATCACTTTCCCCACTACTGAAGTAAGGCTTACTGGTCTATAGTTGCCCGACTCCTCCCTATTACCTTTCTTGTGAATGGGCACGACATTCACTAACTTCCAATCTTCTGGGACTACTCCTGTTAACAATGATTGGTTAAATAAATCTGTTAATGGTTTTGCTAGTACACCACTAAGCTCTTTTAACAGCTTTGGGTGTATTCCATCAGGTCCCATTGACTTATTTGTCTTTACTTTTTACAGGTGAAATAGAACCTCTTCCTCTGTAAACTCACGTGTAATAAATTACTCATTTATCCTTTTTCTTAACTGAGGTCCCTTTCCTTCATTTTCATCTGTAAATACCGAACAAAAATATTCATTAAGGCAGTCAGCTAGACCTTTATCCTCTTTTACATATCTTCCTTCTTTTGTTTTTAATCTAACTAATCCTTGTTTTACTTTTCTTTTCTCATTTATGTATCTAAAAAAAGTTTTGTCCCCCTTTTTTACTGACTGTGCTATTTTCTCTTCAGTGTGTGATTTGGAAGCTCTTATAACTTGCTTAGCCTCTTTCTGCCTAATCTTATAGATCATTCTGTCTTCTTCACTCTGGTTTTTTTTATAATTACTAAATGCTAACTTTTAGTTTTTTACTATTTTGGCCACATCTGCGGAGTACCACTGTGGTTTCTTGAATTTTTTGCTTTTACTGACAAGCCTAATGCAATTTTCTGTTGCCTTCAGTAGTGCAATTTATAAATAATCCCATTTTCTCTTGTACTCCATTTAAATTGCTCCAGGCTGATAATGACTCCTTTACACATATTCTAATTTTAGAAAAGTCTGTTTTTCAAAAGTCTAAAACTTTTGTTTTTGTGTGGTGTGACTCAGTCACTGTTCTTATATTAAACCACACTGACTGATGATCACTGGATCCTAAACTTTTTCTAAAGTAATATCTGGTACCAAATCTCCATTTGTTAACACTAAATCTAGTATGGCCTCCTCAACGACTTGTTTTAGAGACAATCCCAGTAGGGAGTTTAGAATATGTGTGTTCCTGGCACAAGCAGCTATTTTTGTTTTCCAATTCACATCAGGAAGATTAAAGTCACCCATGATGATAACTTCCCCCTTCATTTTCATTTGAGCTATTTCCTCAACTAGAGGATTATCTAACTCTTCAATTTGTCCTGGGGGCCTATAAATCACACCTACACGAGTTACTGTGTGATTACCAAATTCTAACATAACCCTCACTAACTTTTATTATGCTAGATTTTATGCTATCCTTCACTTACAGGGCCACCCCTCCCCCTTTCTTGCCTTCCCAGTCTTTTCTATATAAAGAGTACCCTGGTATTGCTATGTCCCAGTCATTTATCTCATTATACCATGTCTCAGTAACAGCGACTAAATCTATACTATCAGTTGCCATTATTGCCACAAGTTCATGGATCTTATTCCCTAAACTGCGAGCATTTGTAGACATGACTCTAAGCTTATCATTTTTTAACACACTTGCTACCTTCTGTCCTTCTTTTGGGGGACAATTGGATTGATGTTTTATCACCCTTTTGCCCCCCCTCCCCCTCCTAGTTCAAATACATCTTAGCAAAACCTCAGAACTGCTCACTGAGAACATTTGTTCCCTTTTGATAAAGATGCAAACCATCATTTTTGTACAGTTTATTTCCATTCCAAACAGAGCTACCATGAGAAATAAAGCCAAATCCTTGCTCCCGACAACATTCACCAAGCCACAAATTAAAGTCCCTAATATGCATCCGCCTGTCGTTCTGAGTGTTATGCACAGGTAGAACTTCAGAGAATGACAGTGTGGAAGCAACCTGCCGTATATCATTGGCAAAAACACTAAAAACTTCCTTAACCTCTGAAACCTCATTGCAAGCCAAGTCATTTGTCCCTAGATGGACAAGTACATCCAATTCCCCTTCCTGCTTTGCTCGCTTAACAATATTACAGATACGTCTCCTGTCTCTGTGAGCAGTAGCTCCGGGAAGACACCTCACAAGACCACCATTGTCCATCTCCACACCTCTTATGATGGAATCCCCCAACAACAACTGCTTTCTATTAGGCCTCACCATAGTCTCCAAGCCTGTCTCCACAACACCATTAGCCTCAGTGCCTGAGCCTGTCTCCACAACACCACTAGCCTCAGTGCCTCTCTCCACAACACCACTACCCTCAGTGCCTGTCTCCATAACACCATTATACTCTGAAAGTGCAGAAAATGAATTATGTAGAGCAACAGACTGTGCAATATGCCTTTTATCCACAACTCTAAGTCTACCAGATCCTACAGTAATCCATCTGCCATTCCTAGTATGTCTCTGTGGCAGTGGCTTTGCAGCAGTTCCAGTCTGAGTTTGTTCACCAGATAATCTACAAACCTCAGACTTCAAAAATACAATCTCCTGCCGCAAGATAGAGAACTGTGTACAGATTAGACAACAATCAAACCTCCAAAAAGTGGAACGTGAAACTAATGCATAGCAACTATTACACTGAACTAAGTCTGCCATTCCAGTGAGGTAAATAATTTAAATCAAACGAATCTTAACTTTTTATTTATCCTCCTGAATACCTCAGATTACCTCCAGTTTATCTCCAGAATATCTCCAACCACACACTTAGAAGCAACACTCTCCAGAATATCTCCAACCACACACTTAGAAGCAGCACTCTCGAGAATATATCCAACCACACACTTAGAAGCAACACTCTCCAGAATATCTCCAACCACACACTTAGAAGCAGCACTCTCCAGAATATCTCCAACCTCACACTTAGAAGCAACACTTAGATGAAGCAGCCAAGCTATATTAGCCAAGCTAATGACAACAACCCTTACATAACTCCTAAAATCACCACCCACTAGGAATGTTTAACACCTGGGTAGGCCTCTGCTTATTTACAAACAATAGCTAATTAAACAGCAATCAATAGTAAGTAGCTAACTAATCAAATCAAATGCCTTATAATTACCAACAGGAAATCCAACCTTGTGCAATCAGTAACCTTTTCCTACAGATGAATCTTACCTGTAACAGTAGAAAAGAAAACTCTTAGCACAACTCTTAGACAGTTGAAGCTTCTGTAAAACTCTCCAGAATATCTCCAACCACACACTTAGAAGCAACACTCTCCAGAATATCTCCAACCACACACTTAGAAGCAACACTCTCCAGAATATCTCCAACCACACACTTAGAAACAGCACTCTCGAGAATATATCCAACCACACACTTAGAAGCAACACTCTCCAGAATATATTCAGTCCCTATTAAAGGCTTAAAGGAACACTATAGGCACCCAGACCACTTCAGCTTAATGAAGTGGTCAGGGTGCCAGGTCCAGCTAGGATTAACCCTTTTTTCTATACACATAGCAGTTTCAGAGAAACTATGTTTACCTATGCGTTAATCCAGCCTCTAGTGGCTGTCTCATTGACAGCCGATAGAGGCGCTTCCACGCTTCTCACTCTGATTTTCAGAATGCTTTCCTATGGACTGGCTGAATGCGCGCGCGGCTACTGCCTTGCATGCGCATTCAGCCGATGATGTCGCTGTGGAGGAGGAGAGGAGGAAGAGAGTCCCTTCCCGGCGCTGGAGAAAGAGGTAAGTTTAACCCCTTGCTCCCCCTAGAGAGCGGCAGGAGGGGGACCCTGAGGGTGGGGGCACCCTCAGGGCACTATAGTGCCAGGGAAACGAGTATGTTTTCCTGGCACTATAGTGGTCCTTTAAGGAAATTGGAACTTGATTTAAATATCACAATAGAGAGAATAGATTGCCTCTTCTCACCAAACTATGTTAAAGGATCACTATAGTTTCAGGAAAACAAACACGTTTGGGTTCGTACCGAACATTAGGTTTTTTTGGACCCCGGACCCGAACATGGACATATCACTGTATGTTCGGGTTGGAGTTCGGTGTTCGGTGATTTAATGGCGTGTTTTCAAAGGCTGCAGGGCAGCCAATCAACAAGCGTTTGACTCGTGTGCCCTGACAAGCCATCACAGCCATGCCTACTAATGCATGTAACCCAGCCTCTATATATAAGCTTGAGTCGCGTAGCGCCGCACGCACATGCGGTCTTATTAGTGTAGGGAAAGGATGCTGCCGCTGATAGAACAGCTTAGGAAAGAATTCTGCAAACTAGTACATTAGTGGGGTGGGGTGCACTTCATATCTAAAGTGTCAAATAGAAGCTTTAACTACCGCAGTTACATTGGAGTTTTAAAAAGTAATTTTTATTTTGCTGATAAATAGTACATTAGTGGGGTAGTACATTAGTGGGGTGTTCTTCATATCTGAGAGTCAAATAGAAGCGTCTAATAGTGTGCTTACTGCGCACTTGTAAACATTATAATCGTTTTGCTGCTAATCTGCTAAATAGTACATTTTGGGGCCTGTTCTTCATATGTGAGAGTCAAATCAAAGCGTCTAATAGTGTGCTTTCTGCGCACTTGTAAACATTCTAATTGTTTTGCTGCTAATCTGCTAAATAGTACATTTTGGGGCGTGCACTTCATATCTTAGAGTCAAGTAGAAGCGTCTAATACTGCGGTTACAGCGCAATTGTAAACATTCGAATGGTTTTGCTGCTAAACTGCTAAATAGTACATTTTGGGGCCTGTTCTTCATATGTGAGAGTCAAATCGAAGCGTCTAATAGTGTGCTTACTGCGCACTTGTAAACATTGTAATTGTTTTGCTGCTAATCTGCTGCTTACATTGGAGTTTTAAAATGTAAATTTTTATTTTTTGGGGCGCTAAATAGTATATTTGGGGTGTTCACTTCTTATCTGAGAGTCAAATTGAAGCGTAACTTTGATTTGAATTTACTACATCGGTCACTTGTAATATTGTTTCACACCTACAACACTTGTTACACAGATCTAAGTCATAGAAAACAGATTGATATTTTCTACGCTAGAAACTACCAGTTAACAAGCTGCTATATTGGGAGGTCAGTTTATAGGGAAAACTGTTGCCTGGATACAATTCTAAAACAATTTCCATATGTCCTTTGCAGACTTTACATGCTGGAAAAACACAGGTGCCAACTGCTGTGGCTTTCTGCAGTGTGCATAGCGGCAAGGAGGGCAGGGTTGAGGAGTGAGTGGAAGATGATGTGGAGAATGATGAGGCCCTAGACCCCACATGGAATCAAGGTCATGCAAGTGACGTGTGCAGTTTGGAGGAAGAGGCACTGGTCGCACAGAGGCACCAGCACAGCATAAAAAGGAGCAGGGTGCAAAAGAGGAGCGGCCGTCCCCTAGCGCTAGTCGGCATGTATTAGCTCGAGAATTACCAGCTATCCAAGTAATACATGCAGCGATCAAAGGATCTATAATAGACTTGAGCAAACCTGAACTTTGCAGTCTGTACCAGATTAAACGATCCATTCGTAGTTTCAGTCAGGTGGGCAGTCCGGTGACCAGGACCCAGACACTGTCAGGGTGGCGGTCGGACGACTGAGTCCCAGTATGCCTGATGTTGAAGTTAGGAGTCACAGTGTGGAATGGATTAGCAGGGTCTGGTGCATTGTAACCGCACGCCCCCTGGTGTTGAGCACCAGCGTTTGTGCGGCCACATACCAGAACCCTGATGCAGCTTCAGTAAAAAGAGTACTTGATACCAGAAGCCATCACCAGACTGATCCGCAACTTGGAACTAGATGTGACATTCACTGTAGCGGCTGTGCGCGCTTTTGTCGCCTGTCTGCGCTGCAGCGTAACTTCGGCCTTCCCACCGCCTCATGAGACTTTGCAAGCAGCAAGCAATAGAGGACCTGGGGAGATAGCGCAGCTAAGCGGACAAGGGCACATGTAGGAGTGTGGGGATAGATGCAAGGGATTGGTTGGGAAAGAGTGTGTGGGTGGGATTATGTTCTGTGTAAGTTAGTGTGGGGGAGGTCTTACCTCAGTGCCACTTGGCATTCTGGCCAGCAAACAGCTTCCCTCCCGCCCGCCCTATTGGTATATTTCGTCACAGCTAGCCGGGGGTATGTCCTTGCCAATTGAGTTTGAGGGGTTACATTTAAGTATATAGAATGAGATGAACAAATTTTTAAGGTCTCAACCTCCCCTGCTTAGGTTGCCTGAGGTGTTGTGCCCATCAAGCGTGGATAAGGTCGGCTGATGGCGGGCATTGGAAAGATATGATTTTCATGATGAGGGGGGAGGTGAGAGGAAGTGGTGATGAGGAACCACTGTATGTTTATTGGCAAGGACGGTTGGGTCACTGTACACTATGTGTGGAGTTATATATGTATATATGTTAATTTAGGCTTTTTTATGTCTAACGTTTTGGTTACAGAAAAAGAAGAGATTTAATAAATAAGTTATGGATGTGTTATGCAGTAATTTAGTTTGTGTAATGAATGCTTTGGCCTGTTCATCCATACTAAGTGGTCTGTCGTTATTGGGGGGGTTGAATGGGGTTAGTTTTTGTCAGGGCTCGAGTCCTGCAGGAACGCATGGGAACGGCGTTCCTGCACTTTTTCCAAAGCAGGAACGCCGTTACCTGTCCTGCAGGACCGGCCCTGCTACCTGCACAGAAGGGCCATCACACGCTGTGTTCCCTCTCCAGCTATAACTCTCGCGAGACCCGCGGCTGTTACCATGGCAACGCTCCGCACAGGCGAGTCTCGCGAGAGTTAGAGCTGGAGAGGGAACACAGCGTGTGATGGCTCCTGTGTGCAGTGGCTGGCTCCCTCCACCGGACCACCAGGCGATCTCCCCCCTCCCTGACAAGGTAAGAAGCAGGGAGGGGGGAATAAAATAAATATTATATATAAAGTAAAAAAATGCTTCCCCCCCCCACATCATCCAGCACTCACCCATCATCCAGCACTCACACACCCATCATCCAGCACACACACACCCATCATCCAGCACTCACACACCCATCATCCAGCACACACACACCCATCATCCAGCACTCACACACCCATCATCCAGCACACACACACCCATCATCCAGCACACACACACCCATCATCCAGCACACACACACCCATCATCCAGCACACACACACCCATCATCCAGCACACACACACCCATCATCCAGCACACACACACCCATCATCCAGCACACACACACCCATCATCCAGCACTCACACACCCATCATCCAGCACTCACACACCCATCATCCAGCACACACACACCCATCATCCAGCACTCACACACCCATCATCCAGCACACACACACCCATCATCCAGCACTCACACACCCATCATCCAGCACACACACCCATGCACACACACACCCATCATCTAGCACACACATCATCCAGCACTCACACACACATCATCCAGCATTCACACACACACATCATCCAGCACTCACTCACTCACACACACATCATCCAGCACTCACACACACACACATCATCCAGCACTCACACACACATCAACCAGCACTCACACACACATCATCCAGCACACGCAGTCACACACATCATCCAGCACACGCAGTCACACACATCATCCAGCACACGCAGTCACACACACATCATCCAGCACACGCGCACACACACATCATCCAGCACACGCGCACACACACATCATCCAGCACTCACACACATGTCATCCAGCGCGCACACACACATCATCCAGCACACGCACACAGTGCATTCATTATACACACTCTTCACTCACTACAAACACACTACATTAACTATACACTCACTACAAACATACTACATTCACTATACACACTCTGCATTCATTATACACATTCTGCACTCACTACACACTACATTCACTATACACACTCTGCATTCACTACAAACACACTACACACACTGCATTCATTGTACACACTCTGCACTCACTACAAACACACTAAATTCATTATACACAATTTGCAGTTACTACAAACACACTACATTCATTATACACACTCTGCACTCACTACAAACACACTACATTCACTATACACACTCTGCATTCATTATACACACTCTGCACTCACTACAAAAACACTGCATTCGCTATACACACTGCACTCACTACCAACACACTACATTATACACACTCCACTCACTACAAACACACTACATTTATTATACACACTGCACTCACTACAAATACACTACATTCATTATACACACTCTGCACTCACTAAAAACACACTGCATTCATTATACACACTCTGCACTCACTAAAAACACACTGCATTCATTATACACACTCTGCACTCACTACAAATACACTACAATTATTATTCACACTGCACTCACTACAAACACACATTTATTATTCATACTCTGCATTCACTACAAACACACTACATTCATTATACACACCCTGCACTGCACTATATGCATAGGAATGTAATTTTTTTTTTTAAGGAGGGAGGTGGGGTGAGGCGGGAATCTTGGGTGAGTTCCCACACTTTTTTCCACAGGACTTGACCCCTGGTTTTTGTTCTAGGCTGCATCGCGATTCCCCACTACGTACATACATGAGGTTTCAGCTGCAGCATGCACGGGTCAGTGACTCTGCACCAGACTTCCCTCCAATTGATCAGAGTTAAAGGATTTCAAATGGACTCATTACAATTTCAGGGCCTCTAAATAGTCCTGTATTGTTATTTGTCGTCACTACCTTCCCGCGTCGGGAGTGGGTCATTTGCGCGCCTGATGCCTTCCTTGTATGTGGTAGCCGTTTCTCAGGGTCCCTGTATGGAATGGAACCCTGATTCCCCGTTACCCGTGGTCACCATGGTAGGCGCAGAAACTGGCATTGAAAGTTGATATGGATGACATCCGCATGCAAAGTCGCCACCACAGGGATGTGCGATTTGCCCGAGATTCTCTAGAGTCAAAGTTCCTGCGCAACTATAATGTCAACAGCTACTCTGCGGAACAAAGTTGTCTTTTTTTATATGTCCCAATATTTTTAAATATATGTATATATATATAAACAGCGTTGGCTACCTCCTCCTCCTCCACCGCCACGGTCACCGCCTCATCAACCTATGGGTCACTTAGTATAAACTAGGTACACATTAGCAGAGGCTTGTGAAGGCGTTTTCTCCATGCATCAGGAGTTGAGCATTTCTCCATGCATCAGTACTGCAAGAAATGCACCGCAGGCTGCAATTGTTTCTTTTTTTATTTGTCCCAATATTTTGGAGGCTACCCCAATTAAAATAAAAAATATATATATAAAAAACAGTGTTGGCTACCTCCTCCTCCACCGCCGCTTCCACCTACAGCGCCACGGTCACCGCCTCCTCAACCTATGGGTCACTTAGTATAAACTATGTACACAATAGCAGAGGCTTGTGAAGGCCTTTTCTCTATGCATCAGGAGTTGAGCTCAGTTTGAACAATGAAAGAGGATACCGTGCACTCCAACCCTCTCTCTTAAATGGATAATTCTGTTGATCCTCCTGACAGCCATGCTTTAGATTTTGATTTATGTTCTTCCAAAGCTAAAATCAAAGATTCCATCTAGTGCTATTTTATGGCTCAGCTGTATTTTTAATTTTTATATTATTTTAAGTGATTTCCATATTCACATCCCCCATTTTACTTGCTTTTGCAGCTCTCTAGCTCTTTCAAGGAGTTTTTTAGAGGGAATTTTGTGGCCAAAAGTTCGGGTCCCTATTGACTTCAATAGGGTTCGGGTTTCGTGGTCAAGTTCAGGGTCAAGTTCGAGCCCGAACCCGAACTTTTTTTCAAAGTTCAGCCGAACCCGCCGGACCCGGACATCCAGGTGTCCGCTCAACTATATATATATACCCTTAGGCACCCCCCACCTTCAAGGCCCCCCTCCCTTGGCGCTGAATTGGGTAAAACCCCTTCAGTTATTTACTTTAATCCAGCCGCCGACGTCAGTTCCCGAGTGGAGCTGAATGCACATGCACGGCAAGAGCCGAGCGTGCATTCAAATGGTCCATAGGAAAGCATTTCTCAATGCTTTCCTATGGACATTCTGCACGCTGAATGCGATTTTTGCATCCATTGTCACAGAAGCACCTCTAGCGGCTGACAGGAAGACAGTCACTAGAGTCTGGATTAACCCTGCAATGTAAACATAGCAGTTTCTCTGAAACTGCTATGTTTACATCTGAAGGGTTAAAACCTGGGGGACCTGGCAGTCTGGGTGACTATAGTGGCCCTTTAATAAACTAATCCACTGTTTGAATATACCAGGAACACATTAAAATACTATGAACAGATTATAGGGTACCAAGGGTATTATCTAAAATCTATTTGAGTTGTTTGGATTTGTGCTGGAGTTATGAAGTGGGGAGAGGGGACTTTGCCCACGTGTGGTGGTTGTGCCATCCTTTGCAATTTTGGGGGAAAATATCGTATTGTGAAATAAATATTAAGTTAAGGCCGGAAGTCTTTCTTCTACATATAGAATTAAATAATTGAATGATGAAACATAAATGGGATTTTGCTAAATACTGTCTGACGGCAGTGAAATTTGCAATAGCTAAACATTGGACAACAACAATAGTCCCAGGTCGGAAGAAGCCCGGGTAGGCGGGCGAAACCCGTCACGTTTGACGTCATCGAGAGGCGGTCCCAAGCTGTCATGTGATTGAACACTGCCAAAACCCGGAAGTAACTACAAGCTGCTACCGTTTTTGTATATTTTTTTTTTTTCTGCATGCCGAGTTGTGGGTTTATTGCTGGCAAACCCACCACTTAAAGTAAGAGCAGGGCCAGATTAAGAGCCCAGTGGGCCTGGTGCTGACAATTATGATGGGCCTAATTACAGAATCTTATCGACCAAAAACACTAAAACAGTCATACCTCCCAAGCATCATGTATCTGATGGAGATGTTGCTGGAGGGAAACTCAAAGGATGCAGCTATAAGAAAACACATACCCTATGCTAATCTCTCTCTCTACTGTATGCTTTCATCTTTCAAATAAATCCATACCCCCTAACAGCAGTGTCCAGTGAAGCAGGAAGTCAATGTGCAGTGTAAAAGAGTGTGCCACTGGCGCGAATCACATGACCAGACCTGCCAAAAGGGGTAGACATGCCCAAAAAGGGGGCATGTTTATCCAAAGAATTGGAAGGCCAGCCTGGCATGAATGCATGTCAGGCTGCCTGCCATTCATGCAGGCTGTTCAACTAAGGGCATACTATGCAGGCAGCACCCTGAACTTGACATAAATGCATCAAATGATGCTCCTACTCCAAGCTTTCTATGGACTGTCCCCTAGCACTCACATGTCCACTTGTCTCCTTACCGTCTTACTAACAGACAGAATCTTCTGGTATACAGTCTGGGACAGAGAAAAGGTGTATGTAGTGAGTGTAGAAGAAATGGGACATGCCACAGTGTTAGAGAGACCAAAGTTTGCATTATCTAAACTTATTTTATTGTCAGCCAGTCCACACAGGTTTTGTTCTCATGTATCCCTCTTAAGCTTCAATACTTAAAGGGACACTATAGTCACCAGAGCAACTACAGCTTATTGTATTTGTTCTGGTAAGAAGAATCATTCCATTCAGGCTTTTTGCAGTAAACACTGTCTTTTCAGAGAAAATAACTCTGATGGCCACTCCTTAGATGGCTGCTAGAGGTGCCTCCTGGGGCAGTACTGCATAGTGTGCAGCACCGCCATTCAGTGTCTCCACCCTCTGCATGCAGACACTGAACTTTCCTCATAGAGATGCATTGAATCAGTTTATCTTCATGAGGAGATGCTGATTGGCCAGGGCTATGTTTGACTTGTGCTGGCTCTGCCCCTGATCTGCCTAATTGACAGTCTCAGCCAATCCTATGGGGAAGCATTGTAATTTGCGCAGACCACCACTTCTGATTATGTCAGCAGAATGAGTAAGTTCAGAGGCAGACAGGGACAGAGCTGCATATTTGAATACAAGTAAGAGTTTACTATAATTAAGGAGGCAAAAGGGGACAGGGGCGCTAAATTGTGGTTTTAACCTAATAAGGTCAGAAATACATAATTGTGTTCCTGACCCTCTAGTGTTCCTTTAAGCAAGAGTATGTGAAGAGTAGTTAGGGTTGCCACCTTTCTTGGAAAAAAATACCAGCCTTATACATTTGAATAATTAATTAGTTATGCGTGACATCACATGATGTAAATCACAAGGAGTGACCTAAGAGAACATTCTGTAAATTCACCAACAAACTACTCACAGTCTGATTCTCCTGTATAGATGGATTGCTCCCAGTGTCTCCCTGTCTCCCAGTGTCTCACTCTCGCAAGTCACCCAGTCTCTCGGTGTCCCTATGTATCACAGTGTCAGTGTCCCCATGTCGCCCAGTCCCCTAGTCTCCCAGTGTCTCAGTGTTCCCATTTCTCCCAGTTTCCCCATGTCTCACTGTGTCCCCATGTCACTGAGAGACCCAGGGACACTGAGACACTTGGGGACACTGGGAGACATGGGGCACTGAGACACTTGGGGACACTGGGAGACATGGATACACTGAGTCACTAGGGACACTGGGAGACATGGGGGCACAGACACTGGGAGACTAGGGGACACTGAGACACTAGGAACACTGAGACATGGGGATACAGACACTGTGTCCCTAGTGTCTCTGTGTCTCCCAATGTCCCTATGTCTCTCATTGTCCCCATGTGTCTCAGTGTCCCCGTGTTTTCCAGTGTCCCCAAGTGTCTCACTGTCCCCAGGTTTCCCAGTATCCCCTAGTGTCTGTGTCCCCATGTGTTCCCTAGTTTCTCAGTGTCCCTTAGTGTCTCAGTGTCCCCATATCTCCATGCTGCCTTTCCCCCATCCCTCACTTACCTGAGCTGTAGAGCTCCTGCCTGGACTCTCTGTGCTGTGTAGCAGCTCCACCACGGATCAGTGAGTAGTAGAGAAAGGCAGGGAAGGATACGCTGTAACTTAACCTATAAGCTATCCCTCTCCACACACAGTGACCCCTACTGGCTGGTGCTGGTATTGCAGAGTAATCTCCATTTATACTGAGAAAAATACCTCCATTTGTATTGCCGGTATTACTACAATACTGTCACTGGCCAGGCAGCCTCAAATACCAGCTGTGCCAGTAAAATACCAGTCAGGTGGCAAACCTAAGGATAGTGTGTAATGGGCCTGGGCCTGGGCCTGGGCCTGGAGCTGCAGCTCCATCAGCCCCTATGTTAATCCGTCCCTGAGTAAGAGTTTTTAACTTTTAATACTAATAAATTGTGCTAAGATATTATTCAATTTGGGGTCCTTGCCTCTCTATTCTCTTTTAATGCATAGAAGCTCATGGTATTATATCTGATGGAAGGGAGTCGCTTGTCCTGATGTAAACTGTGGGAAATATCCCTGTCAAGTGGAGCAATTCAAACTCCTGGTGATAGGGCTCTGGTACATGTGAGTTTCCTCCCAGACATACTCTTGTATTTCCCCTTCTGTGTTATCAGATAGTCTGCCCTATATATTGTTAATATTTTTTTCAGTTTATATGTCAGGAATTTTATTTGTTTATTACTGGCCCTTTAAGACGGCATGGAAGTACACACTCCTTTGGTTATTTAAACTCCAATCTCCAACACCTCAGGGCACAATTAATGTGTTAATCTGATTAATTGCATCAACTTCCTTGCTAATCATTTGGATCACTCCTAGAGAGACCATGTGTTCCATCACCGGACCCTTTTCTGAATCTCCTCTTCATACCCCTATATCTTTGATTACCTGGTTAACTAACTCGGACTGGCCTTGACATTGCTTTTGGAATTTCCTTCAATACTGCTTGGTCTCCTATTGAACAACCTTGGACTGGATAAAGGACATTGCTTATGGACTAACCCTGGACACATCACCTAAACTTCTAATTTCAAGGACTGTCAGTTTATCTCTCTGCTTTGCTGCCACATCGGTCTGCCGTGCTGAAACTCCCTCAAAATAAAAAGTGAGTGGTTCTTATTTTTTTGTTTGGCATTTGTTAAAGAAAAAACATGACATTATATATAGAAGACATCGTATCCATTGCAGATGTTAGCGTGCTCCGTTTTTTGGTATCTATTGTTTTTTGTGTCATGTTGTGTCACTCTGGGGTAGTGCAGCTGCACTGCATATATTCTCAAGTGCTTTGACATTATTTGGTTCTTGAACGATAGTCCCACGTTGGCGAGAAGTATAAAGCCAATTAACATATTAACCCCTTAAGGACAGCAGACTTCCTCCTCGTCCTATGTACTTACCCGCTCGCTGGTGATCCCATGCCGGCGATTGCGGTGGGGAGACTTACCTGGCATCCCAGGGAGTCCCCTTGCTGCTGTTACGGCCCTCCTGGGCCATGTGATCGCGAGGTACTTGCGATGACCTCATGATCACATGGACGGAATAGCCGTCCACAGCAGTGCCAGCAGGGGGAGTGCCTGGAATGACAGGTAGTCCCCCTGCTGCCTGAAAAAAAGTTAAAATAAAAGTTAAAAACTGTTTAAAATAAAATTATATGTACTTAGATCATATATATATATATATATATATATATACACACACACACATATATACATATATTATATATATATATGATCTGAGTATATATATATATATATATATATACACATACATCATGTCTAAGTGTATTTTAATATTAATATATAAATAATTATATATATATATATATATATATTAATATCAAAATACACATAGAATGATATTGATTAAATATATATATATATATATATATATATAATTATAATTATATATATTTATATGCCATATAAAATAAATAAATATGTAAATAAAAAAATATATATGTGTAATTTTCTTCTAACTGTATTCTGATATAATATATATATATATTGATATCAAAATACACGTAGAACGAAGTAATATATATATCTATGTACATAAGTATATATCACTATATATACAGTATACCTATATATAAAAATAATAATAATAAAAAAATAAAAAATAAATATATATATATATACACACACATGCGTATATGTATAATAATTCTACATATATATTTATGTAATATTTTTACATAATTAGGTCATTTTATTAATTACAATTTGCGGGGACCGTCTGACAACCCTGGCCGAAAATCCAGGGAATTTAACTTGCTAGCACTATATTTAACCCTGTAACTTTCCAAGACACCATAAAACCTGTACATGGGCGGTACTGTTTTACTCAGAAGACTTAGATGAACACAAATATTAGTGTTTCAAAACAGTAAAATGTATTACAATGATGATATCGTCAGTGAAAGTGAAATTTTTTGCATTTTTCACGCACAAATGGCACTTACACTGACAATATAATTATTGTGATACATTTTACTATTTTGAAACACTAATATTTGTGTTCAGCGAAGTCTCCCAAGTACAACAGTACCCCTCATGTACAGGTTTTATGGTGTTTTCAAAAGTTACAGCGTCAAATATAAGGCTTGCGCTTTAGTTTTTTTCACATTGAAATTCACCATATTGGTTACGTTGCCTATGGTAGCCCAGGAATGAAAATTACCCCCATGATGGCATACCATTTGCAATAATAGACAACCCAAGGTATTGCAAATGTGGTGTCTTTTTTAGAAGCCACTTAGTCACAAAACAATTTCAGGTCCCACTAAATTTGCAAAGATCCAATAAAGACAAGTTCATTTTTAGACCTGTACCTATTAGTGTCATTAAGAAACACCTTAATAATCTAAAAATGAAAAACCAGTCTGGACCTGATCAAATCTCAGCAATGCTGTTGAAGCTCAGTGCACCGGCAATTGCTAAACCCGTCAAAACCCTAATTAACGAATCCTCTGGATACATACCCAAACTTTGGTAGACTGCAAGAGTGGTGCCTATCCATAAAAGTGGTGACACTACTTTGGTTTCTAGCTATCGCCCAATATCATCGCTCCAAGTATTGTCAAAAATCTTAGAAAAATGGGTCCACACGCAACTATGTGATTATTACCAACACTCTAACTATCTGGCCCCTTATCAATTGGGCTTTTGCCAGAGTCACCCCACTACAACTGCCCTCTTAAAAGTTTGCAATGACATCCAAACTGGCATGGAACAAGGAGACCTAACTGGAGCTATCGTCCTTGATTTTGCTAAGGCATTTGACACAGTAGACCACAACATTCTACTACACAAACTCAAAAACTCAGGTATTTGGTGATCGTTTGCTAACCTGGTTTCGATCATATGTATCAGATCACTCACAATATGTGTCAATTACTGACAGCGACTCCCTCTCTCCACCAGTCACGTGTGGTGTTCCCCAAGGTTCCCTTCTCGCCCCCCCTACTATTTACATTATTTATAAATGATCTGCCTAATGTCTGCAAATCCTCAAATGTACACATGTACGCAGACGACACAGTAATCTATGCGAGCAAATCCAATCTACCGCAACTTGAGGCTGTGCTCCAAGACCAGTTTACAGAGGTAGAAAAGTGGATCGCAAAAAACAAACTCTTCCTAAACACTGACAAAACTGTCACAATGATCTTTGGAACAGTACCTAAATTACACAAATTACACAATTCCCACCTATCCATCAAAACAAATTCAAATGGCACACTGACCGCAGTCCACTCTTTCAAATACTTGGGTATGTTGTTAGACCCCAATCTATCTTTTGGCCTCCACACAGAAAAACTTGCATCTAAACTTCATCCAAAACTAGGTGCCCTGTACAGAAACAAAGCCTGCCTAAGCCCTACAGTAAAGGAAAAGATTGTACAGCAAATGCTGATGCCAATTATTGATTATGGGGATGTAGCATATGCATCTGCACCGCAATCCCACATTAATAAACTCAACACATTGTATAACTCGTTCTGCCGATTTGTGCTACAATGTAACTACAGGACCCACCATTGTGACATGCTAAAAGAACTAAACTGGCTGTCGCTGGAATCCAGACACACCCTTCATCTTTCCAGCCTTGTTTTTAAGAGCTTTTCTGGGAAACTCCCAGCCTACCTGAACAAAATGCTCTCCTCGGCTGTTCTCACCTCCTATAACCTCCGATCAGGTACCAGCACTTTATTTAGTCTACTTCAATACAAAAAAAAGCAGTCTGATCCTCCTTCTTCTACAGAGCGCCGCAATTATAGAACGACCTCCTGCACACTTTAAAATCTTCTCCATA
The DNA here is from genome assembly GCA_933207985.1 of Pelobates cultripes. NCBI lineage: Eukaryota > Metazoa > Chordata > Amphibia > Anura > Pelobatidae > Pelobates > Pelobates cultripes. The sequence goes on from OW240912.1 coordinate 15,061,649, forward strand.
CCTAAAGTCCTTTTAAGAGATCCCTCTCTACATACCTCAAAACAGAATGCACCTGTCATGGTTGATTATATATTTCCTGCCTGTTCTATGTTACATTTTGTATTTATTTTGTATTAATATTGGTTTTGTATTTTATTGTACCCTAATGTAACAATGCAATGATTTGTGGACCCAGGACATACTTGAAAACGAGAGAAATCTCAATGTATCTTTCCTGGTAAAATATTTTTATTTTTTTATTTTTATTCATGTTTTTATTGAGATGATAACATATTACAAGTGAATGTTGTTACCTGCAGAAAACTCTATAACAATAAAAGTTTACATTCATTTTCAGCTGACATAAGTTGAACAGGCACATATATAACATCTCATTTAATTAGTCAATCGGTAACTTCAGTATATGCAACATGTGAGTGTTATCACAAGTAATAAACTTTCAACATTAATGACACAAGTTGCTAAAGTAGACATTTGATACTGATATGAAGTGGGACAAAATGATCGCTTGGAGTGCCAAACAGAAAAGGAAAATGGCAGGTGTCATAAGCAAATTCAGAGAAACTACAGATTGTTTGACCACCAACAGTGGCTCAAATAAAGTGAGAGCAGTTTCCTGCTTTTATAGCTCTTAACTTTCAGCTTATAGTCTGCAGAGATTGCACCAACGAAGCATTATACTGCCTTGTGGTAGAAAACAAGCAAACATAAAGGCTCACTCCCATCATACCATGCCAGTTAATTTATGTCCTACACAGGAGAAACTTGCTGTCACATACAGAGAAAAGGAAAAGAGAATTGAAGGGTTCTCCCACATCCCGGGAAAACACCAAGCGCCGACAGGCACCCACCACACAGTCCATCTGTAGCTGCTCTCCTAAAACTGTGGGTAACCCTTACAGAAAATACCAAACAATACAAAAAATTCCAGGGATTCCTACAAATAGAGGAGAACTATGGTGGGGAGCACAATAAAGAAGAAAGGGGTACCCTAACTATTTTTCCCCCTTTCTTTTGTCTTTCCCTTCCCCCTGTCTTTTTCCTTCCCTCCGTTTGGTGTTAGTATTTGTATTCATTCAATTTGCATGGAAGAACAGAAATACAATAGTTAAAGAACATATTCCACTAAAAAAGCAGTAATAGGAATCCAGGAGCTAATAAATGAGCATCAGATAAGGATATATATATAATACCAAAGTGTGGTATAAAAAAAAAATAAAAAAATAAATAAAATAAAATGTGTGGCAAGGTTATCGACCCAGGAAGCCAGAAATCTCTGGGTAAAGATAAACACTGCCTAATAATTTACTTCCATACACAGTATAGGCTTGAAAGATAAACTGGCATAATTCCCTCAGGATATATAAACTGCCATCATGCACATTATATAAAATGATAAGTAATATTAAGCAGATACCAGTATATAGAACTGGCTGCTACAAAGCAATGTAAAAAAGAACTATATCGCCAGAGAGTAACTATAAATAACAAAGTCAATTTTATTGAAAAATATAAAAATATACAAAAAATCTGTTCACATTTGAAGCAATAGGTGGTAAGAGGTAAATATTGCACAAAGACCTTAGATGCTGGCACGGATGGATCTGGATGAAAATTCCTGATACAGTATCTGAATGCTGGTAGCCGGTGAGGCCGGTTTGCGTGTCACAGTGCGTTTCACCTCGAGCCTCACTTCGAGGGGGAATTGCACTGCTCGTCAGATCATGCTGTTGAGAAGGCTGCACTTCAAGCTGATCGCCGGACTGTTGTGGTAGGACCTCTTCCCTCTATCGCTGTGTGAACGTTCTTGATCTTGTCTGATGCGTTTCGTAGGGGATAGCCCTACTTCCTCAGAGACATCTAAATTCAACTCCCTATGGGAGTGCTTATAAACCTCTCCAGTGATAATTGATTTACATTGCTTTGTAGCAGCCAGTTCTATATACTGGTATCTGCTTAATATTACTTATCATTTTATATAATGTGCATGATGGCAGTTTATATATCCTGAGGGAATTATGCCAGTTTATCTTTCAAGCCTATACTGTGTATGGAAGTAAATTATTAGGCAGTGTTTATCTTTACCCAGAGATTTCTGGCTTCCTGGGTCGATAACCTTGCCACACATTTTATTTTATTTATTTTTTATTTTTATTTTTTTATTTTTTTAATCCAGCACTTTGGTATTATATTTCCTTATCTGATGCTCATTTATTAGCTCCTGGATTCCTATTACTGCTTTTTTAGTGGAATACGTTCTTTAACATTTTCTAATAAGTTTTTGGTGGATCCCTATTTTTATCCAGTCTAAGAGCTCTGCATGCTGAGTCTTTTTCTCCCTCTATTTCTCTGTATATTTCTTTACATGAGAACCAACCTTACCTGCAGAAATACAATAGTGTATGAGAAAGAAAGTACAGTGGTACACGAATTCACCGCTTATGACCCGGTAGTGTTGTGGTACACTGTTGGTTTGGTTGTAGATGTGACAGGCAGGAACAATGTGAACTAGCAGATCTTCTCAGGCTTAGTGGATTGGTAGATAAGGCCTATATTGAGAGGCATGATCACCGAACTACATCGTACACTTTCTAACTTTAAGCTATTGGAGGTACCACTGGTTTTATTTTGCTAGTCATCAGGTAGGTAGTCTGTCCAGCTGTTGGTGGCTGAATAAATATACTTCGCGACGGCCTCAATGTAGGTTTCAGTATACCTTTCAGGTGTGCCACCTCCTCCTTTATCATGTTTGCCTATCTTTGATTTCTTGCCCTATGCGTACCATATCGAGCATATGTGTGAGTGGATTAGAACTGTGCTAAGTTGGAGGGGAGGGTAAGTTAAGTGTATATATGGTGGGTGGGACAGCAAACTGGGACAGAGAGAGAGAGGAGAAAAAAAAAAAAGGAACGCAAGGTGGGAGTGGGGGGGGTTAAGGCATTATAGCTTTATCGGTCAGTCGTGATATAGTGAGTACAGTGTGGTCCTGTATTTTTTGCATCTATCTGGCATTATGGTAGTATCGGTCTGGTGTATGGACCTATGGCAGCTTGTTTGGTATTTCTTGCGCATGCGTTGGCTTAGCTGTGTAATAATTTTGTTCATTGCTGTTCAAGGCAGGGTGTGTGGTTGTCTGGCGTCTATTGCTGGTAAAATATTTTATTAATAAATAATAAATAAAATGTAGAACCATAAAAATAACAAAATTTCTTATTTTCTCCCATTTTTTTATATTGTATTCATATTAAATTATGTTTCATAGCTAAATATTTGATGTTAAATGAAAGCCCTGTTTCCCCTGAATAAAATGATATATAATAAGGGTGGGTGCATTTACTATGAAAGAGGTGAATTACGGTTGGACAGACATATAGCGCAAATGCCAGGTTTCGTTTATGTTTTGTTTTGATCACAATTTGTACATTTGGCTCAGTCCTTAAGGGGTTAAAGATTGAAAAAGGTATACAATTGCAACACTTGTATAATCATAGAGGTCATAGAGCCCTTGTGTCATATTTACATAAATGAAATGCCTGAGCAATCCCAAGATTCTGGTTGTACCAAATAACGGGGGATTATAGTATATACAATGATGAGGCTATTAGGGAGATTGAACTCTCATGATGACAACCCACCCTGGTCAGCTCTGGGTTTAGTGTTTGTGTTTTGTCTTGTGCGGTTAGTCTATTTGAGGTTTGTTTGTTTGTTTTATTTTGTATAGTATTATTTCTAATAATAATTTATGATGCTTGGATTTTAGTTTTACTTACTAAAAACAATGGGGCGTAAAGTCCACCTTTCAACAAACTCCCATTATCACATAAATATATCCCATTATTATCACATAAATATATATTGCAATGTCCCGGTATAAATCAACATAAAGCAATACAAGTTTATGCTATAGGCGTCTGTATCCAGGGCGGCGTCTAGGTATCGGAGATCTTTAATGTTCCACTTCTTGGCCTAGGAACCTTGAACAACGTGTTTCTCCAGTTGTGGAATAAATAATTTTTTTTAAGGACAGAGATCTACATATTATTCATTCTCTTCCTTTAATCCTTTCTTTCTACAGTGGCAACAACAAACATATTTAACATTTTTAAACATATTAAAAGTATTATACAGATTGTAAGGACTGGAGTGTGGATCTAGGGAATTCAAAGAGTAATTATTTGGTTAAACCTTAACTTTTATTAAAACATTATTTAAAAAAAACAAAACAAAGATCTGTAAATTATAGACAGAAATCCATTATATGCAGTGAAAAATATCTAGACTGAAGGAGGGGGATGTGACAAACTCCCCTTCCAACGTGAGTTTGTCACGAGCTCCTTGAGGAGCCTGCTTGCCAGCCTCCTGCCCACAGACTATGGGCCCTGCAGGGAAACCTGTAAAAAACTATTTAACTGGCTCGGTTTGTGTGATTCTCCTCTGCTGTTCGGAAACCGAACAGCCGCATGAACTACAGGGAGTGCAGAATTATTAGGCAAATGAGTATTTTGACCACATCATCCTCTTTATGCATGTTGTCTTACTCCAAGCTGTATAGGCTCGAAAGCCTACTACCAATTAAGCATATTAGGTGATGTGCATCTCTGTAATGAGAAGGGGTGTGGTCTAATGACATCAACACCCTATATCAGGTGTGCATAATTATTAGGCAACTTCCTTTCCTTTGGCAAAATGGGTCAAAAGAAGGACTTGACAGGCTCAGAAAAGTCAAAAATAGTGAGATATCTTGCAGAGGGATGCAGCACTCTTAAAATTGCAAAGCTTCTGAAGCGTGATCATCGAACAATCAAGCGTTTCATTCAAAATAGTCAACAGGGTCGCAAGAAGCGTGTGGAAAAACCAAGGCGCAAAATAACTGCCCATGAACTGAGAAAAGTCAAGCGTGCAGCTGCCACGATGCCACTTGCCACCAGTTTGGCCATATTTCAGAGCTGCAACATCACTGGAGTACCCAAAAGCACAAGGTGTGCAATACTCAGAGACATGGCCAAGGTAAGAAAGGCTGAAAGACGACCACCACTGAACAAGACACACAAGCTGAAACGTCAAGACTGGGCCAAGAAATATCTCAAGACTGATTTTTCTAAGGTTTTATGGACTGATGAAATGAGAGTGAGTCTTGATGGGCCAGATGGATGGGCCCGTGGCTGGATTGGTAAAGGGCAGAGAGCTCCAGTCCGACTCAGACGCCAGCAAGGTGGAGGTGGAGTACTGGTTTGGGCTGGTATCATCAAAGATGAGCTTGTGGGGCCTTTTCGGGTTGAGGATGGAGTCAAGCTCAACTCCCAGTCCTACTGCCAGTTCCTGGAAGACACCTTCTTCAAGCAGTGATACAGGAAGAAGTCTGCATCCTTCAAGAAAAACATGATTTTCATGCAGGACAATGCTCCATCACACGCGTCCAAGTACTCCACAGCGTGGCTGGCAAGAAAGGGTATAAAAGAAGAAAATCTAATGACATGGCCTCCTTGTTCACCTGATCTGAACCCCATTGAGAACCTGTGGTCCATCATCAAATGTGAGATTTACAAGGAGGGAAAACAGTACACCTCTCTGAACAGTGTCTGGGAGGCTGTGGTTGCTGCTGAACGCAATGTTGATGGTGAACAGATCAAAACACTGACAGAATCCATGGATGGAAGGCTTTTGAGTGTCCTTGCAAAGAAAGGTGGCTATATTGGTCACTGATTTGTTTTTGTTTTGTTTTTGAATGTCAGAAATTTATATTTGTGAATGTTGAGATGTTATATTGGTTTCACTGGTAATAATAAATAATTGAAATGGGTATATATTTGTTTTTTGTTAAGTTGCCTAATAATTATGCACAGTAATAGTCACCTGCACACACAGATATCCCCTAACATAGCTATAACTAAAAACAAACTAAAAACTACTTCCAAAAATATTCAGCTTTGATGTTAATGAGTTTTTTGGGTTCATTGAGAACATGGTTGTTGTTCAATAATAAAATTAATCCTCAAAAATACAACTTGCCTAATAATTCTGCACTCCCTGTATGGACCACCCGGGAGCTTGTTAAGCCTTATGGATACATTGTAACGATCTTAGCCGTAGTGTTCTAAGTGTTCGTCTGGGTGGCAGCATTTCCTATGGACGAACACGAGGTGGCAGCCATCTTGTTTGCACAAACACAGCTGTGTTTGGTCGTCGAGTTCTTGGAACTAAAATTGGACCTCTGAGATAAAGAGGCATAAATTAAGCCCAATTTCTGATGTAGGAAAAAAAATAAAAATAAAAAAATAAATGAAATCGGTCACTGAAACTCCCGAACACTGCAGGACTTCCATGATCGCCTGCGTTCGTTTTTTATATAACTTAGAAGAACCCTGTTCGGTGGGATCATTCATCTGGATGAAAGGAACAAGCTCCATGGTATGTCAATGGATTCTGTTCGATACTATGTTTGGTTTTAAACTACTGAACTAGACTGATCTTATGGAACTGTTTTGGGCATAGGACCCTGCGTGCAGTCGGTCAAATTGTGACTTCCAGGAAAATCCTGAAACCCTGAACCGATTTGGGTGATTTTAGGATATGTTGGTCACACAGATCGGGGCTATCAGGGGATATAACTTATGTGGGGGGTTTATGTATTTTTAAGGTACTTTTGGGGTGTTTGTAAAATGTGTGTTTTTTTGTGTCTGGAGATAATTGAGTTTTGTACAGTTCCTGACTTAATTATCTCCTGTTTTCTGTGGGAGTGTCGTGGGCATGCTTGTCTGTGTTCAGAATGTATAAAAGCAGGCCATCTGGCCAGTTTATACATATTCCAGCTTGTACTCCCAGAACTATGTGTCGTCTGGTTATTGGGAAGGGAAAGGGCTAATCATGAATCACTGTTCCAGTGTGGAGGATTCAACCCTGCGACCAGGTTCCGCCATCACCAAACCGCCGGGGCCGCATATGGAGGGTTCCATCGGGTGGCCCATGCTGTCAGGGCGACCTGATGGATGTGGATTGTGAGGGGGCCCGGTCAGCGCTGGGCGCTTTAACAACGCGACCGGGCCCCCTGTGATTACATCACCGAGCTGGGAGGAAGTGACCGCACATCACTCCTCCCAGCTAACACTGAGAGCCGCGCGGGAGGATGCAGAGGGAGTCAGAGTGGGAACTCTGACTCCCATCCACCACTGGACCCCAGGGAAAGTCACCCTCCTGCACCTAAAAGGTAGGAAACAGGAGGGTGACTAAAATATGTTGTGTGTGTTTGTTTGTGTACGTGTCTTTGTATGTATGTCATGTGTGTGTGTCTGTCTGTATGTGTCTGTGTGTCTGTGTGTGTGTCTGTGTCTGTGTGTGTGTCTGTGTCTATGTGTGTGTCTGTGTCTGTCTGTATGTATGTGTCTGTCTGTATCTTTGTATGTATGTGTGTGTATGTCTTTGTATGTGTGTCTATATGTGTGTGTATGTGTGTCTTATGTATGTGTCTTTGTATGTATGTGGGTGTCTTTGTATGTGTCTTTGTATGTATGTGTTGTGTGTGTGTCTGTATGTATGTGTGCCTGTCTGTTTGTATGTATGTGTCTTGTGTGTGTGTGTGTGTGTGTATGTGTGCCTGTCTGTGTGTCTGTATGTGTGTGCCTGTCTGTCTGTATGTATGTGTGTGTGTGTGTGTCTGTATGTATGTATGTATGTATGTATGTGTGCCTGTCTGTTATAGTGGGCTATAGTAAGTAATAGTAAGTGGGATACCTAGCTCAGCCTTCCTACTGGGCATTGCTATAAGGAAGGTTAAAACCTTTTTAAAAAGGGGGAAAAAAAGGTGAGGAGGGGAATTGAGGAGGGAGAGGAGGGGAGCTGATGCACAGATGAGAAATCATATTATGCGCAAACAGAGAAGTCGTCTGAATATCACCGAAAAGAGGAGACCTTCGTTTGTTCCTTACGAAAATCGAACCAGATATCAAATATTTAGTCTTGCAGCATCAACCTCAAGGATCTCATTAATCACTAGTAAAGGTAATTTCTATTTACTTTATTGTTTTCTCATTAAACTTTATAAAGTTAAAAACATTATAAACATGCATTAAGTAGAAATAAAAAGATAAATGTACGTACATTTTTTTTTTTTAAAACACCCTCCTTTCTAAAAAATATTCTGCACTTGCGCGAAAACTGGTGGGCGGTAAGGAAATTTTTTCAACCAAAAAGATGCATTAGTGGGCAGTAGGTAGAAAAAGGTTGACTATCACTGAATTAGGGGAACAACATATTGAAAAATCATGCGAATCGGTTCAGGGGTTCGGGAGATAGATGGAAGTCCCATTTCTGCCCAGCTGCACATGAGGCTCTTGCCCAAAATAGTTCCATGCAGTCAGCTGGTGCGGCCGGTCTCTTTCGTATGTTATACAGTACCTTG
>OW240912.1:15086599-15096852 GCA_933207985.1 Pelobates cultripes
ATTAAGTCACTCCGTCCCCGGACATCACTACAGAGAGCGAGCAGGGGAGCAAAGACATGCTGCAGGAAGATTATAGAGGAGCCCCAATGAATGTCAGGGAAAGATCCACTCAGATCTCTTAAAGGTAGGGAGTCTGGGTGGATTTAAATTAAAATGAAAGTAGCAATTTATGAGTGTGTGTATGTGTCTATCGGTTTCTGGGTGTGTCTCAGTCAGTGTGTGTCTCAGTCAAAGAGTGTGTGCCTAGTAGTGTGTGTATGTTGAAATGTGTGTGTGTGTGTGTGTGTCTGTCAGTGTGTGTCTGAGTCAGAGAGTGTGTGCCTGTCCGTGTGTGTCTGTTTAGGTACCTGCCTCCTCTGATTGAATGAAAAGGTGTTTTTAATTAACCTTTTTTCCCACACCGTGTCAGTTTCGCCATGGCTAGACCGACCGCTAAGGCTGAGATTATCAATGACAAAACAAGCTCAGTGACAGACACACAAAAGCTCACTACAGACATGCTCACTGACACACACAAGCTCACTACAGACAAGCTCACTAACACACACACACACACACACACACACAAGCTCACTACAGACAAGTTCACTGATACACACACCAGCTCACTACTGACAACCTCACTGACACACACATGCTCACTACAGACAAGCTCACTGACACACACAAGCTCACTACAGAACAGCTCACTGACACACAAATGTTCACTACAGGCAACCTCAGTGACACATATGCTCACTACAGACAAGCTCACTGACACACATACTCACTACAGACATGCTCACTATAGACAAGCTCACTGACACACATGCTCACTACAGAAAAGTTTATTGATACACAAGCTCACTCCAGAAAAGTTCACTGACACACAAGCTCACTACAGACACTACAGAGGGGTGGGGCTTCCACGCAGAGCAGCGCTTACAGTTGGGGAGGCGGATTTTCCATACAGGGGCTGAGATTGCGTGCCAGAGAAGCTGCTGCGACTTGTAAAGGGAGACTCAGTGCACCCGGCTTTAATTTCAGTGATGCCCCTGATTATATTGGCCTTAAGTTCGAAATTTGCTTTAATTTACTTTGAATTCCCATCAATTCTCACTTCAGTTAATAACCCTGATATATCGATAAATCACTGAAAGTACTTTTCTAACAATTAACCCATATTTTAAGCATGCGTGGGATAGGCATTAAAACAAAATCAATGAGTTTTATTAATTGTAATTTGATGACAGCGGTCCTTTAATAGTTAAAGCGGTCAAAGGTCTTTCATCTGATGGAGAGGTTGTCTGTTATGATCTTATGGCAAGGATTAATCCAGGATTTAAAATAATCAGCAACTTCCCAGCAAGAATTTGGCCAAATTCTGCACTTCTAGACTAAAAAAATAAAAAATAAAATCAAAAACAAACTAATAAAAAAAAAAAACTAAAACAACATTTTTTTGGATCCATTCATTTTGATAAGGACGTGTTACATAACAGCTGAAGGATCAATATTCACAAAATTTGATTAGTAGATAGATAATATTCTTAAATATCCCACGTAATTAGACCAAATGAGGGAGTTAACTTTATACTGCCTCTCTTGGCAAACCTCATTTGGATTTCACTACCACCTGTACGCTGATGACATACGCTGCTGATATACCAGATATACAGTTGCAAGAAAAAGTATGTGAACCCTTTGGAATAATATGGATTTCTGCACAAATTGGTCATAAAATGTGATCTGATCATCATCTAAGTCACAACAATAGACAATCAGTCTGCTTAAACTAATAAACACACAAAGAATGAAATGTTGCCATGTTTTTATTGAACACACCATGTAAACATTCACAGTGCAGGTGGAAAAAGTATGTGAACCCCTAGACTAATGACATCTCCAAGAGCTAATTGGAGTGAGATGTCAGCCAACTGGAGTCCAATCAATGAGATGAGATTGGAGGTGTTGGTTACAGCTGCCCTGCCCTATAAAAAACACACACCAGTTCTGGGTTTGCTTTTCACAAGAAGCATTGCCTGATGTGAATGATGCCTCGCACAAAAGAGCTCTCAGAAGACCTACGATTAAGAATTGTTGACTTGCATAAAGCTGGAAAGGGTTATAAAAGTATCTCCAAAAGTCTTGCTGTTCATCAGTCCACGGTAAGACAAATTGTCTATAAATGGATAAAGTTCAGCACTGCTGCTACTCTCCCTAGGAGTGGCCGTCCTGTAAAGATGACTGCAAGAGCACAGCACAGACTTGCTCAATGTGGTGAAGAAGAATCCTAGAGTGTCAGCTGAAGACTTACAAAAATCACTGGCAAATGCTAACATCTCTGTTAGCGAATCTACAATATGTAAAACACTAAACAAGAATAGATTTCATGGGAGGATACCACAGAGGAAGCCACTGCTGTCCAAACAAAACATTGCTGCACATTTACAGTTTGCACAAGAGCACCTGGATGTTCCACAGCAGTACTGGCAAAATATTCTGTGGACAGATGAAACCAAAGTTGAGTTGTTTGGAAAAAACACACAACACTATGTGTGGTGAAAAAAAGGCACAGCACACCAACATCAAAACCCCAACCCAACTATGAAGTATGGTGGTGGGAGCATCATGGTTTGGGGCTGCTTTGCTGTGTCAGGCTCTGGACGGATTGCTATACGCCTTCTGAAGTGGCCCAGTCAGAGTCCTGACCTCAACCCAATTGAGATGCTGTGGCATGACCTTAAGAAAGCGATTCACACCAGACATCCCAAGAATATTGCTTAACTGAAACAGTTCTGTAAAGAGGAATGGTCAAGAATTCCTCCTGACCGTTGTGCACGTCTGATCTGCAACTACAGGAAACGTTTGGTTGACGTTATTGCTGCTAAAGGAGGTTCAACCAGTTATTAAATCCAAGGGTTCACATACTTTTTACACCTGCACTGTGAATGTTTACATGGTGTGTTCAATAAAAACATGGCAACATTTCATTCTTTGTGTGCTATTAGTTTAAGCAGACTGTGTCTATTGTTGTGACTTAGATGATGATCAGATCACATTTTATGACCAATTTGTGCAGAAATCCATATCATTCCAAAGGGTTCACATACTTTTTCTTGCAACCGTATCTCTCCTCCCCAGACCTCTCCCCTGCCGTCCTGCAATGTGTCACTGCTTGCCTTTCTTTCATCTCTGACTGGATGTCCTCCCTCTTTCTGAAACGTAATCTCTCTAAAACTGAGCTCGTTGTCTTTTCTCCTCCTAATACTGATCCTCCTCTTTCGCTCTCCGTTCAAGTTAGTGGTATCCACATCAGTCATTCCTTGCAAGCATGCTGTCTTGCCGTTATACTTGAGTCTGGCCTCACCTTTGAGCCTCACATCCAGTATGTTGCCAAATCTTGTAGATTCCATCTTAAAAATATAGCCGGCAAAAGCTGCATTAAAAACACCAGTAAGGAGAGGTACAGGACAGCACACCCTGGCACGGACTCTTAGAGTGTGAAAATATACAGCCACAACGTTAAGGGGTTGAACACCCCAGTCAAACGGTATTTTTTGAACACACTTCAAAAAAGTCTCTCAACTCTTGCAAACACAATACCCCACCCAGTATCACAGCACCTCTCACTCCAAAACCAAGGGGTCTCAATCCTGATCAGTAAGGATGTTTCATTTAAGTCACTCTATGAATCCATAGACGAACAAGGGCGATACATTATTTTGGTTTGCGAAATCAACAACCTGGGACACCATTTTGTTAGCCTATATACACCAAACACAGACCAGAGAAATTTCCTCGCCAGTCCAGAGGGGCATCACAGCCATATGCGGGGATCTCAACTTTGTACTGAATCCAACACTGGACTCCACTGTACGCCCCAACACTCCTAGGTTTGCCACCCTTACACGAGAATGCAAACCACTAGTACGCCTGCTGCATGAGTATGACCTGTACGATGCATGGAGAGTTCTCCACCCTGAGCGGGACTATACTTTCTACTTGCAAGTCCACAACACTTACGCCTGCATCTGGGTTCCTTATACCAGGCACACACCTTAACTAACTGTCATCCTGCTCCATAGGTGCCATATCGTGGTCAGACCACGCCCCAATATTCCTAGACATGCAGGATACTTACGAATATAAGAACCACAGCCCATGGAGGCTAAATGAAACCCTACGAAATGATGCACAATTTTGCCAGAAACTAGCCATTGACATTAAAAATTACTTTGCCACAAACCAGACTCATCAGAAACCTTATGGCAGGCCCACAAACCTGTAATCAGAGGGCTCTTCATCAGGAAGGCCAGTGCAATAAAACAAAAAACCCAAGCCAAAACGAAAGGTTGGCTGAAGGAACTATACCTCTTAAATAAACAAAACCAAGAATCCCCAACCCCGGCCATAAAAACACAAATCAGGGAACTGCTCAGTGAAATCAAAGAGCATGACCTGACCAAAATGGGATTTGGCTTACGGAAACTAAAATCAACCCACTACACCCAAGGAAACAGGGAGAGCAAGATATTTACCAGAAAACTGATGCATAGGTGCACAAATACCAAGATACCGTATATCTAAACACAGCAGGGGAAAAGAAGGTAACCCCTAAATACATCAGCGATGTCTTTGCAGATTATTACGAATTCCTGTAAAACCTAGCGAATAACACTAACACACTCCAACCGAATCCCACACACATACAGAGGTACCTGGAGAGGATACCTCTGCCATCACTCTCGAGGGAACAAATAAAACCCTACAAGCACCCATCTCAGAGGAGGAGGTACTCCAGGCCATCACTCACCTACCAAATGGGAAAGCCCCAGGCCCAGACAGACTCACCAACACCTATTACAAAAAATCTGCAGAAACATTAACTCCCCATCTAACCACACTGTTCCAAACCGCAACCCTCAAGGCAGAAGCACCAAAAGACATGCTTGAGGCCCAGATCGTTATGCTGCCCAAACCAGGGAAACCCCCTACATGTAGCCAAACCATTCGCCCGATGTCACTTCTAAACACTGACACCAAACTCTACGCGAAAGTTCAAGCCACTAGACTGAACAATATCCTCCCTTCACTGATACCTGACGATAAGGTGGGCCTTGCCCTGGTAAGACAAGGGTCAGACAATACGAGAAGGTTATCAGCTTAATGCATAGCCTACACAGAAGCCAACAGGGGGGCCTGCTACTCTCCCTGGGTGCCAAAAAGGCTTTTGACCGCCTTAATTGGACTTTTCTGGACGCAGTTCTCCATAAATACAAATTCCCACCAGCCTTCATAAACGCAGTCCACGCACTATACTCATGTCCCACAGCTAGGGTCCTTAACTCCGGGTTCATATATAAGCAAATAAATATTACTAACTGCTCTAGGCAGGACTGTACTCTGTCGCCACTGCTCTATGTACTGGCATTGGAGCCCATGGCCGATGCCATCATGGCAGATTTGTCCATCCATGGCATTTCTCTAGGCGATAGGGAGTATAAGCTAAAGCTCTTCACAGACGACATACTGGTAACAATAACATGACCACTCATATCCTTACCGATCTGATGGCACAAATCTAAACATACGGAGCCATCTCCTATTACAAATTAAATGTCACCAAAAACCAAGCCCTGGAATTGCACCTAGGTGAAGACTTAACGAATAGGCTGCAGGCGGCTTTCCCTCTGGACTGGCGACACAATCACCTAACCTTTCGGGGCCTCAAACTCACCAAAAACCCAGTCCACTTATTTAAGGACAACTATGTCCGCCTGCTCAAAGAATTCACAGACACCCACAGTCATGGAAGGGACACTTTCTGTCCTGGTTGGGCCGGAAAGCGGCAGTGAAAATTACTCTCTTACCTAAAGTCCAGTATCGCTGCCGAACACTGCAAATACCTCTACCGAAACAATACCTGAAAAACATACAACACGCTCTAACGTCTTTCATATGGGAGGGGAAAAAGGTGAGGGTGGCAACAGGAACTCTACAACAGGCAGTGGGGAGGGGGAGTTTGGGCCTCCCTAACCTAACAACCTAACATAGAGCAGTTTTTCTGCACAACATAGTCCAAATCAATCAACCTATCAAGGCCCCCCAGTGGGTCAAAATAGAATCACACTGGTCCCCTCAGAGAGATCTTAGATCAATCCTATGGATGCCGAGCCGCCCCAGACACGTCCTCGATGACCTCCTACACAACACCCAGACTCTAATACATATGTGGGATAAAATGAGAGACAAACCTGTGGTAGAACCACAAATACCATTAGCCACCACACAGCACACAATAGGGCAGATGATCCTGACCTTTCCTAGAGAGCAATGGACGGGGAAGGGAATACATCATGTCTACCAGGTCTTTGACAGGGGTTGCCTGTTGCCATTCCCTACCATCCAAACCAAATATGACCTCCCCCACAGAACCATATTCTCCTACCTCCAGCTAAAATCTTACGTGACAGACAAACTATGCTCCCTGATAGACTCCAACAACACAAAACACATGTCAAAATTTGAGGAACAATGTGTCAGTACCTCACCCCCCAAAAAGGCAATGTCCTGGGGGTACATTGAGTTAAACAAGAGGCAGACACACACGATAGACAAACTAAAACAGACCTGGCACAATAAACTGGACCAAATTATGGCAGATTGGGAATGGGAAAGGGCTTTTCTGGCACACAAGGGGCTCACAGCCTGCGCCTCACACCTCAAGCTACAGCGAAAAATATTATATCACTGGTACTTAGTGCCAGACAAACTACACAAGTTATGGCCAACAACCAGTAACATATGCTTGAGGTGTGGAGGGTAGGTGGGCACGATGCTACACATTTGGTGGTCTTGCTGCAAACTCAAACTCTTCTGGGACACCGTAGTAAATTTACTCCAGAAAATCCTACCCACACCACGTTCAGACCATTCCAAGGTCTGCCTTCTGTTCATGTTGCCTAGGGACATCCCAAAGTATATCAGGGTCATCCTTTACCACACACTAATATCAGCCAATTTAGTAATCTCCAGGTTGTGGAAGAGGACCCAAATTCCATCAGTGGAAAACCTTATTAAACAGGTAAACTTAAACTGGACATATGAACTAATGACAACAAAACTATTTAGTACACGCACAGGCATCCAAGAAGCCCACAAATAATGAGTAGAAAAAAAATTAAAAACACACACTGATAAGTCAGCTGAACGACCTCTTGTACCTGCTGATCTGTAATTATATGTAATGAGATGTCAGGAACTACATCAGACTGTAGCTAGCTAAATAACTGTCTAGTTAAACATACCGCAACTGTATTCTCACCAATTGATGCAACCATGATAAATAATGTAACGTGATAATAAGAAACTGTTTCCTTCACCCTATATGTACCCCAATGTCCCCCTTTTCTTCCTTCCGTAACCCCATTTACGACTTTATGACTTTGAAAACCAAATAAAATTCAAATGATAAAAAAACAAAAACATAGCCCGCATCTGCCCCTTTCTTACCCCAGATGTTACCAAGGAGCTTGTCCATGCTCTAGTAATTTCACGCATTGTTTATTGTAACCCTCTCCTAATTGGTCTTCCCAAAAGCCGTATTGCCCCACTACAGTCTGTAATTGTCACAGTCTGCTCCTGTTGCGGATCATTTCTGTCTTGGCTTCTGATATCCAGTACTCTTTTTACAATTCTTGTTTAGTTTTTCTTGGCTTTTCTGGTTTTCTATTCTGTGTCTGGTTTTCTTTATGTTAGGTTCATTCCTTTCTTCCGTTCTTGGAATTTCCTGTATTCCTTTGAATGTTTTTTTTCCCCTTTGCCATTAATCCTTTTTGTTTCAGTCTGCTCCTGCAGGCAGTGGATTCATTTCCTCTGCCCCCTTCTTTGCAGGTAAGTACTCTGGATGTTTTATCGTTGTTTATTTAGTAATACATATGAATAGGACCCACCATAATTGGAGTACTTTGGTGCAGTGGTGGGCTGCATACATCGTGGCCATTTATGTATGTCTAAATCTAGTACTTAGTGTTTTCTCCTCTTGTTATGCCTTGTATCTCTTGTCTTGTTTTATTTTGTCTTGTATTCCCAGTCCTGCCCTGTCCTGTCCTGTCCTGTCCATGTCCTGTTCATGTTTCCCTCATGTATTGTGTACATGTTCTGGGTTCTGCTTTCTGTTCTTCTCCGGTTCTGGGTTTTTCTAGTCTTGTCTTATCTCGTTTGGTGCCTGTTCTAGTCTTGCCTTGTTTCTAGTACGGGATGCATATCTGCCTAATATCAGCTCCTGGCATCCGTTAAGCTGCATCAGGGCTCTGGTATGTGGTCGCACAAACCCTGGTGCTCAACACCAGTGGGCGTGTGGTTACCCTACACCTGACCCTTATTGTCCATTTCCACTCTGAGACTCCCATCATCCTCATCAGGCACACAGGAGTCCAGGTCTTCGGCCCGCCACCCACAACAGTAATGAATACTGCTGCCAGACTGATTTTCCTCTCTAGTCGGTCCTCTCACACCTCAGTCCTTACATTGGCTTCCTGTATCCTATAGGAGTATATGCAAAGTGTTGCTAACCCATACCTATAAAGCACTGAACAATTCTAGCCCCTCTTATATCTCTTCAAAGACCCATAGGTATGCCCCTTCTCGGTCTCTCCGCTCTGCCCATGACCTTCTCCTGTCTGCTGCTTGCACCCGTACGGCCAACTCACGCTTGCAGGACTTCTCACAGGCGGCTTCCTTCCTATGGAATAACCTGCCTACCGCCATCAGACTCTCCCCTAGTCTTCAACAGTTTAAAAAGTGCCTTAATACCCATCTCTTTAGCAAAGCTTATGGCCAGCCAGAGTAACCTCTACCTCACATACCTGTCCCTTGCTCTCTCCTAAAGGCTCTGCTTCACTCCCACCCTATTTGATTGCTATTTCCAGTCCTAATGTGTTTTATACCCCACCTCCTATAGACTGTAAGCTCGTTTGAGCAGGGTCCCTTTCAACCCATTGTTCCTGTAAGTTTTTTGTAATTGTCCTATTTATAGTTAAATCCACCCTCTCATAATATTGTACAGCGCTACAAGGAAAGGTTAAAGGAACTTAACATGTATAGCTTGGAGGAAAGACGAGGGGGGATATGATAGAAACATTTAAATACATAAAGGGAATCAACACAGTAAAGGAGGAGACTTTATTTAAAAGAAGAAAAACTACCACAACAAGAGGACGTAGTCTTAAATTAGAGGGACAAAGGTTTAAAAATAATATCAGGAAGTATTACTTTACTGAGAGGGTAGTGGATGCATGGAATAGCCTTCCAGCTGAAGTGGTAGAGGTTAACACAGTAAAGGAGTTTAAGCATGCGTGGGATAGGCATAAGGCTATCCTAACTATAGGATAAGTCCAGGGACTAATGAAAGTATTTAGAAAATTGGGCAGACTAGATGGGCCGAATGGTTCTTATCTGCCGTCACATTCTATGTTTCTATGCCTCGGACTTTGAGTAAAATGAACACGTCAATACCGATGTCTATCTGACTGCGTAGGATGCTGTTTTGTTCTCAGCTCTTAGAAAGATTTTATTGTGAGTAGGATTTTGATTCAAGTCTTGGAGTATAAAGAACACTTTAATACAGATATCACTACCTGACTGCAAAGGATGCTGTTTTGCTAACAGCTCATATTTTTGTAGCAGAAATTTTTTTTTGTTTTCTTTGTGGTATAAAACTGATTTATAAAGATTGTAAGCATAATATGTATTTATTTTAATTAAAATTATTTCTAAATAAGTTTAACAACAAAAAAAAAAGTATGAGAAGTCCAACCCTGATAATAACAGAGCCTTTCAATACCCCTACCTAACAGGGGTAACAATGCCCCTACCTAACAGAGTCTTTCAATGCCCCTACCTAACAGAGCCTTGCAATGCCCCTACCTAACAGAGCCTTTCAATGCACCTACCTAACAGAGTCTTTCAATGCACCTACCTAACAGAGCCTTGCAATGCCCCTACCAAACAGAACCTTGCAATGCCCCTAATAGAGCCTTCCAATGCCCCTACCTAACAGAACCTTGCAATGCCCCTAACAGAGTCTTTCAATGCACCTACCTAACAGAGTCTTTCAATGCACCTACCTAACGGAGCCTTGCAATGCCCCTAACAGAGTCTTTCAATGCCCCTACCTAACAGAGTCTTTCAATGCACCTACCTAACAGAACCTTGCAATGCCCCGACCTCACGTATTTTCTATATACATATGGTTACTACAATACAAGGCA
>OW240912.1:15112084-15132924 GCA_933207985.1 Pelobates cultripes
AATATTTGAGTTCAGCAAAGTCTCCCGAGTAAAACAGTACCCCCTATGTACAGGTTTTATGGTGTCTTGGAGAGTTACAGGGTCAAATATAGTGCTTGCGAATTAAATTCTCTGCACTTTCTCCCTGTTGTCAGACATGTCAATCAAATTTTAATTAATCAAATCACATAATTATGTTAAAAGATTACTTAAATATACATGTAGAATTTTAATACATATGCATTTATAGGTATTTAAATTCTATGTGTATACTAATGTAATATATATATATATATATATATATATATATATATATATATATATATATATATATATATATATATATATATATATATATATATATATATATACAGGGGTGGACTGAGAGCCTTTGGGGCCCCCGGGCAAAATTAGATCCCAGGCCCTTTGAAGGCCAAATATATGTGCATTAAATAAATGTTAAATATAACTCATAATACGGCATTCCTTTGGATGTGTATATTGTGAAGACCTGTGTATCAATGCATGTTTGTATTTGAGTCTGTGTGAATGCACTTGTGCATGTCTGGATAACTACATGTGCTTTTTTGTATATAGTGTCTGTGTGAATGCATATGTGACAGGTGACAGAGTGTGTGAGGGAGAAGGTGACAGGTGGAAGAGTGTGGGAGGTTGTGACAGGTGGCAGAGTGAAGGGGTACCTGGTGGCAGAGTGAGGGAGGGGTTGAGTGGTGGCAGAGTGAGGGGGAGACACAGTGAGTGGGGGTGACTGGTGACAGAGTGAGGGAGTGGGTGACTAGTGACAGAGGGAGGGAGATAGGGGTGACTAGTGACAGAGGGAGGGAATGGGTGACTAGTGGCAGAGTGAGGGAGGGAAGAGATGACTAGTGGCAAAGTGAGGGAGGGAAGGGGTGACTAGTGACAGAGTGAGGGGATGACTGGTGACAGAGTAAGGGGGGGTGACTGTCACTAGTCACCCCATCCCTCTCTCTGTCACTAGTCACTCCCTCCCTAACTCTGTCACCGTATCACCCGCTCCCTCACTCTGTCACTGTGTCACCCACTCCCTCACTCTGTCACTAGTCAACCCATCCCTCTCTCTGTCACTAGTCACCCCATCACTCTCTCTGTCACTAGTCACCCCATCCCTCTCTCTGTCACTAGTCACTCCCTCCCTAACTCTGTCACTGTGAAGGAAGGAAGGGGTGACTGGTGACAGAGTGAGGGAAGGGATGACTAGTGGCAGAGTGAGGGAAGGAAGGGATGACTGGTGACAGAGTGAGAGAGGGGGTGACTAATGACAGAGTGAGAGAGGGGGTGACTAGTGACAGAGTGAGAGAGGGGGTGACTGTCACTAGTCACCCCATCCCTCACTCTGTCACTAGTCACCCCCTCTCTCACTCTGTCACTAGTCACTCCCTCTCTCACTCTGTCACTAAAGACAGAAGGGGTGATTAGTGACAGAGTGAGGGAGGGGGTGACTAGTGACAGAGTGAGGGAGCAGGTGACACAGTGACAGAGTTAGGAGGGAGTGACTAGTGACAGAGAGAGGGATGGGGTGACTAGTGACAGTCACCCCCTCCCTCACTCTATCACTAGTCACCCCCTCTCTCACTCTGTCACTAGTCACCCCCTTCCCTCTCTCTGTCACTTCCTCATTCTGTCACTAGATTGAGGGGGTGACTAGTGACAGAGTGAGGGAAGGGATGACTAGTGGCAGAGTGAGGGAAGGAAGGGGTGACTAGTGACAGAGTGAGGGAGGTGGTGACTGTTACTAGTCACCACCTCCCTCACTCTGTCACTAGTCACCACCTCCCTCTGTCACTACTCCCTCCCTCCTTCTGTCACTACTCCCTCCCTTCTTCTGTCACTAGTCACCCCCTCCCTCACTCTGTCACCAGTCATCCCCTCCCTCACGCTGTCACCAGTCATCCCCTTCCCTCACTCTGTCACCCCCTCACTCTGTCACTAGTCACCCCCTCACTCTAGTGACAGAGTGAGGGAGGGGGTGACTAGTGACAGAGTGAGGGAGGGAAGTGGTGACTAGTGACAGAGTTAGGGAGGGAAGGGGTGACTAGTGACAGAGTGAGGAAGGGGGTGACTAGTGACAGAGGGAGGGGTGACTAGGGACAGAGTGACAGTCACCACCTCCCTCTCTCTGTCACTAGTCACCACCTACCTCACTCTGTCACCAGTCATCCCCTCTAGTGACAGAGTGAGGGAGGGGGTGACTAGTGACAGAGGGAGGGTGTGACTAGTGACAGAGAGAGGGAGGGGGTGACTAGTGACAGAGTGAGGGAGGGAAGGGGTGACTAGTGACAGAGTGAGGGAGGGAAGGGGTCACTAGTGACTACCTCCCTCTGTCACTAGTCACTACCTCCCTCTGTCACTAGTCACTCCCTCCCTCTGTCACTAGTCACTCCCTCACTCTGTCACTAGTCACTCCCTCACTCTGTCACCAGTCATCCCCTCACTCTGTCACCAGTCATCCCCTCACTCTGTCACTAGTCACCTCTTCCCTCCCTCACTTTGCCACTAGTCATCTCTTTCCTCCCTCACTCTGCCACTAGTCATCCATTCCCTAACTCTGTCACTAGTCACCCCCTCTCTATCCCTCTGCCACCTGTCACAACCTCCCACACTCTTCCACCTGTCACCCTCTCCCTCAAACACTCTGTCACCTGTCACATATGCATTCAAACAGACACTATATACAAAAAAGCACATGTAGTCATCCAGACATGCACAAGTGCATTCACACAGACTCAGATACAAACATGCATTGATACACAGGTCTTCACAATATACACATCGAAAGGAATGCCCATTTATGAGTTATATTTAACATTTATTTAATGCACATATATTTGGCCTTCAAAGGGCCTGGGATCTAATTTTGCCCGGGGGCCCCAAAGGCTCTCAGTCCGCCTCTGTACATCAAAGCTCTATCACTGATATTGTTAAGTTTTGACAAAACATTTTTTTGAATTGCGTTTATCACATTAATTTTGCATCATATATACTCAGCGCTCTTACAACAGATTAATAAAAAATATTATTTCATTGTTTGGTTATTTAGCATTATTTAATTTGTCTTCCATGTTGGAATTAGTGTAGGACCCACCGATATAGTGGTACTGTGAAGTAGTGGTGGGCTTAACACAATATGGCTGAATCGCCATGTTTTTTTGCTGATTTATAAGTGTATTTTATGTGGGCGCTGTTGATTAATCTGTCCTACATAGAGTGGGCTTAAAGAGGGAAGTGTTCATGCCATTGTACAGAACACTGGTGAGACCTCACTTGGAGTATTGTACGCAGTTCTGAAGAACATATCTACAGAAGGATATTGATAGTTTAGAGAGAGTTCAGAGAAGGGCTACTAAACTGGTTCATGGATTGCAGTATAAAACTTACAAGGAAAGGTTAAAGGATCTTAACATGTATAGCTTGGAGGAAAGACGAGACAGGGGGGATATGATAGAAACATTTAAATACATAAAGGGAATCAACACAGTAAAGGAGGAGACTATATTTAAAAGAAGAAAAACTACCACAAAAAGAGGACATAGTCTTAAATTAGAGGGGCAAAGGTTTAAAAATAATATCAGGAAGTATTACTTTACTGAGAGGGTAGTGGATGCATGCAATAGCCTTCCAGCTGAAGTGGTAGAGGTTAACACAGTAAAGGAGTTTAAGCATGCATGGGATAGGCATAAGGCTATCCTAACTATAAGATAAGGCTAGGGACTAATGAAAGTATTTTAAAAATTGGGCAGACTAGATGGGCTGAATGGTTCTTATCTGCTGTCACATTCTATGTTTCTATGTTTCTAAATGCTTGTAATATGTAAATGAATGCCCTGCAGATTAGGTTTGAGCAGGGTTAAATCCCTGCTCACACCAGTAAACCCAGAAAATAGATACCTGGGGCTCCTCTTAGTTGGGTCATTTTTATTGGCCCCAGACTGACCGACGAGCTCTAAGTAGCACTGGTATTCAGCCCTGCTTGGAACCATTTAAATCCATTCATAAAAACGCAGTCGAGTGATTGCTCCCAGCCAGTTTTTCTAGCTGCGGTCAAGTTCAGACTCTATAATGCGCAAATAGTAAGGCAAGTATATCCCTACACACCGTAAACACATATTACTGGGCCTTAGGGGGGTCAGATTTAATGTATATAAATATGAGGTATAGCTAGCATGTCAAACTTGCGGCCTGCAGGCAGCATGCAGCTCACAGTGAATATATTTGCGGCCCGTCTGCCCTGGGGCCTCTTTGTGCTGTGGCTGCGACCAACCACAAGACAAGAAGAGTGTGAGTCTTGTCTTCTCTCCCACGACCACAAGAGGGCAGAGTGGCTGTCTGTCTGCAAAACAGGCCAGCCACTTCCTCTTCCCTCCTGCTCGCAGTGCCAGAGGAGCATCTGGTCTGCTTGAACAGAGAAGAGCAGAGCTGGAACTGGAGGACGGGAGGCTCATCTTAAGGGGAGGGGAAGAGTGGGGGGGGATTAGAGTGTATTAGAGTGGCGGGAGCTTGTGCAGTGTGTTAAATTGGGGGGAGGGCAGTGTATTAATATGAGGGAGGGAGCGGGCAGGGTGTTAAATTGGAGGATGGAGGGGGCCTGTGTGTTAAATTGGGGGAGTTAGTGGCAGTGTGTTAAATTGGGGAGTTAGTGTGGCAGTGTGTTAAATTGGGAGGGAAGGAGGCAGTGTATTAGAGTGGTAATAGGGGGGCAGTGTATTTGAGTAATGGGGGGGGCAGTGTGTTAAATTGGTGGGGGCAGTGTATTAAATTAGAGTGGTGGCAGTGTATTATATTGGGAGGAGGGTGCAGTGTATTTGAGTTGAGGGAGGGGGGGCAGTATATTGGATTTGTGGGCAGTATATTAGAATGAGGGGAGGGGGAAGTGTATTCGATTAAAGTGGAGGGAGGGGGGCAGTGCATTAGATTAAGGGGCAGTGTATTCGATTAAAGTGGAGGGAGGGGAGCAGTGTATTCGATTAAAGTGGAGGGAGGAGGGGCAGTGCATTAGATTAAGGGGCAGTGTATTCGATTAAAGTGGAGGGAGGGGAGCAGTGCATTAGATTAAGGGGCAGTGTATTCGATTAAAGTGGAGGGAGGAGGGGCAGTGCATTAGATTAAGGGGCAGTGTATTTGATTAAAGTGGAGGGAGGAGGGGCAGTGCATTAGATTAAGGGGCAGTGTATTCGATTAATGTGGAGGGAGGAGGGGCAGTGCATTAGATTAAGGGGAAGTGTATTCGATTAAAGTGGAGGGAGGAAGGGCAGTGTATTCGATTAAAGTGGAGGGAGGAGGGGCAGTGCATTAGATTAAGGGGCAGTGTATTCGATTAAAGTGGAGGGAGGAGGGGCAGTGCATTAGATTAAGGGGCAGTGTATTCGATTAAAGTGGAGGGAGGAGGGGCAGTGAATTAGATTAGGTGGATGGTGCAGTGTACTGGATTTGTGGGCAGTGTATTAGATTGGGTCTGCATGGAGGCGCTGAACGCTCCCCCTGGAGATGCTGACTGGCCGCACAGCTTTTTGCCACACATGCACAATAGTCTCCAAAGGCTTTCCTATGGGAAAATAAAAGTGTGAGGACATCTAGTGCCAGTTAGGCACTTTTTTATAGTAAAAACCAAAGAAAAAAAAAAAGAAAAAATCCCTTAATCCCTATGTATATTTAAACAAATGGAGGTCATTTAGTTACTCCAATGGCCATGAGAGGATAAGCCCACCTGCCAACATCAAGGCAGACCTCCCCAGGTGGGTCCTAACTCTAACCATTCACCATGCTTCCTTGAGCTTCTGGCAAAGATATCTCTAATGAGACAGAAACTGAAAGGGGTATTTTTTATATTCCCTCCAATGGCTATTGGAGTAACTAAATGACATCCATTTGTTTAAATATACATAGGGATTAAGGAGAGAGCGCAGCTAATGTCTTTCCTTTGGTTTTTACTATATATTGGGGCTGATGTGTACTGTGGTCATTGCTGCCACACAGGAGTGATGGGAGTGAGCGCAGGACTTTTCTTTTTGTATTTGGAGGCACTTTTTTTATACTGTACTTTTCCAAAATAAACCTATGTTTCTATGAAAACTGAAGTGTTTTTTTTTTTGCGGCCCACGTGAACTTAAACCTTGTTTATTTTGGCCCATGTTAGCATTAGAGGTTGACATGCTTAAAGTATGTGACAGAGAATAGTCAGATACAGGCCTAGGCTTGGGATGGAGATAGATATAAGAGTATTACAAAGACAAGGTTCGGGGATACCATAATACAGAATAAACAATTAAACAAAGCCAAGTCAGTTACCAGAAATACCAAGAATATAGAAACACACTCTCAGGTTATAAAGACCATGACAGGGCAAGAAAGTAATGTCAGAGAAAGGTTTAAATAATAGGGTAGACATATGGTTAGTTAGTGTAAGCATTGGGTAAGGTGTATGGTTGGTATAGTGTGGGGGTTGATGTAGGGTAGCGTTAACTACCAAAACTTAATTTAGATTCTAGACATAGAAGACATTTAACAATCAGGACTGGTATATTAATCTATTTAGAGCACTTTTAAATCAGTTGCTCTGGATGTGTAAAAACTATTATATGCAAAAATGTGAAAAAAATGTGTTTTGTTTTTCAATTTTTAATATTTTTATTAGCACGTAATCATGTGTTAGGTATACAAATAGGATATTTAAAGAAAAGGCCCTGCCTGTCCTTTATAAAACAATATTTAAAGGGACACTATAGTCACCTGAACATCTTTAGCTTAATGAAGCAGTTTGGGTGTATAGAACATGCCCCTGCAGCCTCACTGCTCAATCCTCTGTCATTTAGGAGTTAAATCCCTTTGTTTATGAACCCTAGTCACACCTCCCTGCATGTGACTTGTACAGCCTTCCATAAACACTTCCTGTAAAGAGAGCCCTATTTAGGCTTTCTTTATTGCAAGTTCTGTTTAATTAAGATTTTCTTATCCCCTGCTATGTTAATAGCTTGCTAGACCCTGCAAGAGCCTCCTGTATGTGATTAAAGTTCTATTTAGAGATTGAGATACAATTATTTAAGGTAAATTACATCTGTTTGAAAGTGAAACCATTTTTTTTTTTCATGCAGGCTCTATCAATCATAGCCAGGGGAGGTGTGGCTAGGGCTGCATAAACAGAAACAAAGTGATTTAACCCCTAAATGACAGTGAATTGAGCAGTGAAATTGCAGGGGAATGATCTATACACTAAAACTGCTTTATTTAGCTAAAGTAATTTAGGTGACTATAGTGTTCCTTTAATATGTATGGGGACACATGGGGAGAAACTCTTAAACAATGGCGGAACAAACTTATAGTTCAAATTTAAGGTTTTTTTTGTTTCAGGACTTGGACATTTGCCTCCTTCCTTTAGGGGTTATAATATCTTTTTTATTTGTAGTTCACTTTGTGGCCACACCTCCAGCAACCCTACCTAAAATGATTGTGTCACTCATTGACTATTTAAAATGTTAATTAGAATCTCATAGAAATTAAAGCTTTTAAATAAATTCATTGTTTCTATAAACTAGACAAATGGCCTCAGATACCCACCGCTTATTGTTTACTTCGTTTCCCTTGTCTCGTGAGTGCAATATCATGGTATATTTGGCTATTTCCAAAGGATACTGTACCACACCATTTTTTGTAATAAAACCCTGGGGAAATTATTGAAAACATGTAAAATGCCACTTTATTTGCAAAAATAATTTCATCATCTATACAATTAGTATCTAAGCAACGAGTTAACTAATATAGGTTTTATTCCCACAATCTACACTGAAGACATTAGAGGATATTACTGTACCCTGGAAATATTACTGGAGTCCAGATACACATGATATATTTCTGTGTGAAAGGATATCTTGTTGTCAATATTATTTTTATAACGCGCCAACAAATTCCGTAGCGCTGTACAATGGGTGGACTAAAGTAAGGGTAGACCCTCCCAGACCCTCCCACCTCCTGGACAGCATCCATTTTGAAGCTGCATTCTTAGTGAGCTGTCCAGGAGGTGGGAGGGTCTGGGAAGGAGGGTCTGCTGCTGATTGGCTGGAATGTGTCTGCTGACTGTGAGGTACAGGGTCAAAGTTTACTCAATGATGAGTCTGTGGCGAACCGTTCATGGCGAACCGTTCGGTGAACCGTTCGGGACATCACTAGTCCTGAGACATTTGTTTAGTTTAATGATCTTCAATAAATGTGAGTTTCACTATCTATTAAGCTGCACATAGTATTTTCTAAGTTGTTCACTTGTTACTTCTGCTGGTGGAACCATAGCAGTCTATATGCATATGCTGAGCTAGGTGAATTATATTTGTTTATTATTTGGCTCTACAGTGTCCACACACCTAAATCTTAGCAATCTAGATGCTCTCAAGTAATCTTCAAAAAAATAGCTACCGGTGAG
The DNA here is from genome assembly GCA_933207985.1 of Pelobates cultripes. Lineage (NCBI taxonomy): Eukaryota > Metazoa > Chordata > Amphibia > Anura > Pelobatidae > Pelobates > Pelobates cultripes. Next base: position 15,120,510 of record OW240912.1, read on the forward strand.
GACTTAAGGACTGAGGCAGTTGTACAAGTACCCCCATGATGGCATACCATTTGTAAAAGTAGACAACCCAAGGTATGACAAATGGGGTATGTCCAGTCTTTTTTAGTAGCCACTTAGTCACAAACACTGGCCAAAGTTAGAGTTCATATTTGTTTGTGTGGGAAAAATAAAAAAAACTAATTTTGACGCTAATTTGGCAAGTGTTTGTGACTAAGTGGCTACTAAAAAAGACTGGATATACCCCATTTGCAATACCTTGGGTTCTCTACTTTTGCAAATGGCATCCTGGGGGTAATTTTCATTCCTGGGCTACCATATGGTCTCAAATGCAACATGACCAATCTGGCAAATTTCAATGTGAGAAAACAGAAATGCAAGTCTTATATTAAAACCTGTACATAGGGGGTACTGTTATACTCGGGAGACCATAGAAACTGGTGGTTACTGCCATAAATTCCCCTATGGACGAGCCTCCACTGCCAGGAATACTCATTACCCCATATCTGGCACACAGGAAGAGAGAGGGAATTATAGCTTTATTTTGATTAATAGTTGTTTTTTAGTAACTACCTTATACAAACATTTCACCTCCTATCACCCCCAAATTCATTGCAGCCTCTCTCAAACCCACTCTTGCAACTGTCCCTTTCACACCCCAAATTAATTATAGCCCCTATCACCACCCTTCCACTCTACAGCTCCTAACACTCAACACTCACTCCAGCCACTAAAGCCACACATAATACAGTGTATTTATACACATGAACACTCCAGCCCCTGTCTTTTACACACACTATTCTATAAAGAGCCCTCTCCAGACACAAACCACACTGTAAACTGCCTCAACTCCACAATCAGCCTAAGTCTATGCAAACAACCCCACATGCAGCTTCCCCACAAACATGCAACCCCATAAAAAAACATCTTTAGACGTGCAATACCTATAGCAACCGCCATAAAACACACAACATTGGTAGCAGCCTCCGTCTACACACACAGGGCCGGCACATGCATAAGGCACCACAAGCCTACACCTTAGGGCAGTGTTTCCCAACCCAGTCCTCAAGGCACACCTACCAGTCCAGGATTTAGGGATTACCCAGTTGTGTCTAAGGTGTTTTTACAAAGAAGAAAAAAAAACACCTTAGACACAACTGGGTAATCCCTAAATCCTGGACTGGTAGATGTGCCTTGAGGACTGGGTTGGGAAACACTGCCTTAGGGTGCCAGAGCAGGGGGTGCAAAAATCAGAATCACCTGCCTCTGGCTGAAGACTAGAATTTTTTTTTTAAATCACTGCAGCCTACCTCCATCTCCCTGATTCACTGATTCAGCCAGCAGATTGGCAATGAAGTTGGTTGGCCTTTTCTTTTTTTTTTGAAACTTTATTTTTGTGCGAAAAATCTTGTCTTAAATATTACAAACAGTATGTGTCAGACATGTGATACTTAACATAGAATGTAGCCCCATGTAGCCAAAGCGCAGCTAAGCGAAAAAAGGCCTTGACAGGGGTTAGGAGGCGGGCATAGGAGGAGGGAAGGAAGTATGGAGTTATGGGTAAGTAGGCTTGGCTATTTAAATAGGCAGCCATTTTAAATCCTTCACTTTTAATTACTACCTTGCCAAGTTTGTGTGCACTCCTTTGTCCACGGATTTGGCTTGGTGGGTTTGTGTTTTTTCTCTCCTTCTGCAGGGTCGATGGATGACATGGAGGAGCTGTTGAAGCGGATCCGGTCGGCAGCTCGAGGACGTGGCGTGGACTGGCTGCGGGCGCAACTTGGACCGGCCCTGGCGGGTGCTGCGGATCCTGAGGGCGGCGGAGGTCGGCCTGTGCGGGCCCGGAGGCCGCCAAGACGGTTGAGCCCAGGCGCGGAGTCCGGTGGGGACGGTTCCAGTGGCCGGGCGGCGGCGGGACCAGGCCGCAAAGGACCCGGTAGCCGCATGGTTGAGGCTCCGCCTCCCAGTGCGTTACCGGGACGTCGGAGAAGCGGTAGCCGGCGGGCGGCTACCCGGGAGATGGACGGCACGGCTCCCAGTTCGGGGAGGGCTGCGCCTGGAGCGGGGGCCGCGGACGACTTCGGGCGGCCCCCTGGAACCGGAGGTGACGCGGGATTGCGGCCCGGGATGGCGTCCCCTACACCCGTGACGGGGACTGGCGGGGCCGGTGCGGGAGAAGCTCGTGGACCGCCCCTGGAGCAGGCAAGTGCAGGGGGTTCCGGCCGGGGCCCCCTTGGCGCGGATCAGCACAGGAGGAGTGGGCACGGGGTTCAGAGGCCTGGGGGGGGGTGGAGAGGGGTCAGGTTTCTCCTGGATCGGGGGCAGAGAGGGCTAGGGGGGGAGGGTGCGCTAGGTTAGCGTGGAGCGAGGGCCTGTAGCCGGGAGGGTGGAGGGGCCAGGGGGTACGGCGGGGGGAGGTTTGCCATCGGGTGGGGGCAGGAGGTCTAGGTGCGCAGGGCGTTCAGGGAAGGTTAGGGGTGCGGGGTCTGGGGAGGGTCTAGAGGTACCGAGGGGAGGGGTTCTGTTCGGCTGCTTCCGGTCCACCCATCGTGTCATCACTTGCTGGGGTGTTTCTTCGATGGGGAGTACTTTGTGGATTTGTGCCTTCCAATGGGTTGTGCTATCTCATGCTCCTATTTTGAGAAGTTTAGTACCTTTCTTTAATGGGTGGTCAGGGTCGAGGCGGGGAGTGGAGCTACCTGGACGATTTTCTCTGTGTGGGACCGGCGGACTCCCCCGCCTGCCTACACTTGCTGAGAACGGTCGAGTGGGTGGCTGGCCATTTCGGGGTCCCTCTGGCGGCGGACAAAACTGAAGGGCCGGCTCCGTGCCTTAGTTTTCTTGGGCTGGAGATAGATACGTTGCAAGGGGAGTGTCGGCTGCCGTTGGAAAAGTTACGGCGGCTGAGGGTGGAGGTGACGGCGGTGGCTCAAGCCCGTAAGGTTACACTGCGGCAGTTGCAGTCGTTGATCGGGATGCTGAATTTTGTGTGCAGGGTGATCCCAATGGGTAGGGTGTTCAGCCGGAGTCTGTCGGCAGCGATGGCAGGGGTGCGATCCCCGCGTCATTTCATTCGGGTGTCGTCGGCCATGAGGGCCGACTTGGCCGTATGGGAGACCTTTCTGCGTGAGTTCAATGGGACGGTGATTTTTAGACAGGAGGGCGTGGTGGCTGCGGAACTGGAGCTGTTCACTGACGCGTCTGGTAGCTTGGGCTTCGGGGCCTACTTCGGGGGAAGTTGGTGTGCGGAGCGATGGCCGGTGGAGTGGCGAACGAGCCCCCTAATGCTGAACTTAGCTTTCTTGGAGCTGTTCCCGCTGGTTGTCGCGTTGGCCCTGTGGGGGGATAGGCTGCGGGACCTGAAGGTGGTCTTTTTCTCGGACAATATGGCCGTGGTGCACGCTGTGAATAACCAATCGGCGGCATCGAAACCCGTGGTCAGGTTGCTACGTCATTTCGTTCTGTTGTGCATGTCGCTAAATGTTGTTTTTCGTGCACGCCATGTGCCTGGGTTCATGAATGATGTGGCTGACGCTCTGTCTCGTTTTCAGTGGTCACGATTCCGGACGGTGGCGCCGGAAGCGCAAGAAGTGGGGCACGCTTGCCCAGACAAGATTTGGCGGCTCGGGGCGACCTGCTTGGGGGACTGGTGAAGGCTTAGCTGGCGCCGGCCACATGGGCCGCTTACAGTAAGGTCTGGGACTCCTGGGAAAGGTCATGGGAGCGGTTGGACCGCTTGCCGGCGGGGGAATCGCTCAAGGATGCGTTCCTCTGGTACACCTGTCAATTTCTGGCGAAGGGGGCGTCCCCGGCGGTGGTTGACAGGTCCATGGTGGCGATGGCTTTCTGGTTCAAGCTACACGTGGTAGAGGACCTTACTAAGGCCTTTGTCATCAGGCAAGCACTGAAGGGGTACCGACGGGGCCGCAGGTGGCCTGACACTGGGCGCCCTGTATCGGTGCGAGTGTTGAGTGACCTGGTCGGTTTATTGCCGACTATATGTTTCGACAGGTTCGAAACATCGTTGTTCCAGGCGGCGTTTCTGTTGGCCTTCTTTGGAGCCTTTCGGATAGGGGAGTTGGTCAGTGCCACGAGGACTGCGGCAGGGGGGTACAGGTGTCGGGGGTCCGAGTGCTGGAAGGGAAGGTGGTTGTACACCTGGCAAAATCCAAGACGGACACGTTAGGCAAGGGCCGAGATGTGACGCTGCGGGCCCTGCCGGGCTCCACTTTGTGCCCAGTGGCCGCAGTGGCGGGGTACATGGCACGAAGGCCGGGGGTTGGGGGATCGCTGCTGGTACACGCGGACGGGTCTTCCCTCTCCCGGTTCCAGTGCACCAAGGTTTTTCGGTCTGGCCTGGGAAAACTGGGATTGAGGGCGGATAATTTTGGTACACACTCCTTTCGCATTGGGGCGGCTACGGAGGCAACTCGGTTGGGTCTGGGGGATGACATAGTGAAACGGATTGGGAGATGGGAGTCGGTACGGTTCCGTTCATATGTGCGTTTGGGTTTATTGGAGTAGTATGGTGGAGGGCCTTTGAGGATCCCGTGGGGCTGGGTACGAAAGGGGCTGTTACGATCTGTTTTCTTCTCTCCCCCAGGCCGTGTCGCATGGATCGTGGGCCATTCATTTGTCTTCTGGGCCGAAAGGAGGGCTGCAGCTCGAGCTCAGGGCCACCAGCTGGGCTTTCATTGGGACCAGTTGGCGGTGCAATGGTTTGGGTACAGGGGTTTTTGTTGGAGGGAGGTCTGCGGAAGGGTGTTCCGGATGGTAGCAGGCGGGCAACGGCTGGACCTGCTGGTGCTCCATGCGGGGGGCAATGACTTAGGCCTCACTCCGCAGCGGCGGCTGGTGAAGTGGATGAAGCAGGACCTTAACAGTTTAAGGGACCTGCTTCCGGGGGTGATGTTGGTCTGGTCGGAAATTATCCCTAGGAAGCAGTGGCGGCACGCTAGGTACCTGGAGGCTATTGACAGGTGTAGGAAGAAAGTGAATAGCTTGATGGCAAGCTTCGTGCGGAAGCTAGGGGGTGTGGTAGTACGACACAGCGAGTTGGAAGGTGGTTTGCCGGGGTACTACCGCTCGGATGGAGTCCATCTCTCGGCAGTTGGTTGGGATCTGTTGACCCTGGGCTGGCAGGATGGCATAACCAAGGCTCTTTTTCTTCGGGGTGGCGGAGCTCAGACAGCTTAAGGAGTCAAGGTCTGAGCTTGTGGCGGGATAGGGAGCTGAAGGAGAAGAAATAGGCTCCCTAGGATGAACGTCATGGAGACGTAAAACTGTGGTCATTGGTGGTTGGTAGGTTCCGAGTCCTGTCGGTGGCTCACAATCTGGTGGGGCAGGGATATCCGGGTATACCCCTGCCATGGTTAATTTATGTTTGGCACTTTAAGTTGGTATGTTGGAATATGTTGATATGTATGTTATATATATGTATATGTGTTATTTATATGGGGGTCATTGCCTGTTATATTAACAGAAGGATTCGGATGCGAGGGCGGAGTATGGGGGCAATGACCCATGTTTATTGTTAAATTATTATTGCTATGGTTATTAATATGGAAATTAATAAATTGTTATTATTCAAGATTGTTTTAAATAAAGCTGTGGACAAATTTTCCCATATACCTTTGTGTCAGTGAGTTATTGGGTTAGGTATGTGGGAGGGTTGTCCTGGAGTCCGACTGCCCATATGGCGACTATACACCGGTCATGTGACAGCAGATAAGAACCATTCGGCCCATCTAGTCTGCCCAATTTTCTAAATACTTTCATTAGTCCCTAGCCTTATCTTATAGTTAGGATAGCCTTATGCCTACCCCACGCATGCTTAAACTCCTTTACTGTGTTAACCTCTACCACTTCAGCTGGAAGGCTATTTCATGTATCCACTACCCTCTCAGTAAAGTAATACTTCCTGATATTATTTTTAAACCTTTGTCCCTCTAATTTAAGACTATGTCCTCTTGTTGTGGTAGTTTTTCTTCTTTTAAATATAGTCTCCTCCTTACTGTGTTGATTCCCTTTATATATTTAAATGTTTCTATCATATCCCCCCTGTCTCGTCTTTCCTCCAAGCTATACATGTTAAGATCTTTTAACCTTTCCTGGTAAGTTTTATCCCGCAATCCATGAACCAGTTTAGTAGCCCTTCTCTGAACCCTCTCTAATGTATCAATATCATTCCAGTACTGTGTACAATACTCCAAGTGAGGTCTCACCAGTGTTCTGTACAATGGCATGAGCACTGACTACAACTCAGTAGGGGTGTTAATGGGGATGGCGAGGTTGCCAGTTTGTATTTGTATGCCGAAGTATCCCATATTCTTAGGGAGTTTAATATTGCCGGGCAGTTTGTTCTCAAAATTGGCCTATCTTCTTTGGGTGCCCACATGTGGTATTGGGGTAGGTCTGGTCCGGTTAGGAGGGACTCTAAGTCTACCCATCTCCTTATTTCCAGTGGAGTGTGCCACATGGGCAAGTTGTGCTGCTAAATAATAAAAATATAAATGTGGTAGTCCCAGCCCCCCTCTCTGTTTCTGTCTGTATAGGATGTTTTGAGATATTCTATGGCGTCGGTTTTGCCATACGAAATCTCCAATAGCTTTTTGTAGTGGGGCTAGATCTGATTTTAGGAGTTTAATGGGTAGTGCCTGGAAGAGGAACAATCTATGGGGCAATACATTAATTTTTACCGCATGAATATGTCTGATCCAAGAAATGGGTTTATCTAGCCATTTTTCCCTATCCTGCATCAGTGTTTGTATGAGTGGTGCGTAATTCAGTTGGTATATTTTGGTCGGATCGCTCGGTAATTGGATCCCTAGATATTTTATGTGGCCCTTTGCAATGGGGATGCTATGATTTGCTCGTAGCGCCGGCGTGTCCGCCGCAATCAGGCCCATCGGCAGAGGGTTGGCCTTTTCTGATGATGTCAGGAGAACACTAGGGATAAGGTTTCCCCCTCACTGGCCCAAGGTAAGACTTTTTTTATTTATTTATTTTTAATCAAAAAGGTTTTTTATAAGCCCTGTGTCCCCCTCACTGCCCCTGGTACCCATCAAATTCCCCACCCCACTAAAACCCCTGCTCCTTAGTTCTACAGACCCTGGTCCCCTTCTATCCTCCCTCCATTACAGCACCTAACCCCTACTACAACCTCTAACTCCTCATTACAGCCCTATTACCCCACTACAACCCATTACCAGTGCCCCTCCCAAGATTACAGCACCTAACCCCTACTACAACCTCTAACTCCTCATTACAGCCCTATTACCCCACTACAACCCATTACCAGTGCCCCTCCCAAGATTAGGTCCAGGATCCGCCCCTGCTCTGTATGCCTGTGTCTGTATATCTCTCCATTACAGCACCTAACCCCTACTACAACCTCTAACTCCTCATTACAGCCCTATTACCCCACTACAACCCATTACCAGTGCCCCTCCCAAGATTACAGCACCTAACCCCTACTACAACCTCTAACTCCTCATTACAGCCCTATTACCCCACTACAACCCATTACCAGTGCCCCTCCCAAGATTAGGTCCAGGATCCGCCCCTGCTCTGTATGCCTGTGTCTGTATATCTCTGTATGACTATATGACTTTGTATGTATGTCTTTGTATGCCTTGTTCTGTATGTCTTTGTGTGACTGTGTCCGTATGTGTCTGTATGCCTCGTTCTGTATGTCTCTGTATGACTATATACCTGTGTATGTATGCCTCTATTTGCCTGTATGTCTCTGTATGACTATGTCTGTATGTCTCTGTATGCCTTGTTCTGTATGTCACTGTATGCCTGCATCTTTATGACTCTGTGTGACTGTATGACTGTGTTTGTATGACAGTGTACCTGCATGTGTAGATTGTATGACTGTGTGCCTGTATGTTTGTGCCTGTTTGTTTGATTGTGTGCCTGCATATCTCTGTGAGTGTGTGCCTGAATAATTATGTCTGTGTACCCGTATGGTTGTGTGTGCTATATATGTCTACATGGTTTGGGAAAACAAACAAAGGGACCTGGGGGAGGGGACAAAACAGGCTGAGCAGCGAGAGCCACAAAAAGGGGCTGGGGGAAGAAGGAGACACACAACGGGGAGTAAGACACACTAAATGGGGGATAAAGTACACTAGATGGGGTAATAAATTTAAAAGGGGAATTACGAGACACACAAATGAAGATGCATTTTGTTTGGGGGGGGAGGGAGGGCAAAATGCATCTTCTCCTGTGTAGCCGAACATCTTTGCACCGGCTCTGTACGCACACAATCCTACAAGCAGCCTTTAAACACATACAAAACCACAGAAGGCATACACACGCAAACACCCTCATGCAAACCCTATCCCTTTTTTGTCCTCTGGTATTCCACTGAAGGAAATACCAAAAACAAGTTACCAACAAATGCAGAACAAATGTGTATTTAAATTCTCTGTGGTTAACGAGCACAGGACATTTCCCCAATGCCAGGGCTCTTCAGTAGAACCGTGGAGGGTACTGATCTCCTATGACGATTTTGACTGTGATACAATGTACAGGACAACACCGCTTTTACCAGTTTCATTCTTACCTTTTTCGCATATCATCATCTTCTGCTCCCCAACCCCAGTAGTTGTTGGAATACCCGTTTATTTTGACAAACTGGCTTCGGGTCAGTGCTGTTGCTCCACCAAAATAATACTTCCATGTTATCCTAAAAGATATTAACAACAGATTAAATTCTGGAGACAGAGGAGATAATGGGTTAGAACCCGAACAATAAAACCAAACTAAATACAGCTGAGAGAAAGGGAGGCATAAGGCTACAAACAATTGCATTACAGGAAAACATATTTAGGACTCTCCGTGCCTTGATGGTTTAATGGACCAACTCTTACTGCCCTAAAGATGAACAAATCTTTTCCTCTTCCCATTAAGATACTAGTTAATATTTAAATTCTGAGCAAACAAGTTAACAAGAGAATGTTTTGGAACCCAGGTACTGTTTAAGATTATATTTTTGGTTCTCTTCTAAGAGACCCCCGTATCTTAAAGGATCGCTCCAAGCACCATAACATACCTAACACCGGGGCCAGTGCTAGTTTATTTTGCGCCCTAGGCAAGACCAGCTGCTTGCAACCCCCAGAAAACTAAAATTGCCAACTTTCTACCCCCCAGCCTCTTTGTGTGTATATTTTTCCCCCAACCCCTTTGTTTGTCTCATCCTCCACAGCCCCTTTGTGTGTATATTTTTCCCCCAACCCCATCTGCGTGTCTTTCTCTCTTTATGTGTCTCTTTTTCCCCATAGCCCCTTTGTGTGTCTTACACAAGCCCATTCTATGTCTCTCCCCCTGCTTATTTGCATGTTTCTCCCCCGAGCACCTTTGCATGTCTCTTTTCCCCCTTTTCTAGCCCCTCTTTGTGTGTCACTGTCCCCTTTCCCAGCCCCTCTGAGTGTCTCTGTGTCCTCTTACCCAGTCCCTCTGTGTATCTCTTTGGCCCTACCCAGCCTCTGTGTGGGTAGGCATAAGGCTATCCTAACTTTAAGATAATGCCAGGGACTAATGAAAGTATTTAGAAAACTGGGCAGACTAGATGCGCCGAATGGTTCTTATCTGCCGTCACATTCTATGCTTCTATGTGTGTCTCTTTGTCCCTACATGTCAGGATTATATTGATCCAGCACGCAGAATAGTATCACGCCCTACAACAAAGGGTAACGTCTTTACCTGTCCTTAGAATGGCCGGCCTTAATGTACCAGAGAATAGATAGAAGACTAGCCGAGGTCAGGGACACAGAACGAGACACAGCGATAAGGAAAAGCCAAAAGTCAAGGGTACCAGAAATCAGGGAAGTTAAAACGAAGCCAAAGTCAAAAACCAGAGCCCTTGACCCTAAAAACGTGCATGTGCATCTTTTCCGTGACGTCACCTGCATGTCGAAGTCGTCTCTACTGTGGACAGACGTGTATCTCTTTGTCACCCTAGCGCTTCTGTGTGTTTTTTTTTTTTATCTACTTAGCCCTTCGGTCTTTCTATTTATCTGCATAGCCCCTCTGTGTGCCTCTTTGCCACGCCCACCCCTCTGTTTGTATCTTTGTCTACCCAAGCCCTCTGTGTGTCTCTTTAACCCTCTCCTCAGCTGCTCTGTGTCTTTTAGGCTCTCCTCGGCCCTTCTGTGTGTCTCTGTGTCCCCTTCAGCCCCACTATGTGTTTTATTTTTTATTTTTGCCCCCAGAACTGCTGTGTTTTTATATAATCCTCCAATCCCTCTGTGTGTCTGTTTGAAAAGTATGGTTTAAATAATAATTGAACTACGAGACAAGGACGGTGCAAGACTCTTTTGCACCCTAGGCAGGGCTAGTGCAAGGATTTGTGGTTACACAGGTGAAGATGCATTTTGCTGCCTTCTTCTTCACCCCCAAAAAAGTATCTTCTCCTGTGTGCCTCGTAACCCCTCTTTTGAATTTCTTACCCCCTTTAGTGTTTCATATGCCCTCATGAATGTCTTGTCCCTTTTGCTCCTTTGTGTATGTGTGTGTTACACCCCTTTTAGTGTATTATATCACCCCCTTTAGTGTGTCTTATATCCCCTTGTGTCTCGTACTTCCCCACCAGCCCCTTTCTGTGTCACTTTGCTTTACTGTGGGTAATAGAGTAGAATTGTGTGGAATACGGACTTTATTATTACTATTATTTATATAGCGCCAACAAATTCTGTGGCACTATACAATAGGGCTGTAGTGGGGGGGTAGGGGCAGTATTGTTTGGGACAGGGGCTTTAGTGGGGGTGGGAAATATAAGTAGTAATGGGGAATACAGGCAGTATTGTTGGAGAGAGCGGTATAATTATGTGGAAAGGGGACTTTATTACTATTATTTATATAGCGCCAACAAATTCTGTAATGCTGTACAACAGGGTTTAGTGGGAGGGATAGGGGCAGTACTGTGTGGGGAATAGTGGCAGTGGGGAATAGAGGCAGTATTGTGGGGTATTGGGGCTTAATTCTGATGGGGACAGGGGATTTATTGTGGTGGATTGATTCTTTAGTGTGGGGGGATAGGGGCAGTATTGTAAGGGAGGGCATAAGAACAATATTGTCTAGGATTGGTGCTTAGTCGGGGTAGAGGAAGTACTGTGGGAGACTGGGGCTAGGAACAGTATTATGGGGCATGGGCAGTATTGTGTGGTGGTTAGTGCAGTATTGATGTACGTGAGGTCAACATTGTGTTGGGGGATAGGGACAGTATTGGGGCAGGTGCAGTATTGTATGTGGTTAGAGCAGCATTGTTTGGGGGGATAGGGACAGTATAGTGGTGGTTAAGGACAGTTTTGGGGGGCAGGGGCAGTATTTTGGTATGGACAGTTCCCCGCGGCAGGGGCAATATTTTGGTAGGGACAGTATTGTGGGGCAGTATTTCGGGGGGTATTGGGGGGAGTGGGGCTTAGAGCAAACACACACTCCACCCAGTCTCCCTACCTTCTGGAGAATCGGGGTGGATCCTGGGGTCCAGTGGGTTGGCGCTGCGCTCCTCTGAGAGAGCTCTGCTGTGTATCAGCATTTCCTGTATAGCACCCTCGCGTGCCCTTTGAAGGTCATGGGAGTCAGAATGTGACATCACATTCCGGCCCAGCCACCACTGCGGGTGCGCGAGGGAGCTATACAGGAAGAGAAGATATAGAGCGGATCTCCCTCGCTGGCCCACTGCTCCTGTGCCGGCTGCTAAGCTTCTAGCACTCGGCCACTCTACAACAAATAAACACGGATATTTGCGCCCCCGGGCCGGCCTTATGCCTTACGTGCCATCTTATGGTAGCGCTGGCCCTGACCCTAGGCAAGACAAGCTACTTGCACCACTTCAAGAAACAAATTGCTGACTTTATGTGCCTCTTTCTCCCCCAACTCCTTTGTGTGTCTCTTTTTCCCCTTCCTTAGCCCCTCTGTGTGTATCTTCCATCCCAGCCCCTCTGTGTGTCTCTTCCGCTCATTTTCCCCAATTTTCATTTTGTTTTTAAATCGATAATTTCTGTATTGCAGTCAAACTAACATTTAGAAATCAATTAAACAAAAACTATTTTTTATTTGTGCACATCCCTACTGGACATAACACCTGTGCACCCCCTTCCCAGACACCCCCACTAGAGACCCTTTTCCCAGTTCCGCTCCACTTTTCCAAATAATAACAATTATTTTTCATTTTATGTTGTGTTCTACTTATTATTCTACCTTATATTTATCATTCTATAAAATAAAACAAACAATTAAAATTTCAAGAGACTTTCCAGAGAAGTTGTTATTGTTTTAAGTTCCCTTTGCATATTTAGAGAACAATGCCATTTTTGTCGTCAATGATTTTATCTTCACAGTCTCACTGTCCCTAATGGAAGTCCCATGACTATGTAAAATATACACGCAACTCATCAAACACAGGATC
>OW240912.1:15133024-15148351 GCA_933207985.1 Pelobates cultripes
TTTCCCCTACTTGTAGTTACTGGTGTTCCTTCCAACCACAAGCTGCTTGGGTTCAGTGTCACAGAGATACAGGTTTATATCATTTTCTGGGAGAAGGTCCACGTCGTGGAATATAAAGCAGTCCCATTCCATTTCCTTTAATGCCTCCAAATATCCCACATTCAGCAACTTGGCTCGATTGAACTTTTCGGTCCCAGCCTGAAAATCAAACCATCTCTGAATCATGCAAATGCTTTTCTTTCATTAGCAGCGGATATAGCACATATTTTCTATAATGTCTTGTTACATTTTTCATTTGAGTTTGAAAAAAAAAAAAACAACCTCATTTATTTTTTTTAAAAAAAGTTCACAATTACCCTTAGTTTTATTTTAACCACATTTCTATTCATATGTGTAAATACAATTAGCTAAATATTTATTTCTAAGACTATGATATGTGCAACCCTTTCCTTTGAGTCTGACTCTAGCAGGGCTATTCAATAAAGCACACCTCCCAAACCAATACCTACCCCCAGACAGACTCTAATGGGCCCAAAAGTAGTAAGGAACGTGTGGGTGGGATTATGTTCTGTGTGAGTTAGTGGGGGTGAGGTATTACTTCAGTGCCACTTGGGATTCGGGCCAGCAAACAGCTTCCCTCCCGCCCGCCCTATTAGTATATTTAGTCACAGCTAGCTGGGGGTATGTCCTTGCCAATTAAGTTTGAGATGGTTATGTTAATTATGTGGAATGAAGTGAACAAGTTTTCAGGTCTCAACCTCCCCTGCTCTAAACGGTTAACATTAGGTTGCCTGAGGTGTCGTGCCCATCGAGCGTGGATAAGGTCGGCTGGTGGCAGGCACTGGAAGAAAACTAGTTTATGCCGAGGGGGGTAGGGGGGAGGAAGTGGTACATAGGTGCATGGTCAGTTTATTGGCAAGGACAGTTGGGTTCAATGTATGACACTATGTGTTAAATTATATATAAGTTATGGTTATTTGTTTAACGTTTTGGTTACAGAAAAGAAGAGAAATTATTAATTAAATTATGGAGGTGTTATACAGTATTTATCATATGCTATAATAAATGCTATGGCCTGTTTCATCCATACTACGTTGTCTGTCATTATTTTGGAAGGGGAATGAATTGGGTTGGTTTATGTATTATGCTGCATCGCGATTCCCCACTACGTACATACATGAGAAATGCAGTTAGAAGAACTATGGGAAAATGCAAAAAGGACGGGTCAGAACTAAGAGAACAAATATTATATAACCAACCAACGATTGGATGTAATTAGGATCTAGGCAAACATCCCAACATTTGTAAATATGAGATTGGGATGTGTGGAAGGGTCTGAGAGGGGCATCAGTGGTAATTCCCTTAATGGAAATACCAACCCTTCAGTGAAGCGGTATGTCTTTCTGGTGCCCGACCTGCAGTACCTTTCATAGAGTGCTCCAGAAGCACTCTTTGCAGTGTCCTAGTACCTATGCATAGTTCGAGCGTATCTAATAATGTGCGAGTTCTGTGCTGCCAGAGGGACAGAGTCCTGGTGCCCCCAGATGTGGGAGACCAGGGAACAGAACCAGGTATTCAGTACGCAACCCCCCAAGGATAACCCAGGGCAGAGGGGGAGAAGGATATATTCATTGATACCAGCACAATGAGTCAACTGTCAAACATATCTAACTTAACAGTGGTCAATCACAGCGTATCTTGACTGATTATGAATTAAAAATACTTGAGAAAGGATTTTCCTCCTTACCAATTCCGACTTTTGATAAATTTACGTGGGTTAAGGACCTCCATCTCTGTGCCAGAAAGCTTGCACTACACAAGTTCCACGAGCTGCAAAATGAGAGGAGAGCTAGGGCTTTGGGTCAGTCATTGGGGGATTACGAGTGCCTAATAACACTTGTGTCCCTGCTGGAAGACAATGATGGTAGGGACAGTATTGTGGGGCAGTATTTCGGGGGGTATTGGGGGGAGTGGGGCTTAGAAGAACTATACACACTTGAAACCTAATAGCAGCCACCGTAATATAGAGTCATTTCTGGAGGCAGTAATTACTGAAATAAAAGAAAATAAAAGATCTAGACTGGCAGGCAAAAGAGAACTAATCTAGGATGGAACAACTAGCACTAAAAACATTGAGAGATGATAACATAACCATTAAACCCTCTGATAAGGGAGCTAATGTGGTAGTCATGGGCACCAAATACTATGTTAGGATTGTAATGAAGTCTCTAAGCGATGCAGATACCTATAAACTATATTTATATTTATTTTATGAAAATACCATCTGCCAGTGGGAAAGGCTCATCGTGAAAACTGTCCAGGTACCAAAAGAGTAACCATTTTGGAAGACGATGTACGTGGTGTTAATTCTTAAATTAATGCCACAGTACTGGGCATCATGCACCCCAAATACAATGAGGAGGGAATGAATGCTCAAAAATACATGGATTCATTTCTTCCAAATGTTAAATTCACAGCCACAGGGAGGACAAATTCCTTTCAAGGGCCAATTTCGGAGAAAAGTGTTGTAGAAAGTATGCCTGGCATTAAATGGTGAAATATGTTTAATTTTATGAACGTGGCAAATTGTTAAAGATCTGCTAACTGCTGTGGCATCATCAGCGGCCTATTTTCGGGATTATTCATTCCACATTGAGGAATCGCCAAGCTTGTGTTTTTAATACGACTGTTATATAACAAAGTTGAGCAAATGTTATTATGGTTTTATAATGAGCAACAACCATAGTTCAGCATGCTCTACTTGGAATATTTAGGCCCAAGTACCTATACTCCTTAATAAGTTGCCATTCGATACTATTACTTTTTACTACGACATTAAGTAAAATATAAAATATTTAATGCAAAATCTAATTTAAATAAAATAAAAAACAAACTATATTTAAAAAAAAATCTATTTTAAATAAAAGAAAATATATTTTGTAATATTATTATTATTCATAGATATTTTAGGATGAGATTGGCCATTCAGATTTTAATGGGTCAAACAAATGCAGGTAAATATGAAGAATCTTGTAGGATCTCGGCTATGGAACCCACCTGGTGTACGACGTATATTCCATACTCTATCTGTTGTCTCTGTAAGAACGGGTGAAGGTGATTGAGCAAATAGACAAGGTGCATCTCTCTGTTTCTGAACGGAATTATTATGGCCACTTTTTGCTGCGACTGGCATGTGGTCGGGTGGTATAGACCATCTTTCACTGAAGGGTTTTTAGACTGGACTTGCTCTAGAGTTAGTGCAGGCTCAAAGGTAATCTTCATAGCGCCCTCTGCATCGGAGACAATGCCGCATTATTCTTTTTATTTTGTTTTTTTTTTACCCAACATAAAGCTATATAGAAATTATGTGTGTAAAACCCAAGAGACATTAAGTTGGGCTAATTAACAATTAATATGACTCAGAAAATGGAATTGGAACACATAGGGGCTTCCTTACAGTACTGACCCACCCCCTTGTTATCGTTCTAGAGTGATTTTCTTGTTTAGCGGGCTGTCTTTGTAAACACTGTTAGTGTCTATGCAGGTTTTAGTAGCACAATACCTACTTCTCATTGCCAACCCGGACTGCTGGTAGGAGGGCTGGTATGTGAAGCAGCAAGAGCCCTGGCTAGTTCCTATTAGCATTGCAAGGTGAGACATCCACGTTAGCTGGCCCCTTTGCAGGTGGAACTAAAGACTTGTAAATCAGCTGTTGTATTCTGAATTTCTGAGTTAAACAAGCAAATTCCCAAGTCCTGATTATTCTTCATAAAGTGCCCTAAGGTTAAGGCCTTACTGACCCTGTAATGTGTTTTAGTAACCCAACAGAAAATATTAGCTATCTTAATCCTATACAACATCCACATGCGATATATAATTAATTAAGGGTGTATATAATGAGAGAGAGTGTGTGAGTTTATAAATATATAATATGATTCTAAGGTAAGAAGGCTATAAAATACCATTTGCATATGTTTTCAGTCCCATCAAACAGTTAACAAGCAGATTCAATGAAGATATACTCACTCAGATGAGGAGACAGTATAGGGCAGATTTTCACATCTGACTCTGGAGTGGTCATTACATTCAAAAAAGTGTCCTTATTTTCCTTCAAATATTTCACAAATAAGGCCTTATAACTTGGAATCACTTTTTCTTTGTTTTGAACAAGGTGAACTAAGGCAATTCCAAAAGCAATAACCATTATAAAAATTATTATCCTTAATTTGCCAGATCGACAGGTAAGGGCTCTGTGGACTCCCATTGCTTGTGTTCCCGGATGGCTAAATTCACTTGTAGGAGGTATGTTTCTGAAAAATTGCAACAAAGGATTGTGGCAGTGGGTGTAATAACAAGGCAGGTTGTATGCTGTGATTTTGCACCAGGGCTGATAGGGATGAAGGGGTTGAAGACCAGCAAATCAAGGATAGTAGAGGATTGTTTTAGGCTTATACAAGAAGAAATCTTGTGCTTAAACTTACACTACTCCTGGGACTCATCTAGGAGGTTTTGCCTTGACGTGGCAGATGAGCTTACACAATGGCCATTGGAGTAATACTAAAAACCTCCAGTTGTTTAAATGTGCATAGGGATTTGTGATAGTGCACAAGTAACTCTTTTTTTGGGTCACTATCCCTAATCCCTATACACATTTCAATAACTGGATGTTTTTGGTATCACTCCAAAATGCCAGCTTGCTTTAATACGTAAGGGCACAGGAGTATATTGGAGCTGATCTTCTGACCAAGTCAGTAGGGTTTCAGGGTATTATTTTCGAAGGACTTAAAGGCTTAATCCACCTGACAAGTGATGGTAGCTGATGACAATAATTTGTGTTGCTTACCTTTTCTGTCTTTTGCTTCCATGAAATGTTGTTAACCTCAGGAGACGATAGACACAACCATGAAGGTTGCTATATCCCCAAAGATATCTCTATAGAGTAGAAACCTGTTTACCTGAAAGAAAAAGATGAGTGTCACAAATACCACCACTCACAGTCAGACACGCAACTTATAATAAAAATAAAAAATCACTCTTAACATCACCCATGCCTATTCTAAAATAAATGCTGCCACCAACGAGACAATTTATAAACAGGGTGACTTAGGTTACCCCAACCAAACATAAAATTATCTGTGAAACCACAGCATTACAATATAAGTCTCTTTGGTAATATCATTCTTGTGCCAGACAACACAGCACAGACTCAAATGGCAGTTGTCAGGATTACAAGTTGATCCAGCACGCAGACTAAGGATAACGTAAAACCGGACCTTAGAATGGTCAGACTTAACATCTCCAAGAATAGTCAAAATACTTGCCGAGGTCAGGGACACAGAATCAAACACAAAGATGAGGGAAAGCCAAAAGTCAAGAATACCAGATATCAGGGAAGTCAAAACAAAGCCAAATACCAGAAAATCAAGATCAGGAACGCAGTCTCAGATAACCATAGACAAGAAACCACGACAAGACAATAAGCAAGATGAGAATTGGTTTTAAATACCCCTCCTGTGGATCCGATTGGCTGTAACCGGCATTTGACCCCAAAGGCAATTACCAGGTTTCAATGTGCATGATTGCTGCTCGGCACAAACCCACCTGTGGATTTGATTGGCCAGGACCAGCCTTTGACCCCAAAAGTAATTTCCAGGTTTCCATGTGCATGATTTCTGCTCGGCACAACTTTTCCTGTCAGGACGGTAATGTTGCTCGGCACAACTTTCCCTGTCAGGACAGTAAATGCCATTAACCACATTTTTATCTGCTGATGAATACGTGACAGCAGTGTTGAGAAAGCACCAGGGGGGTGCGAAACTCGTCCAGGTTACTCACCTCATATCTTTTTGGGTAATGGTGTAGGTCGTCTCTCTCTCTCTCATCTGGCAGCAGCAGGTATTACAATTAGGACTTAAGAGACTGGGAGAACCACTGTGAGATACATATACTTTTGGCCCACTGTCGGGTATAGCGTTTTTTCAACACTTTAATTGGTAGATCAATGCATTGTTGTTTGTGACTTTTTTATATTCTATTGTAGTTTTTATTTTGTGTTACTAATACATTTATTGTGCAATGATATTTTCCTTAACATGTGAGTGTCACAAACTTCAGGATTGTGATTTTATTAATCTAATTTTCACACTGTGATCAATGTGATATTTGGTGCTCTCTTGGGGTATTTGAGATTTTTGTCTACAACACGCTTGAGTATATATTTTTAGTTGAAGGCTAAGTGGAAGTGGGCCTGTTTTATTATAAGACAAAATAGACCAGGCTGTAACTGGTCTACCTGACAAATCTGGAGATGTCACTTCTAGGAGTGGTCCCTAAGTAGGAAACAAAGTTTTAGGATGATCCAACATTTGTCTCATCGAACAGACCTAGCAGTTAATGATGCTTTAGCTCCTATGGAAACTTCAGTTTTGTATCTCTCTTTTAAATCAGCTCTGCAGTTAGTGCAGAGAACAGGTCCTAGGAAATAGTTAAAGGTGACATAGAATCTGAAGTTTTTACTTCATTTGATGCTGCTACAAGGGACAATACTATATTGATAGATACATCAAAACTCAAATATCCTAAAACACGGATTTATAGATGGACACTCAGAAGTCAAGAACCTTCACCTGAGGAAGGCTAAAAAGCCGAAAAGGGGTTGTGCTAATGATTTTACTGGAGGACTTTATCCATACAGCTCCTTGCCCTCTTTACATGTAAGGTTTTTGTGTTAATTTGTTTTAATAAATTGAGTGCTCTATTCTAATTTGGTTCTTCTTTTATTTTTTTATTTTGTTTTCAACATTGCCAAAAATAAAGACAAATACAGATAATTCAATATACAATAATTTGTTACAATTCAGCAAAGTAAATTCATATATGTCTATTGCAGAGATATGACGAATTTAACGCAATATACTTGAACCAAACAAATATTAAAATGCACAGTATGAATAGGGACATAAATAACAGAGCTTAATTGGACCTTTCCATTGACTCATTTGGTGACCTCCTTCTGCAAAGTGAGTATTTATAGAAAATTCTAATTCTCTTGCACATGTATTATTCAAATTAATACTCATGTTCTCAACACTGAGGGATCTATATTTCAAATGATGACACTGCATTCCCCAATCTCTCAAATACAAATACAAAATTGCTTTCAGGAAAAAAAAAGTGATGGCTTGTTAGGAGAACAAGGCGATCGCCTAGAGCCCAGGCTTAAACAAGGTAAAAGCAGTGTGAAACAGTAACAACACACGGCCACAAATCTCCAGTGTGAAACAGTAACACAACCCACGGCCACAAATCTCCAGTGTGAAACAGTAACACAACACACGGCCACAAATCTCCAGTGTGAAACAGTAACACAACACATGGCCACAAATCTCCAGTATGAAACAGTAACACAACACACGGCCACAAATCTCCGGTGTGAAACAGTAACACAACACACGGCCACAAATCTCCAGTGTGAAACAGTAACACAACACACGGCCACAAATCTCCGGTGTGAAACAGTAACACAACACACGGCCACAAATCTCCAGTGTGATACAGTAACACAACACACGGCCACAAATCTCCAGTGTGATACAGTAACACAACACACGGCCACAAATCTCCGGTGTGAAACCGTGATACAACACATGGCCACAAATCTCGGGTGTGAAACAGTAACACAACACACAGCCACAAATCTCCAGTGTGAAATAGTAACACAGTAAATGGCCACAGATCTCCACTGTGAAACAGTTACAGCAAACGGCCACAGATCTCCAGTGTCAAACTAACACAGCACACGGCCACAGATTTCCAGCATGGAACAGTAATATATCCAATGTCACATATCCCCCCACAGCCCTATATCCAATGTCACATATCCCCCACAGCCCTATATCCAATGTCACATATCCCCCACAGCCCTACATCCAATGTCACATATCCCCCCACAGCCCTATATCCAATGTCACATGTCCCTCACAGCCCCCTATAGCCAATGTCAAATATTCCCCACAGCCCCCTATATCCAATGTCACATATCCCCCACAGCAGTATATCCAATGTCACATATCCCCCACAGCCACTATATCCAATGTCACATATTCCCCACAGCCCCCTATATCTAATGTCACATATTCTCCCACAGCCCCTATATCCAATGTCACATATCCCCCACAGCCCCTATAACCAATGTCACATATCCCCACAGCCCCCTATATCCAATGTCACATGTTCCCTACAGCCCCTATATCCAATGCCACATATCCCCCAAATTTCCTTAATGCCACCACAGTCCCCCATATGTTTCCATATCTAGTGACACATGTCCGTCATACCACATTCCTGGCTCCTGGTCCTACTTCATTCGCTGCACTGAGTGTCAATCCTGATACAAGTAGCAGTGATTCTTTCTTATCACGACTGAAACTCTACTGCTCTGTGTGAATGGGATGTGGCTGTGATATTTCATCACACTCCTGCTTTCATGGAGCACCATTTCATTAAGAAATTACCATTAATTTGGAATTTTGGGAGAAGCCACTCTGCATTATTATGCGGTGATGCAGGTTGCCTGAAATTCCAGAACAGTGAGTGCTGAAACGTCAGTGATTAAAGGGACACTATAGGCATCAACACAACCTTAACTTATTGAAGTCGTTTTGGTATATATATATATATCACACCCCTGTAGTCTCAATTCTCAATATTCTGCCATTTAGGAGTTCATCACTTTGTTTATACAGCTCTAGCCACATTGACACAGCCCTCCTAAATATTTCCTGTAAAGTGAGATCTAATGTTTAAAATTGGCTAAAACTGTCAAGGAGGTAGATCAGGGGCAGAGCCAGCACAAGTCAAACACAGCCCTGGCCAATCAGCATCTTCTTATAGAGACCTGAAACAATACATCTCTATGAGGAAAGTTCAGTGTCTCCATGCATTAAATGGCAGTACTGGTCACTGTGCAGCACTCTCTTCTTCTCCCTTGGGAGACTTTCAAAGGGAAAGCTGTATAGAGCAAAATAGGTTGCAAGTCTCTAAGCTGATGCCTTGTCGCAAAGCATGTACTGGCTATGCATCAGATACGACAGGGGGTGGCTTCTTCCAAGTGACCTGCTGAGAAGGCCGGTGAGAGCCCCAGTCATGAGTCAGTGCCAGGATGCAGATGTGTTGCAGGACAGATACCTGAACAATCGAGAGGTTGGAGCAAAGTGGTTGTCCACCAATATAGAAAGCCTCTTGGATGTCTCAATTGTCCCCTCCACAGGCCGGGTATTTCCTCTCCCAGCTTTCCACCGCTTGGGGGGCTCTGAAGGCCCCCAAGATTCCACAGCCTTTCCCAGAAGGCATTAAAGATGCTGTCAAAGGCTGCTTGAAAGTCCAGTTGAGGTCTCACATGCCTCGTGGTGTAGTGCTCTGCCACCATCTGGGCCACCTCCCTCTACCACATATTATTCATCACCTTCATGGCAAGCATCTTTAGTACTTAGTAGCGCACCCTTTTGCTGTTATGACCTGCTGCAAATGAGGTGCACAGCCAGACACCAGCTTCTGAAAGCATTCCTGTGGAACCTTACCCATTGCTCATGAGCAAAAGCCTCCAGTTCAGTAATATTCTTGGGTTTGCATTCTGCAACCGCTTTCTTCAAATTCCACCAGAGATATTTTATGAGGGTCAAGTCAGGTGACTGTTATGGCCACTATAGAATTTTTCAGGACTTCTTATGCAATCAAGCATTGGTGGAATTTGAGGTATGCTTGGAATTATTGTCTCATTGGAAGTCCAATAATGCCCAAGCTTTAGAGTCCTCACAGATGGCATGACGTTTTCTCCAAGAATTTCCATATACTTCAATGAATCTATCTTGCCTTCTGCATGCTGCAGCCCAAGAGCATCACCAACCCGCCACCGTGCTTAACAGTAGGCAGAGCGTTCTTTTCAACATATGCTTCATTCTGCTTCCACCAGAAATAGCGCTGATCCATTGGGCTGAAAAGTTCCAGTTTTGTTTCATGGCTCCATCGAACAGAATCCCAAAACTTCTGTGGCTTATTTACAAGATCGTGGCGGGATAAACTACCAGGTCACTGGACTACTTTGTTCCCCTATGATTCCCTGTTTTTTTTCTGGTAAAACCACGTTCACCTAATTTTGATCCTTGTTTTGTTCGACAACCGAACAAAACCACGAAAGATTCCGACCACCCGTATGCTTGTTAACCTCCATCACCCCTGTTAACACTCCAATAATGGTTCACACCTCAGTGTTCTATACGGTCGGCTGGTTGGCCGTCGTTTGTATGTATGAACACCTGGTGGCAGCCATCTTGGCCCCGTGAATGCAGGCTGTGGTGTTTGGTCGTCGAGTGCATGGAACTAAAATCAGACACTTGACCTCTGAACTTCCATCCCCACTGCCAAAACATCGCACACAAACAGTCCCCATTACACTCAAACCACCCAAAACATCACACACATACAGTCCCAATTACACTCAGACCACCAAACACATCAGCCCAATACACCTTCCCCATTACACCCAGACACCCCAATATATCATATGCAGTTTCCATTATACTCAGCCAGCCTGATGTCATCGGTCACTACCAAGGTATTTGTTAGTTTAGTTAAAGCATCTGTGAGTTTAGATTTGTTAATTATTCAAACTGAGGGGAATTGGAACCAAACACAATGATTAAGGCATTTGAAATGATCTATCTTTAAAGGGACACTCCAGGCACCAACACAACTTCATCTAAATGAAGTTGTTCTGGTGCCAGGAGCCCCCTGGAGGCACTCTTACATCAAAGCACTCCTACGTCTTAATGAAGGCACCTTGTGTCGAGGGGTTAAACAGTTCTCGAATGGTTTAACAACAACGTTGCCTCCAGGGGGGTTATTTCATAAAGTGGTACAGGTATAGGAGAATTAGGGTTTATGAGGACCTGTCACATACAAAGATGTGACAATTCCTATTTCAAGGTCCCCATGTACTGGCTTTATTTTTAAGTCAAGAATAAAGTATATGATTTTACACAGGGAATGAAAATACATACTAAGTGTTATTGACTTAATATTATTCATTTTAATAATTTGTCCATTAACAGATGAGTTTTATATTGTCATGGCAGACTACATATTGTGAATTAAATTTAATTTTGTCATGGCATTCTATTGCAGCTTTGTCAATTATATTTTGCACCGGAGTCATTTTCTTTATTGGCACAGGAGCAATTTTCTTTATTGGTATGGACAGTTCCAAATCAGAAATATCTGGTGTGACGGAACCGCTGGCACCCCGACCGGGTACCTTCCGCCGACGGATGCTCTTAGTGCTTTCCGAGGACTCCAAGCACTCTGCCTGACACCATAACCACTGCAGACCCCACGAACCGCCGCAGCTTGGTTGGGGTATCGCCGTCTCCACCCACTCTGGACCCAGGACCAGGGTCCAGCTTCCAGTAGGTCGACCTCTCTCTGAATTCCAGAGAGCAGGAACAGGAACAAGCTCTTAGCAGAGCTTAGTGATTATACCCTGGGGAGTATAGTGATTATAGCAAATCCCAGAGTGTAGTTTCTCCAATCCCCCAAACATGAGCCGAAACTTCATGAAGGTACAAGATGATCTGTTTATTGGCACACAAAGAACCTTCTTTTATGCAGGTCCCCATGCAAGGGGACATCCTACAGGGTGGGACACAGTAAAACCAATCACACAATGGTTACATCCCACACATCTCCTCCCCTTAGCCTGAGAGCTAACCCAATTATCAATACATTTAAAACACACTTTTTACCCAACTTTCATAACTCTAAAACCATACATCCAATATCACATATTATTAATCAGCACATCCCAAATACAAACATACCCAAAAATCATGCAAATCCTTCCATTAATTCAAAAGTTAGTTAGAAGTCCTTTGTAACCAAAGGAAGTATGGCTTTTCCTGCCCAAACCAGTTCCCACTGGTCTGGCAGTGTCCCTGGGACAACTCCCTGCTGGAGAACAATGGAGCTGGGGGAGGGGAAGAGGCACACCTTCCCATGAATTCAGAGGGGCAGAAAAAGTGTCTCAAAAGTTTCAGTATGTCCATACACTGTTTTTAAAGGGCCAACACCGTACAATAAAAGTCCATAAGCCCAAATAATGTTTATAAAGGGCCATATAACCCAGGGCCATAGTCATGAGGCAGGAGGCTGGCAATCAGGCTCCTCCAAAAGCCGGGGGCAAAGGGAAGCTTGTCACCTAACAATCCAGGGACAAAAGGCATTTCGTCACATCTGGGCTATTGAATAATGACAGGGTTTAAACCTGTCATTAAAACTGTTACATTGTATAATGCAATATTATCATTATTTCATTAGGTGAACTCGTAGGGCCAGTCAATCATCCGCATATTTTCAGCAATCACAGTGTAAATATCCATGTAGGTAGTTTCTTTGCTGTATCCATTATTTCATGCAATTTTTTTCTTAGGTCCAAAAAGCCATATTTTGATTATAAAATATTTTAGAATAATATGTACCATCATTTTACCAATGTAGAAAATTTGCACTTACAATGCATTTGTAAATTTCCTCTCTGCAATACTTTTTGAATGCTATAGCAGAGCATCATTATAGTGGTTTTCTTAAACGTCTAATAAATATATTTCTCATCTAACCTGTTTTTTTTTTTTTTTTTACAATAATGCCCATCATCCATTTTGAGCTCTCCAAGTCCTTCTGTGATATTAGCATTATCCCCCACCCACATCAATTGTTGGAGTAAGTGTGGGCTGAATGGATTGGGGGTGAATAATGCTAATGTGACTAAATGACTTGGAGAATTAAAATATGGGTGATGAGCATTATAAAAAAAAAAAGCCCCAGGGGAGATGAGATTTGTGTTTTTAAAATGTCCGTCATCATCCATTTTTAAACACTTCAAGCCATTTAGTCAGATTAATGTTACCACCCCCCATCCAGACTACACTACACTACTTGATGGGGGGAAATGCAAATGGGACTGAGAGACTAAAAGTCCCGTGCCATCTCTGTCTTCAATTTTGTATCTAATAAATTGTTTTTCTTTGTAGGGTTAGCATTGTCTGCTTCAGTTCAATCTCCACATTTTCCATGTTGCAAAATTTAGATACAAAACTATTCTTTAATCTTGGCTGCTAGATTGAATCAAATCATTGATAGTATTGTACATGCAGACCAAGTGGAATTTATCCATGGAAGCTCATCAGTGCATAATATTTGCTAATTAATATATATATTAGGTACTGTCCAGAAAGGAAAGACTCCTCTCTTAGCCCTCTCACTGGATGCTGAAAAGGCATTTGACAGGGTCAGGTGGGGTTGTCCTAGACAGACCTTATATGATTTTGGATTTTTTTTAGCTGCAGTTGTGGTTTTATATTCCGATCCAATGGTAAGACTAGTGGGAAGTGTGTTCAGCTCTGGATGAACGGCACCAGACAAGGCTGACAATTGTCTTCACTACTATGTAACTACTCTCAAAACCATTTGCAATTGTCATTAAAAACAACAATAGGATTAAAGGTTTTGAAACTCCTCAAACCAGCTCTAAGATCAAACTATATGTTTATGATGCCATATTACGTTTGCAGGATCCAAAAGACTCAATATTAGTGGTGATGACTGTCGTTTGGGAATTGTGTTATAAGTTAAATATTGAAGAGTCCTTAGATTTAGCGTGCAATATGTCAGAAAAAGATAAAAAAAAGATTGAGATAAAAGTTATGGCTTTCAGTGGGCTTCAGGTTCAATAACCCAATAACTTACTGAGGAATTGAAATTGGTATGTGTGAAGAAAATAGACTTTTGTTCAGTATTTTCTTCTATGTTCGGGCTTTTTCTACAGTATTTTATGCATATTGAATCTATTGGTTCGGTAGTTTGAAACTACCGAACACCGACCACCCTCCTGGCTCATTAACTTCAAAAGAACCGTCTATTAAGCGCTCTCTGGGCGGCCGCTGTTCTTATAGCCGAATGCCACGTGGAACAGAAAACGGTGGCCATCTTGTTCGCACGAAAGGAGGCAGCAGGACTTGGTCGTCGAGTGTCTGGAACTAAAATTGGACACTCGACTTCACGAACCACCGCTGAAAACTACCGAACGCCTGCTTCCTTTAGTTGCCGAACTGCCAGGAGAGCGCCATTCGGTAGTTTTGTGCGTACGGACAAGGGGAGCAATCGCTCCTATGAGCCAGGAGGATCCATTCGGTACTTTTATTAGTTTTTACCTTTTTCTGAATTGACCGACCGGACACGCTGAATTCGTGGAACTGTTTTGGGCAGGATCCTCGTGTGTGGTCGGTAAAATGTGACTTCCATGCTTTTTAAGAACCCCTGAACCGATCTGCGTGAAATTTGGATATGTTGGTCCCCCAGATCGGGGCCTGTGTAGAAAGGGGTGTTCTAATTTTTGGGGAAGTTGTGTGCCCTCTGCTTGGAGATAATTGGTTTATTCCTTAACTTATCTCAATATCTCCCAGGCAAAGAGAGGGCGGGAGTTACTGTAAATCTGTATGTTGATTGGTTGTTGTCTTTGTTTGCTGTGGGAGGTCCTCTTGCAGGAGGATTTCTCATAAAAGCCAGTGTGTTATCAATAAATTTCAGTCCTGTTACACTCTTCATGAAGTCTAGGCTCATGTTTGGGGGATATTTCATCTGCTGGGGAGAATCGTCTTGGAAGCTGCATTCATCTACACTATTCCTCTACTTCCTGCTGCAGCTATAATCACTTATGCTCAGCTCTTGGGAAAGGAATAGAAGACTGCAGTACCATAACCACTGCAGGTCTTAACAACTATACTCCCCCTTAGTTCCATGGGTTGGCATACCCGCCTAGACCCTACCGGGTTGGCTAGGGGATGTCCGGGTAGCATAATTATACCTCCAAGTCGGTTTGGCAGGAAAGCCCATCCACATTGCCGTTCTGCTTGCCCGGACGGTATTGCAGTGTAAAATTGTAGGGCTGCAACGCTAAACTCCAGCGCAGCAACCGGGGATTGTCTCCAGAGACTCGGTTGAGCCAAATTATGGGGTTGTGGTCAGTGAGTAGGGTAAAAGCACGGCCATAAAGGTACGGTTGGTGTTTCTTTAAGGCCCATACCAGAGCCAGGCATTCTTTTCCCACGGTGGCATAGCTGACCTCCCAAGGTAATAACTTACGACTGAGATATGCCACAGGGTGCTCCATGCCATCTTCCCCCACTTGGCTCAGCACAGCTCCCAGCCCAAACATGGAGGCATCTGTATGAATGAGAAATGTTTTATTAGGGTCTGGGGCCGCCAATACTGGAGCTT
>OW240912.1:15168961-15184284 GCA_933207985.1 Pelobates cultripes
CCTTAATAAGTTGCCATTCGATACTATTACTTTTTACTACGACATTAAGTAAAATATAACATATTTAATGCAAAGTAGCAATCTCATTATCTTACTAACACAGCTACTGTTTTGTAGATGTACATTTTACAAGAAAAATTACTTGTTAAAAAAAATCTGATCTGGATCCAGCATTAAAATGATCTCACTCAACCCAAACTCTTGGTACTGTATAGGCATACATAACCTCATGGGATACTATGTACTGTTATACAAACCACTCTCCTGAGGGGGTGGAAGGATTGATCATATCTGTGGAGAGGTTATTTATAGCCAAGCCTTCTATAAGTCGAGATGCCATCATGTACCCTGA
The DNA here is from genome assembly GCA_933207985.1 of Pelobates cultripes. Taxonomy (NCBI): domain Eukaryota; kingdom Metazoa; phylum Chordata; class Amphibia; order Anura; family Pelobatidae; genus Pelobates; species Pelobates cultripes. The sequence goes on from OW240912.1 coordinate 15,169,314, forward strand.
CTGCTCTACCAGTGTTATAATGCAATGTTGCTTCCACTTGAGAGATATAATGTATTCTGTGTCACAATTCTCTTGTTCAGCCTCAGGACATGCGTGTCCAAAGAGGCCTACCTTTCTATTTTATATTTAATGTTGTATGTCTACCTTTCAATAAAAAAAAAAAAAAAACTATATTTAAAAAAATAAAAATCTAATTTAAATAAAATAAAAAACAAACTATATTTAAAAAAAATCTATTTTAAATAAAAGAAAATATATTTTGTAATATTATTATTATTCATAGATATTTTAGGATGAGATTGGCCATTCAGATTTTAATGGGTCAAACAAATGCAGGTAAATATGAAGAATCATGTAGGACCTTGACTATGGAACCCACCTGGTGAACGACGTATATTCCATACTCTATCTGTTGTCTCTGCAAGAACGGGTGAAGGTGATTGAGCAAATAGACAAGGTGCATCTCTCTGTTTCTGAACGGAATTATTATGGCCACTTTTTGCTGCGACTGGCATGTGGTTGGGTGGTATAGACCATCTTTCACTGAAGGGTTTTTAGACTGGACTTGCTCTAGAGTTAGTGCAGGCTCAAAGGTAATCTTCATAGCGCCCTCTGCATGGGAGACAATGCCGCATTATTCTTTTTATTTTGTTTTTTTTTACCCAACATAAAGCTATATAGAAATGCTGTGTGTAAAACCCAAGAGACATTAAGTTGGGCTAATTAACAATTAATATGACTCAGAAAATGGAATTGGAACATACAGGGGCTGCCTTACAGTACTGACCCACCCCTTGTTATCATTCTAGAGTGATTTTCTTGTTTAGTGGGCTGTCTTTGTAAACACTGTTAGTGTCTATGCAGGTTTTAGTAGCACAGTACCTACTTCTCATTGCCAACCTGGGCTGCTGGTAGGAGGGCTGGTATGTGAAGCAACAAGAGCCCTGGCTAGTTCCTATTAGCATTGCAAGGTGAGACATCCACGTTAGCTGGCCCCTTTGCAGGTGGAAATAAAGACTTGTAAATCAGCTGTTGTATTCTGAATTTCTGAGTTAAACAAGCAAATTCCCAAGTCCCGATTATTCTTCATACAGTGCCCTAAGGTTAAGGCCTTTCTGACCCTGTTATGTGTTTTAGTAACCCAACAGAAAATATTAGCTATCTTAATCCTATACAACATCCACATGCGATATATCATTAATTAAGGGTGTATATAATGAGAGAGAGTGTGTGAGTTTATAAATATATAATATGATTCTAAGGTAAGAAGGATATAAAACACCATTTGCATATGTTTTCAGTCCCATCAAACAGTTAACAAGCAGATTCAATGAAGATATACTCACTCAGATGAGGAGACAGTATAGGGCAGATTTTCACATCTGATTCTGGAGTGGTCATTACATTCCAAAAAGTGTCCTTATTTTCCTTCAAATATTTCACAAACAAGGCCTTATAACTTGGAATCACATTTTCTTTGTTTTGAAAAAGGTGAACTAAGGCAATTCCAAAAGCAATAACCATTATAAAAATTATTATCCTTAATTTGCCAGATCGACAGGTAAGGGCTCTGTGAACTCCCATTGCTTGTGTTCCCGGATGGCTAAATTCACTTGTAGGAGGTATGTATCTGAAAAATTGCAACAAAGGATTGTGGCAGTGGGTGTAATAACAAGGCAGGTTGTATGCTGTGATTTTGCACCAGGGCTGATAGGGATGAAGGTGATGAAGACCAACAAATCAAGGATAGTAGAGGATTGTTTTAGGCTTATACAAGAAGAAGTATTGTGCTTACTACTTCTGAGACTCATCTAGGAGGTTTTGCCTTGACGTGGCAGATGAGCTTACACAATGGCCATTGGAGTAATACTAAAAACCTCCAGTTGTTTAAATGTGCATAGGGATTTGTGATAGTGCACAAGTAACTCTTTTTTTGGGTCACTATCCCTAATCCCTATACACATTTCAATAACTGGATGTTTTTGGTATCACTCCAAAATGCCAGCTTGCTTTAATACGTAAGGGCACAAGAGAATATTGGAGCTGATCTTCTGACCAAGTCAGTAGGGTTTAAGGGTATTATTTTTGAAGGACTTAAAGGCTTAATCCACCTGACAAGTGATGGCAGCTGATGACAATAATTTGTGTTGCTTACCTTTTCTGTCTTTTGCTTCCATGAAATGTTGTTAACCTCAGGAGACGATAGACACAACCATGAAGGTTGCTATATCCCCAAAGATATCTCTATAGAGTAGAAACCTGTTTACCTGAAAGAAAAAGATGAGTGTCACAAATACCACCACTCACAGTCAGACACGCAACTTATAATAAAAATAAAAAATCACTCTTAACATCACCCATGCTTATTCTAAAATAAATGTTGCCACCAACGAGACAATTTATAAACAGGTTGACTTAGGTTACCCCAACCAAACATAAAATTATCTGTGAAACCACAGCATTACAATATAAGTCTCTTTGGTATATCTTGTGCCAGACAACACAGCACAGACTCAAATGGCAGTTGTCAGGATACAAGTTGATCCAGCACGCAGTACTGTCACACCTAGGACTAAGGATAACGTAAAACCGGACCTTAGAATGGCCGGACTTAACATCTCCAAGAATAGTCAAAATACTTGCCGAGGTCAGGGACACAGAATCAAACACAAAGATGAGGGAAAGCCAAAAGTCAAGGATACCAGATATCAGGGAAGTCAAAACAAAGTCAAATACCAGAAAATCAATATCAGGAACGCAGTCTCAGATAACCATAGACAAGAAACCACGACAAGACAATGAGCAAGAGGAAAATTGATTTTAAATACCGCTCCTGTGGATCCGATTGGCTGTAACCGGCCTTTGACCCCAAAGGCAATTACCAGGTTTCAATGTGCATGATTGCTGCTCGGCACAAACCCACCTGTGGATTTGATTGGCCAGGACCAGCCTTTGACCCCAAAAGTAATTTCCAGGTTTCCATGTGCATGATTTCTGCTCGGCACAACTTTTCCTGTCAGGACGGTAATGTTGCTCGGCACAACTTTTCCTGTCAGGACGGTAATGTTGCTCGGCACAACTTTCCCTGTCAGGACAGTAAATGCCATTAACCACATTTTTATCTGCTGATGAATACGTGACAGCAGTGTTGAGAAAGCACCAGGGGGGTGCGAAACTCGTCCAGGTTACTCACCTCATATCTTTTTGGGTAATGGTGTAGGTCGTCTCTCTCTCTCTCATCTGGCAGCAGCAGGTATTACAATTAGGACTTAAGAGACTGGGAGAACCACTGTGAGATACATATACTTTTGGCCCACTGTCGGGTATAGCGTTTTTTCAACACTTTAATTGGTAGATCAATGCATTGTTGTTTGTGACTTTTTTATATTCTATTGTAGTTTTTATTTTGTGTTACTAATACATTTATTGTGCAATGATATTTTCCTTAACATGTGAGTGTCACAAACTTCAGGATTGTGATTTTATTAATCTAATTTTCACACTGTGATCAATGTGATATTTGGTGCTCTCTTGGGGTATTTGAGATTTTTGTCTACAACACGCTTGAGTATATATTTTTAGTTGAAGGCTAAGTGGAAGTGGGCCTGTTTTATTATAAGACAAAATAGACCAGGCTGTAACTGGTCTACCTGACAAATCTGGAGATGTCACTTCTAGGAGTGGTCCCTAAGTAGGAAACAAAGTTTTAGGATGATCCAACATTTGTCTCATCGAAGAGACCTAGCAGTTAATGATGCTTTAGCTCCTATGAAAACTTCAGTTTTGTATCTCTCTTTTAAATCAGCTCTGCAGTTAGTGCAGAGAACAGGTCCTAGGAAATAGTTAAAGGTGACATAGAATCTGAAGTTTTTACTTCATTTGATGCTGCTACAAGGGACAATAATATATTGATAGATACATCAAAACTCAAATATCCTAAAACACGGATTTATAGATGGACACTCAGAAGTCAAGAACCTTCACCTGAGGAAGGCTAAAAAGCCGAAACGTGTTGTGCTAACGATTTTACTGGAGGACTTTATCCATACAGCTCCTTGCCCTCTTTACATGTAAGGTTTTTGTGTTAATTTGTTTTAATAAATTGAGTGCTCTATTCTAATTTGGTTCTTCTTCTTTTATTTTTTTATTTTTTTTATTTTGTTTTCAACATTTGCCAACAATAAAGACAAATACAGATAATTCAATATACAATAATTCGTTACAATTCAGCAAAGTAAATTCATATATGTCTAGTGCAGAGATTTGACGAATTTAACGCAATATACTTGAACCAAACAAATATTAAAATGCACAGTATGAATAGGGACGTAAATAATTAATACAGAGTTTAATTGGACCTTTCCATTGACTCATATGGTGACCTCCTTCTGCAAAGTGAGTATTTATAGAAAATTCTAATTCTCTTGCGCATGTATTATTCAAATTAATACTCATGTTCTCAACACTGAGGGATCTATATTTCAAATGATGACACTGCATTCCCCAATCTCTCAAATACAAATACAAAATTGCTTTCAGGAAAAAAAAAGTGATGGCTTGTTAGGAGAACAAGGCGATCGCCTAGAGCCCAGGCTTAAACAAGGTAAAAGCAGTGTGAAACAGTAACAACACACGGCCACAAATCTCCAGTGTGAAACAGTAACACAACACACGGCCACAAATCTCCAGTGTGAAACAGTAACACAACACACGGCCACAAATCTCCAGTGTGAAACAGTAACACAACACACGGCCACAAATCTCCAGTGTGATACAGTAACACAACACACGGCCACAAATCTCCGGTGTGAAACAGTAATACAACACATGGCCACAAATCTCAGGTGTGAAACAGTAACACAACACACGGCCACAAATCTCCAGTGTGAAACAGTAACACAACCCACGGCCACAAATCTCCAGTGTGAAACAGTAACACAACACACGGCCACAAATCTCCAGTGTGAAACAGTAACACAACACACGGCCACAAATCTCCAGTGTGAAACAGTAACACAACACACGGCCACAAATCTCCGGTGTGAAACAGTAACACAACACACGGCCACAAATCTCCAGTGTGAAAGAGTAACACAACACACGGCCACAAATCTCCGGTGTGAAACAGTAACACAACACACGGCCACAAATCTCCAGTGTGATACAGTAACACAACACACGGCCACAAATCTCCAGTGTGATACAGTAACACAACACACGGCCACAAATCTCCGGTGTGAAACCGTGATACAACACATGGCCACAAATCTCGGGTGTGAAACAGTAACACAACACACGGCCACAAATCTCCAGTGTGAAATAGTAACACAGTAAATGGCCACAGATCTCCACTGTGAAACAGTTACAGCAAACGGCCACAGATCTCCAGTGTCAAACAGTAACACAGCACACGGCCACAGATTTCCAGCATGGAACAGTAATATATCCAATGTCACATATCCCCCCACAGCCCTATATCCAATGTCACATATCCCCCACAGCCCTATATCCAATGTCACATATCCCCCACAGCCCTACATCCAATGTCACATATCCCCCCACAGCCCTATATCCAATGTCACATGTCCCTCACAGCCCCCTATAGCCAATGTCAAATATTCCCCACAGCCCCCTATATCCAATGTCACATATCCCCCACAGCAGTATATCCAATGTCACATATCCCCCACAGCCACTATATCCAATGTCACATATTCCCCACAGCCCCCTATATCTAATGTCACATATTCTCCCACAGCCCCTATATCCAATGTCACATATCCCCCACAGCCCCTATAACCAATGTCACATATCCCCACAGCCCCCTATATCCAATGTCACATGTTCCCTACAGCCCCTATATCCAATGCCACATATCCCCCACATTTCCTTAATGCCCCCACAGTCCCCCATATGTTTCCATATCTAGTGACACATGTCCGTCATACCACATTCCTGGCTCCTGGTCCTACTTCATTCGCTGCACTGAGTGTCAATCCTGATACAAGTAGCAGTGATTCTTTCTTATCACGACTGAAACTCTACTGCTCTGTGTGAATGGGATGTGGCTGTGATATTTCATCACACTCCTGCTTTCATGGAGCACCATTTCATTAAGAAATTACCATTAATTTGGAATTTTGGGAGAAGCCACTCTGCATTATTATGCGGTGATGCAGGTTGCCTGAAATTCCAGAACAGTGAGTGCTGAAACGTCAGTGATTAAAGGGACAGTATAGGCATCAACACAACCTTAACTTATTGAAGTCGTTTTGGTATATATATATATATCACACCCCTGTAGTCTCAATTCTCAATATTCTGCCATTTAGGAGTTCATCACTTTGTTTATACAGCTCTAGCCACATTGACACAGCCCTCCTAAATATTTCCTGTAAAGTGAGATCTAATGTTTAAAATTGGCTAAAACTGTCAAGGAGGTAGATCAGGGGCAGAGCCAGCACAAGTCAAACACAGCCCTGGCCAATCAGCATCTTCTTATAGAGACCTGAAACAATACATCTCTATGAGGAAAGTTCAGTGTCTCCATGCATTAAATGGCAGTACTGGTCACTGTGCAGCACTCTCTTCTTCTCCCTTGGGAGACTTTCAAAGGGAAAGCTGTATAGAGCAAAATAGGTTGCAAGTCTCTAAGCTGATGCCTTGTCGCAAAGCATGTACTGGCTATGCATCAGATACGACAGGGGGTGGCTTCTTCCAAGTGACCTGCTGAGAAGGCCGGTGAGAGCCCCAGTCATGAGTCAGTGCCAGGATGCAGATGTGTTGCAGGACAGATACCTGAACAATCGAGAGGTTGGAGCAAAGTGGTTGTCCACCAATATAGAAAGCCTCTTGGATGTCTCAATTGTCCCCTCCACAGGCCGGGTATTTCCTCTCCCAGCTTTCCACCGCTTGGGGGGCTCTGAAGGCCCCCAAGATTCCACAGCCTTTCCCAGAAGGCATTAAAGATGCTGTCAAAGGCTGCTTGAAAGTCCAGTTGAGGTCTCACATGCCTCGTGGTGTAGTGCTCTGCCACCATCTGGGCCACCTCCCTCTACCACATATTATTCATCACCTTCATGGCAAGCATCTTTAGTACTTAGTAGCGCACCCTTTTGCTGTTATGACCTGCTGCAAATGAGGTGCACAGCCAGACACCAGCTTCTGAAAGCATTCCTGTGGAACCTTACCCATTGCTCATGAGCAAAAGCCTCCAGTTCAGTAATATTCTTGGGTTTGCATTCTGCAACCGCTTTCTTCAAATTCCACCAGAGATATTTTATGAGGGTCAAGTCAGGTGACTGTTATGGCCACTATAGAATTTTTCAGGACTTCTTATGCAATCAAGCATTGGTGGAATTTGAGGTATGCTTGGAATTATTGTCTCATTGGAAGTCCAATAATGCCCAAGCTTTAGAGTCCTCACAGATGGCATGACGTTTTCTCCAAGAATTTCCATATACTTCAATGAATCTATCTTGCCTTCTGCATGCTGCAGCCCAAGAGCATCACCAACCCGCCACCGTGCTTAACAGTAGGCAGAGCGTTCTTTTCAACATATGCTTCATTCTGCTTCCACCAGAAATAGCGCTGATCCATTGGGCTGAAAAGTTCCAGTTTTGTTTCATGGCTCCATCGAACAGAATCCCAAAACTTCTGTGGCTTATTTACAAGATCGTGGCGGGATAAACTACCAGGTCACTGGACTACTTTGTTCCCCTATGATTCCCTGTTTTCTTTCTGGTAAAACCACGTTCACCTAATTTTGATCCTTGTTTTGTTCGACAACCGAACAAAACCACGAAAGATTCCGACCACCCGTATGCTTGTTAACCTCCATCACCCCTGTTAACACTCCAATAATGGTTCACACCTCAGTGTTCTATACGGTCGGCTGGTTGGCCGTCGTTTGTATGTATGAACACCTGGTGGCAGCCATCTTGGCCCCGTGAATGCAGGCTGTGGTGTTTGGTCGTCGAGTGCATGGAACTAAAATCAGACACTTGACCTCTGAACTTCCATCCCCACTGCCAAAACATCGCACACAAACAGTCCCCATTACACTCAAACCACCCAAAACATCACACACATACAGTCCCAATTACACTCAGACCACCAAACACATCAGCCCAATACACCTTCCCCATTACACCCAGACACCCCAATATATCATATGCAGTTTCCATTATACTCAGCCAGCCTGATGTCATCGGTCACTACCAAGGTATTTGTTAGTTTAGTTAAAGCATCTGTGAGTTTAGATTTGTTAATTATTCAAACTGAGGGGAATTGGAACCAAACACAATGATTAAGGCATTTTAAATGATCTATCTTTAAAGGGACACTCCAGGCACCAACACAACTTCATCTAAATGAAGTTGTTCTGGTGCCAGGAGCCCCCTGAAGGCACTCTTACATCAAAGCACTCCTACGTCTAAATGAAGGCACCTTGTGTCGAGGGGTTAAACAGTTCTCGAATGGTTTAACAACAACGTTGCCTCCAGGGGGGTTATTTCATAAAGTGGTACAGGTATAGGAGAATTAGGGTTTATGAGGACCTGTCACATACAAAGATGTGACAATTCCTATTTCAAGGTCCCCATGTACTGGCTTTATTTTTAAGTCAAGAATAAAGTATATGATTTTACACAGGGAATGAAAATACATACTAAGTGTTATTGACTTAATATTATTCATTTTAATAATTTGTCCATTAACAGATGAGTTTTATATTGTCATGGCAGACTACATATTGTGAATTAAATTTAATTTTGTCATGGCATTCTATTGCAGCTTTGTCAATTATATTTTGCACCGGAGTCATTTTCTTTATTGGCACAGGAGCAATTTTCTTTATTGGTATGGACAGTTCCAAATCAGAAATATCTGGTGTGACGGAACCGCTGGCACCCCGACCGGGTACCTTCCGCCGACGGATGCTCTTAGTGCTTTCCGAGGACTCCAAGCACTCTGCCTGACACCATAACCACTGCAGACCCCACGAACCGCCTCAGCTTGGTTGGGGTATCGCCGTCTCCACCCACTCTGGACCCAGGACCAGGGTCCAGCTTCCAGTAGGTCGACCTCAAACATGAGCCGAAACTTCATGAAGGTACAAGATGATCTGTTTATTGGCACACAAAGAACCTTCTTTTATGCAGGTCCCCATGCAAGGGGACATCCTACAGGGTGGGACACAGTAAAACCAATCACACAATGGTTACATCCCACACATCTCCTCCCCTTAGCCTGAGAGCTAACCCAATTATCAATACATTTAAAACACACTTTTTACCCAACTTTCATAACTCTAAAACCATACATCCAATATCACATATTATTAATCAGCACATCCCAAATACAAACATACCCAAAAATCATGCAAATCCTTCCATTAATTCAAAAGTTAGTTAGAAGTCCTTTGTAACCAAAGGAAGTATGGCTTTTCCTGCCCAAACCAGTTCCCACTGGTCTGGCAGTGTCCCTGGGACAACTCCCTGCTGGAGAACAATGGAGCTGGGGGAGGGGAAGAGGCACACCTTCCCATGAATTCAGAGGGGCAGAAAAAGTGTCTCAAAAGTTTCAGTATGTCCATACACTGTTTTTAAAGGGCCAACACCGTACAATAAAAGTCCATAAGCCCAAATAATGTTTATAAAGGGCCATATAACCCAGGGCCATAGTCATGAGGCAGGAGGCTGGCAATCAGGCTCCTCCAAAAGCCGGGGGCAAAGGGAAGCTTGTCACCTAACAATCCAGGGACAAAAGGCATTTCGTCACATCTGGGCTATTGAATAATGACAGGGTTTAAACCTGTCATTAAAACTGTTACATTGTATAATGCAATATTATCATTATTTCATTAGGTGAACTCGTAGGGCCAGTCAATCATCCGCATATTTTCAGCAATCACAGTGTAAATATCCATGTAGGTAGTTTCTTTGCTGTATCCATTATTTCATGCAATTTTTTTCTTAGGTCCAAAAAGCCATATTTTGATTATAAAATATTTTAGAATAATATGTACCATCATTTTACCAATGTAGAAAATTTGCACTTACAATGCATTTGTAAATTTCCTCTCTGCAATACTTTTTGAATGCTATAGCAGAGCATCATTATAGTGGTTTTCTTAAACGTCTAATAAATATATTTCTCATCTAACCTGTTTTTTTTTTTTTTTTTACAATAATGCCCATCATCCATTTTGAGCTCTCCAAGTCCTTCTGTGATATTAGCATTATCCCCCACCCACATCAATTGTTGGAGTAAGTGTGGGCTGAATGGATTGGGGGTGAATAATGCTAATGTGACTAAATGACTTGGAGAATTAAAATATGGGTGATGAGCATTATAAAAAAAAAAAGCCCCAGGGGAGATGAGATTTGTGTTTTTAAAATGTCCGTCATCATCCATTTTTAAACACTTCAAGCCATTTAGTCAGATTAATGTTACCACCCCCCATCCAGACTACACTACACTACTTGATGGGGGGAAATGCAAATGGGACTGAGAGACTAAAAGTCCCGTGCCATCTCTGTCTTCAATTTTGTATCTAATAAATTGTTTTTCTTTGTAGGGTTAGCATTGTCTGCTTCAGTTCAATCTCCACATTTTCCATGTTGCAAAATTTAGATACAAAACTATTCTTTAATCTTGGCTGCTAGATTGAATCAAATCATTGATAGTATTGTACATGCAGACCAAGTGGAATTTATCCATGGAAGCTCATCAGTGCATAATATTTGCTAATTAATATATATATTAGGTACTGTCCAGAAAGGAAAGACTCCTCTCTTAGCCCTCTCACTGGATGCTGAAAAGGCATTTGACAGGGTCAGGTGGGGTTGTCCTAGACAGACCTTATATGATTTTGGATTTTTTTTAGCTGCAGTTGTGGTTTTATATTCCGATCCAATGGTAAGACTAGTGGGAAGTGTGTTCAGCTCTGGATGAACGGCACCAGACAAGGCTGACAATTGTCTTCACTACTATGTAACTACTCTCAAAACCATTTGCAATTGTCATTAAAAACAACAATAGGATTAAAGGTTTTGAAACTCCTCAAACCAGCTCTAAGATCAAACTATATGTTTATGATGCCATATTACGTTTGCAGGATCCAAAAGACTCAATATTAGTGGTGATGACTGTCGTTTGGGAATTGTGTTATAAGTTAAATATTGAAGAGTCCTTAGATTTAGCGTGCAATATGTCAGAAAAAGATAAAAAAAAGATTGAGATAAAAGTTATGGCTTTCAGTGGGCTTCAGGTTCAATAACCCAATAACTTACTCAGGAATTGAAATTGGTATGTGTGAAGAAAATAGATTTTTGTTCAGTATTTTCTTCTATGTTCGGGCTTTTTCTACAGTATTTTATGCATATTGAATCTATTGGTTCGGTAGTTTGAAACTACCGAACACCGACCACCCTCCTGGCTCATTAACTTCAAAAGAACCGTCTATTAAGCGCTCTCTGGGCGGCCGCTGTTCTTATAGCCGAATGCCACGTGGAACAGAAAACGGTGGCCATCTTGTTCGCACGAAAGGAGGCAGCAGGACTTGGTCGTCGAGTGTCTGGAACTAAAATTGGACACTCGACTTCACGAACCACCGCTGAAAACTACCGAACGCCTGCTTCCTTTAGTTGCCGAACTGCCAGGAGAGCGCCATTCGGTAGTTTTGTGCGTACGGACAAGGGGAGCAATCGCTCCTATGAGCCAGGAGGATCCATTCTGTACTTTTATTAGTTTTTACCTTTTTCTGAATTGACCGACCGGACACGCTGAATTCGTGGAACTGTTTTGGGCAGGATCCTCGTGTGTGGTCGGTAAAATGTGACTTCCATGCTTTTTAAGAACCCCTGAACCGATCTGCGTGAAATTTGGATATGTTGGTCCCCCAGATCGGGGCCTGTGTAGAAAGGGGTGTTCTAATTTTTGGGGAAGTTGTGTGCCCTCTGCCTGGAGATAATTGGTTTATTCCTTAACTTATCTCAATATCTCCCAGGCAAAGAGAGGGCGTGAGTTACTGTAAATCTGTATGTTGATTGGTTGTTGTCTTTGTTTGCTGTGGGAGGTCCTCTTGCAGGAGGATTTCTCATAAAAGCCAGTGTGTTATCAATAAATTTCAGTCCTGTTACACTCTTCATGAAGTCTAGGCTCATGTTTGGGGGATATTTCATCTGCTGGGGAGAATCGTCTTGGAAGCTCCATTCATCTACACTATTCCTCTACTTCCTGCTGCAGCTATAATCACTTATGCTCAGCTCTTGGGAAAGGAATAGAAGACTGCAGTACCATAACCACTGCAGGTCTTAACAACTATACTCCCCCTTAGTTCCATGGGTTGGCATACCCGCCTAGACCCTACCGGGTTGGCTAGGGGATGTCCGGGTAGCATAATTATACCTCCAAGTCGGTTTGGCAGGAAAGCCCATCCACATTGCCGTTCTGCTTGCCCGGACGGTATTGCAGTGTAAAATTGTAGGGCTGCAACGCTAAACTCCAGCGCAGCAACCGGGGATTGTCTCCAGAGACTCGGTTGAGCCAAATTATGGGGTTGTGGTCAGTGAGTAGGGTAAAAGCACGGCCATAAAGGTACGGTTGGTGTTTCTTTAAGGCCCATACCAGAGCCAGGCATTCTTTTCCCACGGTGGCATAGCTGACCTCCCAAGGTAATAACTTACGACCAGGGCCGTCTTTAATATTGATTGGACCCTGGGCAAAGCATTTGCTTGGGCCCCTGGAACCTGTCCCCCCTCACCAGGCGTGCAATCACGTCCTCCACCCTAACGAAGTGGCAGACCTAAAGTAGAGAGGTGCAAGAATTTTTTTGAGCCTCCCTATCGCACGGGCGATTAGAAGGTAGATCCCCATCTGTCGTGCAACTCCAGCAATGCACTGACAGCTGGGGCTCTTCCATTTACCCATGTTTGAAGGTTTGTATTTAGCACTAAGCTGTTGTGTGTTTGAATGTTAGCAGGTTTTTGTATGGAATATGTTTGTATGTGGTGTTGGCGTACGTGCAAGCATGTATTTATGTGTAGTGTTGGTTTTTGAATGCAGGGGTGTGTTTACATATAATTTTGGTGTGTAACTAAGACGTGTGTTTTGGAGTTTGAATGCCAGTGTGTATTTGTATGTGATGTTAGTGTGTGAATGCTGAGATGTATGCACATATACACACACACATATATCGATATATATATATTTATGGCACACACAGACAGACATACTGGTACACAGACATACTGACACACACACAGTCAGACCTACTGACAGACAGGGACCTACTGACAGACACACACAGACATACTACACACACACAGACCTACTGACAGACACACATACACACACAGACCTACTGACAGACACACACACAGACCTACTGACAGACACACACACACACATAGCCCTACTGACAAACACACAGACCTACTGACAGACACACACACAGACCTACTGACAGACACACTCACAGACATACTGACACACACCCAGACAGACATACTGACACACACCCAGACAGACATACTGACACACACCCAGACAGACATACTGGCATACACAGACACATACTGACACACACACACAGACATAGTGGCACACACACACAGACATAGTGGCACACACAGACAGACATAGTGGCACACCCAGGTAGACATACTGGCACACAGACATACTGACATACACACAGTCAGACCTACTGACAGACACACAGACCTACTGACACACACCCAGACAGACATACTGACACACACCCAGACAGACATACTGACACACACCCAGACAGACATACTGGCATACACAGACACATACTGACACACACACACAGACATAGTGGCACACACAGACAGACATAGTGGCACACACAGACAGACATAGTGGCACACCCAGGTAGACATACTGGCACACAGACACACAGACATACTGGCACACAGACATACTGACACACACCCAGACAGACATACTGACACACACCCAGACAGACATACTGGCATACACAGACACATACTGACACACACACACAGACATAGTGGCACACACAGACAGACATAGTGGCACACCCAGGTAGACATACTGGCACACAGACACACAGACATACTGGCACACAGACACACAGACATACTGGCACACAGACATACTGACATACACACAGTCAGACCTACTGACAGACACACAGACCTACTGACAGACACACACTGGCACACAGACATACTGGCACACAGACATACTGGCACACAGTCAGACCTTCTGACACACATAGACCTACTGACAGACACACACATAGACCTACTGACAGACACACACATAGACCTACTGACAGACACACACACACACAGACATACTGACCCACAGACATACTGAAATACACCTATGCAAACTTTAAAGCCCCCCTCCAGTTTCCTACCTTCCCTGGGGTCCAGTGTGCTGGCTTGGGTGGTTGGGAGTTGGGGACTTGGTCTCTTTGCTCAGTCCGCCTCCTCACTGCGTCCTGGCACAGGCTCCCTCCCGCGCGGCTTATCATCTCTGAGGGAGGAAGTGACTTGCGGACGTCACTTCCTCCCAGTGCTGCTGTAAAGCAAGGGGCCCGGTCGTGCTGTTAAAGGGTCACAGCACCGACCGGGCCCCTGCTGAAACGTGCTCACCGGGTGGCCCTAAATGTATTGGCCACCCGGTGAGTCTCCTTAGAGTATGGGCCCCGGTGCAGCCGCAGTACCAGCACCGCGGGCCCATGGGGGGGGGGAGGGATTTTTCTTATGCAGGCTATGGGCGGCGGGGCAAATAGGGCAGCTGCTTTGGGCCCCCAAGGAGTAACTGGGCCCGGGGCAGCTGCCCCGTTTGCCCCGCGTTAAAGACGGCCCTGCTTACGACTGAGATATGCCACAGGGTGCTCCATGCCATCTTCCCCCACTTGGCTCAGCACAGCTCCCAGCCCAAACATGGAGGCATCTGTATGAATGAGAAA